>CAMZMU010000027.1:59119143-59719143 GCA_947311845.1 Poa pratensis | reverse complement strand
CCCAATATTTCATAATTCGCTACTTTAACATGCGCTGAGCCTGCCAGTGTTCCACATATCATGCACTGACATAGCTTATCATGGCCATGACTATCATCCAGCGTCCACCCTGTTTATGTCGCTATTTGTCTCAAGTTATTCTTTTTGTGTGATCAAATAGTGTTCCAGTTTGAAAACCAATGGGTTACTTACAGCTAAATATTGCCCTACAGGAAACAAGACCGTGGCATCTAAGATGCCCAAATTCATAGTAAAACCAAAGCCCGCCGCTGCAAATCCTCAGAAGAAACCAAAGACTGAATCCGCAGCTGTCCAAGATAATGTCAAAGCTCCTGCTCCAGAGGAAAAAGGTGGGGCTTCAGAAGAGAAGACCAATGTTCTTCAGTCCCTCTGCCAGTATGATAGCGACGACAGTGATGAATGAAGCCGATGGTTCTCAGATTCACAATTGCGCTGGAGTAGACGAGCCCTGGAACACGATCGTGTGTAACACTCTTGTCTGTAATTGTCTGCTTTCGCAAAATCTCTGCTGCCAGCTGTAAGTCTGCACTGTTGCAAATATATGGCAGCTATAGCCCAGGTAATAGCCATGTTTGAGACAAAATTTTGTAACATTGTCAAATTCGGAGCAATTAAAGAAAGTATCTGGAGGGACCTGTTGCTGATTTCCTGTGAAAGAATTTGGCTCCGCAGAAGCGACACTCAGATTGTGGATAACTGTGTGGGCCTTGTGATTGCATATCTTTGTTCATGTCTTCGAGCCGATGTTTGTTTTGAATTCAATAATTAGTTGTTCATCTGTGTTTCTGAAGATATCACATTGGCGTGCAGTGGAGGGATTCGTTTTTAGAGGATGTGCGGGGCACGTTGGAATGTTGGATCAGCATCCGCTGCGTTGCCTCTCCTGGGAAACCGAAGCGAACACCAACTGAGTAATGACCTGACTGCATAAATCTCCCCGGGCCGAAATCCTAGAGCATCAGGCGGAGCCGCGGAATCCAAAGCATCATGGTGCGCGACGGCAACCGGAACGGCAAGAAGAAGAGGTCCAGTGCCGACGAGAAATCGGAGACGGCGGAGCCCCTCCCACCCGCCGTCGCCACCGCCGGCACCGGCAAGGTACCCACGAAGGGCCGCCACGCGCGATTCAAGGGACGACGTCGTCGACGACAAGGTCACCCACCGCTCCCGCGCCGCCGCCAAGTCCGTGTTCACGGTGGAGGAGAAGCCCTCCAAGCCCAAGCCCAATCCCAAGCCCGCAACCTTGAACCCCTACCTAGCAGGTGTCGATCTGCCTCCGTCGGACTCGGACGACGACGAGGATGACGAGGCCGCCGAGCGGAGGGGCTCGCGCCCGGTGGTCGACCTCGAAGCCGCCGCGCTCTCGAAGAAGGACGCGCTGAAGAAGGAGAGGCGCGAGGCGGAAGCGGCGGCGCTCGCGGAGGCCGCCAAGAGGGACGCGCTCCGGGACGACCTCAACGCGTTCGCCGTCACGATCCGCGGCCGCGCCCGGGGAGGACGCGCTGCCGCCGACGACAACATCAGGGACATCGTGCTCGAAGACTTCGACGTGTCCGTGGAGGGCGTGCCGCTGTTCGATGGCGCCTCGCTGCGGATCTCGCACGGCCGACGCTACGGCCTCGTCGGGCCCAACGGCAAGGGCAAGTCCGCGCTGCTGAAGCTGCTCGCGGAGGGGCGGAAGCTCCCGGTGCCGCGCCGCATCCGCTCGACGCTCGTGGCGCAGGAGGACAAGAACGATGATCCCCGTCCGGTTATCGAGGTGGTGCTCGCGGCGGACGAAGAGCTCGCCAAGCTGCGCGCCGAGAAGGCCGAGCTCGAGGCCTCTGGAGACGCGGCGGCAGCGCAGCTCGCCTCGCCGTGGTGTACGAGGAGCTCAGCGTTCGGGGCTGGGATGCCGCGCCGGCGCGTGCGGCCAAGATCCTCGCCGGGCTGGGCTTCGACCAGGCCAAGCAGGCCAGGCCCACTAGCTCCTTCAGCGGCGGCTGGGTGAAGCGCATCACGCTCGCCGGCGCCCTCTTCCTGCAGCCGACGCTCCTCCTGCTGGACGAGCCCACCAACCATCTCGACCTCCGCGCGGTGCTGTGGCTGGAGGAGTACCTCATCTCGCGATGCAAGAGCACCGTCATCGTCGTCTCGCATGACCAGGACTTTCTGAACTCAGTGTGCGACGAGATCATCCATCTGCACGACAAGAAGCTCGACACGTACCGCGGCAACTTCGACGATTCGAGAAGACGGCCAGGAAGAGCAGGAAGGCGGCCAGGAAGAGGGAGCCCAAGAATACCCGGCATGACGACTACAGCGTCGAGTTCCACTTCCCGGCGCCCAACGAGCTCACCCGAAGCCGGCCGCTCCTCCAGCTTTCGGATGCAGGGTTCAGCTACCCGGACTTTACGCTGTCGGGCGTCGACGTAGACGTGTACATGGGAACCCGCGCCGCCATTGTCGGCCCCAACGGGGCAGGCAAGTCCACCCTGCTCAAGCTGCTGTCCCGCGAGCTCTCCCCGACCCAAGGCAAGGTGAAGACGCACCACAAGCTCCGGAGTCCGGACTGGGTGGTACTCGCAGCGCTTCGTGGACACCCTGAAGCTGCACCAGACAGCGGTGCAGCACCTCCTCGAGGAGCACCCTGACCTGGACGGCGATGAGACGGAGGCCCGCGCCGCGCTTGCCGACTTCGGGCTGCCCAGCGAGAGCCACCTGACGCCGATCAACAGGCTCTCCGGCGGGCAGAAGGCGCGCGTGGTGCTGGCCTCCATGGCGCTGGAGGAGCCGCACGTGCTGCTGCTGGACGAGCCCACGAACCACCTGGACATGGAGACCATCGACGCGCTGGCCGACGCGCTGTGCGAGTTCGCGGGAGGCGTCGTGCTGGTCAGCCATGACTCGAGGCTCATCTCCCGGGTGTGTGAGGAAGAGGAGAACAACGAGGTGTGGGTGGTGCAGGACGGCACCGTGACGACGTACGATGGCACCTTCGAGGAGTACAAGGAGGAGCTCATCGACGAGATCAGAGATGAAGTCCAAGACTAAACATGAGATGTTTGTGTTACCCCAGTAGCGAATGCTGAATCTTGAATTTCAATTACTGAATGCCAGGAACAACCTTAGACAAGCCACTATCGAAACAGGGCGACAATGTCTTGTTCATTCGGTATTTGGCTTGGTTTCTTCATTTTTATGTTTTTCGACATGATTCGCCTGCCAGCTCTTTTTCATACCATGGATTCCCAGAAATTAGGTCACTCTTGTAAGTAAACTTTGCAGAAAGTGTGTCACAACTTACAAGACATGATACAACAAGATAAAGATACATGATAGATAATTAATCATATACCTACAATCTAAACCATGATTATCACCAAGCAAATAACATAGTCTCAAACATAAGCAAGTCATAGTTAGTCACACACTGACACGCACAATCAACATAAATAGCACGGTACAACAACAACAACAAAACCTTTTATTCCCAAACAAGATAAAGAGCAAAGAGCTTGTGAGTTCAAACACAGATAACCAGATCAATCATAATAGAACAACTTCCCCTATTGGCCTACAAGAGCGAGAGCAAGAGCAAGAGCGGCCTAAATGCAAATCCCCACCAATATTGCTCCCCACCATCATCATCGTTATTATCGTCATCAAAAGCGGAGAAACTCTATCATCCACAAAATCACAACATTCAGTCTTCTTCTTAATAAAATGAGGCAGCACCTGCTGGCTTCCGTAAAAAAAAACATTGAGTCTTTGTTCCCTCATATCAACATAATCTTGTAGAGTTGCTTGACTTGGGTGTGCATCAATCTAACATGAGTAGCCTTACACAAAGAAAACAAGTTCTTCATGGAGACACTAGAACATGATCAAACATACACATGCATTGTTCTCAGATTTTTGGTAGTGGTAGGGGCTTCAAAAATCTTGGGCATATAGAAGGTTGGAGCATAAAATAGTTGACCATGTTGGAGAGGAATGCACTCTCACGACGGGGGTGACTATTTCCATGATAAAGGCTTGAATGCTTGGACTAAAGATAGCTGAAGAAAGCTCCAACACGACATACCTTATACATGATATAAGAAATACAAGACACCAAAAGGTCCATCAAGGTGACAAGTATGAAATACATGAGGTTGATAGCATGGTTTTTTATCTTCGTTTTATCACCACATTTGGGATAAGAGTGTTGACATAGATCTGATGCATTCGATCAAAGAAGGTATTGAGGCCACCAGAATGCCCAAACCTCCCACATGCATTCAGATATAAATCCTTAAGCTTCTCCTTCCTTATAGCCCTATAAGCATGTATTAATATCTGATCAGTGAGCTAACTCCTAGGTCAGCTCCAAAGGATCGCCTCTAGCAACGGCGGCCTTGACGTATTACCCCGGAGATACTGGTAGCACTGTCGACATGAAAAATCGCCTTCAAATTCAACTGCACCCGCGATGGACCCACCAGGCTTCAAATTCAACTGCACCCGCGATGGACCCACCAGGTTCCGAGATGTATGATGGTCGGCGCAATGACCGTCTTAGAGATATTCATGCATGTACATTGCGATCTTGTGCGTTGTGTGTCAAAAATACCATAGTGTTATTGTGGTGGTGGATATTGACACTAAAACGTGTCTAGATACATCTAGATATTTGCAACTAAAAAATAATAATAAAAGGTCTTATATTTATATTTAGGAAAGGAGGTACTTGTAGTACTTAGGAGGGCTGGGCTGGAGACTGGAGAATCTCATGGGCCACAGATGGCATCCTATGCCGTCGAGAAAAATGTCCTGAAATTTAGGCGTGACCGCATAGGCGATCCATAATCAAAGTGAGCCTCCCATAGTCCCATTAGGTTTTCCAGCAAGACCAGCACATCCGCTTCCTACTCCCTCCGCGGCCCAACCCACCAGCACCTCAGCTCCTCACTCTCCCCTGACTCTGTCTCGTCGTCGAGATGCTCCGGAGCCCAGCCGCCGCTCTGCTCCGCCGCCTGGCCCCTAGCCTCTCCGGCGGCGCTGTGGGCGCCGGCTCATCCACGCGTAGGACCCTCCCTCCTCAAATAGCCCCCTCCGTCCTTGCTCGCTTCTCGTCCACGCCGACCTCCTCGCCGCCACCGTCCTCCGTCGGCGCCCGCGATGACGAGAATGAGGACGCCGAGCTCCAGGGTCAATCCGGCGGCACAGGCGCCAGACTCAATATATCCGTGGACCGCTCCGGCCTCTACAGTCCCCCAGGTCGAAACCCTCTCACTTGCTCTCACACACGTACACATTAGCACAAATATGCGCACGCGCGTTTCTGTGTAGGGGCTTCTGATGCGCAGGTTTGGTTTATGCAGCAGAGCACTCGCACGGGCCGTCGTCAGACTCTGAGCTTGTCAAGCACCTTAAGAGCATCGTAAAGGTGTTGATGTTTTCCTCCTCTATTACTATTAGTCTTTAACTAGTAAGGTGGCCCTCGCAAATGCGAGGGCATCATCTTCAGCATATTGAATATGTCTGTGTACTTAATTTGTGCTTTTATGCATTTTGCGAGGGCACCATCTTCAGCATACTGAATATGTTCATGTACTTAATTTGTGCTTTCATACATATCGGAAATGTCCAAAATCTAAATAAGTAGTTTAAATGCACTGGTATCGGCCGATTTTAATCAATTTTACCAGTCGCCTATTTATCAGCTAGTTTTTTTTGTAAATGTCAACGTTGGACAATTTTTAAAATATGCTATGCAAAAATTACATTGGAGTTTTAGAATATAAGTACTACATTGAGTCCTTTCCTTTGAATCAACAAAGTGGGCAAATCTAAGCTAATGTGAAGTTCTACAAAACTATCATCCTATAAATCGGCTGTGATAAATTGCCGATAAGTGGAAAAAATCGGCTGTCAGACCAAAATATCGGCGCATGCGATAAACTCGACCAATATGCTATAATCTTATCGTTCATCTCACGATTCATGATTAATCGGCATATCAACCGTTTTTTGAACATTGATATTTTGTACTCAATACATTATAAGTGTAAATACTTGTTGGAGAACCGATATGTGGTTAGATTGGTAGAAAGGTGCTAGTTTCCAACCCACCAGCGGGAGTGAAACATATGTTTTTGCACCATGCGTATCTTGCTAAAACAGATTATCTTTTGAGTGGAAAACGATATTGCCATCAATAGGGGTGACTTTGCAAATACTGAAGCTCCACAACTCTGGTTGTCAGTAGATATATGTGAGTGTGTGGGTGTGTGTGCATATGGTGGCAATGTACTCATGTGCATGTCGATATTGCACCCTATGCTTAGGAAAAACCATTAGTTATCTTATCATTTTTCATACACTCATGCACATGCATATTACATATATATACTCCCTCCATACCAAAATAAAAGGCATGCTATGTTATGCCGGTATCTCTTGCCTTTGTCTTAAAAACTTATTTAGTTTCATATGTCAATATAGTACTTTTTATGTTCAATATCGTACATCGTTGATATCAAAATTTAAAGACACCTTATATTTTGGAATGGATATATTAGTATACTCAACTACTACCAGACTACCAGCAAAATCCAGCTAATTTTCTATTTTGTTGTACGTGTACCACCATATTCTAGCTGGAGGAGTAGCTTTTTTTTATCGTGTGACGCAGGTAGTTTACTTTGGAGGAGCAACTTGGCACGATGCTATGAATTGTACACAACAGATACGTCCAGTTTTTTTTTCTTTAAGATACGGTAGACCTAGCCAATCCATCGCTAGGTATATAGCGCGCCACAGTTTTTTTTTTATCGTGACGCACCTAGTTCAATTTAGTGCCATTGGCTTGGGCCGGCTGAATAGATGTCACGTACATGTTTAGGTTCTTCTTTTTTTTCAGATCCACGACTTGGATAGATCCATATTAAACGTGTCAAACTGTGTACGTACCTGCTAAGGTTTTTTTTTCTAGATCCACGTCTTGGGTAGATCCAGATTAAATGTGTCAAACTGAAATTTGTGCTTACGTAACTATAAATCTCTTATTACATCGTAGCCATATATTTTAGATCTAACAACTAAAATTAATTTAGATGATGTGGCTTAACGTGGTGGCTCCGTTAGCTAACTCATTTTGCTTTTAGTATATAATAGATAGCTCCATTTGTTGCAAGCTTGCAATGTCGAAATGTGATTCGGTTTGTGTGTTTCCATGGGAAGGTTAGTTCCGCAGTGGGCCGATCAGCGTAGCCGAGTACATGGAGGAGGTGCTTACAAACCCGCAATCTGGGTACTACATGAATCGAGACGTGTTTGGGGAGTCTGGGGATTTTATCACCTCACCGGAAGTCAGCCAGATGTTTGGAGAGGTACTGCTCACTAGTTGCTATTTGGTGGATTTACCAGCATTATTAGGAATTTAATACAATGTCATACAGTGAGGGTTTTGCAGTCTCATGCCTGTGAGATAATAGCAATTAATGTTGTGCTGCTTCAGCTGATTGGTGTGTGGGCAATGTGCCTATGGGAGCAAATGGGACAACCAGAGAAGGTGAATTTGATTGAGCTTGGCCCAGGACGAGGAACTCTCTTGGCAGATTTACTTCGTGTAAGCCTTTCTTCCTCGTCTCGCCTCTCTCCAGTTTCCACTGTCATGTTTCTTGATGGATGCGTCCATTTCAACAGGGCTCAGCAAAGGTTATTAATTTCACTAAGGCACTCAACATTAACCTGGTAGAATGTAGCCCTACACTGCAAAAGGTGCAGTACAATACTCTGAAATGTGAAGATGAAGCTGTTGGTGATGAAAAAAGGACAATCAGCAAGCTTTGCGGAGCCCCTGTTTATTGGCATGCCTCCCTCGAACAGGTTCCTTCAGGATGTATGGGGCTCATTCACCTATGAATTTCATGTTTCTTAGTTAACCTCTGTTATATAACCGTGGATATCATTATATGCATTTGTAATATTGTATGAGAAATTTTTATATTTCCATTCATCATTAAGTAAAACCACAAGATTAGAGGAAACAGTATGCATGATTCTTATATTGTGGTACATAATATGTGCATAACAATTTGGATCAAAGAATTATGAATCTACGCGGCCTGCAATCTGAACTGAGGACTGATTTTAGGAGTTAGGTCGAGAGATCGTGACCCTTTGTCCCATCCACTGTAGCATGTGTGTAGCCCAGGGCACAAGGGGCATGATGACTTGGCCTCATCCTCTCCTTCCTCATAATGGCAACTAAACACGAGGGCTGCGCTTGTTGCGAGATTTAACCTAACACTTCACACCATGTACCACCTGTGTCCACGTTCCCAATGGCACCCCTCTCTTTAAAGTGGATTCGCGCATGTCAAGCGCTGGTAATGTCCTTTGGAAGGAGGCACGGTAGGTACTGTAGTCAACTTGCTAATGATGTGTGAGCTGCTGTGCTGAAGACCCTTTGTCTTAGCCTCTTAGGTTTTTAGGTTGTTCTTTGTGAAGCCAGTTTGTTTATGCTGGTCGTCAAAAAGTTCTTCAGTAATGACATTGGACAATTCAGCCTGTGGTCAGGCATATGTAGCATGTGGTTTCATTAATGAAGCCAGGAGCACTTCGTTGGAAAAAAACTTGGTAATTGTGTTGCTAATTAGCTAGATGATCTCCAAGCACCTATGCTGCCATTGCTTATTTAGGAGTAGTATATATACTTTGATATACGTAAATGCTTAAATATTTAATCTTCTGATGCTTCTAATCTTTCGTATGGATTTCTATATTGTTAATCCATAGTTTTGTGGTTTACTCCGAAACTGGGTTGCTTTCATTTACCCTTTAATTTTTTTCTTTCAAACATCTTGATTGGGGTTTGTCGTTTGCCTTATTTCTGAAGTGTCTTATCTGCAGTACCCACCATAATTGTTGCTCATGAATTCTTTGATGCCTTACCAATCCATCAGTTTCAGGTTCGTGAGCAAGTTCGCTCAGGTTTTATCGCGTTCACTGATTAATTAGTGTGCAGTCATCACTGAATAACATTCTTTTCCTACAGAAAGGATCACGCGGCTGGTGTGAAAAGATGGTTGATCTTGCAGAAGACTCATCGTAGGTTTTAAAAATTGTAGTCGAGTGTTGTTAACCTTAAGGAGATTTGTAATTCTTACTTTGTAGCAGGTTTCGCTTTGTTCTATCTCCGCAGCCTACACCCTCTTTAATTTTCCTTTCCAAGCGTTGTCAATGGGCTAGTTCTGAGGAACTTGAAAAAGTTCAGCAAATTGAAGTATGCCCGAAAGCAATGGAAGTCACCGAACAGATTGCAGATAGAATTAGCTCGGATGGCGGAGGTGCTCTTATCATTGACTATGGCAAAACCGGAATAGTCTCTGATAGTCTTCAGGTTTGGATTTTAAAACTGTTTTACTAAACCAACCAAAGAGGTTGTTGACTGCCTAGTGTGTACAAAGCTCCAGGCAATCCTTCCATTGTGCCTTTCTAACATAAATAAATTACTAAATAAACAAGTTAGTGTTTCATGCATACTCTTGAAATAATGGCCTCGGCATTAAGAAAATAACAATTTATGCAGGCAATCCGCAAACACAAGTTTGTCCACATATTAGATGACCCTGGCTCTGCTGATCTGAGTGCCTATGTTGATTTTGATGCAATCAAGCACTCTGCTGAGGAAGTTTCAGGTTTGCAAAATACTTTGAACTCTGATTGCTTGCTGCCATGCTCGTACTTCTCACTGTAAGACAAGCATTTCTTACTAGGCTTGTGTTGCTATTTCTGCAGATGATATTTCTGTCCATGGACCAATGACTCAATCCCAGTTGTTGGGTTCTCTTGGTATTAACTTCCGGGTGGAGTCCCTTATGCAAAACTGTGACGAGAAGCAGGCTGAGTCACTGAGAACAGGATACTGGCGTCTGGTGGGAGACGGAGAAGCCCCGTTCTGGGAAGGTCCCGATGACCAGACACCAATTGGAATGGGCACTAGGTACTTGGCCATGGCCATTGTCAACAAGAAGCAGGGCTCTCCTGTTCCATTCGAGTGAAGTGGTAATATCTTTTCTTGTGTACTATGTTTACCAGTGAATAAATAACAAGACAGTTCAGTTTAGACAAGCCTGGTTTGGGTCTATTTTCTTGTAATACACACTGGGTGTTGACGTTTACTCGATTCAGTACACATATTGTACTACTATACTGGTGGCTGCATTCTGGAGGGACGTTTGGTCGGGAACTTGTCCATGTATACCACCAACCAATCCCGGTCAAAATATGCATATGTATCCACCTTCAAAGTCTGTATCGTTGCCAGTCAAGTTGGTATTTATTCGATACCAGCTAGGCATATACTTTGCTCTTTAGCATACTAGGACAAACCAAATTCCCGAAGACTGATTCCTGTTGCGTTATTTCTTGTATTCTTCTACTTCTTCCTGATCAATTACTAGCAACGCACGTAATCGATGCTAACCAGGAGCATTAGTAGCATACGCAGTTGATCTCTTCAACAAACAAGGGTGGGAATCCTTGGACGTCAGGTGAAAAGGTTGGCAGGGGTGGAAAATGCGACAGGAACACTAATTGACAATGAATCGAGACTGAGAATGCATGGATTCTCCAGTAGTATTTATTCCATGAGCCATCGCTAGTTATGCTCTTTGACACTTAACACCAAGTATGCTGTAGAATAAGATCCCTAGAGACCGCTCACTGCACGGTCCTATATTGCTTCTGGTTGGACCGACTACTTCATTCGTTCTTGAAAACCAGGTTAGTAGTTGGAATAGCTGGTAATGTACGGAGTCTCCTCGAATAACATATAATCAGTGGTACGCATTGGGTGATCTCTTCAAACCAACAACCCATCAGGATCCATTGAGTTGACAAGGGTGACCGCGCAAGGTCGGTAAAGATGTTTTTCTTTTAGAATAGGTAAAGATGGTAGAAAGCAGCATCAACAATTACTTAAAAACCATTATTGTAGATGCCAAAGCAAGCTGAAGACGGCCTTGGACCGTTGGAACCAAGGAGAAACCATCGTCGACACCAACACACAGATTTTTTTTCTCTTTCGAAAAGGGGGACTCACGTGTGGTGTGGCTAAGCTGATGATGTCATATACCGCCACTCTTCCAGCACTTCTTGTAGCGCCACTTTTGATCGAGCCCACATCTCCAACAACTGTCGCACCATTTTCGATCGAGCATCAATAGGATACACCCGGATAGATATGCTATGCACATATACTTATCCTACGCCGAACATCACGACTTGGCTGACCCGGCGCAGCACCTAAACAACGTCGCCATCCTTAGAAAACCACATCCTTTTTCTCCTTTCACATCCCTCCCTGCATAGACAAATGATAACCCGCTGAAATCCAAGCCAAAAGAGTCACCGGAACTCCTTTTTGTCACCGGCAGAGATTCGTCCCGCGTTTCCTCGGAAAGGCAGGGGATCCCGTCGTGAAGCTCGGCTTTGCTAAGTAGAAAACGGCGTTCCAACAGAAAGCGTACGTGTGCGTGCTTTCTCGCGTGATAGACAGACAGACAGACAGACAGACATCCCCGGCAGGAAGACGAAGACGATGGATCCACTCTGGTCGTCGTCGCCGAGGCCCACCGGTGTCTCCCCTGTCCCTTGCCGACACACCACGGCCGCCTCAGTCAGTGCTCCCCTCGCCGGGAGGGACAGGTCACATCGCCGACGAGCGTGCGTTCGTGCGCGTGATGCGACGGCGACGTCCCTCGCTTTCCAAAAGCACCGGCACGACGGACTCTCCAGTCGTCCGATACAGTTTGTTGGGCCGAAAACAGTTGCCGTATCACGCCGCACGTACACAGGAAACACCCATGATCTCCATCCATCCACACGTGCGAACACAAAGGTCAAAGGGAGACAATTTTTCATTCTTGATTGATGCCAGTACTAAACACGGGGACACAACTGCTGCTGCTACATAACACATTTGTACATCCAATTCCTACTACACTTAGCTACCAATAATTAAGCTACGACCAAAAGAACAACATCACCAAATCAAGCGCACTCCTGGACTAATGCTAATACTGTCATGGCACTGGCAGTGGCAAAAGCAACCCATTGACAGGGAACAGCACCTTTGCTTGGATCTTCTTCTTTTTTGGGGTGGGTTTCGGTTAGACTGTTACTACTACTACTTGGTTCGCCTGGTTGACAAACGCTTCCAGGACGAACTCGGCTTCCGCGGCCGGTTAGAATCAATCAACAGCCTGATCAGGACGACGCGATGCCGGGCTCCAGCTCCGGCGTGAAGCCGTGTGGGATCGGGCCCTGATCCTCCCACACCAACCCGACCTCATACTCCGGAACGTACTCCTGCAATTTCATATTACATGAGTTTGTGTTTTGACAGGCTTTCAATGAATGGGTAAATTTAACTAGCAATGTGTATAATGCAATGTGAAGATCCAACTCAAAGTTGGTACTTTATGTACCTCGAGCTTCAGAACTAGCTCCTTGGCGGTAGGAGCCGAGATGACGAGGCGCCGAGCGTCCTCCTTTATGAATCCTTCGCTGACCGCCATGTCGATGAACGACAGGAAGAAATTGTAGAACCCATCCACGTTCAGGAGGCCAATCTGGTCAATATTCAATAGTAAGTCGTTAACCACTGCATATTTTTATATTGAGAATAGCAAAAGGAAAACCCTAGAATTAAGATTCACAAACAGATCTTATTCAGCAAAATAATATTAGTATGGACCCATTCAACGGAGTGCCACTAATTCTAGATGACAGTACTACATTTGGTAGGGCCCATCAAGCACAACAATAGTGATTGATAAGATTAATCTAACTGAAGAATTGTATTTGATAATATAAACAGCCCACTTCTCTACAACTCCTGATTCGTGGATCGATTCTCTACCATGGATGCCAACAATACATTCCTTTTTCAATGTAAATCTGACTGGCACAGGATCCTTCAGACATCATTCTATTAGCTGTGTTTGAATATGCAGAAATGATCAACTCTATCTTACTAGCACTGGCTATTAACAACGGAGATTCGTTGCAGATCGCATGCTCCCCAGACTATGTCGAATGTAACATTCTGAGATGGCAGGCTGCTTAAACTATGGATCAATAATACACCTCTCTGGATGGCAAAAAGCTTCTAGACAATCACATGGGATGGGAGCACCAGAAGGTCACAATCAAGGCAAGATGTCAGCATAAGATCGCATTGGTTCTAAACGACTTTCTGATAAACTAGTTGCCTAGATAGCTGCAATTCAGACAAGAAATGGATTCGGAAACATGCAGACACCACACATGATCTTTAAATAATTATGAGCACACAGGCTCTTGACATGATCTTTCTTTTCAAGCTACAAGGTATCGAAATTGGTCATTACCGGCTTCTTGTGGATTCCTAGTTGGGCCCAGGTGAGGACCTCGAGCAGCTCATCCAAAGTGCCGTAGCCGCCTGTCGCGCAAGAACATGGTATCAGAATTTTGCAACCAAATAGCTAACGGGATATACTGGGAGCAACTAAGATTATCGTACCAGGCAAGGCGATGAAAGCATCAGAGAACCGAACCATTTCGGCCTTCCTCTCATGCATGCCGGAGACAGCTCTAACTTCCCCAACAGGCTCTCCGGTGACCTGAAAGCAGTAACCAGAATGTTAAGCAGCTAGCAGTCTTTAGTCTTTGGACTTCATTCTAAATTGTATCTTCAAAATAGTTAGATACCGCTACTGAATCTAGCACTGCACGAAAAAGGTCCTAAAGAAATATGACTTTAAGGAAGTTCGATGTTAAGCATAGCACACGAAGATCATCACATGATCAACGAACTACAGCAAAGAAACAAGAAAGGAGCAGTTCTATACTTCTGCACAATGCAGTGGTCAATAACCACAACACCTGGTAAAAGTACTGTGTGCTTCTAGGAAGTACAAAAACAAGTTACTGGTTGCAAAATTCGGTAAACTTCCAAGGCAAGGCAAGTGCATGCTATGCACTCTAGCCACTACTATAGCTAGTGGCCTTAAATCCATTTACTCACTGCTGTTAAAAAGGAGCATTAGATTCGTGTGAGGAACATAAATGCTCCGTGTCTCCCCACAAAACACAAGGCACAGCGAATTGAAGTGGATAGCACGCACGCATGCACCCCAACCCCAAGGCCAAGCAAAATGGAGGGAGGCCAACTGAATGGTACTATAGTACTAGTACAAACATGAACCAGATGGGGGGTAGATGGATGGCTCACCTCTCTGGGCATCAAGGACTTGGGGATAACCCTGCCAAAGATAAGAAGAAGGGCAAACAGAAAGACACATCAGTTTTTAGCATAAAGCAGTCAAACAGTAAGGAAACAGCTTTTCTTCATGGCAAGAAACTGGCAACCCAATGCCCAGACCAGGCAAAGCTACATACAGTACTACTATGTGTGTGTGTGGAGAGTGAGAGACAGAGAGAGCTGGACCAAATGAGCACTACACAATAATGAGTCCAAAGAAGGGAAGCAGTAGCTAGCACTGGGAGAGGCAAGGGCTCATTTTGAGCAAGCAGGCTAGGTGCCTTTCTGAAGCGAGTCCAAAAGGTGGTTCCACTTCCGTGAATGGAACCCAGACGCATTCAAAATGCCTCCCACTGAGAGTGAGAGCAAGCAAGGACTCATCAATCGCCAGGGGCCAGGGCCACTGCTGATCAAAGGCTGCCATGTTGATACAAAGAAGGCGCAGGAAGCATGCACGCACAGTAGGAAGAGCACTCATCAAACACACCTGCTGGCACGCAAACAACTAGCAGTAGTTCGAGAGGGGGAGAGAGAGAGCACTGGATGAACTTACCCAATTACATGGCGTCCTCCATCATGAACTGCGTGGGAGACCAGGCCCATGAGGCCGATGGAGCCTCCTCCGTAGACCAGGTCGATGCCCCTCTCCACCTGCAGGTTACACCAAAATGTTTGAACTTCTTTTTATTAAAAATGAAAAAAGAAGAAGCAGCAGCAAAACAAGAAACATTGTTTTTTTCGGGGAAGCAAGCGAGGTCACAGCCATCATTGTCATGGATGACCATGACTCAACCAGGTGAGCAGAAATGGCAAGCGAATGCGGCAACTTTTAGGACCATCTATCCGTCGCAGTGCCGTGCGTGAGGCGTGATCGAGCGGCCATGGCTTAGCTGTGTGCCATCTGCCATGCCACATGGACATGGCATGATCATGCAAGAAGATTGCGAGAGCGTGATCCATGCAGTGCGCTGTGCACCACGACGCGCTACAGCTCAGCAGCAGCAGCAGCAGCTCGTGCTGCGTCATCCCGAAGAACTCGGTCGAGCATGTGTGGGGCAAGCCAAGGGAGATAGAACGGGGAGAAGAAAGAAAGATGACTGCTTTTTTTAGGTTCACGCGAAGTTTTAATTCGGCCGGGAGAACAAGCTAGAACGGATTTGTGCTTTGACGCGTGGACGGGGGGATTTGATTGCGTACCAGCTCCTTGCCGAGCTCGACGGCGGCGTCCTGGTAGCTCGCCTTGCGGCCCTTGGCGCTGCCGCAGTAGACGCAGATCCGACGGAACCGGGACAGCCTCTCGCCGCCGCCGCCGCCGCTCTCCGGGGCTACTACGGCTACTCCAGCTGCAGCGTCGGCGTTCTTCTCCGCCGTGGCCTCCACTGCCATCGCCTTCGTCAGTGGGGAAGGAAGGCTGGTGCCTGGTGGTTCTCGTCGGTCGACGAGGTGGAGGTGGTGGTAGTTCCTTAGGTAGGTGGGCGCGTAGACGTAGCGAGACTGCGAGAGGGGAGGTTGGAAGTGCGGAGACCTGAGCTGAGCCGGATGTGGTGTGGGGAGGCCGCCATTTATAGAGGGGACATCCCAGCTTGCCGTGCTATGGGCATGGGAGGTGTAGGTTGGTGGGTCCAACATTGTTGGGGCTCCATGGGGCCCCAGTGCTGTTTTTCTTTCTTTGTTGTAATATTTTGCGGCTTTGCCGTATTTTCCCATTTGAGTTTCCTGCTTGGAGTTGCTAATTTGGTCTCTCGGGGAAAAAGTAGAAAGACTTTGTCAAACTTTTTTGTTTAAAGTTCCGTGACTACAAAATTAAGCCCCAAAAATGGTGTTTCTCCGCTCGTTCTATGTACAATGTCTTGTGGTAAGTTGGTAAAGCTGCATATTATTTATTGCAAAATTGAATCCTAGAAATGATGTTTCTCTACTCGTTCTATGGACGATGTCTTGTGGTAAATTCGTAAAATTAGAGATTTTATTTCAGCACAGGATACTTTCGTGCAAGAGAGGCTTCAATCCCTTGCATCAAGTGTGGAAAAAATGGTAGTGCATTATCGAGTTTGCTTATCCAAGCTCTCTAGTATGCTATGCTATGTCAAATTAATGTCTAGAAAATTTGTGTCAAAGGGAGGAGAAGACTTGTATTCGATGTGTCTTTACATCGACTGAGACAATGCAATAGGGGGACTAGGAGTTCAGCTATGTGTGGTCAGCGCAAAATTAGGTACTCCCTCTGTCTCAAATTACCCTGCGTTTTGAGATTAGTCGGAGTCAAACTTTATGAACTTTGACCAAGTATGTATGAAATAATATAAATATTTATAATAGAAAATAAATATTATTAGAATCACCACAAAATATACTTTCGTATTATATACGTTTCATATTATAAGTGTTGATATTTTTTCCTACATGGTTAGTCAAAGTTTACAGAATTTGACTTAGGATAATCCCAAAACGCAGGGTAATTAAATACAGAGGGAGTAGTTAAATACATGTCTTTGTATTAGTCTTTCTATGAATTCCGCTTGTATTATCAAAAAATTGCATACTTCGTGAAACTTTATAAATTAGATTTTCACCCAATATTGTATGCCCTAATTTGGTCAGGACTCAGGAGGGAGTAGAAAAATAAATTTCGGAGGTGTTACAACTCATCTCCGACACTCAACATACTACTCCATGTTTTTGTTTTTCACATTAGAAAACTGCATTCCAAGCATAGTGCGCTCCGTATTTGGCGACGTGGCCCTTTGTATGGCCAAGCAGATGGACCAGCCGAACAATTGAAAAAAAATTACCTCCAAGAAGGTCGGACTTGTTGATCGAGCTTCTTTTGAAAATCCGCATAATTCCCTCATTCCCATCCCACCGGCTGGTCAAAATCCGAATTTATGGTGTAGTGCGCAGGCGTGCCCCCTCTGTCTCTGTCAGCTTCTCCGCGGCCACGTCGTTCGCTTAAATTTGCCTATGCATGCTAGTGGTACCATTATTACGGCGAGGTTACGGTTGAGATTTGCACATGTTGGAGATTTGCATTCAGTGCGATCTCTCCTGAGCTGAGTCCGGTCACATCGCAGAGTTTTTTTTTGTTTACTTTCTTTTGAAGCGAAGGCAAAAAGATTTGTCTTTTATATTGATATAGAAAGAGCAAACAGGACAAGGTCGAGGCAAAACAAACAAAAAACGGAAAGTTTGGTTACAAAAGACAGGATCACCCTATCCCGTCTACTCTCTCGGCAAGAAAGATTGTCATCGCATCAAGGGTGTGACAACTCCGCGGTCAACTCGGCTAAGGATTTGGCACGTGCCAACATCCAGTTTCTTCCTTCGCTCTTGATCTTCTGGAAAAGCGCGCTGGGTATCGAGAACTTGTTGTTGAAAACTCTCTCATTGTGCTCCTTCCAAATCTCCCACGTGATTAGGGTAATCGCCGTCGTGAGCCCTTTGCGAGACGTGGAGGCCGTTGTCGCCATGTCCATCCAATAATCGATCACCTTGGGCTTGCTAGAGTTTATGGGCTGGAGGATAGCAGGGCATTTGAGCCAAGCAGCCGCCTCGGCCCAGACCCGCTTGGAGTAACGACACTCGAAGAGAATGTGGCGCGCCGTCTCAGGCTGACATCGACAAAGCTGGCAAACCGGCTGATGCGGCCAGCCCCTGATCGCGAGCCTATCCGAAGTCCAAAGTCTGTTCTGAACCGCCAGCCAAGCAAAGAAAGAGCATTTGGGGGGGGGGGGCAAGTCTTCCACACGATTCCCATGAAAGGGCAAGGAAGGGCACCAAAGAATTGTGCCTTGTAGGCTGAGCTAGCAGAGTAAATCCCGGAGTTGGAGAGGGTCCAGGTGATCGTGTCGTCCCTCCCCGGCGTGATGACGACGTCCTGAAGAAGGTCCCAAAGGTGCATAAACTGGGAGAGGTGCTCGACGCTGAAGTTTTGCACCGACAGGTCTGAGATCCTGCGGAAATCCGTGAGGGCGTCGCGAACCTTTCTGTTTTTACGCTTGGAAGCCTTGAAGATGTCAGGAGCGATAACCCGAGGAGGGAGGCCATAAAGCCATGATGAGTTCAAGAATGAGGCCTTCATACCATCTCCAATCGAGACCTTAGTCACAGTGTTTAACAGATTCCTGTCAATGTCGTCATTTGGGGTTTCAGAGCCCACCCAAGGCTTGTCTGGAGAGGCCCACTCCTGCCATAACCAACGAAGACGAAGCGCCCTGGAGAACTTCTCCAGATTAAGGATGCCAAGACCGCCAAGCTTCTTGGGGCGATAGACTTTGTCCCAGCTGACCTTGCATTTGCCACCGCTCACCTTATCTGTGCAATTCCAGAGCATACCCCTTCGCAGCTTGTCAAAAGCCTTGATCGTTCTCTTGTCAGCCTTGAGCACAGTGAGAAGGAAAATAGGCATCGAGGACAGCATAGATCTAACAATCTCCAGACACCCCGCGCAGTTGAAGAATTTCCCAATCCAGGGGCGCAGCCGGTTTTGCGACCTTGTCGATGTAGGGCTGAAGCTCGGCGCGTGTGAGCCTGCCCAGGGAAAGCGGCAGCCCAAGGTACTTGATTGGGAAGTTGGAGATCGCGGCAGGGAAGTCCGTAGTAACCGCGGCCATGTCGATGCCCTCACATCTGATCGGAGAAATAGAGCTTTTGGTGAAGTTCGTGACGAGGCCCGTGGCATCCCCAAAAATCTGGAGCGTGTAAGCAAGGTTGGAGATGTCGTTTGCCGAGGGGACCAAGAAAATTGCCGCGTCGTCTGCGTAAAGAGAAACATGCAATCTAGCCAGGGGATCCGGAATGGGTTGGAGGAGGCCTGCCTCGGTAGCCACCTCCAGGGTTCTGTTGAGGGGGTCGATGCCGATGTCAAAGAGGAGCGGCGAGAGGGGTCTCCCTGTCTGAGACCCCTCCCATGCAAGATGTCGAGCCCGGGGATGCCGTTCGGCAGGACACGAGAGTTAGCCGTGGAGAACAAAATGGAGACCCAAGCCCTCCAGCGGTGAGGGAAACCACGCCGCTGCATGACGTCAAGAAGGTAATCCCATCGCATGGAGTCGAAAGCTTTTGCAATGTCGAGCTTGAGGAGGAGCATGGGTTCCTTGTTCCGATGCAGATACCTCGCTGTGTTGCGGACATAAATGAAGTTGTCGTGAATACTCCTGGACTTGATGAAAGCGCTTTGGCAGGGGGAGATGAGGTCGTTCATCTTAGGGGCGAGGCGACGGGCCATAGTTTTGGCAATGATCTTGGGACGATGTGAATCAAGCTAATCGGATGATAGTCGGTGATGGAGTCGGCCCCCTCCTTCTTCGGAAGCAGGATGATGTTTGTCGAGTTCATGATGTGGAAATTGTTAATCGACAATTCAGAGAAGGTGTCCACGATGCGCATGAGGTCATGCCTAACCGTGTTCCAGCACGAGGAGAAGAAAGCGATAGTGAACCCATCAGGCCCAGGGGCTTTGTCAGCCGGCATGGCGTCAATGGCCTCCTTAGTCTCCTCCTCCGAGAAAGGAAGAGCGAGGTCTTCCAAAAGGGCCATGTCAGGGTTGATAGCCGCCCAGTTGAGGTCATGGTGACGCGGGAAGGGGGCCCAGCGTACTGGAGAAGTGGTCGTTAATGAGAGTGGCCTTGTCCGCATGACTCGTGACCCAGCCGCCATGGTGCTTCAACCTCGTGATATGGTTCTTCCTTCTGCGCGAGTTGACCCGGAGGTGGAAATACTTAGTGTTGGCGTCTCCAACCTTAAGATTGGTGACGCGGGAGGCTTGACGTTTCCGGGAGCGCTCCAGCACAACGAGTCCGATCACCCGTTTCTTCAGACCCGCCCTGAGGAGTTTCTCATCAGGGGAAAGAGGGCGGGAATCCTGCGCGATGTCAAGCTGAAGGATGACGTAGAGGGCCATGGTGAATTGAAGCTTGTGGTCCGAGAAGAGGGTTTTGCTCCAAGCGCGCAGTTTCCTCGCCGTGGCCTTGAGCTTGTGGTTGAGGATGTGCAAAGGTTGGGTGTGGGTGGTAGGCTCATCCCAAGCGTCTTGGAACCCTGGTATCTTGACCAGAAATTCTCGAAGCGGAAAGATGGCGGCTTACGAGGTGCTCGAATGTTTGATAGCATTAACGGGCAGTGGTCCGAGAAGGAGGAGGATAGGGCATTCAGGACATGTCCCTCGAAAGCAATATCCCAAATGGCATTGCAGAAAGCGCTGATGCGTGTGAGACACACGTTCGTCAGGAGACCCCAAGAGTAAGGTTTGATAAGTGCAGCGGCAAGTCTTCCCTCAGTAAGAAACCAAGGTTATCAATCCAGTTGGAGATGAAGACACTTCTGAAGGTTGTTGGTGTAGGAGTGTAGTGCGGCGCAACACCAGGGATTTCGGTGCCAACGTGGAACCTGCACACAAGACAATCAAACTACTTTGCCCCAACGAATCAGTGAGGGTGTCAATCTCACCGGCTTGCGAAAACAAATGATTAGACGTATAGTGTGGAAAATGATGTTTGCTTGCAGAGAATGAAAAGAATAATGATTGCGGTAGGTTGTATTTCAGATGTAAAGAATGGACCGGGGTCCACAGTTCACTAGTGGTGTCTCTCCATAATAAATAAATAACATGCTGGGTAAACAAATTACAACTGGCAATTGACAATATTGATAAGTGCATAACATGCATGTGCAAGTTGTGGTGTCTACTATGAGATTCATTTGGGCATTACGACAAAGTACACATACCGCTATCCAGCATGCATCTGTGCCTAAAAAGTCCACCTTCAGGTTAACATCCGTACCCCTTCCGGTATTAAGTTGCAAGCAACAGACAATTGCATTAAGTAAAGTGCATAATGTAAACAACACATTCATCCTTAGACAAAGCATCATTAGGTTACCCCTAGTAGCAACACATCCACAACCTTAGGGGTTGCTGTCACTCCCCCAGATTCAATGGAGACTGAACCCACTATCTAGCATAAATACTCCCTCTTGGAGTCACAAGCATTCACTTGGCCAGAGTTTCAACAAGTAACGGAGAGCATGCAAGATCATAAAAGACATAGACATAATATTTCAGTATTCAACTTGACATAGTATCAATATTCATCGGATCCCAGCAAACACAATGTAGCATTACAATAAGATGATCTTGATCATGATAGGCAGCTCACAAGATCTAAACATGATGGCACAAGAGGAGAAGACAACCATCTAGCTACTGCTATGGACCCATAGTCCAAAGATGAACTACTCACACATCACTCCGGAGGCAGGCATGGCGATGTAGAGCCCTCCGGTGATGATTCCCCTCTCCGGCAGGGTGCCGGGAAGAGCTTCAGAACCCTCCCGAGTTAGGGTTGACGGCGGCGGCGGCTCTGGAACTTTTCGTGGAATATGACTCGGGTATTAGGGTTTTCCCGAATAGATGAATATATAGGCGAAGGCGTCGGTGGAGGCCTGGGCCCCTCACCACGTCATGGCGCGGCAGAAGGTGGGGCCGCGCCGCCACGTGGTGAGGGCGGCCCACAGCCCCCTTCGTCTCTCCTTCGGACTTCGTGTACGTGACAGAAAAATAGGACTTTGGCTTTTGTTTCGTCCAATTCCGAGAATATTTCCAGAACAACTTTTCTGAAACCAAAAACAGCAGAAAACAGGAACTGGCACTGTGGCATCTTGTTAATAGGTTAGTCCCAGAAAATGCATAAAAATGATATAAAGTGTATATAAAACATGTAGCAATTGGCATAATATAAGCATGGAACATCAGAAATTATAGATACGTTGGAGACGTATCAAGCATCCCCAAGCTTAGTTCTACTCGTCCTCGAGTAGGTAAAACGATAACAACAAAATAATTTCTGAGGAGACATGCTTCACACAATCTTGATCAAATAATATTGCAAGGCTCATGTCATGAATGAAGTGACTCAAGCAATGGTCTATAGTTTGCTAACAAATAGATAAAGAGTAAACAACTGAATCATATAAGCAAAAACTTTTCATGAATAGTACTTTCAAGACAAGCATCAAAAAGCTTTGCATAAGAGTTAACTCATAAAGCAATAGATTCTAAATAAAGGCATTGAAGCAACACATAGGAAGATTTAAGTTTCAGCAATTGCTTTCAACTTTCAACATGTATATCTCATGGATATTGTCAACACAAAGTAATATAACAAGTGCAATAAGTAAGCATATAAGAATTGATGCACACAAAGTTGACACAAGTGTTTGCTTCTGAGATAGAAAGGAGTAGGTAAACTGACTCAACATAAAGTAAAAGAAAGGCCCTTCGCAGAGGGAAGCAGGGATTAAATCATGTGCTAGAGCTTTTTAAGTTTTTGAAATCATATAGAGAGCATAAAGTAAGTTTTTGAGAGGTGTTTGTTGTTGTCAACGAATGGCAGTGGGCACTCTATCCCCCTTATCACCCAGACTTTCAAGAGCGGCTCCCATGAAGGACGTTATTTCTACCCAAGGGTAGATCATCCCTCTTCTCTTTTGTTTACACATGCATATTTATAAATTGGTATGACACTCCTCCCAACCTTTGCTTACACAAGCCATGGCTAACCGAATCCTCGGGTGCCTTCCAACAATCACATACCATGGAGGAGTGCCTATTTGATAAAGTTTAACATTTGGAATTTGCTTTTGATAAATCATTGGCAAACATGTGAAGAGAATCAAAGGTTATAGTTGTAATTAATTGGGACTGGGCACCCCATTTGCCAGCTCTTTTTGCAAGTTATTGGATAAGCGGATGTATATGCCACTAGTCCATTGGTGAAAGTCTGTCATGAAAATGACAAGGTGATAGAGTAAACGCCACATACTTCCTCATGAGCTATAAAACATTGACACAAATAAGGAGTAATAAAGTTTTGAATAGTTTAAAGGTAGCACATGAAGTATTTACTTGGAATGGCAGGAAATACCACATAATAGGTAGTTATGGTGGACACAAATGGCATGGGTTTTGGCTCAAGGTTTGGATGCACGAGAAGCATTCCCTCTCAGTACAGAGTTTAGGCTAGCAAGGTTGTTTGAAGCAAACACAGGATATCAACCGGTACAGCAAGACTTACATAAAAACATATTGCAAGCATTATAAGACTCTACACTGTCTCCTTGTTGTTCAAACACTTTACCAGAAAATATCTAGACCTTAGAGATATCAAACATGCAAACCAAGTCTCAACAAGCTCTACGGTAGTTCTCCACTAATAGGCTTTAACTACATGATGCAAGAGCTTAAACATGATCTACTTGAGAGCTCAAAACAATTGCAAAGCATCAAATTATCCAAGACAATGATCTACAAGAATGAGTATGTCTTTTCAATATACCATCTACCACATGTAGCATTTTCTGTTTCCAACCAAACACCAATCAACTTATTTCAACACAAAACTCTCCAAATTACAACAATGAAACAAGAGAGTACTTCTCTACAAGAACTAACAGCTCTGAACAAGAGATGCATGAAAAACAGGAGCTAAAAGCATTGCAGTAGCTAGTAAGAATACTCAACAAATATAAGTGAAGAATATGAGTATTCACATGAAAAAGCGGAGCGTGTCTCTCTCCCACACAAGAATGCTAGGATCCAAATTATTCAGAAAAAAAAAAACAAAGCAAAAATAAAAGCACACAGACGCTCCAAGTAAAGCACATAAGATGTGAAAGAATTAAAATATAGTTTCACTAGAGATGACCTGATAAGTTGTTGATGAAGAAGGGGATGCCTTGGGCATCCCCAAGCTTAGACGCTTGAGTCTTCTTGAAATATGCTTGGATGCACCACGGGGGCATCCCCAAGCTTAGGCTTTTCACTCTTCTTGATCATATCATATCATCCTCCTCTCTTGATCCTTGAAAACTTCCTTCACACCAAACTAAGTAATTCTCATTAGAGGGTTAGTGCATAATCAAAAATTCACATGTTCTGTGATGACACAATCATCTCCAACACTTCTGGACATTAGCTACAGCCACTGATATTTTGTGGAGCAAAGAAATCCACTCAAACACAGTAAAAGAGAGAATGCAAATCAAAAGGCAGAATCTGTCAAAAACAGAACAGTCTGGAAAGACGAATTTTTTCGAGGCACTTAAGTTGCTCAGATGCGAAAAGTCAAATAATGAAAGTTGCGTACATATATGAGGATCACGCCTGAATTTTTCAGAATTTTTGATTTTTCTGGAGTGCGTACAGCTCAAAACGGTGGACAGCAAAAATCTGTCTCTGCGCAGAAATCCAAATCTAGCATCAACTTTCTATTAAGGCTTTACTTGGCACAACAATGCAATAAAATAAAGATACAAAGGAGTTGTTACAGAAGTAAGCAAGCTCCTTGACTCAAAGAAAAAGAAAAATTGCAGAAATAAAAACATGGGTTGTCTCCCATAAGCGCTTTTCTTTAACGCCTTTCAGCTAGGCGCAGAAAGTGAAAATCAAGTGTTTCCAAGTGAAGAAGCATCCAAATCATAACTTGTTCTAATAATAGAATCAAAAGGCAACTTCATTCTCTTTCTAGGGAAGTGTTCCATACCTTTCTTGAGTGGGAATTGGTACCTTATATTTCCTTCTTTCATATCAATAATGGCACCAACAGTTCTAAGAAAAGGTCTTCCCAAAACAATAGGACAAGATGCATTGCATTCGATGTCCATAACAACAAAATCAACGGGGACAAGGTTATTGTTAACCATAATAAGAACATCATCAACTCTCCCAAAGGTTTCTTCATAGCATTATCAGCAAGATAAACATCCAAATAACAATGTTCCAAAGGTGGCAAATCAAGCATATCATAAAGTTTCTTAGGCATAACAGAAATGCTAGCACCAAGATCACATAAAGCATTGCAATCAAAATCATTCACCTTCATCTTAATGATGGGCTCCCAACCATCTTCTAACTTCTAGGGATAGAAGCTTCATGTTTTAATTTTCTTCCCTAGCTTGTATGAGAGCATTTGTAATATGTTTTGTAAAGCCATATTAATAGCACTAGCATTAGGACTTCTAGCTAGCTTTTGCAAAACATAATTACTTCAGAAATATTGCAATCATCAAAATCAAAATCATTTGGTCAATGGCAAAGGAACCATTGTCTCCCATATTTCGAAAAATTTCAGCACTTTTATCAGAACAGTTTCAGTGGTTTTGGGCAATTTTAAACGTTTTGCAGGGTAGTAGAAACATTGCCAACACCAATTATGTTACCATTGATAGTAGGAGGCTTACTAGCATGTGAAACATTAGCATTACTAGTGGTGGTAATAGTACAAACTCTAGCTATACTATTCTCTTTTTCAATTTTATCCTCTCTTTCCCACCTAGCATGCAATTCAGCCAACATCCTAATATTGTTGTCAATTTTAACTTGGATAGCATTGGCAGTAGCAAAAGTCTTGTTCTCTTTAACATCATTAGGCATAACTTTTAGTTTCAAAAGATCAACATCAAGAGAAAGACTATCAACCTTAGAAGCAAGAACATCAATTTTACCAAGCTTTTCCTCAACAGTTTTTTAAAAGCATTTTGTGTACTAATAAATCCTTAAGCATGGCTTCAAGATCAGAGGACACACTTCTATTATTGCTGTAGGAATTACCATAAGAGTTGCATAACCATTACCACTATTTGAGGATAAGGCTATAATTGTTGCTACCAAAATTATTCCTATAAGCATTGTTGTTGAAGTTGTTATTTTTAATGAAGTTCACATCAACATGCTCTTCTTGAGCAACCAATGAAGCTAAAGGAACATTATTTGGATCAACATGAGATTTACCATTCACAAGCATAGACATAATAACATCAATCTTATCACTCAAAGAGAGGTTTCTTCAAAGAATTTACCTTCTTACCTTGAGGAGTCCTTTCGGTATGCCACTCGAATAGTTAATCATCATATCATCAAGAAGCTTTGTTGCAGCACCCAAAGTGATGGACATGAAGGTCCTCCAGAGGCCGAATCCAACAAGTTCCTTGAAGAAAAATTTAGTCCTGCATAAAAGGTTTGGATGATCATCCAAGCAGTCAGTCCATGGTGGGACAATTCTTTACCAAGATTTCATTCTTTCCCATGCTTGGGCAACATGTTCATTATCAAATTGCTTGAAATTCATAATGCTACTTCTCAAGGATATAATCTTAGCAGGAGGATAATATTTTCCAATGAAAGCATCTTTGCATTTAGTCCATGAATCAATACTATTTCTAGGCAAAGATAGCAACCATTCTTTAGCTCTTCCTCTCAAAGAGAAAGGAAATAATTTCAGTTTTATAATATCCCCATCTATATCCTTATACTTTTGCATCTCACAAAGTTCAACAAAATTATTAAGATGGGCAGCAGCATCATCAGTACTAACACCAGAAAATTGCTCTTTCATAACAAGATTTAATAGAGCAGGTTTAATTTCATAAAAGTCTGCTTTAGAAGCAGGTGGAGCAATAGGAGTGCATATGAAATCATTATTATTTGTGCTAGTGAAGTCACACAACTTGGTGTTCTCAGGAGTACTCATTTTAGCAAAAAGAACACTAGGCCGAAATAACAAAATAAAACAAGTAACTATTTTTTTGTGTTTTTGATAAAGAGAGCAAACAAGACAAAATAAAAATAAACTAAGCAAGACAATAACAAAGTAAAGAGATTGGAAGTGAGAGACTCCCCTAACAGAAGGCTTGATCTCCCCGGCAACGGCGCCAGAAAACTTGCTTGATGCGTGTGAGACACACGTTCGTTGGACCCCAAGAGTAAGGTTTGATGAGTGCAGCGACAAGTCTTCCCTCAGTAAGAAACCAAGGTTATCAACCAGTAGGAGATGAAGACACTTCTGAAGGTTGTTGTAGGAGTGTAGTGCGGCGCAACACCAGGGATTTCAGTGCCAACGTGGAACCTGCACACAAGACAATCAAACTACTTTGCCCCAACGAACAGTGAGGGTCAATCTCACCGGCTTGCTGAAAACAAAGGATTAGACGTATAGTGTGGAAAATGATGTTTGTTGCAGAGAATGAAAAAGAACAATGATTGCAGTAGGTTGTATTTCAGATGTAAAAGAATGGACCGGGGTCCACAGTTCACTAGTGGTGTCTCTCCATAATAAATAACTAACATGCTGGGTAAACAAATTACAACTAGGCAATTGACAATATTGATAAGTGCATAACATGCATGTGCAAGTTGTGGTGTCTACTATGAGATTCATTTGGGCATTACGACAAAGTACACATACCGTATCCAGCATGCATCTGTGCCTAAAAGTCCACCTTCAGGTTAACATCCGTACCCCTTCCGGTATTAAGTTGCAAGCAACAGACAATTGCATTAAGTAAAGTGCATAATGTAAACAACACATTCATCCTTAGACAAAGCATCATTAGGTTACCCCTAATAGCAACAACACATCCACAACCTTAGGGGTTGTTGTCACTCCCCCAGATTCAATGGAGACTGAACCCACTATCTAGCATAAATACTCCCTCTTCGAGTCACAAGCATTCACTTGACCAGAGTTTCAACAAGTAACGGAGAGCATGCAAGATCATAAAAGACATAGACATAATATTTCAGTATTCAACTTGACATAATCAATATTCATCGGATCCCAGCAAACACAACATGTAGCATTACAATAAGATGATCTTGATCATGATAGGCAGCTCACAAGATCTAAACATGATGGCACAAGAGGAGAAGACAACCATCTAGCTACTGCTATGGACCCATAGTCCAAAGATGAACTACTCACACATCACTCCGGAGGCAGGCATGGCGATGTAGAGCCCTCCGGTGATGATTCCCCTCTCCGGCAGGGTGCCGGGAAGAGCTTCAGAACCCTCCTGAGTTAGGGTTGACGGCGCGGCGGCTCTGGAACTTTTCGTGGAATATGACTCGGGTATTTAGGGTTTTACCGAATAGATGAATATATAGGCGAAGGGCGGCGTCGGTGGAGGCCTGTGGGCCCCTCACCATGTCATGGCGCGGCAGAAGGTGGGGCCGCGCCGCCACGTGGTGAGGCGGCCCACCCCCTCTTCGTCTCTCCTTCGGACTTCGTGTACGTGACGGAAAAATAGCAACTTTGGCTTTTGTTTCGTCCGATTCCGAGAATATTTCCAGAACAACTTTTCTGAAACCAAAAACAGCAGAAAACAAGAACTGGCACTGTGGCATCTTGTAAATAGGTTAGTCCCAGAAAATGCATAAAAATGATATAAAGTGTATAAAAAACATGAAGCAATTGGCATAATATAACCATGGAACATCAGAAATTATAGATACATTGGAGACGTATCAAGCGCGGTCAAGCATGACCAAGGTGGGGGTGTCTCTCTCATTACTCCAGGTGAACTTCCTGTTCTGCAGCTTGATCTCGTTAAGTTGGCAGGTGTTGAGAGCCTGGCGGAACTGGCCCATGAGGCGGTGGTTTAGGTTGGAGTTGTTCTTGTCCGAGGCTTGGTAGATCAGGTTGAAATCCCCCAGAATTATCCATTTATCATCATTGGCAGGTGCGGAGGCAATTGCCTTGTAGAATCCCCACCTTTTAATAAAGGTTGAGATTCCTGTGTTAATGTGCTAGTCCCTGGATCGACTTGCTAGCACCACAGTTTGAGATGGAA
Source organism: Poa pratensis (assembly GCA_947311845.1). NCBI lineage: Eukaryota > Viridiplantae > Streptophyta > Magnoliopsida > Poales > Poaceae > Poa > Poa pratensis. Next base: position 59,690,222 of record CAMZMU010000027.1, on the reverse strand, counting down.
TATCATGCAAATGCGTCAAATACTCATTAACTCGCATGATCCAGAATTACAGTATACCTTACAACTTGCATAGCACCAGGCTAGCATTATACAAAGTTCAGCAGCGGAAAACATTGGATACAGTGAGCCTCATCATCTTCATGTGCCACAGGCAAACATGTTGGTTGTAGACTCGAAACCCTGTTGAAACCTCACTCATCGTCTGACGAACCTGCAACTGTGAGTTACAGCCCAAATTCGTTGGGTCAGCACAATTGAATTGTGGTGGCAAGATGACACTTATGAGGCTATAAATGGCAAGACTATGTCTACATGCATATCTGGCTGGTGGAGTTCAAAGTTGATTCGCCCAAAGCAAATTTTGTCCAATCTTTTAAAAGATATTTTTCAAAATTAGAACAAAGAGTACCACTGATAGACATCAGTGAACACCTTTGAACAACAACAATTGAAAAGTACCACTGATAGACACCAGGGAACTTCCCAATCAAGAGTACCATTGATAGACACCAGTGAACCCCCATCCCTTGTTCACCCATCAGATTTTATTTAAGAAATTGGAATGAGGAGAGCTTCAACAGCTTCCCGGTCTAGTTGCTCAAAATGTCCGTAACCGGGGACACGGCTAAGTATACTTAGTTTTAACTCTCGAGAGGGTGTGCACTTTCACCACAAGACCCAATCATTCCATCCTCCAATTACAACCAATTATGCAATGGAAAAGAGAAGACCGAGACGAGATCTTTCAGAAGTAATTCCCCGGAGTCAACGTCGGACCCATTCCAACCTATCCTCCCCTACATCTGCTGGTCACGACAGAACCAGGGTCTCACAACCTAATTGATCAAGACAGAGCCCATATGACATGTGGCTGCACTAGAAGCTACTGAACAAGGAGAGTCTACAATCTCTTTAAGCCTGGGTGACTTTCCACAAGTGTGCACTTCCACCAAGGGCAAATTACCATAGACATGAACCATAGACATGGACCCCCTAAGTAGTCACCCACCATGGTCCACCAACCAGCACCCAGGTAGTTCATTGATTAGTTATTAATTTTCATCACTATTGAACTAATCAAAACATTTTTCGTAGCATGTCTAAGCATCTTAAATACCAAGTTTCATACTACAAAGCTCTGGGTGGGGGATGGCTACACACTAATAGGAGCACAGCATAATATAAGATTTCAACAACAAGCCTATCATGCATACTACTGAAAACACTAAGTGCATAGTAGTAAAAGTAGTAGGACTTTTATGGTGTCACTTGCCTTGGCCAACTGAAGAGTTGTAGTTACACTCTTCACAACACGTAAGGCACTTCGTACAATCTAAACATAGAGATAACACAACAATAAACAGGCAATTCAACAACATCATTGCATACAAAAGCAAACATACACATCAAGGTCTTCACAAAACATTGGTCGAGGGTTATCACATAATTCAATATGCAAAAGAATTAATGTGATAAGGTTTAGGGTTTTCCATTTTGGTGAAAGGTTGGTCAAGCAACTAAGTATGAACATCATGAATGTCAAATGAGTTGTTGTGGGGTTCCAAAGGTTCTAAAAAGTTGGTCTAGATCAAATGGTCACATAAGGCATTTTGGAAAAGTTTAACACATTTTTATAATGAAGAAATTTGCATAAAACATTTTAGTAAGATCATAAACACAACTTTAATAATTTGGGTTGTTAATTAATTCTAAAATATGGTTTTTGGTCTTTCTGGTCAGAGTCAACTATTTGGGTCACTTTTCAAAAGGAATCCATATCAAAGTAATTTATAGGATTTAAACTATATCCAAAATACTCCAATTGAGTCTGTGGTTTTTGAATTGTTTAAAAAGTATTCAAAAATATTTCTACAAGTGACTAAGTTATTCTACAGAACCTAAGGTTTCCAAAAACATTTTATTTGCAAATTTTGGACTTATAAAAATAAAGTTATGCCAAATATAATCAAATCCCTCATTTGAAATTTGAATTATTTAAACTATGGCAAAACTACAAACTAACAGTTCTAAAAGATTCTACAAGTCCATAGCTTTTCAAAAATATAAAGTTTGTAAAATTTGGCCAAACAGTTAAAAAGTTATAAAGGTTCTAAGTTACAGGGGCTTTTCTGCAAAACTGCTAAATTAAAAACAAATCGGGATAATTCTCAGAAAATCCCGGACCACGTGGCGTGTCCTGATTGGTCCGTACCGTTTCGATAAGTGATCTAATCGTGGCCGTTGATGTTCGATCGGACGGCTCTGGGAGCGTTGACCATTACCTGGAGGCGCTTCTCGCAGGAGATGGCTTGGACGGCGGCGCGGTGCTCGGGCGTTGAACGGCAGCGGTGCTCCGGTGGTTCCCTCGCTCCGGCAATACGACGAGTGCGGCGTGATGTGGCGGAGGCGATGTGCACGACGGCGTGCTCGATTGCTTCCCGTACAGCGGCGCGGCGCGGATGGACGCGACTGTGGCGCCGGCGTGCTTCGGGCGAGGACGGCCGCGACGAACGGCTATGAAAATAAATCGAGGAGGGGTTAGGAGGGTGCGGGTGGACGAGGGAAACTTGTTGGGACCAAAAGGGGGCGGCAGGGACCTTCGGCGTCGCCGGAAATGGCAAAATGCGGCGGCGGCCGTGGTGAACTCCGGGGAAAAATCGGTGGCCTGGGGGCGCTATTCTAGAGGGAGGGAGAGGGAAAAGAGGGAGGGCGATGTGGGCTACTTAACAGGGGCATTGGCTCGGCCGGGGGCATGCGAGAGCGAGCGGGGCGAGTGGGGGAAGTGGGGCGGGTCGTGGGCGTCGTGGGTGGGCGGTTGGAGGTCAGGGATGACCCTGACGGGTGGGGCCAGGTGGTCAGAGAGAGAGGGGGAGAGCCGGGGTGGGCTGGCTGCGCTAGGCTGGGCTGCTACGTGTCGCTCGCGCGGTAGGTTAGGACGGGCTCGGCCCAGTTACTCTTTTTTTTTTGTTCTTTTCTTTTTTTCTTTTCTGTTTTTCTTATTTCTTTTCTAACTTTTGTTTTTAAAATCCAAATCCATTCAAACCAATTTCTATAGATTTGAAAAATCCAAACCTTTCTTTTGAATCTTACAAACATACTTTTCCAAACCTTTTTAAATTTAGAAATCCAAAATAATGCATAAAGGTTTATTAGGACCTTTGTGTTCATTTTATAAAATGGTGTTTATAAATTCCTTTTGAACCAAAACTAAAATCCAGAAAAATATATAGTAACATCACTATATATGATAGACTTAGTAAAAACACTTCGATACAAAACATTTTGTTTTAAAAATAGTTTGGTAAATCGTTTTAAATACAAATAATCATTTGAAATACCAAAATAGACATTTCACTTCCAATCTTTAAATCTAGAAAATAGAAGGGAAGGAATTATTTAAAATTACAAATACTCATTCATATCACGGGCTTTATAAATCCCAAATTAGAATACCACAAATACAATTTTTCAAGAGGAGCTACAAACTCATTTTAAAATCATAGGAATGGATCAAAACAATTTTTGAAAATAGAGTATGTTTAAAAATAACTCTAAACAATTTGTAAATAGGGTTTGTTAAGCAATTTAAAGTAATATATTAGATTTAACTTCAATTCCGAGTAACTTATTTTATTCAAAACAAAAGTTTCAATTTTTAGTGATTTTAAAACATTCCAAATTTTTGGAATGTTACAGACTACCACCCTTAAAAGGAATCTCGTCCTCGAGATTCGGAGAGGCTAGCAAAAGGGATGGGTTCGAGGTATCTGGGTGGCTACCACCCTTAAAAGAAACTTTTGTGGGTTGTCTAACTCTCTTGTTTCCTTTCATGAGGAGTAATTCAACTGGGTCGCCTTTATATTTAGTGGTTGGAGTTATGCTTCATCATCCTTAACCCGTATATATAGCATGTGCTAGTACCGAAACTAACATGTGCTGAAAATTAATAGGTCTTGGACTTACTGTTCACATATTCAAGCCCACCAAATACTTCTTCCACATTGACATGATTCACATGCCCTTTCTTGAATGGGTTGGGCTTGGCGCTTTGGTCAGCTTTCTTCTCCGAGCACTCATTGGTGTAATGTCCCATATTCTTGCATGAGAAGCATTTTATCTAGCTGAGGTCCTTCCTCTCTGAATGGTTGTGGTGGTGTTGTCCGTTGTGGTTTCCATGCCCATTGTGGTTGTCGCCTCGATATCCTCCATTATGGGGGTGGCCGTGGTTGTGATGGCCATTTCCTCCATGTTGGTATCCATTGCCTCTAGGTTGATGTTCACCTTCAAGATGCTTGTGGAATCCTGAGTTACTACTGCCATCATGGATACTACGCATTTTCTGAGGTGGTCCAGAGTTGTACTTCTCAAAGCTGTGCTTCCTTTTCCGGGTTTCAGTCGGCCTTTGTTTGCTCTCCAAGATAGTGGCCTTGTCAAGTAGTGACTGGTAATTGGGTGTGTAGACAACTGACAGTTGAATGGCTAACTCATCGTTCAAACCATCCAAGAATTTCTCCCTTCTCTTGGCATCTGTGTCAACATCGTCTGGAGCATAGCGTGCCAGATTGTTGAATTCTTCTATGTATTCTGCAACTGTGTGGTTACTCTGACGCAGGTTGCGGAATTCTCTCTTCTTTAAGCTCATCACACCTGTGGATATGTGTGCAGTGCGGAAACCTTCCTGAAATGACTCCCAAGTGACCTCTTCAATTGGGTGAGTGATCTGATAATTGTCCCACCAACTGGCTGCAGGTCCTTCTAAAAGATGTGCTGCAAACCTAACCTTCTCTTCATCCGTGCATCCAATGGTCACCAGGTTCTTATTCACCGAGCGTAGCCAGTCATCAGCTACTACGGGCACCGAGGCACTAGCGAAAGTCGCTGGCCTCAGTCTCAGAAATCGGGTGAGCATGTCCATCTGAGGGGGGTGGTGGTGGGTTGTTGTTGTTGTTGCTTGCTATGAACATTGTCATCACTTGCATGAGCTGTGCTATTGCTTGCTGCATTTCATTGTTTTCCTCGTTGTTATTGTTGTTGTCACGACAGGGAGGCATATGTGGTTTTAGCATAGATGAGAATTTAAGATAGAGAGGTCTAAAGAGAATATTCCTACCCACCAGCAGATCAAGGCAACTCATATCAACAAACAACATCTAGCAAGCAACACAATCAAACAATCTTTTCCTTAAAAAGACAATCCTTTGATAAATTCGATTTAAACAACTAAGGTGGTTTGGAAAAACAAACGTATCGACATCGCCATACCACAGGGTTGGTATGGTCAATACTCGAATTGTAACAAATACTAAACGATAAATGGTGGTCAACCTAATCTCGATAACACCTTCTAAGGTGCAGCTTTCTTGAATTGAGCAAGGTACTTCTTTGTACTGCCAGTCTTACGCTTCTTAATGGCTTCTAATTCTCCTTCCACTTCCTTCAGGCGGTCTTGAGTTAAACGGAGTGTCGCATTTAGGACTGTTCCTAGAATACCAATCGCGTTCCATGCTGCGCTCTTGCAAGAGTCGAAGAAACTGGGATAGTGTTCTGTAGTGGAGAAGATATGGTATCCTTTTCCCTTCGAGTCATCCTCCTTGCTTTTGTATAGGTGGGCTTGCACCATCCATACCTCTTGCCCTGCCTTCTTGTAGGGGTATCCCTTGTAGACGACTTCTCCCTCGAGGTCTAGGCTCCTCATGATGTTCTTTAGGGCCATGGGAAAATCAGTGTCACTCCCTAGCGTCATGGTCCTCGTAGGTCCTTTATCAAAAGAGTCGGTGAAACTAGTCATCTACAAAATATTTTAAAAGAATAGCAAGGAGATGAGTGTTATGAGAAGGAAAAGCAAAACTGAATAGATGCAAGGTAAACACTCTTAAATCAAGCAATTGTCACAACAATATGGTTCAACATACTAACAAGCAAACTAGTATCGCCATACCACATAGGTTGGTATGATCAATACACTAACACAACGTTGTTTCGAATAAAACTAATTTGGGGTCCAATCCAAGGTAACCAGGGTGAAACACTTCCTTGCCAACTTGTTCTTCCTTGGCACACTCGATTGATTCTCCTTACTTCAATTCTCTTCACTTCATGGATGCAATCTGGGCATCCTTAGAACGAATCAGGTCTTCCTGATCGCAGAGTTCCAAAGCCATATTCACTATGTCAGTCTTCAACTGGTTCACAGTGGTCTTCAAGGCATTAGTACTCTCATTCTCCTTCTCAAGAAGATGGGTACACTGGGCTTGCAGTTAGAGAATTTGTGCCTCCTGGTGTTCAATCTTGGCTTCCAACTTCATGTTGTCAATATCAAGTTTCATTTTGTCTTCGATGAGAGCATCCTTCTCCAAATCCATCTCTTGTTTCTGTGCGTCGATTTCCTCTCCTATATCCTTGAGTTCATCGAGGTACTTCTGGGTGTTGTGAAGCCTAAACCGTAGTCTTTTTCCGAGACACTCGATAGCTTCCCAGGCTGCACTCCTTGCTGAATCAAAGAAGGAAGTTCGGACTATGGGATTGGTGTACATGCAACATCCTTCGGTCTTGTGGTCATCGCCTTTGCTCTTGTATATGTGGAGTTGCACCCACCAGTACTCCTGACCTTCGCCCACAAAAGGGAAACCCTTCTACACTGCCTCACCTTCAAAACCCAAGCTCTTCATGTTATCCTTTAGTACTCTTGGGAAATCAGTCTCGCAATGGAGAGTCATGGTCATCACTGGTCCTTTCTTGATGGATTCTATGAGGCTGGTCATCTAGAACAAAGACAATTGCTTTCAGAAGTTAGATTCTAGATGAGAGTTCGAGAAAGATAAAATGAGTGGTATATACATTTTTAGTAAACTGAATAAAAATAGGTTTTCAATCCTATGGCCAATCCTATTTCTATCCAAACCTAAGGTCACGAATCTACAGGCAACACAGTGCTCTGATACCATCTGTAGAACCCCCACCTTTTAATAAAGGTTGAGATTCCTGTGTTAATGTGCTAGTCCCTGGATCGACTTGCTAGCACCACAGTTTGAGATGGAATATCATGCAAATGCATCAAATACTCATTAACTCGCATGATCCAGAATTACAGTATACCTTACAACTTGCATAGCACCAGGCTAGCATTATACAAAGTTCAGCAGCGGAAAACATTGGATACAGTGAGCCTCATCATCTTCATGTGCCACAGGCAAACATGTTGGTTGTAGACTCGAAACCCTGTTGAACCTCACTCATCGTCTGACGAACCTGCAACGGTGAGTTACAGCCCAAATTCGTTGGGTCAGCACAATTGAATTGTGGTGGCAAGATGACACTATGAGGCTATAAATGGCAAGACTATGTCTACATGCATATCTGGCTGGTGGAGTTCAAAGCTGATTTGCACAAAGCAAATTTTGTCCAATCTTTTAAAAGACATTTTCAAAATTACAACAAAGGGTACCACTGATAGACATCAGTGAACACCTTTGAACAACAACAATGGAAAAGTACCACTGATAGACACCAGTGAACTTCCCAATCAAGAGTACCACTGATAGACACCAGTGAACACCCATCCCTTGTTCACCCATCAGATTTTATTTAAGAAATTGGAATGAGCAGATCTTCAACAGCTTCCCAGTCTAATTGCTCAAAATGTCCGTAACCGGGGACACGGCTAAGTATACTTAGTTTTAACTCTCGAGAGGGTGTGCACTTTCACCACAAGACCCAATCATTCCATCCTCCAATTACAACCAATTATGCAATGGAAAAGAGAAGACCGAGACGAGATCTTTCAGAAGTAATTCCCTAGAGTCAACGTCGGACCCATTCCAACCTATCCTCCCCTACATCTGCTGGTCACGACAGAACCAGGGTCTCACAACCTAATTGATCAAGACAGAGCCCATATGACATGTGGCTGCACTAGAAGCTACTGAACAAGGAGAGTCTACAATCTCTTTAAGCCTGGGTGACTTTCCACAAGTGTGCACTTCCACCAAGGGCAAATTACCATAGACATGAACCATAGACATGGACCCCCTGAGTAGTCACCCCCATGGTCCACCAACCAGCACCCAGGTAGTTCATTGATTAGTTATTAATTTTCATCACTATTGAACTAATCAAAACATTTTTCGTAGCATGTCTAAGCATCTTAAATACCAAGTTTCATACTACAAAGCTCTGGGTGGGGGATGGCTACACACTAATAGGAGCATAGCATAATATAAGATTTCAACAACAAGCCTATCATGCATACTACTGAAAACACTAAGTGCATAGTAGTAAAAGTAGTAGGACTTTTATGTTGTCACTTGCCTTGGCCAACTGAAGAGTTGTAGTTACACTCTTCACAACACGTAAGGCACTCCGTACAATCTAAACATAGAGATAACACAACAATAAACAGGCAATTCAACAACATCATTGCATACAAAAGCAAACATACACATCAAGGTCTTCACAAAACATTGGTCGAGGGTTATCACATAATTCAATATGCAAAAGAATTAATGTGATAAGGTTTAGGATTTCATTTTGGTGAAAGGTTGGTCAAGCAACTAAGTATGAACATCATGAATGTCAAATGAGTTGCTGTGGGGTTCCAAAGGTTCTAAAAAGTTGGTCTAGATCAAATGGTCACATAAGGCATTTTGGAAAAGTTTAACACATTTTATAATGAAGAAATTTGCATAAAACATTTTAGTAAGATCATAAACACAACTTTAATAATTTGGGTTGTTAATTAATTCTAAAATATGGTTTTTGGTCTTTCTGGTCAGAGGCAACTATTTGGGTCACTTTTCAAAAGGAATCCATATCAAAGTAATTTATAGGATTTAAACTATATCCAAAATACTCCAATTGAGTCTCTGGTTTTTGAATTGTTTAAAAAGTATTCAAAAATATTTCTACAAGTGACTAAGTTATTCTATAGAACCTAAGGTTTCCAAAAATATTTTATTTGCAAATTTTGGACTTATAAAAATAAAGTTATGGCAAATATAATCAAATCCCTCATTTGAAATTTGAATTATTTAAACTATGGCAAAACTACAAACTAACAGTTCTAAAAGATTCTACAAGTCCATAGCTTTTCAAAAATATAAAGTTTGTAAAATTTGGCCAAACAGTTAAAAAGTTATAAAGGTTCTAAGTTACAGGGGCTTTTCTGCAAAACTGCTAAATTAAAAACAAATCGGGATAATTCTCAGAAAATCCCGGACCACGTGGCGTGTCCTGATTGGTCCGTACCGTTTCGATAAGTGATCTAATCGTGGCCGTTGATGTTCGATCGGATGGCTCTGGGAGCGTTGACCATTACCTGGAGGCGCTTCTCGCGGAGATGGCTTGGACGGCGGCGCGGTGCTCGGGCGTTGAACGGCGGCGGCGCTCCGGTGGTTCCCTCGCTCCAGGAATACGACGAGGCGCGGCGTGATGTGGCGGAGGCGATGGGCACGACGGCATGCTCGATTGCTTCCCGGTACAGCGGCGCGGCGCGGATGGACGCGACTGTGGCGCCGGCGTGCTTCGGGCGAGGACGGCCGCGACAACGGCTATGAAAATAAATCGAGGAGGGGTTAGGAGGGTGCGGGCGGATGAGGGAAACTTGTTGGGACCAAAAGGGGGCGGCAGGGACCTTCGGCGTCGCCAGAAATGGCGAAATGCGGCGGCGGCCGTGGTGAACTCCGGGAAGAAATCGGTGGCCTGGGGGCGCTATTCTAGAGGGAGGGAGAGGGAAAAGAGGGAGGGCGATGTGGGCTACTTAACAGGGGCATTGGCTCGGCCGGGGGCGTGCGAGAGCGAGCGGGGCGAGTGGGGGAAGTGGGGCGGGTCGTGGGCGTCGTGGGTGGGCGGTTGGAGGTCAGGGACGACCCTGACGGGTGGGGCCAGGTGGTCAGAGAGACAGGGGAGAGCCGGGGTGGGCTGGCTGCGCTAGGCTGGGCTGCTACGCGTCGCTCGCGCGGTAGGTTAGGACGGGCTCGGCCCAGTTACTCTTTTTTTTGTTCTTTTCTTTTTTTTCTTTTCTGTTTTTCTTATTTCTTTTATAACTTTTGTTTTTAAAATCCAAATCCATTCAAACCAATTTCTATAGATTTGAAAAATCCAAACCTTTCTTTTGAATCTTACAAACATACTTTTCCAAACCTTTTTAAATTTAGAAATCCAAAATAATGCATAAAGGTTTATTAGGACCTTTGTGTTCATTTTATAAAATGGGGTTTTATAAATTCCTTTTGAACCAAAACTAAAATCCAGAAAAATATATGAGTAACATCATTATATATGATAGACTTAGTAAAAACACTTCGATACAAAACATTTTGTTTTAAAAATAGTTTGGTAAATCGTTTTAAATACAAATAATCATTTGAAATACCAAAATAGACATTTCACTTCAAATCTTTAAATCTAGAAAATAGAAGGGAAGGAATTATTTAAAATTACAAATACTCATTCATATCATGGGCTTTATAAATCCCAAATTAGAATACCACAAATACAATTTTTCAAGAGGAGCTACAAACTCATTTTAAAATCATAGGAATGGATCAAAACAATTTTTGAAAATAGAGTATGTTTAAAAATAACTCTAAACAATTTGTAAATAGGGTTTGTTAAGCAATTTAAAGTAATATATTAGATTTAACTTCAATTCCGAGTAACTTATTTTATTCAAAACAAAAGTTTCAATTTTTAGTGATTTTTAAAACATTCCAAATTTTTGGAATGTTACAGACTACCACCCTTAAAAGGAATCTCGTCCTCGAGATTCGGAGAGGCTAGCAAAATGGATGGGTTCGAGGTATCTGGGTGGCTACCACCCTTAAAAGAAACTTTTGTGGGTTGTCTAACTCTCTTGTTTCCTTTCGTGAGGAGTAATTCAACTGGGTCGCCTTTATATTTAGTGGTTGGAGTTATGCTTCATCATCCTTAACCCGTATATATAGCATGTGCTAGTACCGAAACTAACATGTGCTGAAAATTAATAGGTCTTGGAATTACTATTCACGTATTCAAGCCCACAAAATACTTCTTCCACATTGACATAATTCACATGCCCTTTCTTGAATGGGTTGGGCTTGGCGCTTTGGTCAGCTTTCTTCTCTGAGCACTCGTTGGTGTAATGTCCCATATTCTTGCGTGAGAAGCATTGTATCTGGCTGAGGTCCTTCCTCTCTGGATGGTTGTGGTGGTGTTGTCCGTTGTGGTTTCCATGCCCATTGTGGTTGTCGCCTCGATATCCTCCATTATGGGGGTGGCCGTGGTTGTGATGGCCATTTCCTCCATGTTGGTATCCATTGCCTCTAGGTCGATGTTCACCTTCAAGATGCTTGTGGAATCCTGAGTTACTACTGCCATCATGGATACTACGCATTTTCTGAGGTGGTCCAGAGTTGTACTTCTCAAAGCTGTGCTTCCTTTTCCGGGTTTCAGCCTGCCTTTGTTTGCTCTCCAAGATAGTGGCCTTGTCAAGTAGTGACTGGTAATTGGGTGTGTAGACAACTGACAGTTGAATGGCTAACTCATTGTTCAGACCATCCAAGAATTTCTCCCTTCTCTTGGCATCTGTGTCAACGTCATCTGGAGCATAGCGTGCCTGATTGTTGAATTCTTCTATGTATTCTGCAACTGTGTGGTTACTCTGACGCAGGTTGCGGAATTCTCTCTTCTTTAAGCTCATCACACCTGTGGATATGTGTGCAGTGCGGAAACCTTCCTGAAATGACTCCCAAGTGACCTCTTCAATTGGGTGAGTGGTCTGATAATTGTCCCACCAACTGGCTGCAGGTCCTTCCAAAAGATGTGCTGCAAACCTAACCTTCTCTTCATCCGTGCATCCAATGGTCACCAGGTTCTTATTCACCGAGCGTAGCCAGTCATCAGCTACTACGGGCTCCGAGGCACTAGTGAAAGTCGCTGGCCTCAGTCTCAGAAATCGGGTGAGCATGTCCTGGATGGAGGGCCGCACCAGGTTTAACAAAACTCAAACATCCGAGACAGATTTCCAACTTCCATGTGTCGGAATCACCTCAACCTCATGAATCCAAACTTTCTTACTTTCATATCTTTACCGACATTTCCCAAATGTCGGTGTCTCCGGCACAATGGGAACTCCGGTTGAATAGTTTCCATGATGCTTGACCGAGGTTTACTGCTTATCTCCTCGATTCCCACGCTGACACAGACATGCCTCTGCACGCACTACTCACACGTCATAGTGAATATTTTGAAAATCCCGCTCGTTGGTGCTCCACTAACCGCACCACGGGAGGTTGCTCTCCTGTGGCCCACGATGTGGGCCGGTTGGGGCAGTTGCACACCACTACACACGGAGATCGTGCACAATAAATCTCCGGCGGTTTCGGAAACCACCCCTTGCCGCTTCGTTAACCGTGCGCCCTCTACGCCTATAAGTAGGGGTACTGGAACCCATTCCTTCCTTCTTCCTCACAACTCCTCTCTGCACCTCCATCTCCGCCGCTTGAAACTCTCCATCGCGGCCGCACGGAGACGCCCGTACCGCGCCGTCGACCAGAATTTGCCGCGCCGTCGCCGCGTCTGATCCTCCGCCGCCGTGCTGCACATTCCTCTCATCCACGGCTGCCCTGAATCCATCGGTAAGTTCTTCCTCTTCTCAATCCTATTCGATTGATTTTAGGGCTAGGACCTTCCACCGTAGTTCATGCCTAGCTCTTGAATATATTTGATTTTCTTAGGGTTTGTAGATCTTCTCTGTATACTTCGCCCACAGAAACTTGTTTGTCCTTAGTAATCCCCTTTTCTTCACCGTGAAAACACTGATGTACTCACCGCCGGCGATCTCTCGCACTTCCTGCAGATTGATTCTTCCGAGATGTCTCCCCGAGATACCCCAGAGCCTTCCGACATTCCCGAGGAAGAGGGAGCCGGAGAACGCGGTGGATGGGAGGGATCTGACGTCAGCCAAGCCGAGATTGACTGGCTGAAGTTGACTCGTCGCATTCCTGCGCAGGTGGAGTGTCGGGTTCCGGGCAATGAATCCGAGCCAGATGTGAGACCCGGAGAACGGGTTGTTTTTGTCGCGCATTTCCAGTGCGGCCCGGACTCCCGGCAAGTAGATTCTTCCGGAGCTTCCTCGATAAGTTTGGGCTCCAACCCCATCACCTCCCGGCAAATGCCATTACCACCCTTTCTTCCTTTGTCTCTTTCACCGAGGGATACCTCGGCCTCTGGGCTACGGTCGAGGTCTGGGCCAAATACTTACAACTCCGGAGACAGAGTATCCCGGACCCAGATCACAAGGACCTCCCCAAGCTCATGACTGCATGCGGGGCGGCCACTATCACACCCCGGAGGAACTCCATCTTCCCCCGGATACCTTGCCTCGAGTCATGCCGGAAATGGCAAAGGACTTTCTTTTATGTGAAGAGCCCGGATGGTGAAGATTTCCTCAACCTGCCCGAATGGGATCTTGCTCCCCCTGAGGGACAGCTCAACTGGGATTACAGCCCGAAATTTTTCCATCCCCGAGGTCAATTCTATCCACAAGCTCGTCGAGGAATTCCAGGACAAAGATAACCTGGTGCGGATGACCTGCTGCGGACATTTGTCATCCGCCGAGTTTCTCCACTTCAGGAGCGAGTTCATAAGATCTGCCAGATGAGTGGCCTGTTTGACCCCACCCGGAGCAGCACTCATGCTTTGGACAAGGCCGCGGTGAAACGTCGGGTCAGGCCCATCGCCAAGACCGAGATGTCTAACGAGTGGGAATGGGGAATGGAGCCCCACCACCGATACCAGCCCCCGAAACATGTAAGTACTCATCAACTTGAACCGACATAACTTTCTAGCCGAGACAACCCTTAGGTCGGCAGGCACATTTACTATTAGTGTGAACTGATATCCTTGTACTTATGCTGCAGAGTTTTAGCCGCACAAACAAACACTTGAAGATGGGGTTCACCCCGCCGATCATTTGAGCGAGGATCTACCTGCCCTGGCCGTGCCCGAGACTGAAGATCCGGATTCTGAGGATTTCATGCCCATCCCCTCTGCCCGTGCCTCTGCCTCGGGTAAGCCTCGAGCACAACTTCAATTTGAGATTGGTCCGATGATGATGATGATGACTGCCAAATCTTGGAGCCAATTGACGCCATTCCCATCTCCTATGCTCCTCCCTCCATAAATTTTTTCATCCAACACCTTCTGCACCTGCTACCACGAGCTCCCGAGGCAGACCCCGGAAACGCGCAAGACCCGTGCTTCGGAGACAGGACATCCACATCCTCGGAGCCTTCTGCCAAGAAGGCCAAGCGATTGAAGAAGTCCGGGGTGATACCTCGGACCAAGAACCGCCAATCACCGAAGGGTACGGAATTATTTCCAATGCCTTTACTTTCTTTCCTCCTTAACCGGGACAACTTTCTCCCGAGACTAACTTCTTCTTTTATCTCATTACAGTGAAGTCCTTCGCGTCAACCAGAGTGCCTCCTCGATGCGCTCTCCTATACCAGTGCGCGAGGTAGCTCAGGGCTCCGAGGCAACGACTGCTAGCCCAGCCAGGGCCAATCCTACCTCGGGCTCCCCTACGCCTGCTGGCACACTGCCGCCGACCTCTCAAGCTGCTCCTGAAGGAGCTCAAGGGAATCTAGAGACTTCGGCCCCTGACCAGCTCAGAGACTCCAGGGTCTACATTCTGGATTCCGACATATCTCGGCCAGAAGCTCCGGTATCCCGGATCAGCAGCAACCACCTCAACCACCGCCACCGTCGCAACAGTAGAAGCAGCAACAACAGCAACAACAACCACCTCAGCAACAACAGAAGCAGCAGAAACAAAAGGAGCAACTTCAGAAGAAGGATCCGCCGCAGAAGAAGGATAAGCCTCCGCAGCAGCCACAACAACAGCCACCACCACAGCGATCACCATGCAGTCCTTCTCGCTCTCCGAAGTCTCCTTCGGCATCAGCCCGGAAGGCCGCACCCCCGGCTAAACCAACTTCGAGCCAACAGACCAGCGGAAAAGAGCTGGTAGTCTCAGACAAGCAACAGTCCGAGGTGAACCCGAACCCGAAGCAAGCTCTGACCGCTGCCGTCTCCCGAGCTTCCTCAGGCCGTTGGGTGTTTCCTGTGGTGCGCACTGCAAGCGGCCATAGCTTGGGCTCACTGGAGCATTATAACACTGACTGGAATGCCGCCGATCTCGGCGAGGTCTCCTCCGCAGACCCCGCAGCGCTTCACCCTGCAGGCCAAGTGTCGTAGCTCAAACCATGCATACCCTACAAGTTGCGGCCCTAAACGCCAGCAGAATTGCCGAGGTAAATTCTCAACTCAGACCTTTCTTCCTTTACAAAAGCTTATAGATATACTATCCCCAGTCCCCGAGATTCGGGTTAAGTGATTGACACTCAACCGAGTTAAAATCACTTGGCGCGAATCTTCTAAAAAAATTTCAAGTTCCAGTCCCCGAGTCTCTCGTCGAGCTTACCTCGGCAGGAAACTCTACCAAATCCGACATTACGATTATTCGGTTTGAGCCTTGATAACAACACTAACATTTCCATCTTTTTCCAAAAAGCATGAATGCTCGGACCAAAGTGTTCCACACTTTGCTCCTTGATCATAAGAAGCTCCATGACTCCCACAAGTGCTTGCAAGCGGAGCAGAAGACTCGGGAGGACGCGCACCAGAAGGCGCTTAAAAAAGAATAGGATGAAGTGTCGCGGCTCCAGTCCGAACTCCAGCGGGTACAGAAGCAACGGGAGGATGATGCTCAGCGGCTGAAAAACGAGATGCAAACCGCTGTCGCCGCAGAGAAGAAACTCCGGGAAGACGCAGCTGAGAAGCACAAGGAGGAACTCCGCCAGGCCGAGGTTCACATTACCTCGGCGACAGAAGCCCTGGATGCCCTGAAGGCGAAGTGCGACAGCTGGCTGAAGCAACTTGTCTGGATCAACCGAGAGATGGACAGTAAGCTCTTTCTGCCCTAAAAAAGAGAGAGACTGACTCTGGTCAATGTTGTACCGACATTTGCCATATGTCGGATTATTATTTTACTTTGATAACAACTTTTCCTACTATAGAGCACTTCGTGCACACTCGAGTCGCTGCCTCCAACACAACCAAGAGGGCCCGAGAAAGAAGATCCGATGCTGGCCCCATCTCGGATGAGTGGGATATCGAAGATCACCTGACTGCCATGAAAGCTCGGATTTCTCCCTTGAAGCTCCTTGGCACTGAGCCCCTTGAAGCCAGCATTCATGTCTACCAGACACTATGGCCTACTGCTCCAAACCCGGCAACCACCGCCGAGCTAGCCAAAATGCTGTATACTGCCGAGAAAAGACTCCGGGAGTGGAGATCTTCTTCAGCTCGCGCCGGGGCAGACCAAGCGCTAACCTTTTTGCTGTCTTGGTACGAGGAGATTGAGCTCGAGAAGGTGAGGTCCCTGTGCTCCGGCTCCATATGGACTGATGATCCCATCTTGGTCGAGCGCCGCAAAAAAGCCGCTGCTTTCATGGCCGGCTATGCTGTAACTCAGTACCTCATCCCCGGGGATCTCTACTCCGACACTGAAGAATATGCCGATGACAGCGGTGACGAAGAGACCGATGAGGAGGCCATGGACGAGGAAATCGAAGTTGAGGCAGCCGACACTGCCACCGACATTGCCGCCGAGGCTGCCCAGCAGCCAATGACCGACATTCCTCCAGAAGCAGCCTCCGACATAGCCGGAGTCTCGGCCACCATTCCAACTCCCGAGGCAGCTCCAACATTGAAGATGCTCCTGCTCCCGAGGTTACTCCTGCCACCGGCTCTGCGGACCCGAGCTCTTCCGGCACTGCTTCTTGAACTTCTCACAAGTAGAACTATCAAATCCCCGGAATGCCGGGTGCAGATGTAATATACTTTAAGTGTTTCACCGAGCTACCTCTATTTTGCTACTTTTATTCGAACCGGCTTAATGCCGGACCACTTTGTGCCAAGTCCCCGAGTTTACTTTCGTGTTTACTATACTTAGTAACCTTTGCTCTTGTCTACCTTTTTGGCGTTCGACAGTCGAGTCACAAGATCAAAGTTATAGCATACAGTACTTAGTAAAATTTGAGGTATGATTCAAAGTTATCCGACACAAGGAAAGGAATGAAAAACTGGGGTTAGTGAACGACATATGTCGGATCATTTTAGGATCGAGTCCCCGAGTCCACTTTCATGTTTACCATATACCACAACCTTTGCTCTTGACTACCATTTCGGCGTTCGTCAGTCGAGTCACAAGATCACAACAAGATAGCATACATTACTTGAACTTTGAAACGAGTCAAAAATCATCGACACATGAACGACATATAAAAACCGAAATAAAACACATGCATATGGACAAGGCAGTCCCCGAGTTACAGCTCGGAGTGCCGACATTTCATTTGAAAAGAAACCGAGATACATACATTACGTCCTTTATGAGTAAAAGGGACGAGTAGCGCTACATTCCAGGGTCGTTTGGTCTCCTCTCGGACTTGTCCATTACATTTTCCTTGGTGCCTGTGCATCTATAAGATAGTATGAATCATTGTGCAGAGCTCTGCTCACAATGAACGGTCCCTCCCATGGAGGTGACAATTTATGTCGGCCTGCACTTCTTTGCACCAGCCTCAGTACTAAATCTCCTTCTCGGAATACCCGAGGGCTGATTTTCTTGCTATGATAGCGTCGGAGATTCTGCTGGTATATTGCTGACCGAGATAAGGTCAATTCTCGTGCCTCTTCGAGCAGATCCACAGCATCTGCCCGAGCCTCTTTTGCCTCGGTTTCAGTGTACATCGCAACTCTCGGCGAGTCATACTGTATGTCGGTTGGCAGAACTGCTTCTGCTCCATAGACCAGAAAGAATGGCGTATAGCCAGTTGAGCGATTCGGTGTGGTCCTTAGACCCCACACACTGCTGGTATCTCCTCTATCCAACAACCCGGAGTTCTCAACAGAGGTTCGATCAACCGAGCTTTAATGCCGGCCAACACCAGTGCATTTGCTCTTTCCACTTGGCCATTTGCCTCAGGATGTGCCACCGAGGCTATGTCCAGCCGGATTCCCTTTTCTGCACAAAACCGAGCGAATTCCCCCACAGCGAAGTTGGTGCCATTATCCGAGATAATGCTATGGGGGTATCCATACCTCAAGATGATGTCCTTCAAAAAGGACACCGCTGTGTGACCATCACACTTCCGGATAGGCTTTACCTCGATCCATTTGGTGAATTTATCCACCATCACCAGCATATGAGTCATGTTACCTCGGGCTGGTTTGAACTCTCCCACCATGTCCAAACACCACACAGCAAAGGGCCAAGTGATAGGAATTGTCTTCAGTGCCGAGGCTGGTAAATGGATTTTCTTGGCGAACTCTGGCATCCCTCGCACCTTCTGACAATATCTTCTGCCTGTTCCATAGCCTTGGGCCAGTAAAACCCATGCCGGAATACTTTAGCAACTAGGGCTCTTGAAGAAGCATGATGACCACATTCCCCTTGATGAATTTCCAAGAGCATTTCTTGTCCCTCTGCTGGTTCGACACAGCGCTGCAACACCTCGGTTACACTTCTCTTGTAGCTCCTTGTTGATGATGGTGTAAGCTTTGGACCTTCTCTGCACTTGCCTGGCCTCCACTTCATTGCTCGGCAAACTCCCATCTGTCATGTACGCCATGATGGTTGTGCCCATTCCGGGACAGGGCGCACAGGAAAGACCGGGATCTCTATGTCTTCATCCATGGGATCAACCGACATTGCTTCCTCCGAGATTAGGTGACCAGTCCCCGAGTTCTGCCAAGCAGTCCCCGGTTTTCCCAAATGCATCCGACATCAACGTCCATGGGGAGCGCCGACTCCGGTTTAGCTGGGATAAAAATTGACTCAGACTCGGGGATGGCTTGATCGATGGTTTCCTCAGATGCTCCAACGATATCCCGGGCGGAATAGCTTCCCGAGACGAACCGAGCTTGGATAACACATCAGCAGCTTCATTCTCCGCCCGAGGTACGTGCTTGAACTCGCACCTTCAAAGAATCCCGAGATCTTCTGGACATGAAACCGATACAGCGCCATATTGGCATCCAGAGCATCCCAGTTTCCTGAGACTTGCTGCACCACCAAATCCGAATCTCCGAAGCATTCAATCCGGCGGATGCCAATCTCCTTGGCCACATTAAGCCCATGGACCAGTGCCTCATACTCTGCCACATTATTAGATGCCGCGAAATGAATCTGCAGCACATATCTTAGCTGATCCTGCTTCGGCGAGGTAAGGACTATTCCGGCACCTAAACCAATCTTGGTTCGGGAACCATCGAAGTGCATCTTCCAATAGTTAAAGTCCGGCACAGGTGGTGTATACTGCATCTCGGCCCAATCTACCAAGAAGTCTGGCAAAGCTGAGATTTGATAGCATCTCTTCTCTCATAGTGTGGAGTGTAAGGTGATACCTCGATAGCCCATTTGGCTACTCGGCCAGTTGCATCTTTGCATCCGATGATCTCCGAGATAGGAGCCTCACACACCACTGTGATTGAATGCTCTTGGAAGTAATGCTTCAACTTCTTTGCAGCCAGATAGACACCATATGTCATTTTCTGGTAGTGAGGATAGTTCTGCTTGGATAGCGAGATTACCTCGCTCAAATAATACACCGGCCTCTGCACGTTTTGCCCTCTTCTTCTCTTTCCACCACCACTACGACACTCACAACTCGGTTTGTGGCTGCAATATAGAGCAACATCGGCTCTGGGCAATGGTGAGGCCAGTATCGGTGTGTTGACAGCATCTTCTTTAACTCGGTGAAGGCCGCATCTGCTTGCGGAGTCCACACGAAGTGAGTGGTTTTCTTCATGAGTTGATACAAAGGTAATGCCTTTTCACCTAACCGGCTTACAAACCGACTCAAAGATGCTAAACATCCAGTGAATTTTGCACGTCTTTGAGACATGTCGGTAACCTCATGCTTTCAATAGCACGGATTTTTGTCGGGTTAACCTCGATACCTCGGCTAGACACAAGGAAACCGAGTAATTTTCCTGCCGGCACACCGAATGTACACTTATCCGGGTTAAGTTTCATTCGGTATTTTCTCAAGTTTATGAATGTCTCTTGAGATCATCGATCAGAGAGGACTTTTCTTTGGTTTTTATGACGACATCGTCGACATATACTTGCACATTCCGACCTATTTGGTCATGCAGACATTTCTGCATGCACCTCTGGTATGTTGCCCCGGCATTTCTCAAACCAAAAGTCATGACACGATAGCAATAAGCCCCGTACGGGGTAATGAAAGCAGTTTTCAATTGATCAGCCGGGTTCAGAGGAATCTGATGAAACCCGAGTAAGCATCTACAAAGGATAACAGCTCACACCCGGCCGTGGAATCGATCACTTGATCTATCCGAGGTAACGGGAATGGATCCTTAGGACATGCCTTGTTAAGGTTCGTGAAATCGATACACATACGCCACACTTTGGCCACCAGAGGCTCATCTTTCTTCTTCTCTACCAGGACCGGGTTAGACAACCAGTGGGTGCAGCACTTCCATGATAAACCAGCCGCAGCAACTTGGCCAGTTCTTCTCCCACCACTTTTCTTCTCTCATCCGACAGTCGACGTGTCGGTTGTTTACAGGCTTCATGTCGGGCCTGACGAACAAAGAGTGCTCAGCCAACTCCCTCGGCACACCTGGCAGGTCTTGATTTGACCATGCAAAGATATCCCGATTCTCACGGAGGAAGTGACTGAGCTCGCTTTCCTATTTCTCAGTTAACCCGGAGCCAATGATGACATACGGTCAGAGCATTCCGGGTCAACGTGATCTTTTCGTCTCCTTCGGCACCTGGAACGAAGCATTCAGCTCCGGGTTAATCACCCCGGGCATGCCGAGCTGCGTGGCCTGAGCCATGGCCACCACTTCAAGGATCTTCTTCTTCTCAGCAGAAATGATCAGAGACTCGGCTAGGCAAGAACCAGCCGAGGCACATCCATGGAGCGCTTGTAATCGCCCGAGATAGTGATAATGCCATTAGGACCTGGCATCTTCATCTTGAGATAGCCCACATGGGTGGAGATCATGAATTTGGACAGCGCGGGCCTACCAAGCAATGCATGGTATGGACTTTCGAGGTCCACTACCTCGAACTGGAGACTTTCAGTTCTGCAATTGTCCTTGGTCCCAAACAGCACATCCACCCAGATTTTACCCAGGAGCGCAAGAAACTCCCGGCACTATGCCATGGAAGGTCGTGCTACTTGGCAGCAGCATGTTCATCGAGATACCCATCTTCGCCATGGTGTCTCGGTACATGATATTAATGGCACTACCATTGTCAATCAGAACTCGGCTGAACCGAACATTGATAGTAGGTCCAATGAATGTTGGATCCACCATCAGAGCATACCTCCCGGAGTTGGCATGACTCGGGGATGATCTTTTCTGCTCCAAGTATCTCTTGCTCGGACCAGTGCATAAACTTCGGTACTGCCGGCATAACATCATTCACCTCCAGTGCACGCCGATGCAAGCTCTTCTTATCAGTTGCCTCGGTCACAAAGACCACATAGCTCACGTGAGCTTCTCTGTAATCCCCCTGGGGATACTCATTCTGGTAGCTCGGGCCAGCGTTGTTGTTGTTTCCTCCGACAGTCACTTGATTCACAGGTTTCAGAGCAGCTTGCCTCTGCGCATGCACATTTACCGGGATAGCATTTGATCCGTGAGCGGTAAGTTCTGCCTCGGCGGAAACCGCTGAGGTGCTCCTCCCTGATTTCCTCCAGCTCTTGCTCCTTCTCCTTTTACTCGGGTATACCAGCTGCACTGCCGAGTTGTGTGATTCGCCGGCTTGCGGAGGTCTTTGGTGTGGAAGCTACAAGGTCCATCCAACATGGTCTCATAAGTAAAGGACTGCTGCTGATCACCCCAGGGCTTCTTTCCTTCTTGATTCTGGCCCCACGCCGGACCATTGAACTTCGGACGTTGATTGCTGCCGACATCTGGCTTGTCCTGGTTCACTGCAGCCACTTGATTCAAGCCATACCGGTAATCCGGTTCTCTCCTCTTGGTGCCGAAGTCTTGGCGATCATTCCTAGCTGGTCCGGGCCTGTTGTTCACCGGGTATCTACTCGACTCAACCGAGTCAAGCAGAGGCCAAGTGCATAACTATCCGCAATGCGGATTGTCTCGGCCAGAGAGGAGGGCATTTCCCTCTGCAGCTTCTGCCAAAGCATGGTGCCATGCCGACATCCCTGCGCGAACCACGAAATGGCCTGCGCTTCCACAACTCCTTCACAGGAATTGCGAATGTTGCTCCACCGAGTCAAGTAATCTCGTCAGTCTCGTCATCCCTCTGCCTGCACATTGCAAGCTGCTGAGGTCGGTTTGGCCTCTTATAAGTGCTGGAGAAGTTGCTAACGAAAGCATCTTCAAAGTCTAGCCAGCAGTCAACACTGCCCTCCCTCAAGTTGTTGAGCCAGATTCGGGCTGGCCCTTCTAACATTTGCGGGACATATCTCATCGCCCATCTGCGGTTACCTCCAGCAATGTGCACTGCCGTCACATAGTCAATCAACTAGTCCTCTGGCTTAGTGCTACCATTATAGGTTTTGGTACCTCGGCTCAGTTGGAAACCTGGCACCGACGGTTCCCTCATGATCCGAGGTCCAAAACAAGCTGGGCCAGGTGGACCTTGCGTTTCCAACATCTCAGACAAATAGATTCTGTCCAACTTGTAACGAGTGTCATTCGGAGCTAACTGGCGAGATCCCAGCCGAGCTCCCAATGCACCCTCAACCATCTGATACCCGGCTCGCTCCATGGCCGAGTTTCCATCATCATATCTGTTGGCCCCTTGACCAACGTATTGAGGCTGCTGCACATATTCGGCCTCTTGGTGCTGCTGCATTTGCTGCGGGACTTGCTGCTGATACACCAGATTCGAGGTGGTTTACCTCGGCCACCCGAGGCAACAGGTCCGACATTCGGATTGCCTGGACTGAGTTTACTTCTACCTCGGCCCGCATGGCCTGCCCCGCTAGCTGCTTTCCCGCATATGCAGGATCATACGCTGCAGCTGCTTGTTCTTGCCGGAGTTTATACTCCGGTCACGACCTCCACCGCTATGCGGGGACGAAGCTTGTCCCTTAGACCCGCTAGCTGCTCTAGCCGAGTGAACTATCTGGGACCCACCAGCACCTGGATTAGCCCTATGAAAGGCTTCGTTCTGCCGGTGTGCAGTACCAACCAGCTCATTAACTCGGTCCTGCTGTTCCGCCGAGCTTCTCCGGTTAAACCGGGTAACTCAGCTCTTGCTGCCTCGGCAGCTCTAAGAGTCTTGGCCGGGGAGCTATACTTCGGCTTTCCATCCGACATACCACTAGGAGTTCTACTAGAAGCAGATCTACCATCTCTAGCTATTTCGGCATTGAGGTCTTTGCCTCTCTGGCGCACATTCTCTAAATGGCTAGGATAATCTGCTACCGGAGTGAACCCATGAGCTGCATTATACTCACGGAGGGATATGCCGAACTATCTCCGAAGATTGGCCATCTCAACTGCCTCTTGGTGCAGCTTCTGCCGCTGCAGCTCTAACTCGGCAGCGGTTAGGGCAGCATCTGCCCCACTGACCACCGGCACTGCCAGCTTCTCGATGATCTCCTCCAAGGGCGGGGCCTGACCGACACGTTGGATGTGCCGGCCTGGTGATGCTGATGTCCTTCCATTGGAGGCTTTGTTGTGCGGGCGGATTTCTCGGTGGGCTCACCGAGCTTCTCCTTGCCCACACCAGGCACATGCCTGGTCATCATTACCTCTGCGCAGATCTCGGGGCGAGAGATACGCCTACCGCGAGCTGCACAGACAGAGGGAGGATCCTCTGCCACAAGCACCTGCTCTGGGTACTTGCAGATGAACTCGGTGGTGACGTAGGTCGTGAAGGTACCGAAGTTCATGAGGCAGCCGTTCTTCGGGAACGGCCGCATGCCGAAGCATCCCGCGTTGTCGCTGATGAAGCTCAACGACCCGAGCTTGCAGATGAGCCCGGAGACGACACGCTCGCCGGAGTTGATGATGGAGCCCATTCGGATGGTCACCCCAGCCAGCGCCGCTGCTTGCCCCACGGTGGGCGCCAACTGTCGTGGTGGTATCACGGCAGATGACATAGGTATGGCTAAGTTGGGGCTCGCTTGGACACTGGGGGATCCGGGGAGGGTTTGCGCGCTAAGGAGCACGCGATGAAGCATACACCGATCCAAGAACACACCGATCTACCCAGGTTCGGGGCCCTCGTATGGAGGTAAAACCCCTACTCCTGCCTGCCTCTCTCTGTATATCTTGGTGTATCACAAGTACAAGATGCTCCTCGAGCTGTATGATCCAACAATGGTGAAGTGGTGAAGCTCTTAAGGAAGAAGATGAAGCTACGGGAGGAAAATGGAACTCAGGGCATCATCCCTCACGCAGGAGGGGGAGATGCCCTTTATATAGGCCAACCGAGTTACGGTTATGCCCCTCGAGGTACACTGCTACCATGCCACTGAAGAGTCATCATGGCACTCCTGTCAGGGACAGGACGTGGCCTGCCCATCCCCTGCACAACGGTAGAGCTAGAATGTCCCCTCTGATAGAGACATGACTTGGCCTAGGCGTGCTACCTCGTAGCCTTTTCCATAGCCTTTCCCCCGGTTACCCCGGAGTCAGCGGTCAGACGCGTGCTGTCCCGTAGAACCCACAGCACGCCTCTGCTATACTCCGTGCCAGACGCTCCGTGCCAGACGGGAAGTGACATGAGCATTGACTCCAGCTCGACATAAGGCTCCTTGCCTTGGTTATCCCGGCACGGATGTGTTGGGCTCCCCTTGACTTTAACCCGGCATGGCTATGCCGGATCATCTTCTTTGGCTAACCCGGCATGGATATGCCATACTCTTTACCTCGGTATGGACTCCTCACCTCCAGATAAGAACAAGTTGGTCATACCGACACTCATGTGTCGGCATGGTTATGTCGGATAGGATATGTCGGCCCAGACATCTCGGACCAACAATCTCACTTAACACATACCGGTCACCTCGGACCTGATTACCTCGGTCACTTCCATATCTCGGACCATATCTGGTCACACTTAACACCTTATCATGACCCTACCCGGGGGTTGCCCCCCGACACGCTTGGTCGTTTAAACCTCAGACGTTCCAATCCGCAATGTCGAGGATGGGGCTTGTCATGTTGATGTAGGGGGCGTAGCCACTCGAATAGCAAGAGCAAGCTTGATGAAAGAATAAGGCGCAGTGTTGAGTAGCCGCGTGAAGCCAAATAAATAGAGGTTCTGAAGTTGCAGTGCAAAGTCGACGATAACAGGTGACAAGCCCACCCCGTAACTGATGAAAATAGAAGTAGCAACATGGATACAAATGACGCTGATGACTGGCTGCAGAAACCGACGATGAACTAGGCAGAGGCCTCCTGCTCCACTCCCGACGCAAGCTCGCGCCACCAGGTCGAGCCAAGGCCACCAGAGCGTCATCCACCTCCCTGAAGCATGGCAAAGTGAGCTTGAAAAGCTTGTTCAGAGCACAGATGGTGTTGTCAGGGACGGTGCCGTTGAAGCTGCCTTCATAGGCCTTGCGAGCAAGCACGATCGGGATGTCTTCAGTGCCATCATCGAGACCCATCTTCTTGCAAAGAACCCTGATCGCCCGGTCCAAGGTGGGCATGATCGGCTGAGCGCAGATGCGGTCGCTGCGACGTGGTGGAGTCGGCTCGGGATGATGGAGCTAATTGGCGCAGTCGTAATCATCGGCGCCTGCGCCGGCGTAGGCAGTAGAGGAACCGCGAGCTCGGTGAAGAGGTCCGCCACTGCGACAATGGAGCTTGGCGGAGCGATGGGCCCGACACCCAGCAGATGATCAACCAGCGCAGCTCCCGCCGCGAGCGGGTCCGTGAGATCATCCTCGGCGGCCTCGAGAGGAGGAGCCCCGCCGAAAACAGCCGGCAGACTGACCAGGGGGAGCAGCGACGCGGCATGCAGAGGCTCGGCGGCGAGCGCCAGCGTGCTGAAGCGGCCATCCAGCGCCGCGATGTCTCCGGACCAGGCCTCAGTCCCATCCCCCCTCGCCATCAACTTCATCCTCCCAAGACAGGGGGACATGGTCGCGCAGGATGGCATAGCAGGGCGGGGAGGACGGAGAAATCGACGAGAGCTCCCCGTCCGCCGCGTCGGCCCACGAGGATGGCATAGTCAGGAGACCGGCGGAGGAGACGCGAGCCTGGAGAAGCCGCTGGTGAGGGATGGGGCGCGGCACGAAGAGCTTCAGTCCAGTCCCTGCAAATCACTTGAAACGGTGAAGGCGTCGGAGGGGTGGCGCGCAGGCCAACCGTGGCCGTAGGCGTGGCCGACGTGGAGGATCCGCGGACGATGATGGACGGCAGGGACACCGAGCCGGTCCCGCCGCTGAAGTTGTAACCCTTGTAGCGATCCTGACCGCTGTAGTGGTGGCGGATTGAACGCTCGCCCTCGCGGCCGTGGCCGCCGCCCGAGTGAGCTTTCTGGACGCAGAAGGCGCCCTATGGAGAGAGCGGCGATCCGAGTGACGCCGCTCCGCGTCATCGTCCTCATCATGCCGGCGATGGCGGCGAAGCTCCCTGTCGTCACAGCGACCATCCTAGCCAGCGAGGTCCCGCCCCTCGTCGCGGAAGCGAGAGCGGGAGCGCTGGGGCTCCTTCCGGCTGCCCGTGCGGCTGCTGTGGCGCGCACGGCGGTCATCCTTCTTCCTGTGGCCACTGGGAGCCGGAGTTGCATCATAGCCGTGGTGGTCACGCGCGTGGTGACGCCTGCTCCCCTCCGGCGCGTTGTCCTCCGCAGTTCACCCAGGGCCGGGATGGAGACCGGAGTCGCCGTGTCATGGGACACGCCTGAGCCATCGATCACGCCAAGATGCCACGGGGGTAGGGCCAGCACGTCCGGCCGGAAGCTGGAGATAGGCACCCCGCCGTCGAGGAGCGGGGCGTCCGCGTAGTTCTCGACGGTGTCGACGTGGAGCAGAACTCGAAAGGTGGCTCCCCTCTTCCACTGGTCCGGGCGGTCTTCGGAGACGCTCATAAGAGAAGAAAGCCCGCCCGGTGCCTTGTTCGCAAAAGTACACCACAATACCTTGGGGATACGGTGCGGGTCGGAGGTCCACACCCAGAGGCTGAAGTTGGAGGTGCATTCCATCGTGGTGAAGCCGTCGTCGAGCTTCTGCACGGCGCACTTGCGGCCGACGACGAGGTTGACGATGTCCGGGCGCCAAGCGAAGGGAGGCAGGTTCTCAATGTGCATGTGGACGCGGAAGCCCAGGACGGCGTGGAAAGCTTGGCCCGTGGCACGCCATGGCCGGAAGTGGATGTCGAGGCCGAAAAGCTTGAAATTGTAGCACTTGGTGCGCATGACCCTGTCCCGGAGCTCGGCGGATGCGAACTTGATAAGAAAAGGCTCGGGGAAGTGCGAGCTCACCACGAGGTCCGACGAACGCAGATTGAACTTGGTGCGGAAGGCGTCGTTGACGTCGGTGCGGTCCGTGCCCGGAGGTGCTCCGATCACCCAGACCCTCAGCGCGGAGTACTCCCACTCGAGGCGAGCGCTGTCGAGGTCGAAGGAGGTGGCGATGACGCACGTGTCCTCCGGCGTGCGCGACACGGCGTCTCCGAGGAACTCCATGGCAGGTTGAGGCGGCGCAGGGGCGGCGGGGGGCGAAGGCCTGGGAGCGGAGGACGCCGGAGAAGGCGAGGGGAGCGGCGGACAGTCCCTCTCCCGTGGGCCCAGCGCCAGCAGCGAGCGCAGCGGAGGGGGTCACGGCAGGCGATGCGGTCGTGGTCGCTGGCCTGGCACCGAAAACAACGACGAACAGAGGAGCTCGGGCAGGCGCTGTGGAGGAAAAGCGAGTGGAGTGGATGCCTCTTCTTGAATCGGGGTGGTTGGCGCGCCTCGCGCTGGTCGTGGCGTGAGAGCACGAGCTTCCACCCCGCGTCAGCCACAGGGGCCGTCGCAGGGCTAGGGCGCCTAGCCGCCGGAGATGGAGAGGACGGGCGACGGACGCGCCATGAATGCGGGCTGCAGGGGAGGACGGGTCGTCATGAATGCGGGGAGCGGGGATGGTGAAGCGGACGGAGTGGCGCGTGCGGGGGCGCGGGTCGTTGCGAGTTGAAGGAGAGCGCGGGATGCCAGTGGGAGTCTTAAATGTCGACGAAGGCGGGCATCCCGCGCGGCGCCAGGCGAGCAGGGCCGCATTGATGGCTTAGCACTCTGCAGGGGATGGGACGTCGAGGTCCAGAGCTGCCGTGGCGGGGTAGCGCAGCCGCGCCGAGCCCCACTGCCCGCACGCCGACTGGAGGGTTGACCCGGTCGATCCAGATCCGCATCTGGAGCCAGAGGCACGTCGGGAGACGCGCGCCCCAAAAACGTGGGGGTCAAACCACGGGGATGGTGGCGGCGGCGGCGGGGGAGGGCGGAAAGGGCGCGAAGACCACCGCGGGGCGCTGGCGGTGGCGAGGGGCACGGGCGGGGGCCCGCCGCCATGGGCGTCGCGGGAGCGTGGTTGGTGGCTAACGGTCATTTTCCTCACCATTTGTTTTTTTTTCTTCGCAGAGCTTTCTTTGTTCCTCTCGCGTTGTTGAACCGAGCATTGCATGGTATGGAATGGTCACATCGTATCGCCACGAGAGCATTGTTTATTATGTTTAGAGTAGCATTAACTAAAACTGGCCGGTGCATTCGTCTCATTACGGCCGATTGCGAAAAACGGCCAGGATTCTGTCGAGGATCGAGTATGTGTCGCAAATTTGTTTTTTTTTATATTTTAATCTCTTTGTTCATTTCTCCATATGTCCCTCAAGGAAGTAACCGAAGCCAGAAATTCACTTTGGCACCCACGTGTTTGAAAACCATAATTCAAAATGTCGAAAAAATCTGAAATAAAATTCACTGATACATCTTCACATTCTACTTGTTCACAGAGTCATTTTCATCGAAAATCGATATTTTTTGTGCTCTGCGTAAAAAAGACAAAAAATGTCCTATGAAAAGCTATATTTTGGCACCAAAAATTTATCTTTCTAATAGATCTATGCGTGATTTTTTTCCATTTTTTTGGACATTTAAAAATACTATAAAAATGAATTTTAAATAAAGGTTGATTTTGATCAAGAGTAGGGTATGGTACTATGTTAGGCTCACCATCAAAGGTTGATTTTGATATAGACTACTTGATTCGGTGTCGAGAATTTCAGCTTCAATCTCTCAACGAAAGAAGTCGAGCA
The DNA here is from genome assembly GCA_947311845.1 of Poa pratensis. NCBI lineage: Eukaryota > Viridiplantae > Streptophyta > Magnoliopsida > Poales > Poaceae > Poa > Poa pratensis. The sequence continues at coordinate 59,660,924 of CAMZMU010000027.1, read as the reverse complement.
CAACAAGAGTAGGAAGTGTCGAGGCTCGGCGGGTTGGTCGTCCTTGAATTCCTTGCAATCGAGCGCTCAACCATGACATGTTAATGAAAGATTACTTTACGAAGGTCAAGGTTTGCACCTACACGTCTCAGCTCTTTCAAAGGCGTTATTGAATGTGGAGATTTTTTTCTGCATCGTGAAGCTTGTAAGGGAAAATCTGTTTTTTAGTCATCGGAAGAATGTTGTCGATTTACTTGGATTTAGTCCATATCGAAAGATACCAACCGCAATGAGAGTGATATCACATGCGCGGTGGTCCGGCTGATTACACCGATGAGTATCTTCGCATTGGAGAAATACCATGCTGAAGTGTCTTCAATTGTTTTGTGAAGGTGTTGACCAAGGTTTTAGTGCCAATTACCTCCGAGCTCCCAAATGAGGAGGACACAATGAGGTTCTTGGCGATGAATAAAGAAAGAATGGCAGGGAATGACTGAGAGCGTGAATTGTATTCACTCGAGGTGGAAGAAGTACCGTCGGCTTGCCACGGGAGCTACACCGTCCTACATCGTGATCCATCTATTGTGTTTGAAAAAGTGGAGATAGAAAAACTGTGGATTTGGCAGTATTTTTTTGGTTCGTTGGGTTCTCTCAGTGACTTCAATCTTTTGCAGAAATCTCATCTTTTTGCTAGTCTTGCTTGGGGAAATATTCACAGCTACATGTTAATGGGTAGGACTATACCACGTGGCACTATCTTGCCGACAATAACTATCTTTTATGGTCAACATTAATTTGTGAAGACCATCCACCATCAAGATACAAAGCAAAAAAAAATTGACAACTAAAGAAGCATGCCAAAAGGACACTGAAAGAGCTTTTGGTGTGCCGCAATCCGTTTTTGTGATTGTTCAAATCCTGCTCACTTTTTGGATACCAAATTACTCTCAAATATCATGGCGACATGTGTAATCTACACAACATGATCATCCAGGATGCATGCGAGGGATTTATTTGGAAATTTTATTTGACAATTTTATAGTCGTGACAAATATGGCAGGAACGCGGATGAGAAACAAACTTTCTCGAGACTTACCGGTAGATTGAAGACAAAGCTACATGTACCCAACTTTCATGACGATCTCATCGATCATGAGTTGCAACTATATTGGGGCATAGTTCTCCCATTTATTAATTTGAGTTTCTTTTCATTGATGTGTGATTTGAACCTTTGCATTCCGGACCATTTGTTATTTCTTTCATTATATGGATTTGAACAAATTATTTTAATTTGGATAATTGTTGTATCGTGTAATACTAAAAAAGAAGTTTGATTAAATTGTTGCTATATTAAGATTTTATTATTCAAAATCATAAATATGGCCTATTCCGACAATTGTTTTGCAGCATCATGCGGGCTCAATAGAATGGATCCTTGAAACTCGTACGAACACAAAACTGTATTTGAGCAAACCTCAAATGAGTTTTACGGCACCGCTAATTAAGGTGTCTGTTGGAGATGTTCTTAGTATTTATATATTTTTAGCATAAAGATATGAAGCAATCTAAGTCATTTTGCACGCCGCGTATTATGGGAGGAATTAAATTGCAACATAATTAATCAAATGTTAACTGATCTTCAACTAACCAACAGCACTGTTTTTTTGCACACAAAAAAGAGGTAACACTGTTTCACCGCAACCTCAAGTCCATAATACATAACCGTGAACAAATCCACGGACCAAGTCAAGTTTACTCCTACTGACACTAGTGGAAACAGGACCTTTGGTCGAGGGCCGATATTGGCTCTAGTCCCGGGTGGCTTATGACCCGGTACTAGAGGGGGGAACTAGTACCGGGCCGGCTGCTCGGACGCTGCGCAGGTCGGGTCCCGGGTCGTAGGGCACCTCTAGTTCCGGGCCGTGATACAGCCCGGGACCGAGGCTGTCAGCGGCAGGTGTGGACAGGAGGCTGGACCTTTCGTCCCCGGTCGTGGTACAGCCCGGTACTAGAGGTCCGGCTATATCATCTCCCACCCCGGCCGGCCACCATTTTTGAACTATCAAGGTCATCTCCATTGTTTCCTCTCCCAAGCTCAAGTGTAGCCCATTTCTTTCCAAGATTTGTGGAGATAGACGGCACCCATCTCTCCAAGGGTTAGAAACACTTAATCCTTTCACCCGGAGGCCAATTTTTAGCCATTTCCAACAAGTTTAGCTCATTTCATTTTGGTAGTGCCCCTTAGGTGTTTGATGAAATGCCTAAGCAAGGGTAGTTCATTTTTTATGTATTTTGAGCTCAAATTAATTTATGATTTTTTGATTTTAGTGTCGTCTTGGTCCTCACCGCCGTCGATAGCCCCCGACGTCCCGTGACCGGCACCTACTCGGTGAGCCTTCTTTTTTATTTTAAAAAATCTTTGTTGTATGATTTTTTTCCACATAATAATTATTATTTTTGTATAAGTTGTATAATTGTTTGTAATATATATAGTGACATGGTTTTCACAAACACCCCCACCGGCTCTCGCCCGCTCTATTATTCGGATGTGGTATGACTGTTAATAACTATAAATTTGTTTCGTTTCGTGTTTATGACAATCATGCGGACCAACTTTGACATAAATATATATTTGTCTAGGAGGTAGTTGAACCGGAAATTCCAGTGGACCCTATTGTTGAATATTTTGTGAAAGAAAACGATGATTTGAAAGCTAAATTAAAAATAAGTGAAGATCTCCGCAAAGAAGAGAAGAAGGAATTGGAGGTTAAGCTTGTAAACATTATCGATGAACACCAGTTCAAGCTTGCCGACGTCGTCGATGCTTACGAGATCAAGTTGGATGGGATGCGCTCGAAGCTTACCGACGTCGTCGCTGTTCACGAGATGAAGATGGATGCAATGCGCTTGAAGCTTAGAAAGATTAGAAAATATGCCATTAGTCAAGAGGCTTGGTATCATTATGCTGTTGGTTCAATAGTTACCTTAGTTGCGATTCTGATCGCATTTGTTGTTGGATTTAAATTCTTTAGATAGTTGTATTCTTGTTTCAATTAATTTATGTTTTATGAGAACTATGTATTACATTTGGTCACTACTATACTTTGATTTTAATGTGATGAACTTGTATTAATGAATATGGTATGTTTCCTATTATGTCGGTTTATCGTAATGGGTTTTAGCGGTGATTTGCAGATGAGTCATCCATGGATGTACGCTGACCGACGCTCTAAAGAGTACATGGATGGCGTGCAATCTTTTCTCAAAGTGGCTAAGGATAACAAGGGGCCGAAAGGTTTTATGTGTTGTCCGTGCAGGAAATGTCAGAATGAGAAGGATTACCCTAACACAGACAGAATTCACCTCCACCTGATAACTGAAGGTTTCATGCCCGGCTATAATTGTTGGACCAAGCACGGAGAAAAAGGGGTTATGATGGAAGATAACGAAGAAGAAGAGAACGATGACAACGACATGTACCCTGAATACGTTGGTAACCCAACAGGGGAAGCTGATGATGAAGAGGTACCAGATGATCCCATCATACATGATGATTTACGTGGAGTCATCGTTGATGCACATACCCTAGCAGAAACTACACTTGAGAAGTTGAAGTTGGAGCGCATGTTAGAGGATCACAAAACAAAGTTGTACCCAACTTGCGAAGATGGCAACACAAAGCTCGGTACCATACTGGAATTATTGCAATGGAAGGCAGCGAATGGTTTATCTGACAAGGGATTTGGGAGTTTACTGAAAATAGTGAAGGACAAGCTTCCGGCTGGTAACGAATTGCCCGAGACTGCGTATGAAGCAAAGAAGATTATCTGCCCTCTAGGATTAGATGTGCAGAAGATACATGCATGCATTAATGACTGCATCCTCTACCGCGGTGAGAAGTATGAGAATTTGAATGAATGCCCGGTATGCGGTGCATTGCGGTATAAGATCAGAGCAGATGACCCTGGCGATGTTGAGGGCATGCCCGCCAGGAAGAAGGTTCCTGCCAAGGTTATGTGGTACGCTCCTATAATACCACGGTTGAAACGTTTGTTCAGAAACAAAGAGCATGCCAAGTTGTTGCGATGGCACAAAGAAGACCGCAAGAGCGACGAGATGTTGAGACACCCGGCTGATGGGTCGCAGTGGAGAAAAATCGATACAGAGTACAAGGAATTTGCACGTGACCCAAGGAACTTAAGGTTTGGTCTTAGCACGGATGGCTTTAATCCTTTTGGGGAGCAGAGTAGCAGTCATAGCACCTGGCCTGTGACTCTATGTATCTATAACCTTCCTCCTTGGTTGTGCATGAAGCGGAAGTTCATTATGATGCCAGTGCTCATCCAAGGCCCGAAGCAACCCGGTAACAACATTGATGTCTACCTGAGGCCATTAGTTGATGAACTTTTACAGTTGTGGCGTGATGAAGGGGTACCTGTGTGGGATGAGTACAAACAAGCGGAATTTAACCTACGAGGGTTGTTGTTTGTAACCATCAATGATTGGCCTGCTCTTAGTAACATTTCAGGACAGTCGAACAAGGGATACAATGCATGCACACACTGTTTAGATGGCACTGAAAGTATATATGTAGGTAACAAGAATGTGTACCCGGGTCATCGTCGATTTCTTACAACTCAGCATCCCCTAAGAAAGAAAAGCAAGCAGCAGCATTTCAAAGGCGAGGAAGATCGCCGGCCGAAGCCACCCCTCCAAAGTGGTGAAGATATATATGATGCGGTCAAGGATTTAGATGTAATCTTTGGAAAGGGTCCTGGCGGACAGTCTGTTCCGAATGACGCTAACAACCACGTTCCCCTGTGGAAGAAGAAGTCTATATTTTGGGAACTACCCTATTGGAAAATCCTAAAGGTCCGCTCTGCAATCGACGTGATGCACGTGACGAAGAATGTTTGCGTGAACCTGCTAGGCTTCTTGGGCGTGTATGGGAAGGCAAAAGATACTCCGAAAGCACGAGAGGACCAGCAACTTTTGAAAGACCCAAAGAACCTGCATCCAATGAGGACGGATAAAGGACGTCTACGTCCTGCTAGCTACGTTCTTACCAAAGAAGAGAAGGAGATATTTTTTGAAGTCCTGAGCAGTATGAAGGTCCCGTCTGGCTTCTCGTCGAATATAAAGGGAATAATAAATATGGCAGAGAAAAAGTTCCAGAACCTAAAGTCTCATGACTGCCACGTGCTGATGACTCAACTGCTTCCGGTTGCATTGCGGGGGCTTCTACCGGAAAATGTTCGAGTATCCATTGTTCAGCTATGTGCGTTCCTCAATGCAATTTCGCAGAAGTCAATCAGCCCAACCACTCTATTAAGGTTACAGAAGGATGTGGCTCAATGTCTCGTTAGTTTTGAGTTGGTGTTCCCACCATCCTTCTTCACTATTATGACACATCTCCTAGTGCACCTGGTCGACGAGATTCACATTCTGGGTCCTGTATTTCTACACAATATGTTCCCCTTTGAGAGGTTCATGGGAGTGTTGAAGAAGTATGTTCATAACCGTGCTAGGCCAGAAGGAAGCATCTCCAAAGGGTATGGAACAGAGGAGGTCATTGAGTTTTGTGTTGACTTTATTCCCGGCATTAAGTCGATTGGTCTTCCTGAATCGCGACATGAGGGGAGACTAAGTGGAGAAGGCACTCTAGGAAAGAAATCATACATATGCAGGGACGGGTATTCTTTCACAAAAGCACACTACACAGTTCTGCATAATTCCACTTTGGTGGCTCCGTATATCCAGATGCACAAGGATATTGTACGCTCTAACAACCCGGGGATGGATGACTCCGCCATTGCAAAGGAACACATGGAGAATTTTGGCGGTTGGTTGGAAACGCATCTGAACAACAACAACACAGTCTCAGATGAGCTGTTCTTGTTGTCTAAGGGGCCATCTTCGACTATTTGGACTTTCCAAGGGTATGAGATAAACGGGAATACATTTTACACGAACGCCCAAGATAAAAAGAGCACCAACCAAAATAGTGGTGTCCGCTTTGATGATAAGAGCACGAATGAGGCCACGGTCACATATTATGGTTGCATAGAGCAGATATGGGAACTTGACTATGGACCTTCTTTGAAGATCCCTTTGTTCTGGTGCAAATGGTTCAACCTGAGAGGCGGCGGGGTAAAGGAAGACCCATTGTACGGAATGACTACAGTGGATCTCACGAATGTTGCGTACGACAACGAACCATTCGTTCTAGCCAAGGATGTGGCTCAGGTTTTCTATGTGAAGGACATGTCTACCAAGCCAAAAAAAAGAAAAGATAAGGAAGTGAATACATCAGCCTATGAGCCAAAGCGCCACATAGTTCTTTCAGGGAAAAGAACCATCGTGGGAGTGGAGGACAAGACAGACATGTCAGAAGATTACGACAAGTTTCATGAAATTCCGCCCTTCAAAGTGACCACTGACCCAAGTCTCAAGTTATACGCAGACCCTTGTCCATGGTTACGGAGCGATCAGAAGAAAGGGTCTCACAAAAAGAAAAAGCGAAGACTAAATAAAGATGTTGTTCATGATGTGTAATAATTTATTAAACTTTTATATAATTTATAGTCTGGAGGACAAGACAGACATGTCAATGAAATCAAGCGTATGGCGGTGGCGGAATGTAGTACTTAATTTATAAATTTTTGATGTAGCATCAAACGCTGGGGGAGGACACGTGTCGTGACCGCAAAGCCCGCCTTTAGTCCCGGTTGGTAACACCAACCGGACTAAAGAAGCACACGGATCGTGTGTTTCTTTCAAGCGCTTGTGAGACGTTGGATCAGGGGTGTGTTTCTTTTGAGGGATTGTGAGCTGTTGGATCAGCAGTATCACGACCACTTCGTGAGCCACATGACCCGGTTGGTGTTACCAACCGGGACTAAAGAAGCACACGTACCCTATATATAGCCCCCCTCCTCAGACAGGTTACTCACACACAAAACATTCCAGCGTCACTCGGAGAGGCATCTTTGGGCAACCAGCGGCAAGACGTCTCTGATGACCTGCGACCGTTCCAAACGGTTGCAGATCATCAGAGATGTTTTGCGGCCGGTTGCAGATCATCAGAGACGTCTTACCGCTGCTTGGATCGAAGTGGCGCTCAAACACAAAACATTCGGGTTCCCTAGCTATAACCCATTTCTTCTAGGTGGAAACTCTCATTTCGTGTATTAACCCATTTCTTCTAGGTGGAAACTCTCATTTCATGAAGAAAGGGTCTCACAAAAAGAAAAAGCGAAGACTAAATAGGGATGTTGTTCATGATGTGTAATAATTTATTAAACTTTTATATAATTTATTGTCTGGAGGACAAGACAGACATGTCAATGAAATCAAGCGTATGGCGGAATGTAGTACTTGATTTATAAATTTTTGAATTGATTTTAAATTAAGCGTATGTAGTAGTCCCTCCGATCCATATTAGTGGGCATAGATTTGTCTAAATTCATATGTATCTAGTTAAATATTTAGACTAGATACATGTGTATCTAGACAAAGTTGTGCCCACTAATATGGATCGGAGGTAGTACTTAATTTAAAACCAAGTGCATGTGATACTTCATTTTAAACCAAAATAGGAAACAGCAAATGAAATCAAGTTTTACTTAATTTAGACAAGTAAATCAAAAGATATAAAAAAAGTAAGAAACCAGAAAATTAAAAAAAATTAACCTCTAGTACCGGGCCGTGCGACCACCCGGTACTATAGGTCCACTGGGCTTGGCGCGCAAATTTTCGCGGCCCTGAGGGACCTCTAGTACCGGGTGGTAACACGGCCCGGTACTAGAGGGTCTCTAGTACCGGGTGGAGCCACGGCGCTACTTCTAGTGGCTTGGGCCGAAAATTTGCCCAAGTCCAGCAAATCGACGCTCCGCCTCCGGGCTCCAGACGACGCCGCCCCCTGCGCCGCCAGGCTGCCGGATTTCGTTCCCGCGCCGCTGCCGCCCTCACCGTGGGTCGCCGTCCTGCTCCTGCTCCGGGCGCGGCCGTCCCCGCTCTTCCCCCGAGCAAGGTCGTCGTCCCCGAGCAAGCAAAGCTCGCCCCTGACCCACGCGGTGAGCTCGTCCCCCCGACCAACTACTCTCTCCCTCTCTCAGATCTAGCGCGCGGCGGCGGCGGCGGACCCTAACCACGGGACCGGCGCCGGAGTTGGCAAACAAGAACAAATTTTTAGGGCCTAAAGGGGCCGATTTCATTACATAGTTATAGGCCACAACCGGCCGATTACATTTTGGGGGGGGGGGGAGGCCATTGATAAGGCCATTACATTGGGGGGGTGGGGGGAGGGTCGCCGGTGCCGCGCCTAGTCGTCGAGGACGATCCACGGCGGCGGGGTCCAGAGATGCTCCGGTGGCGCCTGCTGCTGCGGTGGCGCCTCCTGCTCCTGCTCCGGTGGCACCTCCCAGCTCCCGCCGGTAAAGACCCAGGACTGGCAAACGAGGCCGGTAGGCAGAGGAGGCGGCGGCGGAAGGTCCTGCTCCTGCTCCTGCTCGCGTTCCATGGCGTAGTGCCACGGCTCGACCTCGTCCGGGTCATACTCCTGCTGCTGCATTGGCGGCGGCGGCGGCAGCAGGGCCGCGGCCGCGGTCCTCACCTTCTCCCACCTCTTGATCTCGTCCTCGACGAGGGTGCGGTTGGAGGCCTTGTAGGCAGCCTGCATCTCCGGGTCGTCGTCGTCCTCGGGGACCTCCTCCTCGAACCACAGCGGGTCAGGCAGCGCTGGGTAGGAGGATTGGACAGCGCGGGGCGCCGGGGCGAAGTAGGAGTGGCGGCGGTCCTCGTGCTCGTCCTTGAGCCACTGCTCCCAGTGAGGGGAGTCGGCCGCGTAGACGGGGTTGTTGCGGAGCGCCGGAGGGAGGAGGCGGCACCGGCGCGCGATCTCCCTGTCCAGTTGCCTCCCAGGGAGCGGGACCGCCGGCACCGGAATCCTCTGCGGGTTCAGGTGCCAGCCCTCGGGGAGGTGGACGTCGTGCCACTCCAGCATGGCGGCGTTGTCCCAGTGCCACTGGCACTCCGGCTCCGGCACGTAGCGCCGGCGCCGGATCCTCCTCCCTCCAGCGGTGGTGGTGGAGGTTCGTGGCGGCGCGTCGGGTGCGTGGGCGACCCGCACTGGTGGCGCGGTCCTCCGCACGCCCACGGGAACGACGCCCAAGGCCGCCGGCGGTGGAGGCGGTGGAGAAGCGCGGCGACGGTTGGAGGACTCGCCGGTCTCGTTCTTCGGGGACTTCCCGAACCAGCGCGACATGGCGGCGAGGGCACTGGACGGGCGGAGGGGAACCGTCGGGCCGAGGGGAACCGTGGGGGCGGAGCGGAGTGGAGTGTCCACATCCGCACGGGTGCGTCCCTTTTTAAAGACCAGGACCGTCGGGAGGGGAACCGTCGGGTGGGCCAGCGCCCGAGTCGCTGGCAAGTGGGCCAGGAGCATTGACTCCGGGTGGGCGGGGGCTGTTCGTGATCCGCATTGACCACGGGGGGTGAAGGCGAGGTGGCCGGGTGGGAACACGAGGCGGGGCGGGAACACGAGGCAGGGCGGCGGGTGGGCCAGCATTGACCACGCGTGGCCAGTGGGCGGTCACACGTGGCGGTGGGGCGGGTAGGCGCTGGCAGGTGGGTCAGGGATGACCACGGTGGCCACCTTTGACCAAGTTCTGGCCCAAATTTGGGCTGGGCTGGGATTGGGACAGCAGCCTAAGTTTTTTTTTATTTTTTTCTTTAGATGCAATATTAAATTGTTTTTGCTGCATATTTGTATATAGAATTATTGTACTAATACTATTATTGTTTTATCTTTTTTTTGTATTAGTTAAACAATGGATATCGATGCTCCCTTCGCAACGAGAGAAGGGGAAGAAGAGCTACTTTCCTACATTTGTGAACCCGGTGAATTTCGGCATCCCGCAGAAGGAGCTGAAGATGAATTTCGGCATCCCGCGGAAGGAGCTGAAGATGAGGACTCGGAAATTGGTGGACCCACGCCGTCTGGCGAGGTATATTAAGCCTATGTTGAGCAAATGCAATAACTGATTTGTGCATATATATGTATTCACACATGTTTCATATTTTTAGACCTCCGCATCGAACCAAACCACTAAACGAGGCCATGCCCAAGGGATGGGCAAAGATGAGCATCTCACAATTGACGAGGTGAATGCAACTACTGGCCAACCACTGGCACCCGTGCCGAACGCAATTAAGTTTGTGCATCAATGCGGAGTCACTGTCAGGGACAACGTTTATATCAGCACTCAGGAATGGATTAAGCCAAAGTTAGAGGGAGTTAGTTACGTCGACAAGAGAACCAAAAATGTGCTTTGGAACAAGCTCATTGCACATTTCACCCTACCGGTCTTGGAAGATGAGGTGAAGACAAAAAAAATGACGGACAAAGTCAAGCATTTCGCTCTTAAGAAGATGGCTCAACAATTCAATAACTACAAGAACAAATTATTCCGTGAGTGAGAAGAAGATGGGAAACTTTCGGATTTCACCGGCACATGAGAGAGGCAGCGGCCTCACTGGCCTGCATTTCTGGAGTACAAGAAATCAGAACGAGCTAAGAAAAGGTCGCAAACGAATAAGAATAATGCAGCGAAAAAGAAGTATCACCATAAGATGGGGCCAGGTGGCTACCGAGTTGCCGAGCCTAAGTGGGAAAAAATTGAGTCCGAGTTGCGTGCAAAAGGGCTCACCCCGGTCACAGAGGAATGGGACAGAAGGATAATGAATTGGCTACTTGCGCATGGAGGGGAGTATGACTTGGAAACAGGGGAGTTAATAATTGATGAAAGCAAAGTAGTCAACGGAGCCCAAAAAAAATTATTGAATTAATTGCCAAGTCTAAAGAGGGAAAGTTTATTTCCGACAGAGAGAAGGACGAGCTGTCAGAGGCCCTCGGGACCAAAGAAAAAGGAGGATCAACACGAGGCTTAGAAGTGCCGTGGATTGAAGGGTTTCCTGAGGACCGTGCCTCTTACAGAAGCCGATTGAGAGCAAAGAGGAGGAAGGAGCAGCAGGAATCAGACCGGTTGATGATCTTAGAAAGAAATCATGACCAGATGGTTGCTCTCTATAAGGAGCAGCAGAAGCAAATAGATCAAATGCGCGAGCAAGGGGCGCCAACTCTTCAGCTGGAACAAGCGAGTCAAGGCGGCCCATTGCATCGCAGAAGCAGCGTGGCTTCCTCGGTTATGGTCGGTGATGATGAGACAAGTTACCCCGTGGAATATATCACGGAGAAAACAACTTGTGAGCTGCATGTCCCAGTATTTAACTTATCCACGAAGGTGGCGGACGGCTATGCATTCTACATTGACTCTACAGCATCGTGGCTTGGCAATGCCATTCCAGATGGATATGCTCGTGTCGACGTGGATCAAGTTGTACAAGGATATGAATCACTGAACCTTGAGTTCCCAAGAGCTGATGATGAGTCGGTGCTAGGGGACGTCGTGGGTGGTCTAATTCTATGGCGGAAGAAATACATCAAGTTTGAAGGCTGGCTCAACTGGACAACGAAAATCTCTTTCCGTCTGATGTAGATGATTCATGGAAATGGAAATGGGGGAGGTCCCTGCTGCGAGGTGATCAGATAAAGTGTCTACCGACATGTATGCGACAACTCCATAGTTGGTACATGAAAATCACAAAGCAATTTGATGAATTTTTGATCTGTGTGAAAGTTACAAAAAATCATTTCGCGGGTGAAGACATGTTCACAATTCAGCTCGAAGAACTCTGGTACTTATACAACCTTGACTCCCTCGACTTGGCTCTCGTCGGTGCCTACTGTCTGTAAGTGATTCAATTCATTTATTTCTAAAAAAGATAAAGTCTTTAGCTCTCAGCTCGTTCATTGCCATCGCTAATTATTCTCACTACGGTATTTTGCAGAATGAAGAGTGATGAATGTGGTAGAAAGGGCATCTATGGCTTTGGGTTCGTTAACCCAGTACGAGTTAATGCAAGGACACTAAAAAACCACGTGAAGGACACAGAGAAGAACTTGCTAAATACCCTAATGAAGCAACATTTCAACACGGAGATAATGTTTCCTTACTTCTTCAGGTAAGAGAGTGTTACTCGCTTGTACAAATTAAGTGTAACTGATGAGTTACTGACGTGTATATAATCATGCGCAGCGATCATTACATTCTGCTAGTCATTGAAGTTGATAGATCAAGAGTTCAAGTCTACGACTCATTGGACTGGCCTAAGGATAGGTACCAAAGCATTCTAGATACGCTCCAAAGGTAATTTCAAACATTATCGCACTATATCAGTCTCTCTTATTGATTTCAGAGATATCAAGCAACTAATAACTCATTTATTCTTTTTTTTGCCCGGCAGGGTTTGGAAACAATTCAAAGCGAGGAGAAAGGGTTCGGGTTCATTTGAAGAACAGCTGACTTTTGTTCACCCACAGTTAGGTAGTACGGTCTAGCTAAGTTCACGCATCTCTTTATTTATTGTTTTCAATACCACTATATGTTGACTATGATTTGATTGAATTCTATTCTCGTAAAGTGGATCGAGAGGCAACCACAGGGGACCAATTTCTGTGGATATTTCGTTTGCGAGTGGATTCGTCGTTCGGTCACTGAGCGGGACCCAAAGAAATTTTCAGACGTACGTGAACAATCATATTCATCAATTGATCTCCAGTGTCATTCATAATTTTTGATAGTCATGATTAATATTCGTATTGATCTCCTTCTTTTATAGGCAGAGCCATTGCGCGAGAGTATGCCACTAAAGAAGCGCTTTCAAGCACTAGCAGAGGAACTTGCGGGGTTTCTGCTCAGCGAAGTCATACCTACAAAAGGAAAATACAATGGAGAATAGCGGTGAAGTCCCGGTTATGATCTCCCGTGTAACCGAATAGACGGGCTCTAGTCCCGGTTATGAGCACCTCCATGTAACCGGATAGACGTGAACATATTTTTATTTATGAACATTTTGATATGTTATATGTAGTTTCTGTTTTTAATTAATTAAACGCATATTTTTTTTGCACCATTTCAATATTAAATTGGGTGGAAAAATAAAAAATTACAAGCTGCCACGTGTGAGGTCCTTGGTCCCGGGTCGTATGACCAATCGGGACTAGAGGTCCTCCACCACGCCCGCGCCTCGGCGGCCACGTGGAGCCTGTTGTTCCGGGTCGTAACGGACCCGGTACTAGAGGGAGGCCTCTAGTGTCGCCTTGCTAGTCCCGGGTGGACACGCTGTACTAGAGGCCCTTACGACCCGGGACCAGTGGCCCTGTTTCCACTAGTGTGAGATGACATGTACATTGCTTCTCCTACTGAGATGACATGTACATTGCTTCTTCTTACTTGATACGCTGAATGCCATATCCATCTTTAGTCATATCTAATTTCGATCCAGTTGTCACCAGACAATGTATGATCTAAATTACCGTAAATAACTAAAGCCTCATATATAATCAACGCAGTGACAGAGCTGCAGCTTATGTGTCGTTCAAAGAGTTTACTTGGAAATTGTATTATAGATGTAAAAATTTGTTAATTTCCCGCGAGGAGCATGTTGCGACCTCGCGCGCAAATACTCTTTGTGCTCCATCCCTCCCACCACCTGTCACCGGAGAATAAACATCTCACATGGCGCCATAGATACTCTCCTGTCCCCTTGTCATTATTCCTTAATCGTCCAGGTCTCTCTAACCAAAAAAGATCACAGAGTTATAATATATATGTACATGAGCTGCAGCTGCTGTCTATTGGTTGATCAGATCATCATCAGATGATCATACACTTGGCCGGTTGATGCACTATAATAAGTCGCCTATGAATCTTTCTTGTGTGGCCGTCTACTGCACTCTGCTACATGGAAAACAAAGACTAAAATACATAACAAATGGGGCACACGATGCACATCATCCATTACGATTGAATCCAAGAAGACAGTTGGGCACAGGCCTTGCACCCCCAGCATGTGCACATTATATAAAAAGGCATGTACTCGCTCCGTTCGGATTTAATTGACACACATTTTATTACACATAGATGTATCTAGACATCAAACAAATATAGATACATCCATATTTGGACAAAACCAAGTCAATTAATTTGGAACGGAGGGAGTAGTTACTAACAGTCTACCAATGCTACCAATCTGAACTCGTATATACTATATATATGATGTTAGGCCTCCTTTGATTTGTAGGATTTGCAAAGGAATTTTATAGGATTTGAACCCTATGGATTTTTTCCTTCCCAATGTGTTTGATTCAAAGGATTGTAACCTGCAGGAATTTTTCCCATAGGAAGTTTGTAGTGTAGTTTTGTAGGAAAACAAACATGAACTCAGACCTAATGGAAAAAATCCTATGTGGACATAGGATTCCACTGGACAGGGCAAATCATTCCTACAAAATTCCTATTCCTTTGATTTTCCTACCCTGTGAATCAAAGGAAGCCTTAGTGTGTTTTATTAATTAATCCCGGCTTTCATCTTTGAGTTGGTAGCATGGCAAGTTTCAACTCTGCTGCGCGTCATCTTCGATTTTTTTTAGCTGGAGCACTCCTTTATTAGTTTAGTTGTACAAAATCGTTTGCTTCTCTATTTGTGAAAGAGCATGTGTTGCCCCATGTGTGGTTTTGGTAATTAATGACAATCTCTATGGACTAATGTTTGCATTGAGATATCTTTATAGATCGAGTCCATGAAGAAGTTTGGAGTTCATGTGTTGGACTCTAGAAGAGTATATGATGACCAAGGTTCTATCCAAGGATTTATATATGAAGAATGGTCATGTGTAGAGATGAGCTTATTGCAAGAGTGGCTTGGAAAAGAAGATTGAGTGAAGATTCATGTTTATCTCCAAGCCATCATCATATCAAGACAAGAAGTATATGAAGCGCAAGTGGATTCTTGAAGACGGAGCTTAGCGAGGCTCTCCCATAATGGAGTATGGGGGAGCATTTGGAGATGTCTTCATCAAGCATGTGCTAGCAAGCGCAATCAAGAAAGGTGGTCCACTTGAAGAGATCAAGATCGTCATCATCTAGCTCAAGTGGAATGCGCAAGGCAAAGGTATGATCTTGATAGGTTTTCTATTTTACCGGTCTCATGTTGTTAGTGGGAGACCGGGTTATAGGATAGACGGCGTACTATCAAGAGGGGCTCTCAAGTGAGTAACTTGATCGCATCTTTGTGGAGAGCTCAAACCTTTGCATTCTTGGCATATCATCTTTCTTGGTTCTTATTTGGCTTTTATCCATGTGAGAATTTAGAGCTTGTGTTCATCTCCAAACCAAGCTCTAGTTCATCAAAAACGGGTTTCAAGTGAATATCTTGTGGTGTTTTTGATGTTGGAGGTTTTACCGGTTCGTCGTTTCTAGAGAGGTCAAACTCTCTCCTTGTGGTCTCCTCCTCACATGATGGACTATGATGTGTATATGCATGATCTTGTAGTGCTTGTGATTATCTTCGGAACAAGCCCAAGATCATTGAAAACGGAGTCCGGATGAAAACTTGTTTGCATTCTCGGCTTTGGAAATATTATCGGTCCACTTCAAGATAGGGTCCACACCTTCCCATGTGTGGTATCCCCTCTATATTTGTGACCCTTAATATTTCCAACGCAATTGGATTCACCTGATTTGGAGTTCGGACGAGAAAGTTATTGCATTTCAGGATTTGCTGCTCTGCTGGTTTTTCTGTCCGGAGTCTCCGTGGTTTTCGGTCCGGAGTCTCCGGCCCCTGGTTTTGAGGCTAAGTGCCTCGCGCACGGCGCTTGCGGTATCGAGGCCGGAGTAGGTCCGGAGTTTCCCCGGAGTTTCCGGCAGGGCCGGAGTTTCCGCCCTCAAAGTCCAGAGTTTCCGGCCCATCTGGTTTTTCTGCGTTGAAGAGCTTCGCGGCGGCAGCCGCTGTTTTGAATCCGGAGTTGGTCCGGAGTCTCCCCGGAGTCTCCGCCCAGACCGGAGTCTCCGGCCTTTGTGGTCCGGAGTCTCTGGTGTTAGTTTTCTGCAAACGGTTTTTCCCTGCTCTCCCCGGTCCGGAGTCTCCGCACTCGTGGTCCGGAGTCTCCGGTCTAAGTGGCTGCAACGGCTCTTTTTCTGGGAGGGGTATAAATACCCCTCCACCTACCTTCAGCCACTCAGCTTTTTCAAGCACGTTTTCCCTTCTCTCTCCTCCATTGTTGACCTTGGAAAGCTTGCCCCTCTCCCAATTCCTCCCATGATTCTTGCATATCTTTGAGGGATTTGAGAGAGGAGATCTAGATCTACATTTCCACCAATCCATTCCTCCTCTTAGTGAGGGGAACCTAGTAGATCTTGATCTTGGAGTTCTTGGTGTTTCTCCTCCTTTGTTCTTCCTCTCTTATTCCCCCATAAGCATTTGTTGCTTTGTTGGAATTTGAGAGTGAAGGACTTGAGCACTCCGTGTGCTCTTGCCATTGCTTTTGTGCATCGGTTTGCTCTCTCCACGAAGATTCGTGGAAGTGAAAGTTTGTGAGTTTGTTACTCTTGGGTCATTGGACCCTAGACGCCTTTTGTGGCGAGTGGCGCCTTTTGTGGCGGTGCAAGGCCTTTTGTGGCCGCTTGGGAGCTCCCGATCCTTTTGTGGGTTGTGCCTCAAGTTTGTTGTAAGGGACTCGATTTCCGCCCAAAAGGAAATCAATAGTGGAAGGTGAATCGAGCTTTTGGGCAAGGTTCATCGGAGAATAGGGTGAGGCCATTTGTGGCATCTTGAGTTTGATACTCACACCCCTCCAACGAGACGTACTCCCCTAAAAAGGAGGAACTCGGGAATACATCGTCGTCTCCGCGTGCCTCGGTTATTTCTATACCCGAGCTCTTTACTTATGCAATTTACATTGTGATAGCCTTCGTGCGTGAAGTTATATATCTTGCTATCACTTTGTTGCTTGACTTGCTTAGCATAAGTTGTTGGTGCACATAGGTGACATAGTTTATTTAGGTTGTTGGCTTGTTAATTTAAACATCTAGTTTTATTCCGCAATTAGCAAGACTAAACCAGAAAAGTTTTTAAACGCCTATTCACCCCCCCTCTAGGCGACATCCTTGTCCTTTCAATTGGTATCAGAGCCTGGGCTCTCTTTATAGGGCTTTACCGCCTAGAGAGTAAAGATGTCGTTTAGAGAATTAGTGCACAATCCCACTCTTAAATTCGATGGCACTAATTATGTTGTTTGGAAAATTCGCATGCTTAATCTATTTAGGGCCATTGGTCCAAATTATATCAAGAGTCTTGTAGATGTGGGTTTCTCTCCTCCAAAGGATTCGCAAGAATTATCTTTAGAGGAGGAGGAAAACTCTCATCTCGATACTCAAGTATCTAATGGCCTTATATGTGTTTTGAGCGATGTAGTTCTTGCTTCAATCATGCCTTTCCGGAATGCTCATGAGCTTTGGACCAAGCTTCAAGATAAATATGAAGTGTCCAACATTATTGAGGATGATTGTTGTCCCTCCACCTCCGGACGAGATGAGCTCACTTATTCTTCCACTTCACCAACATGTGATTTGTCACAAGGTAATGACATGGTGAGTGGTGATAGAGATTGCATTGTTGATGGTGAATCCTCTATTTCGTGTATGGCTAACAATGTAGAGGAAAACCAACATTTGTTGGAACAAGACATGGATCTCAATGGTGCTTCAAGCAATTCTTCATCTTCGTCGTCCATCACTCACTTTTGCTTTATGGCTAAGGGTTCAAATGAATCTCCACCTTTGGAACCCTCTACATCTTGTGATGACGAGGATGAGGATTATTATGGATTAAAAGCTAATGATATTGACTCCTTAATGGAGAAGAGTGATTTGGTATTCGGTGCTCTCCCTAAAGGTAGTCAAGCTTGCTCTTACTTATGTGAAATTTTGTGTTTTGCTATTAAGTGCAAGGATATCATTGAAGAAAAGGGGAGATTTGAAAGAGAATATGCTAATGAGATTGCTTCCCTTACCATCGTTATTGAGGAAGAACATGAGCTTCGAGTTTCTCTTGTGGAGAAGCTTGAGAATATTGATGAATCTCAAAATGAAACTCTTTCTCAAATCATTAAAGAACGTGACCATGCTATTGCTAACTACAAAGTTTTAGAGAAACAAAAGGTCGTATTTGGTGTTGGTCATAATAGACTAAACGATGAGCTAGAGACGCTCTCCAAGGCTCACAAGGCCTTGGAGAGTGAACACTCTACTCTCACCAAGTCTTTTGAACAACTTCAAATACAATCTACTAAAATTGATGCACCTAGTTCCTCTACTTCTTCATGTGATCATGCTAATATTATTGAGGAAAATGCTAGGTTGAATGATGAGCTTGCCAAGTTGTCTTCTTCCATTTCTAATGCTAATGATGCTTGTGCTACTAACTCCACTTCTTGTGAAGCATCTATTTTGAAGGAGAATGTTGAGCTAAGGGCTCAACTTGAGTTGCTAACTAGCAAGTATGGGAAATTGGAAGAAAGTCATGAAAAGCTCTCTAGCTCTAATGAGGATCTTCTAGCATCCCATGCTAGGCTAAAGTTAGCTCATGAGGCTATCACTACAAAGGTAAAATCTTGTGAGCCTCATGTGGACAAAGGCACAACTTCTACTAGAAATGCTTTATTGTCTTGTGCTAGTCCTAGTGATTCATCCACTCACAATGTTGCTACATCTTGTGATGAATTACTTTCCATGCCTTGTTGCTCTAACAATGAAGCTTCTACTTCCTCTAGTGTTTTTGTTGATACTAACCATGTAGAGGAATCAAAGAGCTCAAGGCCCAAGTCACTTCTTTGAAGAAAGACTTGGAAAAGCGTCATGTGGGGATTCTACACTTGACAATATGTTGAGTGTTCAAAGACGCCCCAATGACAAGAGTGGACTTGGATTCAACTCCAATAACAAGAACAAGTCCAAGAATAACAAGAAGAAAAAGGGCCAAGAACAAGTTAAAGATTCGGCCAAGATTGTTTGCTTCAAGTGCAAAGTTGAAGGGCACCATGTTAGATCTTGCCCTTTGAAGAAGAAGGCTCTTAGTGAGAAGCAACAAGGGAAGAAGCCTCAAGTGCAATCTCAAGTTCCTCAAGTTGAAGAACGGCTCTTCCCAAGAAGAATCAAGCTACACCTCCTCAAGTCAAGATTAACTAAGAAGAAAGGAGGAAGCCAATGTTGCTACTATGCCGTGAGAAGGGTCACTTTGCTTCTTCATGCACTAATGGTACCTTATCCAACCCCATCATAATTGATATGTTTATTCTCTTAGGAAGGATAAGGTTGGCAATGTGTTTGCCAAATATGTTGGTACTCAAAGTGGTGTCAAGAAAAGAACCATTTGGGTTGCCAAGCCTATTGTGACTAACCTCTTAGGACCCAACTTGGTTGGGGACCAACAAGCTAAAACTTGATCAATAGGTGTTGTTGGAGGGCATTGGAGACTTGGCTACATTATGAAGAATTAAGGGATCTTCATCAATTATATTCTCTCAAGCAAGTCATTTGGATTATATTGTTCTATCTCATATCCAATGTTCCTCCTTGCGGTAACTTTTATTTAAATCATATATACATTGAAAGTTGCTTGCACCCTTGCATGTGTTAGGTTTTGTACCTTGCTAGTGTTGTATGTGTTGTGCTCTCTACTTACTTATCTTGAGTAATCAAGTATGTGTATGTTGGTTTGCACACCATTTACTTGTGTTGAGCCTTATTGCTTTTATTTGATTCTTATCTTGTTGGCTCTCTTTTGAGAGATTAATGGACTATCCTATTTTGGAGAGTGATATGCTTCGTGCACTTCACAATCCTAAAATTGTGTATACATGAGGAATACCACTTAGTGTGATATTCAATTTATCTATTCTCTATGTGGTATGTCATGCTCATGAGAAATTCAAATTCTATATGTCCATTAATTTCTCAAGTTGGTTTTGTTTGCCTCTTGTTTTAAAATAAATGGATTATCACATTATGGGGGAGTAATAAGCTATGTGCATATTACAAGCCTAGAAAATGTGAACATGTGAGGTATTGCCACCTAGAATTGATATTCTTCATTATCTTATTCCTATGTGGCATGTTTCTCAAACAAGTTCCATTTTGCTAAAATGATTTTGTTTAATCACCTTTTGGATCTTGTTTGTGATGGAAGTTCTTGATATGGCTTTCCCTAAATATGTTCTCATATATCTTTTTGGGAAACCAATTGCTTCAAGCTACTCCTTGGAGTTGCTTTGCATGATCGCGTGAATATTTGAAGCTATCAAGAATATCTATCTATCTAAGCATGGCTTTTAATTCCTATCCTTTGCCATATGCTTATGTTTTGTGAATATGATCTTGAATATATCTTTGCAATCCACCACCGAGAAATATCTCCATACATTACTTGTCTTGTCAAGTGATAATCATATTTGTGGTAAATATATTGATCATATTCACTTTGGCTCTTGCTTTGAATTGCCTTATTTGATTGCCAAGGATTTGTTTTGATCTAACTCTCATTTGTCTTCCTTGTATCTTTTGGATCCTTGTTGCTCTACACAAAATTTGTTTTGTGCTTTCTTGAGTTGGGAAAAGCAATGATCCAATTCTTGTGCATTGACATTCAAAAGTCATACTTCTTAATAATGCACTATTCTTTGGGAAGCTATCCTACTTTGAGTAAAACACCGTTCTTTAAATTGGTATTGCAATTTCTTGCCTTTCTTGAACATGACTAGTGTTTGAATAATATATATGGAGAGTGATGATCTCATGTGTGCATTTTGTATTCAAATGCAAAATCATAAATAATGCACACATCTTGGGGGAGCAATCCTATATGCTTTTTGAACATTAGTTGTCTTCATTTGATATTTGATCCCGATGACGTGTCCTTGGAAGACAAACATTTTCGTCTTGGTATTTGTGCCATCATGAAAAGTGTAGAGGGTTTGGTTTATTCCTTGATGATATTTTCATCAATTGGTATCTTGATTTCATTGGTATCTTTTCAAAGTGGTATCTTCAATCATGTGTTGATTTGGGTCTTTGATATAATTTGGGCAACTTTTCTTGTCACACTTGTGTGTACTTTGTTGGTTAATTGGTGTTTTGTCCGAATTGTATCTCGTTTGGTTCTTGAAAGTTTTGCATGCATATTTACTATATGTATATCTTATGGCATGCTTACTTTCATTGATCCAATATATAGGATAAACTCCATCAAATCCTAAATGGCTAAGATGTGCATGAAATTCAATTTCATATCAATATGCACATATTTATGTGGAGTTTGTCCTATGTATTGTAGTTGCTCTAACTACTTTGGACCCAATGAGTTTGGGTACCATTTTGTACTTGAATTTGTTTTAGGTACATTGGAGATGCATTGGAAGCTTGTCTCATTTACAAGGAAGGTGTTGTCACCATGTGCTTATTGGAGCCAAGCTCGGATGATCGTGAACTCTTATCTTCTACATCACCAATGCTATCTCGGTAACAAGTATCTACCTCATGCATACTTTTCTAGCTTTCAACCTTGTGTAGGTTGTTTCATGGCATGAATCTCTTTTTGCAATTCTTTTGGTTCTTGCAAAACAACTTTGTTGCAAATGTGGGCAAGCCGGGATGATTACATATCAAGGGGAATATATATAATCATTTTCATGATTCATCAATCCCATATATGTTAATCTAGCACTTTCTACTCTATGCTCACATATGTAATATTGATGCTTTTCAAAATCATTTGCCTTTTGCGATACTTGTTATCTTTCTCGGAGCATCCCATTTTTATCACTTTATCCCTTGTGGATAGTTTTGATGCTATGATGAGTATGTGTTGGAAGTTCATCTATATCCCTTTAAGATAAAACTAAGCTTTGTGCTATGCTTTTAAGCAAAGATCTTATTGGTGTATTTATGACTTCCACTTGGATATCATGTTCTTTAGCTTTGTACCTATTTTTGTGTGTACATGTTTATTTGTGGACTTATATCTTAGTGATTGGTGTCTACTTAGAAACTTATACACATGAGAATAGTTACTTCTTTAATTGGTATTCCAATTCTTTAGTGACCACCCTTGTTCTCTTTTGATTCCTTGGTGGTCTCTAAAAGGCACAAGCTTCATTTTTCATTTGGTATTCCATTTTACATCTTAATAAGCTTGTGGAGCTATTTGCTATATCTTTTTGGTGTGTGGGTACGGGAAAGACACGATATGCACTATGTGCAACACTTTTTGAAAGACTATGTTGATGCTTTTGCTCATCCTTGTATTAGTCTCCTAAAATGTCTTTATATCTCACACCCATCATTTTATTTGCCGCTCCTTGCTCACGTTGCAAAACATTTTATTTGTTGCAAGTTGTTTGCTCCTTTTTCTCTTTATATTCTCTTGCATATGCTTGTGTTCGAATCTATCTAGGAGGGAGTGAGGATTCCATGTTGTGCACACTATATTGAAATGCAAATCCGTTTTGTGCACGTACCTTGGGGAGTTCCCTCTTGATTTTGAGAACACCTTTTCGGATCCTTTGTTTGGTTACTTCTTTTGTCGAAGTATCCTTCAATTTGATTTTCTTTGCAATCTTTGGATCCTCAATATAGTTTGATCTCCTCCTCTATTCGTCATTGGATATGTGCATTTGATTTAACTCATATTATGAGAAATGCACACATTATGGGGGAGCTATTCCTATATTGGTCTTCTAAATTTTTCCTCCCATTTCGGCAATCGATGCCAATGGGGGAGAGATTTAGAGGGTTTAAGGGAATTTGGTTTTATGCTTTAGTTTCGTTCTTAAGCATTTGCCTTTCTTTCTCTTGCATCCTTGCTCTTTATTGTGCATGGTTGCTTAATTCATTATATAAACCCTCGTAAAAGGGATTGTCATCAATTACCAAAATGGGGGAGATTGAAAGAGCATGTGTTGCCCCATGTGTGGTTTTGGTAATTAATGACAATTTCTATGGACTAATGTTTGCATTGAGATATCTTTATAGATCGAGTCCATGAAGAAGTTTGGAGTTCATGTGTTGGACTCTAGAAGAGTATATGATGACCAAGGTTCTATCCAAGGATTTATATGAAGAATGGTCATGTGTAGAGATGAGCTTATTGCAAGAGTGGCTTGGAAAAGAAGATTGAGTGAAGATTCATGTTTATCTCCAAGCCATCATCATATCAAGACAAGAAGTATATGAAGCGCAAGTGGATTCTTGAAGACGGAGCTTAGCGAGGCTCTCCCATAATGGAGTATGGGGGAGCATTTGGAGATGTCTTCATCAAGCATGTGCTAGCAAGCGCAATCAAGAAAGGTGGTCCACTTGAAGAGATCAAGATCGTCATCATCTAGCTCAAGTGGAATGCGCAAGGCAAAGGTATGATCTTGATAGGTTTTCTATTTTATCGGTCTCATGTTGTTAGTGGGAGACCGGGTTATAGGATAGACGGCGTACTATCAAGAGGGGCTCTCAAGTGAGTAACTTGATCGCATCTTTGTGGAGAGCTCAAACCTTTGCATTCTTGGCATATCATCTTTCTTGGTTCTTATTTGGCTTTTATCCATGTGAGAATTTAGAGCTTGTGTTCATCTCCATACCAAGCTCTAGTCTCCGTGGTTTTCGGTCCGGAGTCTCCGGCCCCTGGTTTTGAGGCTAAGTGCCTCGCGCACGGCGCTTGCGGTATCGAGGCCGGAGTAGGTCCGGAGTTTCCCCGGAGTTTCCGGCAGGGCCGGAGTTTCCGCCCTCAAGGTCCAGAGTTTCCGGCCCATCTGGTTTTTCTGCGTTGAAGAGCTTCGCGGCGGCAGCCGCTGTTTTGAATCCGGAGTTGGTCCGGAGTCTCCCCGGAGTCTCCGCCCAGACCGGAGTCTCCGACCTTTGTGGTCCGGAGTCTCTGGTATTAGTTTTCTGCAAACGGTTTTTCCCTGCTCTCCCCGGTCCGGAGTCTCCGCACTCGTGGTCCGGAGTCTCCGGTCTAAGTGGCTGCAACGGCTCTTTTTCTGGGAGGGGTATAAATACCCCTCCACCTACCTTCAGCCACTCAGCTTTTTCAAGCACGTTTTTCCCTTTCTCTCTCCTCCATTGTTGACCTTGGAAAGCTTGCCCCTCTCCCAATTCCTCCCATGATTCTTGCATATCTTTGAGGGATTTGAGAGAGGAGATCTAGATCTACATTTCCACCAATCCATTCCTCCTCTTAGTGAGGGGAACCTAGTAGATCTTGATCTTGGAGTTCTTGGTGTTTCTCCTCCTTTGTTCTTCCTCTCTTATTCCCCCATAAGCATTTGTTGCTTTGTTGGAATTTGAGAGTGAAGGACTTGAGCACTCCGTGTGCTCTTGCCATTGCTTTTGTGCATCGGTTTACTCTCTCCACGAAGATTCGTGGAAGTGAAAGTTCGTGAGTTTGTTACTCTTGGGTCATTGGACCTAGACGCCTTTTGTGGCGAGTGGCGCCTTTTGTGGCGGTGCAAGGCCTTTTGTGGCCGCTTGGGAGCTCCCGATCCTTTTGTGGGTTGTGCCTCAAGTTTGTTGTAAGGGACTCGATTTCCGCCCAAAAGGAAATCAATAGTGGAAGGTGAATCGAGCTTTTGGGCAAGGTTCATCGGAGAATAGGGTGAGGCCATTTGTGGCATCTTGAGTTTGATACTCACACCCCTCCAACGAGACGTACTCCCCTAAAAAGGAGGAACTCGGGAATACATCGTCGTCTCCGCGTGCCTCGGTTATTTCTATACCCGAGCTCTTTACTTATGCAATTTACATTGTGATAGCCTTCGTGCGTGAAGTTATATATCTTGCTATCACTTTGTTGCTTGACTTGCTTAGCATAAGTTGTTGGTGCACATAGGTGACATAGTTTATTTAGTTTGTTGGCTTGTTAATTTAAACATCTAGTTTTATTCCGCAATTAGCAAGACTAAACCAGAAAAGTTTTTAAACGCCTATTCACCCCTCTCTAGGCGACATCCTTGTCCTTTCAATTTGGGGCAAAGATTCCTTGGTGGCAGTTTGGAAAGAGTCCGTCAAACTGCACCGACTAAATCCATGGAGACACCCCCTCAAATCTTCCCCGTGAGTCAAAAGAACATAGTGCTATGATAGGCTGGGTCTAAAAACTTCTTTGCATCCAAGGGATTCTATGGACTATTAAGAATCTATATACGGATAGGAGCAAATCTTGTCTAGAACCGGTCCGGTCAATTAACTTAACGAATCATATTCAGTTAGCATAGTTTAGCCGGTTATGTATGGAATGGAAGAACATAATGTATTTTAAGTGTAGTTAAAGAGGCCAAAGAGTATTTATTTTCAAACAGGGGAGTTTATATAAATCTTCATTCAAATACTCCCTCCGATCATAAAAGGATATCTCAACCTATTCCAAAATTTTATGTATCTACAGTTCTACACACTAAATTATGTCTAGATACATACAAATTTGGATTAGGTTAAGACATCATTTTATGAACGGAGGGAGTACTAACTACCAAATATCAAAATAATACGGAGCAGTACACTTTTTCGTTTGGCAGAAAAGCCTTTCATAGATAAAGACGATTGCAAGAATTTCATAAGAATTTTGCCATCCTTCCTCCGGGGGCCAGGGTTAACAGATATTGCCATCTCACTCCGGCTTAGACTGATTTTTTTTCACAAATATGTACGATTCTTCATAGTAATTTAACATGAGGTCAAACTTCAATTTACTTTCCTTTGAAAAGTATTGTTGTGCACCATCTAAAAGCATGTCTTACCAAATTGTTGTGTTTTGAAATCATGTAAGAATTTACAGTCCATGGAATCTCTGTATTCCTACGTTTTGAAAATCATGTAATCCAAACAAAGCCATATCTACAGAAGGTGTGACAACAAGCATACATCATCATGGGCCAGGGCCGGTATATACAGGTCCAAATCATCAAGTGGAAAAAGAAGCAAAGATACGGCACAGCTAGCTAACCCCTTGTCTCCCTCTCATCCGTTGGCGCCAAGGAAAAAAATAGCGTGCTATCAAAAATAGCGTGACCCTACTCTAGAAGCTATATAAGATAATAGCGTGATATAGCGAAGTTACATACAAAATAGCGTGATGAAAAAATGCGAGAAATAGCTCAAATATTAAGAATTTCAGCACTAAAAACTTGTGCAAAACAATACATGAATAACCAGGTAACCATATTCTGGCACAAATAAAAATATGAGACTTAAAAACATGAAAAACTAATATACTAAAAGACAAACTGTTCTAAACTTTAATCAGAATCATTGAAATCATCTTTAGAATAACTATAAGAACCACCAGATTGCGCACCATCATCATCACCTAACGTTATTTTCAGGCTTTTTGTTAGCGTAGCTATAACGTTACCACGTTAAGCGTGGTTTAGCGCGTATAAAACGTAAATAGCGCCATAGCGTCAACTTTAGGCTAAATATAGCGTAGCCTCTCCAAATAAGCTATATCGTGCTCTTAACCGGGAAATAACGCGCTATTTTTTTCATTGGTTGGCGCTGAGCTGGCCAGCTGTAATCCCATAAAAACAACATCGATTCATACGCGTAACCTGAAATTGTAAACAACACGCACGAGGTTATGTCATTTGTGTCTCTAACCCGGGAGAACGATATTCAGGCCACGGAAAAGAGAGAAAAGAAAAGAAAGAGGCAACGCTTTTATGCAGTAGAAATAGCATCGTTTTCTCTCTTGGTTTTCTTTTGAGCGTGGATCCATCGTTTTCATCCTAATCACGCAAGCACCAACTGTAATCTGTAATTCATCTATCTCCTTTTGTAAAAGGAGAAAAAGTGTGTATGTATGTCGGAGTTTGACCGATGCTCATCCGGTGAGATAAACTATTCACCGCTCATTTACCGGATCTTTTCCACTCGGCACATCCTTAGAACTACTAACAACTTCTAAGCTCCTACAATTGTTGTCCTTCCTTCCCACAATCATCTAAAAAGTAGCAACGTCTAAGACCTAAACGGTGAACTGTCTGAATTTTTCCGCTCCGCACCGTTTGATCCCGCGCCCGCCGTTTTCTGAAATCGGTATGAACATGGATTCACAAAGTCGATAATCGCAACAACCTTCGTGCACACCACTCTCATTGGCGCCCTCTACGGATGCCCCTGGAGCCCGAGGACCCACCCGTCGGCCTCACGTTGCACGTTTAATCGGTGTGGCGGAGGGGCAAGATTCACAGAGCGTTCATTCCATTGGCTGAATTTGTTCTATTACTGCTATCTTCAGCCCCTCACGATTTAGTGCTCCGTTGGGCAGCACCCTCCATCACTGATGGGACCGTCTTCTATGCGGACATTCAAATTGGTTATGCGCGATGTCTTTAATTTCTCGGGTTTTTACTCTTCGGGCTAGGGTAGTGAGTGGTTTTTGCCCATCAACGGGCAGGCCACCGTTTCTCGGCGTTCACCGCCCCGGCCCAACCTGCCCCGCATTCATCGAATGCCAATGGAGTACGCTATTTTGGTTTAAAAATTGAGTAACTTTTATTGGAGAGAAAAAGGGATATCAACTTCGGTTTGGCATAATTTCTACAAAGAACTCAACAAAATCTCTTCACGCATTGGCGCTTGGGTGGGGCTTGAATTTCGGCTTGAATATGCCTCTCGAGTCTCCAGCAAGATGGATTGTCCGGTCCAGTGACAGACATGATCTCCCCCAGTTGTCCAGTATGCTGACATCGCGGGGTGAACTGTGAACGTCACTGCGCGCGACATGCCCACCGTGTTGACGAAACGGGCTAGGCGTTCGCTGTAGATGATAGCAGTACTAGACAGGGCAGTTACGTGCAGGTCGCAACCGAGTTGTACACGTCGCTGTCGTCGGTGATCTACGTGTCGCGCTTTTTATGCCTCGCCATTTTCTGGAACTAGTAATTGTGCACGTGCAATGCACGTATCGCTTAATGGTAAAATATTATATTACAACAATATAGATTTGTGCATTCAGTTTTCAAGGTAATGGTAATGTGTAACCAGATTTTTCATTTTTAGTTCTCAAGAATTTTACAAGAAAATTATAAGCTTTAAGTGATATGTTTGTTCTTATGTAGCACAGAAGCACCAAATGTCCTGGTAGAACAAGTAAAAGCATAGCAAACTGCAATTTGGCGAGCCAATTGAGTCTGAAGTAGAAAGTTCCATACTTTTTTTTACAGGCAGGGCATTGGCAAATGCCCAGATCAGAAAAAATTACAGGTTAAGTGTGCATCACAAGTTTTAGAATCACAGTCTGAGCAACTAAAATCAGGAGATATCTAACATCACAACAAATCAACACTCCAGATCTCACCCCCTTGCTGCATCAATTAGGACGTGAGGTCTGGTGCAGTTTACGCCATTGACCTGAAATACCGTCAGGTTCGTGGACATGAATACCCCATCATCATAAAGAAGTCAAAAGGCAGGAGGATGGGTACGTACTTGAAGAAAGTCGAACTACAGGGAAGATGTCGAGCTGCCGGCGAACGGCCGATAAGAGGATGTCACGGCGGCGACAGGCTCTTCCGGGGAGTCGGCTCACCTGCAGGCTCTCGCTAGGCGGGGTCGTGGCGGCGTCGATATCCCGTGGCAGTGGGGTAGCGGCGGGGCGGCGTCCGCATCCTGGTGGCGCGTAAATCGCGTGGCGGCCGCATCGCGGCGGCTGGCGGGGCGGCGTGAAGGCCGTTGCGTGGCCGTGTGGCGGCGGAAAGGCTCGCGTGCAGGGCAATCGAGGGCGAGGGGACGAAACGACTGGCAGGCAACGGCGGCGGCGTCATGTCCCGTGCAATGCGACAGCGGCCCCAGCGGGCGTCATGCAGCGCAGTCCGGGAAGTACGACGCCGGCTGTGTACTCTCGCAAGCAAAGACCGGCGGCAGTGGCGTCCCTTGCAAGCAACGACCGTCGGCGATGGCGTCCTCCCGTGGACCGTGGTGGCTGGCAAAGTGATTCGTCCGTCGGTCTGGGGAGTGATTGCAGGCGGCGTCAGGGGGATTTTTTTTCCATCAGATAGAAAGAATCGATTAGTGTTCCGCGTGCTCTGCTCCGCTCCGCGTGGTTTAGCGCAAATCACAGTCGCGTTTTAGGTCGTTGGATTAGTGGTTCAACGTACATGATTTGTTAGATCTGCCACCTCTCTCCCTTTTTATATTAGTGGTGATAATCTGCTGGTTTCCCACCCCGGGCTCTGCACGGCGAGAGAGTCTTCCTCAGGTGCATTGCACCGCCGGCCAGTTTCTTCTCTTTTCTGAATACACTACCTGGTTCTGGTTGGCATTTTAGTATGTGTGACGTTGATGTCCCCGACCAGACGCCGTCAACGCGAGCGCCGAGCGGCGGAGGAGGACGACGGCGGCGAGCTCGACCGTCCCCGTTCACACTTGACCCACACACGTCGTGGTCGGTGCCATGTGGCCTCCAGACGTCAGCCCCGTACGTACAGATGTCGCTCCTTGATTTGCCATGGCAAGTTCTCTGCCACTGTGTGTGCTTTTCTGTGACGACCGACGACGACCATACACCGGTGACGTGGAGGCGCCATGGCTATTTCTTACTGTACCTTATTCTACAACACTTTCCAGGTGTTGATCTCATCTGTCGAAACGACCTGATCAAACACGCATCCAAGGATCGAGGTTACTTCCAACGCATTGAAAAGCTGCGTGCTTTGACCACCTTCCCTACTTATACTTAATCGAAGAAACATCATTTTACCAGTAGTTTCTTACTGAACAGGTTGACTGTAAAACTGGAACGAGTGAAGAAGATGTGACGAGACGAGGTCGGGCACGGCAAGCTTTGGTCGATCGCGTACACGCAATTAGTAGGAGTAAGTTTCAAAGCGTGCGCCACCATATCCTTGCTTACTCTGACCAAGCATGCATGCATGAAAGATACAGTGCTGGAGCATTCGCGTCAGAGAAGAAGAAATTACAAGCCGACGATCTTTCTCCGGCGACAGATGGGATAGGTCAAGAAACCTCTCTCGCCCGAGGAATGAATGAGCTTACTCAGGATTGAATCAGCTCGGGAGCGTGCATGGTTCCAAGGACGAGGAATGAATGAGCTGGGCAGGGAGGCGGCCGAGGCGAGCGAGAGGCCAAAGTTGTAATCATGAGATTTGCTTTGGGAACCGTCGAGATATGTTACTGTACACCACACTCTTCCGAACAGCCACAGAAAGATCCACACGGCCTGCGCGCCTGCACTCCTGTCTATAGAGTGACAGCACTATAGTAACACACAGCGGGCTCGAATAACAGCAGCCTACTCGTAGCACCTATCAGTAATTTTTTTTGAGAAACACAGTACAACGCAGACGTCCACCTACCAGTAATACTGCAGCGGAAGTGGAAAAAACTCTCCACTTAATCCTGCAGTTGGTTTCACATTTTCGATTCTTCCACATCCCTCCACTTAATACTGAGAACATTTGAGCTAATTTTCAAGGTTTACACTAGATCTATTTAACCATCCAAACAAAAGTTGATTCCCTTTCTTAAACAACTTTGATCTCCTTATACATTTGTGGGAAACCGGTGTGTCAAAGGAGCAGTCAATTGTCAATGGCAAACACCAGTTAGAGCAAATACAATAGTAGAGTCAAGTGTTCGCTATAAGATAGTGCCATGTCATCTATAGCCAGCTCTATAGCCAACATGTATAATAGTAAGATGTAAAGATGAGCTATTTTATTAATACATGACCCACTATTCACTCTCACAAAGTGCCTAGGAGCACGCGCTGGAGCTGACTCTTGCATGCGAGTCCACTCCCTTTCCCTCTCATCTTCTCTCTCATCCAACTAAGCAAAAATATACTAGTTTAATCCTTATATCCCGCCCACGTCACCCTATTGTACTTGCTCTTCGTAACTGATGCAGAACGTGCATGACGATGTTGAAAATCATGGGAGAACAAGAGGGTTTCCGATTACAAATCATGCACATTCTATAAAGGTGTCACAGGGCTGCCCATTCCCCTATATATAAAAGTTGGTGCGATTCACACCCCTTCCCGCTATCCACGTCGCCCACTTTTTCTGGCCGTCCGATCGCCGCAGCGCACGTCCCAGATGTGTCCACGTCGACCCCAAAACGCGAGGTACTGTAGCAGAGCAATTTCTTCCAATCATGTGCCGACACGTCGCCCCGCGCGATATTTGGCGCAACGATTTTGCAAAAAAACGCCTTCAAAGGACTTGATAGCAATTTGCGGAAAGGGCAGGGACTTTTTTGCAAAAAAAACCGCAGAACACGATCTCCCTCCTCTTCCTCTCTCTCTCCCGCGACGCCGCGGATCGCCGTCGGCGCCGACGCGCATCGCGCCTCCCCGACCAAATCCGCGGCCACGGACGTCTCCGCCGCGCCGCCCTCCACCTCCTCGCCGAGGGATGCGTGCCGGAGCGCCGCATCCGCGCGGAAATCGCCGCCGCATCACCACGGCCTATCTCGACGTCCGCCGCCGCTATTTTGCTCACCGCCGGCGACGACGGCGACCAAATGGTCCGGCCCGCCGCCCCTTCGACTCGCCCCACCCCGCTCTTTCAGATCCACGCGCTTCTGCTCCGCTGCGAGCTCGCCAGCGCGCCGGCGAACGACGGCGGCCGCGTCCACCGTCTCTGCCGCGTCCACCGTCTCATGACGTCACCGCTGACGTCCCAAACGGCCCCACCCGTCAGTTTTTTTTATTTTTTAAAGCGATTTCCGGAAAAAAAGGACATGCGGGCCCCATCTGGCAGGAATCTTCCCAATTACAAAAAAATGTTAAGAATTCAAAAAAAAAATCATATCTTTCAATACAAAAAAAAAAAAAACACACAACACAACAAAGCTTTCTAAATTTAACAAAATTAGTTGAACCAAAACAATAAATTGTGCATACCATAATGCAAATGCAATTTCGTAATTAATTTTTTTTTCAAAAAATTCATATCTTCCAATCTACAATTCAAAAAAACAATTGTAAACAAATGCTAGAATTCAAAAAATTAATAACCTTCAAACTACAATTCAAAGTAACAATTACACAAAAAAATGCTACAATTCAAAAAAAATGTATCTTCCAGACTACAAATCAAAATAATACAAACACAACATTAAAGTTTTCTAAATTTAACATATTTCTAACTTTTCGACACTTATCAAAGTTTCCCAAATTTCAATTGTACAAAAAAACTAAAATTCAAAAAATTCATATCTTCCAGTTCACACTCCAGAATAACAATTTTATGATAAAATTCAAAAAAAATCTTCCAAATTACAATCCAAAATAATACAAGCAATATATCAAAAAATACAACAAAGTAATAAAATAAAAGAAAATCGTATCTACCAAACTACAATTCAAAATATCTATTAAAAATGCTTTATTTCAAAAAAACATATCTTCCAACCTACAAATCAAAATAGTAGAAACAATATATCAAATTTTCAAACTTTCCGCACATAAATTGTACCAAAAAATAAATTGTGCACACTATAATGCAAATAACATGTCAGCATTTCCCAAATTCTACCAAATTCTCGGACTTACCACACAAAAGATGCAACACGAAACATTGTGCATATTTTACATTTCAAGATTTTTAAAAACTTAAGAAAATTTTAAACTTTCCACATAAACTAACAAATGTCCATTTATGTTCAAAATTTGTCCTAACTTTCTTTTCAGCTTGCTGATTTAAATTTTCTTTTTTTTTGTTAAATTCTCAGAAAAATTCTAACATTGTAAACTATACAATATCACGAAGCATATGTTTACATCTATATCACTTTGATTAAAAATAGGTTGTTCATACCATCCTATAAGTAATAGAATCACGATTCTAACTAACCTCTTGAAGCTAGACTTTTTCTTCTTCTATTATCAACTCATATCAAATTGTGAATAAAATTTAGTTTTTGAGAGTTCATGTAAAAGTAAAGATGGGGTTAAATGCCACGCTTGTGGAGTAAATGAAATCTCCACTATTCCAGTTTGCTAAATAAGATGTAGTTTATCAAGTCATTCCAATAATAATCAAGAAAAAGAAAAATAAATGCAAGACATTTCAGTTTGCAAAACAATTATAATTTCCCTTTTCCGAAACTTATCAAAACATATCAACACCCTCACATTTCAATTTACTAAATATTTGTAACCATGACAAAATATTTCGAAAATGCTAACAACAGAAAAAAAACACACTTGACCATTCCAACTTACTACAAAATTGGAAGCTAAAAAAACTCTAAAATATATCAACATTTTGACGTTCCAATTTGCTAGAAATTTAAAAAACAATAAGATATTTCAAAATGCTCATAGAAAACATAAATGCAACACATTTGAACATTACAACTTACTACAAAATTGAAGATATACAAAATACATCTCACATATTGCATTCTCCACTACAAATATATCCGAATATTCCAATTTGGTAAATACTAAGAAATATGCAAACAAATTTAATAAATAATGAAAATTATTTGAACATAACCATACTATATTTCCTCTGGTTATGATGCTAAATAAGAAAATTACAACAAAATGGAACTATAATATACATTTCAATTTAGTTAACATATTAGGAGCTAACACACCTTAAATCCCTCTTATTATGTAGTTAAACTTACAACAACAACAAAAAAATGATTAGATAGGCACTTAAAGAAAATGCAAATTTATTTCCTCTAATTACAAATTGCAACTAAATTGAATTCAATAAATACTCATATAATGTATTCTTTCTAAACATTGAATTACACTAAAGATTTACAGCAAACCACCAACATATTACATCAATTCGAATAGATTACTAATTACAAGTGTACGTAATCGACAAAACATATAAAATATACAAAAATGCTAGGGAAAAAATTGTTAACTATTTTTCACGAAAAACAAATAAATTCAAGCCATTTCGTACACACCAAAAGAATACAAATTCGAATACATTCCAATACAAACCATAGTCAAAATCTAACCATTCCCCTAAACACAAACTTTTCCAGATTCAAATAATATTCACATTCCAACCATTTTTTTATCCACAAACATACTTGAAATTCATCAAACACACGCGCGGCATTGCCGCGCTAAGATCCCTAGTTTATAAGAATAGAAGATGTTGACGCTAGGCTCAAGAACCTTAGTGCCAAAAACAAAGCTTCCTCCAGCTCTAGAACACGTCTATATATGTATGGAAAAAAAGAGTAAAATATCTTTCGTTTAGGAACGATGTGAGTAGTTAATTACATCTTTGGAATTTGTGCGCGATGTACAGTAGTAGTTCTCTCGTTATTCGGCTACGGATAATTGGCGTCCCGTTCCGTACATGTGTAGCATACGTACTCTCGTTGGAACTCCACACATAACCGTAGTACGACAAGCAGATTTAACTGCGTGATTTCCCGAGTATGACAATGGTAGCAACATACCTAAGCAAAAAAATCTGATGTGACAGATAATTAATGAGAAGAGAGATGATAATGGTAACATAGTATGTTACCGTAAGATCACAATTTTCGAGGCAAGATGTGTGTACAACCCAATAAATAAATTTGTGCATGACACTACACACATGTTACTCTTCACTATTGAGATAGTAACTTAGAGTAATAACATATGTATGTTACTAGTCTAAGTTACGAAGTAACGGAGCCAGTTCACTCGCAGTCAGATCTGCACTGACCTTCCTTTATTCTACAGTGCTAGGCTGCTAGCTTCCTGCCTTTTCCGGATTACTGTACATAAGTTTTTCATTAAGCATCGATTGTGCTAAAATCAAATCAATAACTATTTGAGGCACTACGCCAAACAAACACTAGGCTGAGGACAGAATTATCTTGATCAAAACCTAATATCAGCATGCCTAGTTACTCTCTTTCCCCAAACTTATGTGAAAATTTATTGAGTTAGATAAATACTATAAATCACAGTGTTTTATTAACCCAAAGTACTTTATTGATCAAGCGGCACCCAGATTTGAACTGGGATACAGAATTTGTAGTACCCTGCCTTACCGTTTAAGAGAAACTCAAACGCCGCATCCCATTTTCTGTCCACATTTGTCTGTATTCTACTCATAGTTGTAAACAAAAACAAACACAATTTATTAGAATTTCGTATTATTAGAATCACCATAAAATATAATTTTTAAAAACTAAATTTAAACATTATTTATTAGAGTTTTCATATTATTAGGATCACCATTTCAACATCTACAATATAAAATCCTTTAGACTGTATATTCAACATTTGCCTTTTCTACATATTTCCTTTTTTATCCGTGTAGCTTCAAAGCATAATGTTACAGTATTTAGTGTGTCTTCAAAGCATGGATGTGATATAACAAAGAGACTATGGTATTTAACAATTTTCATTTTCAACGTAGCTCAATATCCCAGATGGAAGGTCTAAAACAGGATAACAATCAGCATAATGGGATGCTTAAAAGGCAGATACAGAATGATAATGGAGAGCTCGGTTAGTACTGCCAATATCCGGAGACTAATTTTACCCTGGTGTGTCCCTGACTTGACTTACGGTAGCTCCTTAGAATAGATAGGATCAAATATTCTGTTTTGTTCACCAGGGAGCTAGAAGCAGCGCAACCAGGAGATCATACTTCATCCACAGTACATCACAACTTATGCATGAACTCAACTTGTACCAGAAACAAAAATCTCTTTCCTGTGAGCAAACAAAGTTTTTTGTTGTTGTTGCCGTAATGGGTTCAAACTGCATATCCCTGCTCATAAAGCTTGTCCTTGCTTGGTTACGGAAGGTGCTGACATGTGCATCAGTATAACCATTACTATGATTTTATTTCAGGTCGTCGACTTTAATATGTTTTTAACTAAGGTGTTTACATACATTCTGCGCTTCAACAGTAACCAAATTCTCTTCACAACATCCAGTGCGTGAAATGTACTGTATTTGAAACTATGTTAGATCATTTTTGTCACCAGGCTTGCCATGCAATCAGAAACTTGAACCATTTCCAGTTTGCATATAGTGCAGCTTCGTTATCAAATGGAATAGTTTGCCCTGGAAGGTCATAATCTATTTCAGTGTTGCGAGAGACAACTGGAAGCTGCTCCCGGTACCTCTTTGCCATTTCCTCAGCTTCTGAAAACACCTTCTGGGGTAGCAGAAGACAAATGGTACTCAGAAAATATATACATAGTAGAGAAATTGTCAAAGGAATATAAGATGCTGTTCAGTTTCTCACCGCTTTGTCTGAGATAAATAAACCAGGAGCACTCTCAAGGTCTGCTATGCTGTAATTAAGTAGCAAA
This sequence comes from Poa pratensis, assembly GCA_947311845.1. NCBI lineage: Eukaryota > Viridiplantae > Streptophyta > Magnoliopsida > Poales > Poaceae > Poa > Poa pratensis. The sequence continues at coordinate 59,624,670 of CAMZMU010000027.1, read as the reverse complement.
GTACATTTAAAGATGTTACCATATCAGACAAAAAAATCTCACTACAAACTACTCTCTCCGTGTCAAAATATAAGTCGCACTAGTCACTTACCACACACATGTATGTAGACATGTTTTAGTGCAAGATTCATGTAGTGAATCTTGCACTAAAACATGTCTACATACATATGTGTGGTAAGTGACTAGTGCGACTTATATTTTGATACGGAGGGAGTACAAATGAAGACTTTAGTTAGCTGGTACTACTACATTGTTTTCAAACTGTTGACATCTGAACAAGTCCAAGGCATTGAGAGCTATACCTGAGTGCAATTTTGTCAGAAACATTCGGCTTGATCACCAGAACTTTGACCTCATCGTTTACTTTTAGGATGTCACTTACTGACAAGATACGGCCCCGGCTAATGTTGGAGATGTGCAGTAATCCACTGCATAAGAGTAATTGAATAGACTATTATTTGCTATACACTATCATTTCTTTCCATGTTCGAAAAAGGCATCATCTTATTAGGTTATGGTTGGCTGGACAACCAGGTTTCAAATCAGGTTTGCTGGTCTTGTCGCAGTGAGAGGCAGGACAGGAGAAAACATCCACGATTACAATGTTTTATCGCAGAAGCTATCATACATGTCACAGTTTACCGTACAACTTGTATAGTTTAATGCTTAAGTATAAGGTATATGTAATCAATGTGCAACAACATTTATTCTGCATGTTGAGAAGGCTGTGTGCAGCATTCTGATGCAGAGGCTGGGGTCTTTCTCTATTTCGAAAAAACAATTGCGATAAAAAATGTGTAATTGATATATTATGATAATTTAGAGTTTCATTAATATTTCTTTGCGTAGCAAGAAACGTAATTGGACTTCAGTACAACAAATATGAAACAAACAAGAGCAAAGAAAAACAACTAATGTTCAGAACTTTAAAGTTAACTGGTACATGCAGCAAAACAGGAATCTTATTGCAACCATAAATCTCGTACCTTCTGTTGGTCCCAGTTATCCTAACTTGTGCACCATATGGAAAAATCTTGCGTACATTCCCTTGTAGAAGAGCTCCTTCTTTAAGGTATGTCATTTCCTGATGATTGAGCGTTCAGTATAATTCTATTCATTGTTTATATTATGTCCAACAGTGTTAGTAGAGTTGGCCATAAAATGGACATGAACTTGGAAACTATACTTGTGCATCAAATGCAAGACCGATAATATGATAACTAAGCTTTGAAGAACAAGGTCCAGAGCTTATGTCCCTGATTTATAGAATGGAATATGCAAATTCAATGGAATATATTGACAATTGATGCAAATCTGATGGTATTGACTATAAAGTAGGTGGGTATAGCTTTCCATTCCCAACCCATTTAGCGAACGGGCTGAAGATTTTTCCCACCCCAACAAGGGATTTAGCCAGGTTCGATATAGCTATGCTCAAATTTTACATTTAGTCCTAACAATTACGAGAGCCATTACCAAGCAAGGGAAATGAAATAAAAACAATTCTTGGGCGGAATTTGGGCTCTGGCATTCTGCTATTTCTTTGCTACAATTTACAGCTATAAGAATCTTGGAAAGTTACAAACAGAACAGAGTTCAAAGCACACACTCTCATAATAATAGCCAACAAATTCTAGCATGCTAAGACAAGTCACTGCACAAACCCATGCTTTCTTCTCACTAATTATGAGGTCATTAGTATCTTCATCCAGCCTTATAACGCACACACGTATGCTGCGACCAACCTGTTTGCAGAAGCACCCAGTTACTTCAACGAAGAACAATTAAAAAGCTACCAATTATTCTAGTTAACAACGATGGCCAGGAAAAAAACATTTGATTATTGCTCACGTTGTTTTTCAAGTCTGTAAACGTATTTGTCCTGTCCATGAGTTCAAATTTCGGAAGGAATGCTCTCAGCCCCTGAAATGAAGTCGAAGCAAATCTTAGACCTGATCTGAAACGCTGCAATTCTATATCAATTGATAACTACCAGAGTAAGAAATGAAAGGAAGCAAGTATATTCCACAACCTCAATTCTTGTAAGAAGTCCACCAGTATTCCACTCGTAAATTTTAACCTCAATTGGCTCGTCAAGTTGCATAATCTGTCTAACCAAGACATACGAATCATTAAATCAGTGTCTCATGCTTTGTTCATATCCCCACACGAGCAAGGGGGCTGTGTACTCGAAATCATCAGCATCAAAGTATTTCAGATGGAAATGGACAGTGAAGAGGACAAAACCTGCCTGGCTCGGTGCCATGCGAGGCGTCGAAAGAGCCGCCTCGCCGACAGCAGTGGTCGGCCGCTCAGCGTGCGGCCGAGCACCTCCGCGAACACCACCGTGCCGGGCGCCACCAGCGTCCGGGCCCCGTGCTTGTGTTTCTGGGCCTCCGCATCCACGACAGAGGCCGCGACGACGCCTACGCTCCCCGGCCGAGGCGGAGCTGCTTCATCACCTCCGCTGGGGAGCTCGGCGCGACAAAGCGGGAGGAGCTCCTTGGTGAGGAGCGTGGCGAGGCGGTCGGCGCCGACGGCGACGTCGAGGCGGGCCTCGGTGCCGGAGACGACGACCCCGACGGCATAGTCTCCCGACTTCGGGTCATAGTGCCCGCCGCCGCTTTCCGTCTCCTCCTGGCCAGCGTTGAGGAGGCGGACGAAGCCGGCGGAGAGAGCGGCGTCGACCTGAGCGGACCTGCAGCAGGCGAAGGCATCGGGTCGGGCCCGGGCCAGGGTATGGGCCTGCATTGGTGTGAGGGCCTTGACGATGTGGTGGAAGAGTTGCGGCTTGGGGAGTGCGGGAGCCGGCGAGCGTGGAGGGTGAAGGCGGCAAGACGGCGGCGGCGGCATCTTGACAGTGGCGGTGGTGTAGCCGTCGCGTCGCGTCCAGGCGGTTTACTTTATCCGATTGCTACTACTGTTTTTTCCCTCCTCGATTGGGATTTCTTTCCCCGAATTACATCTCGAATACGTGGGCTGGGCCGAGTGGACCGAGGCCCAACTGGAAGCCCTCTTAGCCACCGAGGAGCAGGCAAAATGGAAAATCGTCAATCGTGGGCGCTGTCTGTCGTCTTCGTCTCCGGCGAGCAAATCGGCGAGGGGGGAAGAGAGGAAGAAAGGGCAGGATGGGCTACCTGTGGAGGGTGCGGCTCTCGTCGTTCTTGGCCGGCGCAGCGACGGCGTCAGCGGCGGGGTTCTTCCTCCTCTACAAAGATCACCTCGTCGCCCGCGCCGCCATCACCCGACAGGTCAGCCTCCTTCTCTACACCGCCCCCTTGCCTTCTGTCACGCGATTATAGCGGTGAATCTAGTTCGACGCCCCCACTTCCTGTTACGTTAAATCGCTAGGCATCGGATCCGATGTAGCCAATTTTTAGGGTAGATGTAGCAAATTTGGTCGGCTCGCAATAGCATTATAAATTTGTGATGAATCGTGGTCTTGTCTGGATGAGGCGTGCTAGTTCAAACTAATTGCTGTCAGGTTCTTTAGTTTTTTTTGTACTTTTCGATCAAACTCCATTTTGGTACCTAGTTGAAATGAATGAACAAACCATTGAATCGCGATCTCGTGAAGGTTGAAGCTGTAGCTTGCGAGAAAATTACAATTGACAAAAGTTATAGGGAGATTGTTGTGGAGAGGATGGTGTACTATTAATCCATGCTTGCTTGAGAGTTTGCCCTGATGCATAAGTACTATCTAAGTTGAGATCAAGGTGATTCCTCTGTCCATACAACCCCATAGGGGCCGGGTTCCACTATCAAAATAACAATGGAACAGCGAAAAGAGAGCAATGTGATATATAAGAAACTATTTAGTCTTCTGTATTGTAATGCAGTTCTCCACATCAGATCCAGCCCAATTTGCATCCATTTGTCTCGTATTCTAAAGCCATCCACAAAGGAGAGTTAGTTCAATATAGGCCTCTCCACATCATCTAGTATCTATAACTAGTACAATCGTGTGTATAAAGCTGAGTCTACATGAAGAGTTAGCATTAAATGCGATGGCGTACAAACGCAAGTCAGTTCTATTATCTCTCCTCCACATCAAGACTTATCCACGTGCCAGGAAAAAGAGTCTGCTAATGTCACACCTTTGTAGATGCCCTAACCTATTTGTCGCGTCACTTGTTATCAATATTTCAAACATATGCGGCTGTGGCTATAAAGTATTTAACAGTTGTCGCGTGGGAGATAGCATGCTAATCGCAGCATTGTCCTGTCATCCTGTGGCGATTATGGCATTGGATATCTTGTGCACGACCATTTAGCTTGTTGCCAAGGTTAATCGTACAACTTCATAAAGAGGATTAGTTTGTTTAGCAATCATCGTATGGGGTGTCACAAACTCCCAACTAGGCTTTTCACAAAGAGGATTAATAGAAGGGGCTCCTGTGGTTTCAGTAATGGTAGTCGAACCTGATTTTCTCTGCACTTACGTTTGTTACAGGAATCCATATTTAAATAAGTAAATTAACCATGGCATTCATGATTTGTGAACTTGATTCTCTTATGGGTTAATTCTTTTTTCTCTCTAGAACATGCACCAAGTGCAGGCCTTACAATCAACAAGGAAAAAAGAATGAAAGAACCGGAAATAGATTACAGAGCAAGATAAAAACCAAAAACCAGAAAACAAAGAAACCACAAACAGTACAGCTACCCTGTTGATCAAGGGAGCTGGTCAGGTGGTACAGAATGGGGCACTTGTTGCTGTGAAGTTTCTGCTATGTTTTGCAAATTATGATGTTGCAACCATGTGTTCAATTTTCTGTCTGTACCTAGCTACCTATATCTGTTGCTTGTGAGGATTGGGTAATTACGAGGGTACAATGCTCTGTTAATGAGACACAACATCTTTTTTAAAACAAAAGGACCACAAAACCTACTTTGGTTGTTTGTCTCGCATCTGACTAGTAGCTGGGGTTTAATGTGCTTACTTCCAGGTGGAGGATGTCAAGAGGATTTCTGGAAAGCACTACGAAGCCCTGAATCATCGGATTTCAGCAATTGAAAACAGTACACAGCCAGGAGCTGATAAAGAGGCATCAGATTAGTTATGCATTTGGTGTGTATGATGGTTAAGCAATCTGCCAATGTACTCATGGTTGGTGCATGCGTGCAACTGCAGCATTTAAGCTGTACCATTTTGTTGTTCAAATTGTTATGTATCCTCGATGTCATTTGTCATTGGCTTTGTGAGATGGACAGAGATCAATAAAAAAAATTGTGAATGGCCCGGCCTTTCTCGCTTTTATGTTTGTGATCTGTCTTCCATTAATGTGTTCGCACTTGATACAGCAAGATTGCACAGAGTTATTAGTGTGTGCATTATTTTTGAGCATTCCATCAGTATTCCCGTGGATTTTATTCAAACATCGGTGACTGGTGAATTCCATACCATGTTCTGACGTGATGCCATGATCTTGTGCAAATATTATTTGGTCTGACAGGTGAGCTTGATATCTTTCAAGGATATTGGACTAATGGTTCTATGTCATATGAAGGAGATCATGTCTTATTCCTTCTGACAATTATTTAAACCTACCTTTCTGTCAAGTTTTTCAGTAGAAAATTTGGTTTCTGAAGGCATGGCAGGATGATGGCTAGACAACTGACATTTGCAGATTATTTTTGGAGGATAAAACAGTGGCTTCCCAAGCCTTCATGGAATCTAACGTCTTCAAGGCTTGGTGATTTTTACTCATACTATGGACTACGCTGGCAAACATTTCTCAGCCAGTTCAATGCTACCCAAAATACATAATTCGGCTCCTTTACCTTATCAGCTTTGGATAGCGATTGGCTACTGGAAATTCATGCTTCCCAGTTCCCACATAATTCAACAGGCATAACCATCTTTAGATTCAGAGAATTAGAAATTTATATTGCATTACTTTGGGCCATTCATATACTGAAGACAGAAGAACATACTGGAACCAGCAAAGCGGTCATTCCAACTAACAGCACAAGATTTTTGTATTTACTGTATACCATTGGTTTATTTTATTCATGTCCCTTTCGGGCGTGGATTGGCTGACTTTGCCCAGGCTTAAAGTCAGGTGACTTTGAGTCACTGACAAGTGGGCCCGTAGTATGTGGGGTCCGCATGTCAGTGGCACAAAGTCACCACTTGCAAAGTCAGCGAATCTCAACCGGTCCCTTTCACCAGCTCTTCTCCTCATCAGATCTCATAGTACATGCCACAGAAACTCAGTCAGAAGCCGGAACCCGTCCACGTTTAGAGCAGGACTATTTGGCTAACACGCTCTTGAAAATTCCAGTTCTTTTTTACTCTGCCAAAAGACTTCAGCTCCCAAAAGTTTAGGGCCTGTTTGGTTTATGCCCCAAGCTAGCCCTACCAAAATATTGGTCATGCCAAATGTTCCTGCAGTTGTTTGGTTTGCTGCCAATTATTTGGCTGCCTTTGTACTAGTTGGTGTGGCCTTCTCAGATTTTAGCCAATTTTTTGGCCAACCTTGGGCGGTGGAATCCCACGCCAAATAATTGGCTAGCCAATTTTGGTAGGGCTGGTGTAGGCATGATCCAAACGTACCCTTAGCCTTCTCACCGTGACAACCGTTCATGTCTACCGTATGATACCAGTATTTCGTACTCCCTCCGTTGCAAATTACTCGACATAAGTTTGTCTAAATTCCTCCGACCGATGTTTCTTATCGGATTAGATTCAGTTTTACGGGGCTGGTGCCTATCAGGGTCCCTTAACGCCTCATGGCTAGTTTTTTTTCAGCGTTAAGATGTGTACCAACTGTTGCTGCTTTTCTTCTCCGGCGATGGCGAAGAGCTTGGGTGCTTGATAGTTGCGGTAAAGTCGGTATGCAGTAGTTTAACCGGTTGTATCATCCTAGTTTTATGTTACTCGTATGTATTTCATATTTGTATCAATACTGTTATGAATACAAGTGATGTATGCCTACGGGCGTACACGGTAAAAAAAGAGATATGTATCATCCTCATTCTTTCACTTCTAGTACTAACAATATTGGAATTTAAAGAAAAAAACAGTTGGCCCTCAGCACACAAATGGGATGGACCAAAGCTCATGACTTTAAGCGGCCTACTAAAGCCCAAGAGGCCTCCATTAAGTGGGCCCATGTGTTCTTGCACCCGATTCTCACACAGAAAAAAAGAAAAAGAAAAGACAGAGCACAATTAATCCCCTTCCTTCCGTTTATAACCTCCGCCTCCAAAGCCTTGACGATGGTTGCCTCCCATCACCCCTCTTCCTCCTCCTCCTCATCTCATGCCTAGAACCCCTCCGCCTCCGGATCTCCGGCGCAGCCCTACGCGGGCTCCGATCGCCTCCTGACCTCCGTCACGCCGGATCTCTCCCCGAATCCCAGGCTGAATCGATCGAATTGCGTCGGTCAAGAACGTCGCAGGCCCTAGCTAGCGGTGGCGCGACGAGACGAGACTCTTGGGGGGCCGCGGTTTTCCGGCCCCGCCGCGTTGCGCCGAGCTCGTGGGATGGGTGCGCCCAAGCAGAGGTGGACGTCCGAGGAGGAGGCCGCGCTCAAGGCCGGCGTCGCCAAGCATGGCCCCGGCAAGTGGCGGACCATCCTCCGCGACCAGGACTTTAGCGCCGTCCTGCGCCTCCGATCCAATGTTGACCTCAAGGTGGGTGGGTGGGTCGACGAGACTGTTGCCCCCTTCCCGATCTGATCGGCGCCGGGATGCTCTGTTGCGCGTCAATTCTGCCGGCCCGTGTAGGCGATCGGTTGCAGGAAATCTCGCGAGCTCGCAGATCGGGATTTAGGGGGGGGGGTTCATGTTTATAGTTGGTGATCTGTTGGAATGGTTTTTTTGTGGCACGATTTTCTCGATGTTGGACGGATCGGCAAGAGAAATTCTCCTCAGCTCAGCTCAAGCAATGGTTCATCATTGCTTGATTTATCAAAAATTACCGTCAGTGCTGTGAGCTGCCCTTTTAGTTCTCCTTAATTCTCGATGGACGTTCTCTCATTAGGTTATCTCATCATCTTTTTTTGAGGAAAAAAAAAAGGGATATTTTGATGATGAAACAAGTTGGCATTAAATTTGTCCAACCCTGTTTCCACTTTTAGTGCTGCTGACGTTACTACATTGTTGGATTCTGTTCTGTTAGACGAAAAATAAATACTAAGCGTATGTGGTACAAGTTTTGATCAAATCAACAAGATGGGTCAAAAAAATTCGTTTTCATTAAATATGGACTAAGAGTAAATAGTTGCAGTTTTCATCTAGCTTATCTGTCGCTATAGTCTCGAGTTTCCAGGAACAACTGCAAATGTCTGTGCGTATCATCGAGTGTCAACAAATCTTATTATGATTGCTGTGGTCTGATTGTGCAGGACAAGTGGCGCAACTTGAGTGTCACTGCTGGAGGATATGGCTCAAGAGAGAAGGCAAGAATGGCATTGAAGCAAGGCAAGCGTGTGCCTAAGGTTATCGCTGAACCTATGGATGTTGATACAAATAATGTGGAGAACGCTCATACTACAATCATTGATGCAAAACCATTGGCAATGGTTGTTGAACCCAAGAAGCTTGAGTGCAGTCCAGAGAAGAGTCCAGAGAAGTCAGTTGCTAGGTCAGTGTATAAATATGTTTCTAAACTTGTTCCGTACTAGTTTTATAATTAATATTCATGTTTCTTGCTTCTCCAATATTGTTCTATAAATGTAAATTGCTGGGTGTTTGACACATAGGGATTTAGGTTCGTAAAATTATTTGGAATGTAACTTCTATGCATACCATTTAGTGTTGTTGATCTGTCACCTGACAACTCGTCTAGGGCTTCACGTAGGAACACTCATAGAGAATTATGATAGATATTCTTATCACATGATTTTCCTGTGACTACTCAATTTAATGATACGAATTTTATCTTGACTTGGTTAATTATGAGAAGGTTATAATGTCCTATTATTACCAAATTTTGAACAGGATTCCAAATGCATCTCTCTCTTAAATAAGCACAAGAGAGTGACTCTTAATTAAGGAATAATCTGCGAAAAAGCTGTCACACACACAAACATCCACCAACAACATCGGCATGCCTCACCGTCCTGATCTGGCAGTTTAGACTTCATAGAAAAAAAATACAGCGCTCAACAAAATAGAAAGCACCAAATGCCCATTGCTTCCTCCTTCTTTCCCCTGCCAAATAGTCAGCCCAAAAGCAGGCAGTTCCGAAGTCAGAGCCGAGTGTCACAGAAGAAAGCTGGCAATCCTTGCACCGACAAACCTCATGGTGCCCTTCCAGGATGGGAAAAGGCCGCCCACAGGCGTTGCCAATGTTGGATCTGGTGAAAAGCCGGAATAGAATTTTCACCTACCACTACCTCAAGCTCTGCCATTCCGGCATTCCCTACCCTGCAACCCTGCTTTTGGAGCTCAAAGCATCCAAGGTTAACCGCCGGGACTGAGCCCGCAACACTGGCCACGGACGGAATCTAGGTGCCCGGGTAGTGCTAGGTCAACAATGTCAGTTGAACAGCCACAAAAAGTGCTGATCACTGCTGTGCCAAACCTTGCCCTCAGTCTCACAAAGTGATAGTGCCACCATCTTTCCCTATCATTGCCACTAGTCCACCCCCCACCCGTGCGACTCGTCGAAACGTGGTCTATGCCCCGTCTGTGCGAAGATGCTCCCACCAGGAAGGTGAGGAAGCGAGATTCTGTAGCCACCAGTAGCGTGAGGGAATGATGGGAAGGATGCTAACTCGTCTAGCAGCGGCTAGGTTTTGCTCCCTGAGTCACCTGGGGGTAGCTCAGGAGACAGGTGTAGCAACATTAACACACAGTCATAACAATGACCTTGGATAAGAGAATTTAAATGGTTGACATTCTAACAACCAGAAACCATGCAGATATGGAACCATGCTTACATGGATGTTGGATAAATTGTCTCTCAGTTTACTAGTTGGACAGCGTGTTTTGTTTGTACAAACATAAATTAACATATTTTCATATTGGTTAAATACGTAATATATAACTTAGGTAAGGTAGGTAATACTTGTATATATGGGCTACATGTAATATGCCATTCATGGCTGTTCAATATGTTCAGGAAAGCCATATTTAGGGCATTGATGATGTCTATTTATCTTTGTGGATGCATATCCAGTGCTGCAGGGCATATTTTATATTTTATGTCCTCTCTATGCTGTATACTTGAGATGTTAGTCTGGTATGTGGTATACCTATTCATATCTTGGAAGTCTTACTTTTGAAATCCACTTCACCATTTTATTGAAAAGATCCAGTTGGAAACTTGGAATGCTGCATGGTTGATATAACCATGCAGCAGATCTAACACCACACAAAAGAGGAGGCAGCTCAGAAAGTTAGATCTCCCTTATAGTGTTAAAGTTGACTTTCTATGAAGCCGTCAGTATCTGTATACTAGTTGTATAGTTATTTGCATATTGTTATGTGTGAATGCTTATTTTTGTATTAATTTGAAACTGAGGTTATGATTCAAGTTGGGAAAACCATCTGGACATTGCTTGTTAGCCATTATATACCTTATTGTGAGTAGCAGCTCTGAGCATTCATGAAACTATTCCAAAATGCTTGGTCATAGGCTTGATGACCTCATATTAGAAGCTATTAAAAAGCTTAAGGAGTCTTCTGGGTCTAATAAAGCAGCCATCGCTACATACATTGAGGTATTTGTAATCATCATCACTGGTAATATCTTCTTTTATTTCCTTGATTGACACAGTTTTTTTTTTGAATCTTGATGTACATCCAATTTGTCCTGATCGTCAGTTCTTTCCGTTCTTTTGTAATTTCCTATTACAGAAATGATAGGCCTAGTTTAGCAGCAAAACAAATTCTGAAACCAAAGTATCCTGAAACCAGTGTGTGCATGCCTCGGCAATAAATACTACTCCGTACAGTTTATGTTTCTCTGTTTTGAAAACCTATTTTTTCTATACTGTAAAAAGTATGGAGTGTTGTAGGTACTACGGTATATAAAACTTCAGTTTTAGGTAAAGGCAAACTCCTCGAAAAAAACACGGTCTTCTTAGAATTTGTTTTAAAACTTTGTTCCTAAACATATGCTTCTCTTGTTCTTTATCGGAACCTGAGACATCTCTGCTGAATTTTATGCAACTAGCACAATGTTCTTTAGTGATTTCACAGATGACCCTAACTTGTCTGTATATGTAGGAGCAATACTGGCCACCTACTGATTTTCAACGGCTACTCACTACGAAATTGAAGGCATTGGTCGCTACTGGAAAGTTGATGAAGGTACTTTATGCATGCTCACACTCATGCATGAATATGGTCTATCATGTAAAATGATATTCTAAGTTATTTTATTTTAATCATGGTTTTAGGTCAACCAAAAATACAGAATCGCACCAAGTTTTGGAGCGTTTGGTGGAAGAAGCACCAAAGTTCATTCCACTGAGGACAACAGACAAAATGTTAGTATCAAACAACTAACTAGACCTCAAGTGGATGCTGAACTGGATATGATGACACGCATGACTAAGGAAGAAGCAGCAGCATTTGCTGCCAAGGCAGTTGCCGAGGCAGAAGTTGCCAATGCGGAGGCTGAAGAGGCAGCAAGGGTTGCAGAAGCTGCAGAAGCTGAGGCTGAAGCTGCATTGGCTTTTCTTGATGCTGTGATGTTGACTGTGCAAAACAAAAATGCTGTCTCTGCGGTAAATTGAGCACACTTTTGTCAGAATATTCTCTACTAATGCAGATTATATAACTTACTACACTCATTTAATGCAGTTTCTTCGAGCTTGCTGATCCGAGAGGCCTGTTTGGCTTCAGTCGGGAGAACTTTGTCTGAGACAATGCTTGTGTTGTGCGACCAAGCTTTTGCCGATACACGAGTTTCTTGTATAGCCTTATAGATGAAGATGTTTCAGTGAATGGGAGGGGGTTTCCACATCTTGCTGCTGGTCTTGAACCCTGACTCTCACCATTTCAGATGATGTCATCTAGTAGAATCCAGCTAGATACTATATCAAGTAATCTGTGTTGTGTTAGCCAATCGACGACGCAATAATAGGAACGAATGGGAAAGCAGCGTTCAGTTTTCTTCCCGTTTCCTCAACATGTGTTTATTACTTTATTTGTAATTAAACTCTATCCCTTTCCCGTTAGCTCAAGTGATGTCACCAAATAGAATTATAGTGAAAATAGAGGTCGTCTTAATTTATGCAAATTGCTGTGTTAAGACAACTCTCAGGTATGTTGAGTTGATTGCAGTGATTTGGCACAATAGCTAATTCATATATGCAGTGGATTTGTGCTGCATCCATTTTGGAAGCTCATTCTTTTTACAACAATTGTCAGATTATAATAGAACATGTTACTCCGTTACTCTTTGCCCTTATGTAACTTACATTATTTCTGAAGAAATTTGTACTGTTCAGCTCTCTGAAGAAATGTATTCTGCAGAGCTTCACGTCCGTTCCTCTGCAGCTGCTGTAAATGTCTGAAACCGCATGTCTAATGATAATGATTCTAATATGAAGTGCAATGATTTCACAACTTACCTACCAGCTACCAGTATATTGTCACATTGTCGGCAATTCATTCAAGGCCCAGGGACCCTGTCTTCCAATCTACAGCCTCTGTCCCAAACTATAAAACGTTATAATTTTGCTTTCCGTTTGGGACGGCCATATAAAAAGCTATGTTACCTTGTGCTCCATTTGAAATGTTTTCTTGAAGGGGCTATTCTCAGCTGCCAATTCTTTTATTCTAAATTTCACTGTGAAACTCACCCTTTTATCATGAGGAAAACATAGACCAACACCGAGAATCAGCACGGTCCTGTAGAGCTCTCTCTTAGCTAGAGCATGCGCTATTTTGTTCCCAGTTCCTGGCACTTTGACTGATGCAGTGACAGCAAACAATCTTCTCAAGGCAGACTGACTCCTGTACTATTTAGTTTCTGTTGGCAAACTTTTTGTTTTGCAATGCTCCATTATCATTGTACTGTAGATACATAATTTCCTCCAAAAAAGAATCAAACAAATGATACATCAAGAATCTTTCGTTGAACAATGGAGCCACTGCTCCAGGCATAGATACCTTTAGTCTCCACCTCGAAATAGGCGCCATGAATGATCTTTTTGGTCGGGATCTTCTTAATTGGGGAGAGATGGGTCCATACAGACATGGCTGACATATGCTCTGGACGGTCAGAAACAGTTCACAAAAAAACGGTAACCAGCCGATGTTGTAGCTAGCAGCGCTGGGCTTGCTGGCAGGAAACTTGACAGAGCTAACAATGTGCAGTCGAGGAATTTAAGAAATACTTGTACTAGCAAACTGCTAATTTGCTTCTTGCACTGGCTCATTTACTGTCAAGCACAAGGCAACAAACAGATCCCGAAGACGCTCATTTTGAACGGGATAGCATCCGGGACTGGACATAGTAACAGTTTGTTCAGTCGTTGTCTAACTTGCAAAACCATCAGCACCAAATTGTGCTGAATTTGTCACAGCATGGAAGATGGTGTGACTCCTTTTCCTGAATGGCTGAAACCTTCTATCTCTTGTCGGATTAGCACTATAAAACGAAGCCTCTCGCTAAAGCCCAGGACATTTGGAGCGTGTGCAAAAGGCAAAGTTAAGCGCTTATATCTGGAGGGCTGAAGCTGTATTTACAAAGCAAGTTTGTTCATGGAATGAGCTGAAGCCTGAGTCCTGAGGTAACCTTATGGTCATACCTCAGGTGACCCAGCTGCGTCCAGGCATGTGAGCAACACTTTTCACATCCCCTACCGATGCTTCAGTAATATAGCGATCTCCCCTGCAACCGAGCACCAATCTCTTGTAATTTTCACTGCCATCAGGTTGCAGAGCTTTCAGTTCCTGTGCTGCGATGCTCCCCACTAAGCGGTCCTTATGAGCCAAACAAGAATGCAAAAGGGTTGACCACGCTGCTACAGTTGGTGTGAACGGCATGTTCTGAAGCAGGACATGTGCCTGTTCCAGCCTTCCTGCACGACCAAGCAGATCGATGGCGTTGATGTAGTGGTCAAGTGTCCGCTCCATTCCATACTTCTCAGTCATGGAATCGAAGTAACCTAGCCCCTCGGCGACCAATCCTGCGTGGCTGCAAGATGTCAGTATGGCGATGAAGGTGTTGCCATTGTACATTTTCAGTTCAAGTGCACGCTCTGCGACCAGCAGGGCTTGCTTGCCTAGACCGTTCTGGCCAAGCCCTTGTATCACCGAGTTCCATGATACAATGTCTCTCACCGTTGTTTCATCAAACACTTGCTGCAGATCCCGTGTCAGGCCACAGCTGCTGTACATGCTGACAAGAGAATTGCAGAGGAAGACACTGCTAAGACAAAGACTGTTCTTCACAGCGCGTGCATGGACTTGCCTCCCAAAACCAAGCAACGCTAGCACTGAGCAGATGTGCAGAACGGTTGTGTATAACGACGCACACGGCTTGCTATTGCCATTTCCACCCCCTGGGCCTTCCAATCTCACTAGCTGGATGAAGAGGCGGAGTGCGTCATCTCCACGGCGGTTCTCCCACAAGCAGGATATTATGATGTTCCATGAGACGCTATCCTTCCTCGTCATGGATTTGGAGAGATCAAGAGCCCTGTCACCGAGCTTATGCAGTAAGTATCCACTCATCATGATATTCCATGAAGAGATATTCTTGAATCGCATCCCATGGAACACCTTCTCGGCGTCAGACAATGCACCCAATTTTGCGTGCACATCAATCAACGCATTCCAAGCAAAGACGCAATCTTCGCTCCCCTCGTCCAAGAGTTTGACGATGAACGAGTGGAGCTGCGATGCTGGAGAGAGTAACCTGAGGACAGCACAAGCCTTGAGCAGTGAGCTGAAGGAGTGGGCGTTGGGGAGAACCTTGCGTGCAAAGAGCTCACCGTAGAGAACCACATACAGCTCGAGAGCTCTGTCAGGCTCCCCATTGCGGACATGGCACGACATCATGGCTGTCCATGTAAACACATTGTGCCCATCAAGTGGTAACTCGTCGAAGAGATGACGCGCCCTGGCGACCGCCCCGGCATGGGAGAGGCCCCCGATGATGGTGGTGTACGATGTGGCGTTCTTCATGGGCATCTTCTGGAAGAAGGAGAGCGCCCACTCTGTGCGGCCGGCGTCCACGAGTGCGCCAAGGGCCGCGTTCCATGCCACCTGGTTCTTGCTAGGCATTGCGTCGAACAGCTTGAGGGCTCTTTCCGCTTGACCGGATTTGCCCGCATCGGTGACCCCGATGGTTTTCAATGCCAAAGGGGACAGCGGCGGAAGCCCCCGAGCAGCCCTGGCCAGCGTCCTCGACGCCATGTGCCGCTCTCGCCGGCGGCGGCTTGCGACTTCCGAGGCAGGCCACTTCCGTTGGGGTGGGTGTGATGTGTCAACCGAAGCTCTAGACTTCTCTTCTTTGGATTGATCGCGAGAGCAAGAAACGACGCGAGTACTGTTTAGCGTGTTTGGTTCATGGGAAGTGGAGGCAGGGAATGGAGTCACGGCTATGGAGATTTTTATCTACTTTATTAAACTCCCATACCTATTCCTCGAAAGAAAGGCTCGTACCTGTAATTAGCTTTCCAGGAAATTTTCAAACGAACAATTTCAACAAAATCTTTTAATTTCTCATTTGATCATGTTCCGAAAGAATACGCTTATTTTTTAAGTGATCCATATCGAATCTCTTACTTGGAGGAGGCGGCGGTTACTCTGGTCGGTTGCGAAACAAGCTGTGTTGAATGCCTCATCCAAATATTACTTTTATTATTTTTAATCATCTTGCCAGTACATGACGGATCTGGACCTACAACTTTGTTTGCCCATGCGCCATTGGTAATGGCAGTGATGGCTTATGATGCGGGCATACACTCAAACAATCATTCTTATTCTCCCAGCAGTGTCTACCAGGCCACATTGCTGCACAACACCAACAGGTGTTGCCGTCACATTTATCTCTGAGACACAATATAAACTTAGGACCGGTGTACCCATCGGTACCTTTGATTTCTTCTAGCTGGCGACCACCTGTTCGCTCAATCAATAATAAAACACATACAAAGGAATATTAGAAAATAATCTAGTTAACGATTTGCATAGCCACTAATTTTGTTGTAAAGAGATGTGTATATCTAATAAGCTACAAATAGATACATATGTATACTTACCCAATTTGAGTGTATGTTCGCTCCCCCAATTTTTAGCGTAACCCTCCCCCGTAACCCTCCGCGCCGCCCCCCGTGCGGCGGCGGGAGGGCCGCCCACACCGGCCGCCAGAGCCCCTCCCCTCCGTGCCGTAACCTTCCCCCGTCGTCGCCTAGGGCCACAGCTGTCGCCGGCGGCGGCGGGGATTCTGTCCGCCCTTCCGCCCTAGGGAGCTCGCGCAGGTGGCGATCTAGGGCCGAAGCGTGGTGTGGTCGCCGACGCCACGGCGCAGCCCCATCCGGTGGCTTGCGTGGCGGGTGGCGTTCTTCAGATCTTCTCCAGGCAGATTGACAGCGGGGTATGGTGACCTCATTCTTCAGATCCCGGCCGTCTCGGTTGTCGGATCTTGGAGGCGAGGACGGCGGCCGGTGAAAGCCGGGCTTTGGCCGGCGACTGCGGCGCCTGTGGGTGTCGCCACCTTGTTGAAGGAGTTGTCGCTGCTACTCATCCGCCTCGGATCTTGGAGGTGAGGTCGGCAGCCGGTGAAAGCTGGGCTTTGGCCGGCGACTGCGGCACCCGTGGGTGTCGCCACCTTGTTGAAGGAGTTGCCGCTGCTAATCACCTCCTGCGCTGTGTTCTGGGGGAAACCCTAGATCTGGTATACCCAGATCGAATGATGGCGGCACCTTCGGTGTTGTATACCTCCTTGGGGGCATCGTTTTTGGAACACAGGCTGTCTGGAGGGGGTCTATTGGGGGTGCGGCGTGCCATTTTCCGCGTCGACAATGGTGACTCGGCAGCATGGTGCAGTGGGTCTCGGCGTGGATGCATGCGAATGAACGAGGGCAGGGCGGTGGTGCTGTTTGGCGTCATGGCGACGTCGCCGGCTGGCCTTGCAAGGTCATGGCGTTAATCTTTGCCTGAAGATGGGTTCGAGGAAGATGGTGGAAGCGACTTCTGTAGCGCGCGCATGCGGTGCGCGTTGAGGGTCTGCTGGACCGGTACTCCGGTTGTAGATGATGCGCGTAGGTGAGAGGTCAAGGCATGCGGCTTTGATTATGTCCACCTCCATCATAGTTGTAGCGACTTTTTGTTGCCGAGCGGTGGACTTCGGTTTGATCAATGTTGCAACTTGTAAACTTTGTTGAATAATTGCGGATGAATGTGTGCATCATTTTGATGCAGAGGCCGGGGATCCGCACCCCCTTATCTAAAAAAAAATGTATACTTACAGTGCACACAAAACACATGGCATCCAAGGAGTGCAAAGAACATAATCGTTGCTAACTTCATATTCATGTTGGACCCCGAGTCTGGTTGGAGTTATGAGTGACGGTGATACGATGGACTCAAGTCCTTGCGCTATTTATAAGACGCCAAGGTCGATATAAGAAAAAAAGAAGAGTGAATCCATTAATACCTTCCAAAATTAGCATTCCTAAGATAAAGGTGAATTGATGCGAAATCAGAACTTGCTAAAGAAAGGATCGGGTAGTATTTGCTTTCACGGAGCAAAAAGTTACTATGTAAGTTGGGTCAAACCTTCACCAAGAACTCGTTTGGTCGTGGGGTCCGATAGCTATGTGCTCAAACATTTTCTTTATGAATTTTGCATATTATGGCACACATATAAATCTGCAAATTTGGCAGTGGCATGATCTCCTACACTTCGGCTGGAGTTTTTATAGGATTTGCAAGAAATTTTGGATGACTAGACGTGTAGTAGCCTAGTCGGGACATAGGTAGACAGAGCAACAGAAAAACAGTTCGCATAGCATCCCGCGGAAAGATCGCGCAAGTCAAGTGTGACGCCACGCTAGTCAACCTTCCTTCGGGTGATGTCGAACAGTAGAAGCACTGACGTACGCGCGAACGTGCCGTTTCCAGAAGAGAGGATTATGTGAGCAGGCGACAAGGAATCTCATGATCAATTAGTATTTTTTTATGAATCAGATTAGTGCCTTTAGTCGCTAAAAAGGGGCCTTTAATCTTGCTTGGACCAAATTGGTTTACATGCCCGTATTAAACTTGTTCAAAAGTGATTCTTCCCCTCCGATCCAACAAACAGTACGCATGCAACCTTACATCCGCAGTTAAATAATTTGATCGAGTGCATGCTACGTCAGCCGTGATGCACACGCATAAGCACCCACTTAATTATCTAGCAGCCGTAGCTTTGCACATGCAACACCTGATCAGCATACCAAGTGCTATATAAACAACAAGAAACGAAGCTACAAATGCAAATTGACTCAAGAGCTAGCTAACACATTTACAGCAGAGCTTACGATAAACCAAAGAAGAAGAAGAAGAAGAAGAAGATGGGCAGTGAAGGAGATGTGAAGGTGTTGGGCACGGTGGTGAGCCCATTCGCGCTCCGCGTGCGCATGGCGCTGGACCTCAAGGGCGTGAGCTACGAGTACCTGGAGCAGGACCTGTTCGACAAGAGCGAGCTCCTCGTCGCGTCCAACCCGGTGCACAAGAAGGTCCCCGTGCTCATCCACGCCGGCAAGCCCGTCTGCGAGTCGCTGGCCATCGTGCAGTACGTCGACGAGTTTTGGGCCGGCAGTGGCACTGCCTCGATCCTCCCCGCCGACCCCTACCGCCGCGCCGTCGCCCGCTTCTGGGCAGCCTACGTCGACGACAAGCTGTTCCCTGCGTGGATTGGCATCTTGCGCGCGGCGACGGAGCAGGAGAGACGTGAGAAGCTCGTCGCCACGCTCGCGGTGGTCGCTCCCATGGAGGAGGCCTTCTCCGTGTGCTCGGAGGGGAACGCCTTCTTCTCCGGCGGCGACTCCGTCGGGTACGTCGACCTCGCGCTCGGGTGCCATCTGTTCTGGTTCGAGGCGCTCCGGGCCATGTTCGGCGTGACCGTCATCGACGCCGGCAGGACTCCGCAGTTAGCTGCGTGGGCTGAGAGGTTCCTGGAGACGAAGGCGGCCAAGGCAGTGGTGCCGCCCACCAACAGCGTGGAGGAGTACGCCGGTAAGCTGCGGGCTGTCTGGCCTGCTGCCGCCGCTGCCAAATAAATGGCTTGGAAGATCTTGAGATGTATGGAGTGGTCGCCGCGTCGTGGAATGTCTGAACCGAGTTTATTCTGAAGATTGTAATCGTCACCTCACTTTTCTGATTTTCACCTACTCAATAAAACAATTATATTTTTTTACATAAAGAGATTTTATTACTTAAATTTATGCATTACACCCAGTTTCTGCATAACTAGGATGCGCACAGCTCCAATTTCACGAGTTTACGAATACCCAATAATCTATACTACTATTAAAAGAGCAAACTTGTATTATGCTGCGTTGATACATTAAATCTAAGACGTTTATTTGATCAACGATCGAGATCAAATCCTGAACCGGTACGAATCTATTTCAATACTCTCGTATCTCTAGCGCAAAACGAATCAAAGAAGGCATCGTACTCAGCTCCACTTTGCTCCGTCGCTGCCCATCCCCTGATCCCGACTCCTCGGCCGCCTCTACCTGCGGCCGGTCTCCAGCCCATGAAGATCTCAGTGCGGCAAGCAGGTCGGAGCTGTTCTGGCGACGGCCGCTCGTGCAAGCAGGGCACGGACGGCCCGATTCACTGCTGCTCTCCGCTGGGCCTCCTCACATCCTGCCCTTGCGCCGACGCGGAAGACCTGAAGGCATGAAGCTCATTCAACTTGATTACGTGCCCACCATCCACACACCGCCGCCGGCCCTCCCTCGCCAGCGAGCCCGGTGCCGGCCAGAAAAAATCGTCCTCTCCTCACCACAACACAACCACCGGCTGCTCCGAGAGATGTTGCTGGTTCAAGGTTCTTCCGTCTCCCCGTCGCCTGGGTTACGTGCCACCGCGGCTATCTGCTACACTCCGGTTGTATAGAGAGAAGAAGAGTTTGGTTGAGAGAGAGCCCGCTCCTGCCCGCCCCCCCCCCCCTCCCCCCGCGGCGGCGCAGGGGCGAAACCCTAGCCCGCCTCTCTAGGCTCTCCCCCACCCATCTCCCCCTCCTCGCCGCCGCCCGAGGGCGTCGCCGGGCCTGGCCCGGTCGGCGGCGGCGGGGCTTCTTTTCCCCCTTGCTTGGTGGCGGCAGCGCGGGTGTTGCGGCTGGCAAGGGCGTGGCGCTGCTCGGAGGGCGCGGCGGCGCGGCCGTTCTCCGGCGTGTGGCGGCTCCGTGGTCCTCGCGTGTGTGCGTGCGTGTGGTGTTGTGTGCGTGTGTGTGTCCGGCCATGGCTCGCCATGGTCGCCCTCAGCCTCTCTCGCGCGAGCACGGCGGCGTGCTTCGGCTGCGCCTCCTCTCCAGCGCCGGCCTGGCCTGGCCGCAGGTACGCCGGCCGCCGAGTCCAGTTTTTCTCTGCGCATTGCAGGAGTTTGGATCTGTCGGGCAGGGGCATGCTTTGCCTGCTCCGTGGTCGGGCCGTCGCAGTCTCGCCGGATATTCCCGGCCCCCTGGGTGGCCGGAGTTGCCCCGATCTCCACGGCCGTCTGGCCGTGAGGCCCCAGATCCAGAGCTTCGGGCTCGATCTGGGCTGGGGCAGGCCTGGCCGGGCCGACCGGCCCGCGGGCTTGGATGCGTGCTGTTGTGCTCTTTCCGGTGCACTGATCTGAGGGCTAGTGCACCGTGTCGCCGCGGTTCTGCCGGTGGGGCATGTCCCCATGGCTGCTGCCGTGCACCCGCCAGATCCAGAGCTCGTTGGGCTGGATCTGGGTTGGGCCGGGTCGGCCCAATCCCTCCCTGGTTCTGGGTATAGTTCGCTGGGTTCCCCGCAGATCGTTCTGTCGGGCGGCCTTGGTGCCCTACCTCTCCGAGGTCGGACCTGCGTGGTCTTGCCGGAGATGCCCTGCTCCTCCGTTTCCGCTGGAGACGCCCCGGTCAACACGTTGCTTGTCGGGAGGTTCCAGGTTCTGAGCAGGACGGGGCCGGGCAGTCTTGCCCGTGGCCTTGACATGTGTGCTCTTTCCGGTGTTTTCACCGTGTCCCCGAGATTCAGAGGCCAGTAGACGTGTCCTTTGATGTCTTCTTCGCGGCCTCAACGGCGGCGGCCGAACGTTTGATTTTGGATGGGACTCGTGCAAACCACGTAATGGTAGAGACCATTTTCCGGCGATGACAACACCTCCGGTGTCGTTCCCCTTGTTGAAGGCATCGCTATGAAGCTCCCTCCTTTTTCTTGTTTTGGACGCTGCCTCGCCGCCCCACCTAGCTTCCCAGGTGTGCCCGTTTGGTGTAGGTTTTCCTCGTCGGCGTGAGTCACCGTTTCTAGGGTTGGTTTCAGGGGGCTTGGGCGAAAGCTCTGCCGGCAACGATGACGTTTTGGTATGCCGTTCACCTTCTTGGAGGCATTGCTGCAACCCCTTGCCTTTGTAGGGTCCTCTCCTCTGTCATGTCGTGGTGTTGTCAAGGTTGGTGCGGTGGAGGTTTGCTGATGTGGACATTTTCGACGTCGTCTCCGTACAACAGAAGTCTTGGTGCCGCCTTCGGACCTAGCTGTAACTCTGTTGTAGTGAGGTGTGTGCATTTGTGGTGTGCGTGTGTGCTGCTGGCTTGGCCAGCGTGTTCCTGTAAGCTGTAACGTTTAGCCGGTTGTTGGCTTTGTTAATTCAAAGCTGGGCTCTGCTCAAGCCTTCCGTCTAGAGAGAGAGAGAGCGCATATTTGCAACACGAGTGAATCAGGACGAGGGGATTTGGGTTGCTGCCACTGTGTTTGCAGAGACGGAGAAGGAAATATGCAGAGAGTTGACTGTCAGCTTTATCATCTGGGTTACCTCCCGCTTCAAAATTATTCCTGAAGCTTCCTTACAAGAAAATCAAAGTAAGAGAGCTGCCCCTGGCGTTGTGTATTTTGATCAGAGCTTCAGTTTTGGCCTTAATAATAAGTCTCGAAGATAAAATTACTTGCGTTCCAATAAAATTATTATATACCCTATTTAAATCTGTTCAACATCTGATATATTATGAATAAAAGCCATGACATATGATTCATGGATTTTTTAGATCGCGAGATCTGAAAAACATAGTTTTCCTTTCATAGATTTTTCAAAGGGAGCTGTTTAGGATATCCGGTCAGGCCTGATCGATGTACTTATAGTAGATCAAAAAAGTAGATCTCTGTTGTGTTCAATACACGTGCTAATATGTAATTTATCCTTTCTATGTTTCCATCAAAATCATCTCATTTTGAAGTTCCAGTTTGCAATTTCAAATGTATGAATATTCTCATATTAAGTGCAGATGATAATATATGAAGCCCAAATTCACGTGCTGGTTTTACTTTCGTGTCTCAAGTACGACAAACTGAGCATTTTTTAATATTTTTTAATTGATCTTCATCTGTTGTTCACGCTCTTGTGTCTTTTATTTGTAATTTTTAACTTTTAGATCAACTACGGAGTGTGGTTCAGTCCCAACAATCAGATACTAGCTTCGTGCACACTTAACACATAGTGCCATGATGTTCGTACAGATGATGAGTTATGGTACCAAATTGATAGATATTGGGTTAATATTGACTTTATCAAAAGAAGTAATCTAGCTAGGTATGATTTTTCCTTCTTACAAATTGATCCTTTTTTAAACGTAAATTGTCTCATTTAATCGTGAAGTCGTCCTACTTGTAAATTGTACCATTCAATTCTGAAGACGTGCATTGCACGTACATGTCAACTAGTAAAATTAAAAAAGACGAATTACATATGATGGTATCTAGAACGTTGCATCTTTTTTGGCCAGATCTGGATTTCGTTTGCTTCTCCCGGATCGCCTCGACTCTTTTCCTTGCCCCCCCCCCCCCCCCCCCCCCCCCCCCCCCCCCCGACCTCTCACTTCGTTTCGTTCTTCATGTGTACCCTCGCTTGAGTGAAGACACCCCGATCCCGATCGGCCCGACTTTCCCTAATGTCGACCACCAGCCCTTTTACTTTAGTATGGGTCTTGATCTCTTGTTTTGTTTTCGTTCTAGTAGTGGTGATGGCCCGGGATGAAATAAATTAATGAATGCCCTTTTGGGAAAATGTAGAATAATATACCTACCCAGACGAAAGCCAGGGGCTTAATTTCATAAATCCTATTCTAGATTATACGAAAACCAACCCAATTACTTCTCTTGTGTTCGAGTTACGACTCGACTTCGACTCAAGGCCACGGAGGGGGGACGTCCTAATCCTTTTGCCGCCGCAAGGCCGGCTAATCGTACGCAGCAAGAGCAAGGGAACCAACTGGTATCTAAACACAATGACGTGAAAACAAATTGTAAAGCCGCCTTTGAGGATGGTAGATCGATCCGGAGAATCCATGCCGGGAGGCCGCGGCCTCCAAGCGTAACGTCACCTCCAAAAATAAGTCCCGGTGCTCCAACGCTACAGGACCGACCAAACACGCAGCGTTGCTGTACACCGATAACCGATAGATAACTGAGGTAGTCCAAGTTGCCTATAGATAAAACAACTATATATTCTGGGAAATAATCATACATGTTTGTCTGGTCGGCGTGGTCTTTCACTGGCAGAGGAAGGTTGTCATTTGTCAACGGTGGTCGCTTAGGAGCGAGCGAGTCACACCACGACGGTGTTGGCTGGGACATGGTCAGTTTCACGCTCCATGTGACTGTTATATTTGTAGTTATTGATGGTTTGTGGAGTCGTACACTAAACACTGCAGAAGAAAATAACGATTTTACCAAAAACAAACATTGGAAAGGCTAAAACACAGGGTCCAAGTTCGATAAAACTTTCAATTATCCGTAGCCCCGCTATATTAATATAGTAACCACCCGATACAACAAACGGATATGGTTGAGGTGACAGCCAACACACGCCCAAGAAAAGGAAAGAAGAAAGAAAAAACGACATAGACAGATTGACTAAACAATGGTACCCGCACCCGCTGTGCCCAATCCGAAGAAGTAGCACCACGCTTCTAGCACCGAATCGACTAGTACCAAGCAGCATCTTCAAGAAGGGATACCACGCTGCTGCCCGAACCAATGCACTGGTCCTCGGGTTTCCCCCCAACACAGAGGGAAGCAGATGAAGGTTAGCCACAACGCCCTTAAGGAAGGAAAGATGCCACCCGAAGGCGGCACAATGTCGCTGTCAGACGAACCGACAAGGATTTCTCCTGATAAATCCCATCCACAACCCCGAACGATCCATAGCACAGGAGCCCCCCGAGGACAAGTCTCTACACCACCAGACTAGCCGCCCACAACATGCACGCAAACGATCACGAAGTCACCATCGTCGTCTCACTGAAGAAGCCTCCACGAGGCCTAAAAGACGGAGGTGATAAGAAGTATAAGCGCGGGTAAGCAGTACCACGGTCGAGCGGGAGGAAACAACCTCCATCGCCGAGGACGGTAGTCGACCGGACGCGGCAGCGGAGAACACCTGTCCTCGTCAGGTCCGGCCGAGCAAAGCGAGCTGTAAAGCCCCCACGGGGGGCACACCAGTCCTAACAGGGTCCTGCCTGGCCCAAAACGGGCCCGTGAAGCTCACCGTCAAGGTCAGCCGCCATCGCCGCTGCCCCTGCCCTCTCTTCCTCGCTTCCAACTACAGATCACATAGCAAGACCAGCAGACCCGCCCCAACCCAGATGGGCCCGACGGGCCTGTTGGAGATATGCCCTAGAGACAATAATGATTAAGTTATTATTTATCTCCAAGTTTATTATTAATGTTTATATCTTTATGCTATAACTGTATTGGGTACTTGAATAGCAAATACAACGTCTTCGAGAGGAAAACCTCCAATACACGTGTAGAGATATATATGAACAAGTAAAAGCGTTCCTGGTCTTATCTCTAAGACTAGCCTATCTTGTTGTTCGATGATCATGCTTTCCTGATCATTGACTTTGTATAAGTCATACAACTATAGGAGTATATTATCGGAATGATAATAGTACTTAACCGACCCATTATATGATCTTGCTATGAGACTAATCGTCAACGATGAAGATAGCAATTGATCATATGTTTAGTTATCGTTAGCTATATTCCTATGCTATGAGAATATCTTCAACACTCAAGGTTTGATTGTCACCTAACGTTCGGCCGTAAAAGGAGACAATATAGGTGGCTTTTGGGCGTGGGCTAGAATAATGTATTGGAACAAAGATTGTTCAAGAATAGCACTTACTCCTCCAGACGATAGAGAGATACATCCTCTTGGCCATCTCAGTATTATTATTGTTACCCAATCGTCTGGCCAGACACAACGTGATTAATCAGGAGACACCATATATACAGAATGAGAAAAGAGAATGATATTGGTACAAGAATATGTGTTATGATCGAATGGTTTGATCACACTAGAGCACATTGTCTCAATCTCGAGATATCATTGGTATCGTGTACGTAAGGGAAGTAGTGTAATGAGTAACACACAGGTTCTGTCGTTCACTCATAAACACAAGGGAGCCAGTACGGATGTCTAGGTCCCGCTGCTAGTTATTGTTTGGTAAGCTCACAGACATGACTTTGCGTTTACTCAACCTATCGGGTCACACACTTAAGCTGTGAGTCAACCTTTTATTGAGAGAATAAAGTTGTAGTCTTAGTGGTAATGAGATTGTGTCGGAGTAGCTCCAATGTTGCAGGGACTTGTTTCGGTGAAGTATGAGTTAGAGAAAAGGCGGACATCTAATGTCTCGGGATGATAGGAATGGTTTCTATCATCATCGGATTTATTCCGACGGTTTATATAAAGATGGAAATATTGTTTCGAGAGTTTTGTCGGCGGATACTAGGTATCACGGTTCATATAAATATGAGTTATATGATAAGTAATTAATTCCGGGAATTTTCTGTAAAAGGAAATATTCAAGCATGAATTAATTTGACAAAATAATTAATTAATTATTTAATTAATATTGGAAAAAATTAATAAAAGGATTTTATTTGGAGCCCAATAAAAGGGGGTTGCCAAGTGGGCCCATTTGGCCCACAAGGCAGCCGCACCCCACAAAGGGGAGGAGGGCCGAGTCTGGGTTGGGGGGGGGGGACTC
This sequence comes from Poa pratensis, assembly GCA_947311845.1. Lineage (NCBI taxonomy): Eukaryota > Viridiplantae > Streptophyta > Magnoliopsida > Poales > Poaceae > Poa > Poa pratensis. The sequence continues at coordinate 59,598,521 of CAMZMU010000027.1, read as the reverse complement.
CCCTTCCCGCGGCTAGCCGTGGCGGGCCCCACGTGGGGCGGCGGCGGAGGCCGAGCCTGACCCGGCTCGGGTGGCCCCACCCCCTAGGTCAGTGCACCTAGGACGTTCCCCACCTGACGGCGGCAGCAAGGAAGGAAGGGGGAGGGGAGTTGGTGTTGGAGATATGCCCTAGAGACAATAATAATTAAGTTTATTATTTATCTCCATGTTTATTATTAATGTTTATATCTTTATGCTATAACTGTACTGGGTACTTGTATAGCAAATACAATATATACAAGAGGAAAACCTCCAATACACGTGTAGAGATATGAACGGTAAAAGAGTTCCTGGTCTTGTCTCTAAGACTAGCCTATCTTGCTGTTTGATGATCATGTTTTCCTGATCATGGACTTTGTATAAGTCATACAACTATAGGAGTGGATTATCGGAATGATAATAGCACTGATCCGACTCACCGTATGATCTTGCTATGAGACAAATCGTCAACGATGAAGATAGCAATGATCATCTATTTAGTTATCGTTAGCTATAGTCCTATGCTATGAGAATATCTTGTGACCGCTTATTCGACACTCAAGATTTGATTGTCACCAACCATCTTGCAGTAACATGGGACCATGATAGGTGGCTTTTGGGTTTGAACTAGAATAATGTATTGGAACAGAGATCGTTCAAGAATAGCACTTACTCCTCCAGGCGATGGAGAGATACATCCTCTAGGCCATCTCAATATTTATGTTGTCACCCAATCGTCTGGCCAGACACAGCGTGATTAATCACGAGACAACATATATACGGAATGAGAAACAAGAATGATATTCGTACGAGAATTATGTGTGTTATGATCGAAGGGTTTGATCACAGTAGAGCACATTGTCTCAATCTCGAGATATCATTGGTATCGTGTACGTAAGAGGATTAAGCGTAATGAGTAACACACAGGTTCTGTCGATCATTCACAGACACAAGGGTGCCAGTACGAATGCTAACCCACTGCTGGTTATTGTTCGGTAAGCTCCCGAACAATACTTTGTGTTTGCTGAACCTTTCTGGTCACACACTTAAGCTGTAGGTCAATCTTTGATTGAGGGAATAAAGATGTAGTGTTAGTGGTAATGAGATTATGTCGGAGTAGCTCCGATGTCGCTGAAACTTGTTCCGGTGAATTATAAGTTAGAGAGAATGCGGACATCTAATGTCCCGGGATGATAGGAATGGTTTCTATCATCGACGGATTTATTCCGAGTGTTTATAAAGAAGGAAATATTGTTCCGAGAGTTTTGTCGGCGGATACTAGGTATCCCGGTTCATATAAATATGAGTTATATGATAAGTAATTAATTCCGGAAATTTTCTGTAAAAGGAAATATTAATTTAGGAATTAATTTGACAAAACAAATATTTATTTATTTAATTAATTATATGGGAAGAATATTAAATAGGCCCACCAAGGTCGGGGTGGGCCAAGGCGCCAAAGTGGGGGGAAGCTCCCCCATGGCCGAAACCCTAATGGGCCACGTGGCCCATGTGGGGGAGGCGACGGCGGCAAGAGGTGGAGCCGGGTGGGAGGGGAGTCCCCCTCCAACCTGAGTTGGAGAAGGGGGAGGTTTCCTCCCCCTTCCTTGTTGGTGCGAGTTGGAGAAGGGGGAGGTTTCCTCCCCCCTTCCATGTAGGTAAGGCGGTTTGGGGGGAGGAGTCCTACTCCTCCACCCAATGCGAGTTGGGGAAGGGGAGGGACTGCTCCCTCCCTTCCTTGGCCGGCGCACCAAAAGGGGAAGGGCTTTGCCCCTTCCCCAAGCACCTCCACCCTTTGGGCTCCTTTATAAGCAACCCCAACCCCCTAGGGTTGGACACACAAGTTTGCCTCCGTGCAAGTTCTCTCTCTCTCTCATGTAGATCTCATGTGTTGAGAATTAGACGTTTCTAATCTTCTCATATAGATCTAATCTAGTTGATTAGATCTACCACCTAAACTACGCCGCAAGGCTGTCTCTCTTCACCACGCGCTAGTAGCTAGGCGGTGAACGCACGGGGTGGGTTGACACAGTGTATGTGTGGATACCGTTAGAGCGGAATTCGCGCCAGCAGTTCCTCGACGAATTTATAAAGAAGGAAATATTGTTCCGAGAGTTTTGTCGGCGGATACTAGGTATCCCGGTTCATATAAATATGAGTTATATGATAAGTAATTAATTCCGGAAATTTTCTGTAAAAGGAAATATTAATTTAGGAATTAATTTGACAAAACAAATATTTATTTATTTAATTAATTATATGGGAAGAATATTAAATAGGCCCACCAAGGTCGGGGTGGGCCAAGGCGCCAAAGTGGGGGGAAGCTCCCCCCATGGCCGAAACCCTAATGGGCCATGTGGCCCATGTGGGGGAGGCGACGGCGGCAAGAGGTGGAGCCGGGTGGGAGGGGAGTCCCCCTCCAACCTGAGTTGGAGAAGGGGGAGGTTTCCTCCCCCTTCCTTGTTGGTGCGAGTTGGAGAAGGGGGAGGTTTCCTCCCCCCTTCCATGTAGGTAAGGCGGTTTGGGGGGAGGAGTCCTACTCCTCCACCCAATGCGAGTTGGGGAAGGGGAGGGACTGCTCCCTCCCTTCCTTGGCCGGCGCACCAAAAGGGGAAGGGCTTTGCCCCTTCCCCAAGCACCTCCACCCTTTGGGCTCCTTTATAAGCAACCCCAACCCCCTAGGGTTGGACACACAAGTTTGCCTCCGTGCAAGTTCTCTCTCTCTCATGTAGATCTCATGTGTTGAGAATTAGACGTTTCTAATCTTCTCATATAGATCTAATCTAGTTGATTAGATCTACCACCTAAACTACGCCGCAAGGCTGTCTCTCTTCACCACGCGCTAGTAGCTAGGCGGTGAACGCACGGGGTGGGTTGACACAGTGTATGTGTGGATACCGTTAGAGCGGAATTCGCGCCAGCAGTTCCTCGACGACGAAACAACTTCATCTACGACTATGTCGACGTACGGCAACAATCTCACTTCCCGGCGTGGACGTGAGATGCTTCATCAGGCTTCACCGACATCTGCTTCGACAAACACAAGATCTTCCGCAGCAGTGTTTGTAAGTATCTTGATCATTGCATTATGGGGTGCAGCGTATCTTCATAGAATAGATCTTGGCGGCAAGGTTACGGATAATTTTTAAAGTTTTACCCGCAACCCAATAGTGGTATCAGAGCCAATCTATGCGTTGGTATGATTTGATCTAGAGCACATGTTGGTGCGAGCATTGCATGGTTCTTGCATTAAGTTTATTTTAGTTGCTTCCCAAAAAGTTGTACAACATATGCCATGGCAGCATTAGCAAGATCTTTACGAACTTCTGGCTATCCGCGGACTTTCCGGCTGCTCCTAGTATGCTTGTTGGCGCCAACGAAGTGCTTCAGTAGCTTCGGGTCTATACTTCTAGTTATGGACGTTGTTGTATATATGGATTGGGCCTGAGGGTTGGACGCCTCACGGGGGTCACGCGCACATGTGATCGTTTAGATTGGGGTTCCCAACGTTTTCGTAATGTTGGGATCTCAATCACCCAGCCATGTTAATCTACCAACTAGCCTAAACGTGCTTCAATACGTAGGTAGTGACGGTAACTCCATAGAGCCTACAAAGCCACGTAAAACATGAAAACAAGCGTTAGATATGTCTAACTTGGTTTTGCAGGATTGTGTGCATGTGTTTTGGTGTAGCTATTTTGTTACTGTGTCTTAACATGATGGTGGGAGCCAAAACAATTGATCGAGTTCATCATCGACAATCAAGCGAAGAAGAGTTCATCGCGAGTTCCGGAGGAGGCGACGGCGGTGATGCTGGTGACATGTACTTGGCGAGTTTTTGGAAACGGTAATTTTCCTTCGGGGATTTTATCGTAACCGGGAACGATGAAGATGGTGATCCTCAAGGACGTGCGCCAATAACTTACAGAGGAATAACAAAGGCTATACCAAAGCACATGAATTATTATTAATTGCCTGTGATGTTTATCCTTTGTTGTTTGCACCTTGATTGCGCAGTAGTCATTTATTAGGGTGAATTCTCAAATAAAAATCAAGGAGATCTTGTTCTTACCAACCGTGGCACCGTCAAACCAGGCACTTGTCACTGTACGCCATGTATCCATGAGTAATGTGTGCCAAGGTTTTGGGAGGCGCGCGTGAATAGTTCCAGCAGCCAGTGTCGGTTGGTTGTCTTGAAGTCCAAGCATACATAGATATGAGTTCTGAACACATCCATCGAAAGACGAACAAGAGTTGTAGCTGCTACAATTAGCATAGTGCTTACCGGTTGGCCGATGGACATGACATGTATCCATTTTGCTTCGTAGGGCAATCGGGTCCTGAATCACTTGGTGCCAATCATGAGGATTATTGGACTTAGTGGGAGCATATCTTAGATTCATGTCTGATTGAATTAAAGTAGTGCATTAAAATTAGTAATAAACTAAAAGTCTAAATAAACTTGTTTTGTTGTAGATAATGGACCACTTTGAAAAGTTCCATTTCAATCAGATGTTGACTCGTACACCATTAGCTACAAATGAAAACAACTTTGGAGAATGGTTTCACCACATGGTTGGTGCTCTCAAGAGCGCAAGAAAGCTTGATGTTCTGACTCACATGGATTCACATGATGAAAATCATGGTGGACCTCACATGTTTTGTGATGAGTGTATTGTCAAGGAGCTCATGCATGCTTGTATTGAACCACAGCTGGGCGGTCTTTTCGAAGACATGCGTCCCTTCCGGTTGATGGAAGTATTAAAAGAAAGGTTCATACATCAAGTACGCACTGAGCATTACAATCTAAGAAGGGAACTGATAAACATTCATCTTGAGTTGGGTGAACCCATTCAGTTGTTTGAAATCAGGGTTACCAAATTAGAGGAAAAACTTAGACGAATTGGAACTCCAGTTAGTGATACGTGCATTTTATATCATCATTTATGCAACAATTAGAATCATATTAGCATGTTATGTGCATCATTATGTCATCATTTTAACATGTTTTATATGATTTAGGGGACTTTCACACAAAGTCCCTATTTTTGGTATTTAATATCTGGGAGGCAGAAAACCCCCTTTTTCTTGTTTTTGTTGTTTCAGGAGTTTCTGGAACCCAAATAATTAAAGGAAAAATACCACGGAAGTTTTTCATCGGAAGGAAGGCAACGGAAAGAAGACCGAAGCGAGGAGAGCCACGAGGGCCAAAAGGGGGTGGCCCACGCGGCCTATGTACCTGGCCGTGTGGGGCCCACCCAAATGGGCCTCGAGCACCTCCTCGCCTGGGGCTTTTTAGCATCGCCTTCATCCTCCCCGAAAACCTACGCCCTAATTTTCACAAAACCATCCGAGGTCGCGGCGGCGGCGAAACTCCTGATTCCCTCCGAGGGGGATCAGATCCTGCTGCTCCGGAGCTCTGGAGAGGGGGAAATCATCGCCATCGTCATCACCTCTCCTCCTTGGCGTGGGAGGAGGCCTCTACATCATCATTACCATCAAGACCAGCACCATCTCCATCATCATCTCCGTGATCCACTCAGTTCCCCTCATAGTTTGAGAGTTGCTATACCCTAGATACTTGTCTTGTGCTACTATTCATGTTTGTGATTGAGTACTTGTCACTATTTGTGGGTGAAGTTATATTTTCAGATTGTGTTGTACCACTTATGCCACTGATTATGATCATGTTTGCACGTTGTGAGTAGTTCCCGTATGTTCCTGAGGGCATAGGATGAATTGGCAATGATTTATATATGACATGTGTTGGTATTTTGTCAAGAGTTTATCTTTTATGTGATTCTGTGATGGTGGTGTGCGAACGTTGACTGCACAACACTTCACCTATATGGGCTCATAGGATAACACCATAGTATAATGAATTGAGGAAGACTTGGGAGGACACGTAAGCCTGAGTTAGAATCTTGAAGTTATAATATGAGGGTATTAGTATCGGGGACCTTAAAGTGTAATGCTATGGTGGGGCTTTATGTCTTAATAACTCTTGTGCAGTCATTTACTTGGCCACATGATCCATCATAAGGAGTTGTAGTCTATTTATTTAGCTATACCGAATTATGGCTCCGTCCAAAAAGATTAAAACTTGACAAGATATTCAACGTGTTGTTTAATAAATCTCTATGCCTATATCCATGCCGCCCTCGGGAACGTTTTCCACATATAAGTTACACATCACTTGAGCTTGTCCTCTTATCACATAAGAGGATTGGGCTTTCTCTCTTTGATAGCTTTCACTTGCTACTGCTACTTGCTGCATTGGAATTATACAACTGAAAATACCAAAAACACTTGAATCTTTCATCGCTTTGTTTATCAATCTTACTAACCAATACCTTCAGCTCCTCGTGGGTTCGAGAACCTTTTCTATTTGAAAGGTACTACAATTGATCTCCTACACTTGGGAGTCATCAAGATACTTTTCTGGCGCCGTTGCCGGGGAGCGTTGCGCTATTGGTAAGAAGTTTGGTAAGGAAACTTGAAAGCTGAAATATATTTGCTGTGTTATCTCACTGATACTATGGCATTTATGAATCGTTCTTCGCTGCACCTTGCTCTATATGATAGTGCTTATGCCATTACTGCTAAAGCGGTTGAAACTGCTGTGCCTGAGATACCTAAAGTGGGATATAAAATTCCCATGGGTCATGTTAAAAGAGTTATGAAAAATCCATTTACAGGGGATGGAACTAAGTCTGCACGCGAACACATGGAGTTGATTGAAGACATATGTGGTTTATTTAGACTTCCTGGTATTCCTGAGGATGAGGTAAAAAGAAAGTTACTATATTTGTCTTTATCTGGTAATGCTCGTGTTTGGTACAGGTCTTTGGATGAAGAAGCTATTATTGACTGGAATATCTTGAGGAAGGTTTTCTTTCTTAAATACTTCACACCTAAAGAAGCTTATGAGAACCGCTACTACATATTCAATTTCTGGCCACATCTGGGAGAGAGCATCACTCAAGCTTGGGAAGAAAAATCATGCATGCATTCATCTGCATATTATATTGTTGCATTTGTATGTTTCAAAAGTTGGAATATTATTTCCACTTGAAAACCTATGTATGAAAAATATATATTAAAAGGACTAACTATGTCCAATATATTATTTTGAAGTATTGTGGTATACTCCTTTGAGTTAAATGTTTGGTTGTGAATTGTTTGTATGTATTGGAAGTTATTCTTGATTTTGAATGAAAATATTTATTTGGATTTTAATTTGAGTTTTGATTTCATTTTAAATTATCAAACTCCTTTATAAACAAAATGATTTAGTGCACAATTATCTTATTGAGTGATATGGAATATTATTACTCATATTTTGGTATAGATTTTAAATTTAAGTTCAAAAGAATTTTATAAAATCCTATTTATAAAATTTAACATAAAGGTCTAATTAAACCTTTATGTAATGTTTGAATTTTCAAAATTTGAAAAGTTGGAAAATGATTTTTGAAAGTTTTAACACAAAGGATTTGATTTTACAAAACTATAGAATTTGGTTTGAATCCATTTGGATTTATAAATAAAAAGATATACAAGTTTTCAGTTTTGGAAAAAGTTTTGAACAAAAAAATAAACGCAGCTATCTACCGCACGGTGCAGCGCGCAGAAGCCCAACAGCAGCCCACGGCCCAACTCTCCCTCTCCCTCACTGCCATGCGGGCCCCACACGTGATGCAAGCGGTGACGTCATCACCATCAACCTCTCCCGCATGCAATCCTCTTCAAACCCTAGCCGATCTCCGGATCAAATCCGTTAGGATTTGCTCGAGATTATCACGTGCCCTCGCCCTCGATATAAACCCCACGACCCCTCTTCTGTTTTCCCCAAACGCCCGAGCGAATTGCGCCACCAGGCTGCCGAAAGAGCTCGCCGGAGTCCCGCATTGCCGCCGCCGCAATTCTCCAAATTCCGGCGACACCGAAGGTTCTCTCCGTCTTGTTTTTGGTCCCCTCCGAGTCCCCACAACCCGGCGCATCTCCCTGACCCCTTCTTCGATTTTTTATTCACAGCTAGACGTCGAACTCAAGCTCGACAGAAGCTCGTCGCCATCTGGAGCTTCTCCGGCCGAGCGTCACCGACGTTACAGGACGGGCTCGAGCACGCAGACCCTCCCATCTTCTTCGCCATGGTGTACCGCGTCCCGTCGCCATCTCCCCGAGGCTAGAGGAGCACCAGAGCATCGCGAACATCCACGGCCGAGACGCAGCTCCGCCGCCGCCTCCATCTCCGGCGACCGAGCGCCGCCACGGTATGGTCACTTCTCTCCCGGCCGTCCGATCTGGTTTAGATGCTCAAGATTAGATCATTTAGATCGAAGGGGTACGAGCGATTTTCAGCCGTAGATCTCAGATCCAACGGCCCAGACCAAATCACTTAAACACGTCAGTGCCACGTCAACGCCCCGTCAGCAGCACAGTCAGCATCCCCGGCCAATCAGAAGACGACAAGTGGCAAAGCCTTTTTCTGAGGATTTTCCAAATTAGATTTAAACGACAGTTTTGCAGAAAAGACCCTAGATCTTAGTTTTATCATATCTTTTTATTGGCTTGGCCAATTTTTGCAAACTTTATATTTTTGGAAAGCTTATGACATGTAGAAACTTTTGGCATATTTATTTTTATGCTTTGTCGAATTAATATGGTTTAATTTTAAAAGTGGTTTTAATAGTATTTTGAACATAACTTCAATTTAAAAATTGTTTTTTATCAAACTCTTTTGCTAGAAATTTGTATGCCTAAGTAATGGCCGTAGGATTACTCTATTATTTTTGTAAAAGTATTTTCTACGATTTTTGTAATTAATATTGATTAAATGCTTTTTAGGTGTTATTTTAATAATTAAAATTGATTAATTTTTTTCTTCATCTATTCGACTAATAAAATGACTTAGTCATATTTTTCATCAATTTAGTTACAAAAGTACTTATAAATATTCTTCCTCTCCAAACAAAGTAATTTTCTTCCTTAGAAAATATTTGATAATTATTTTGACAACATTATTTCCTTAGAAAAATTTCAACATCTTAAAAGTGCTAAATCTTCTCCTTAGAAAAATTTAGCATCTTGAAAACTTAGTCGTTTTACAATATTTTCCTAAGTGATATTTTTGACAAGTGTTTGTCCTTAGAAATTTTATCAACTATTGTTTTAAAGTATTTTTCCTTAGAAATTTTAGCAACTATGTTTTGTTTACTTTTCCTTAGAAATTATTTTAACTTATTGATTGACCTTGGTCCTTAGCTATATTTTGACCATCTTACTTGCCTGCATTTCCTTAGAGTATTTTTTTTGCATGGCATGGCATTCATATCTTGTCCTTAGAATTTTGGAGGTGATGCTTGTTAGCCCTTTTAACCCTCCTAGTAAAAAACCACTAAGTTAGAAATTAGTGGAAAAAGTTCGCATTGTTATCCTTGGAGAATTCAACATGAAGTTAGAGGACCAATGAAGGACTTAGCCAAGAAAAACAAACTCCAGAAGCATCTCCAAGAAGTCAAGGTACTTAGAAGAAAATCAAGGGGAAGTTCACGAAGACTAACCACCTACATTTTTCTAAGTCTTTCTTTTCATTAGTTGTGTCTAGAATCCTATTGATAACTTAGTAGAATTATTGATGCTATGCAAAAGTGTTTTATTGAAAAGCTAATTCGTACTAAGTTAATTGAACACCTGGGTGGATTTGGGCTTGATTGGCTGTCAGAGTTGAGTGTTGTCCTGCGGGATATTCACTTGTGGATTGCCACCCAGGAATAAAGGGACCAATGTTTCTCTAAGTGAAGATGCTTCCAGTGCAGCCACTTGGTATTATGGCTCTGCCTTGACTAAGTAAGTTCTAGGAACCTGATTTTGGCAGGTCTCAGCGGATGAATGTTTGTATGGGTCCGCCCAGAGGAACAGGGGACTGTTTCCCAAAGGTCTCGTCTCAATCTTCTCCTTTCCTTTTCACTACATGAGGGTCAAGGACATAACGGGTTGATTGAGTCTTGTGGTGAACGTGCACAACCTCTCGAGAGAGTAAAAAACTAAGTATACTTAGCTGTGTCCCCGGTTACGGACAATTCTGAGCAGCTAATCAAGGACGACAACGGAGGCTCCCAACATTCCAATTTCTTAAGTTAAATTTTTTAAAGGTTGAACAAAGGTAGACAAGAGGATGGTTTTCATGCCATACCTGTTTTGACAAAAGAAAAGTGTTTTATAAAGAGATAGGAAAAATTGGCTTTATGCAAATTAGCCTTGAACTCCACCAGCCAAATATGCATATAGGCTATAGAGTTATTCCATTAAGTGTCCACATAGTGTCACTTGCCAGATCCATTTTTAATGGTATCTGACCCACTCTGTTGCAAAAATTTATTTGTTGCAGATTGTTCTGACGAGTGAGTTTCGTTAAGGGTTTCGAGTCTGCAACCAACATGTTTTTCGCCTGTGGCACATGCTAAGGATGAGCACTCTATGAAGATTATTATTTCCGCTGCTTTACTCTTTCAAAGCTAGCTTCGTGCTATGCAATTTGTAAAGGATATTTTCCTAAGTACTGGATCCACGTGTAATAATTGATACAATGCTGTGATATTTCATCTTAGACTGTGTGTGCAAATGAATCGATCCAGGGGTTTGCACTATACACAGGTACCTTGCCAATTTCTAAGTGCAGGTACGCTACAGAGATTGAAGGAACTCCTTCGCAAGAACCCTTGTCACTATCTTACAAGGAAACTTATATTTATAAACTTTTATGTCAGGTTACCTATGAAGCACAAGGAAATTCTGGATAATTCATCTGGTGGAAGTTTCACAAACAATACTGAAGAAGAAGCATGGAATCTATTGGAGACTATTTCTGAAAATACTGGTCATTGGGATCTTGATAAAGTTATTAAACAGGTTGAACCGGTGTCATCTGTGACAATTGAGGAGTATGTTGAAGCACCACCTTTTCCGAACCAAGTGAAGGAGAATTTACTTATTGCTGTTACTAACAAAAGTAATAGAAAATGTTCTCAGCCATATGAACAGGTGGAAGTCAACACTCAAATTTCTATCATCAAGCAACTTAATGAAGAAGATCCTGTTGATGTTTATCTATGTGAAGATGCTACTAAAGTCATCAAAGGTAATCCGGCTAAGGTGGGGAAACCTGTTATATCATGCTCTATTGGGACTTCAAGTTATCATGGTCTATGTGATATTGGGTCAAGCATTAGTGTCATTCCATATTCTCTCTATCTTGAAATCAAGCCTGATATTGATCCTATTGCTATGGAAGAGACAGGTATAACAATTCAACTTGCTAATAAAGAATATATCAATCCATTTGGAATTGTTAGAGATGTTGAAGTATTGGTTGGCAAAATAAAATATCCTGCTGATTTTATTGTGCTTGGTTGTCCTCAAGATTCATTTTGTCCTATCATTTTTGGTAGACCTTTCTTGCGTACCGTTGGTGCTGAAATCAATTTTCTTAAAGAGAAAGTGTTTATTAAATGTAATGGTGAGAAACTTGAATTCAACTTTTCTAAGTTTGCTGATAAACATGCCGTTAAAGAGCCTGTTTCTAAAGATTTAATTGAAACTCTTGCTCATATAGTTGTAGCTTCAACAGATGTTGTAGAACGTTATATGCTTAATCAAGATGAACCATTTAACGATGAGGAAAAAGAGGCTTTAGAACAAATATTATGGCAACAACCACCACAATTACAGTTGCATATTCCACATGATAATCTAGGAGTGCTACCAGCACCTAAAGGAGATCCTAGTTTTGAACTAAAACCTTTGCCTACAAATCTGAAATATGCATATTTGGATGATAAGAGCATATATCCTGTCATTATTAGTGCTAACCTTTCAGCTGAAGAAGAGAAATTACTTGATGTGCTAAAAGCTCACCGACCAGCCATTGGGTACTCTCTTGATGATCTTAAAGGTATAAGCCTAGCTCTATGTATGCATAAAATTAATTTGGAAGAAAATTCGAAACCTGTGGTTGATTATCAACGCCGTCTCCATCCGAAAATGAAAGAAGTGATAAGAAAAGAGGAAATAAGACTTATTGAAGCTGGTATCATTTATCGTATAGCTGATAGTAAGTGGGTTAGTCCGGTTCATTGTGTTCCTAAAAAGGGTGGAATGACTGTTGTTCCAAATGATGAGGATGAACTTGTGGCTCAACGTGCTGTAGTTGGTTATAGGATGTGCATTGATTTCAGGAAATTAAACAAAGCTACTAGAAAAGATTATTGTCCATTGCCATTTATTGATCAAATGTTAGAAAGGTTATCTAAACATTCTCACTTTTGCTACTAGATGGTTATTCAGGTTTCTCACAAATTCCTGTTCATAAAGATGATCAGGAAAATACCACTTTTACTTGCCCATATGGTACTTTTGCTTATAGGAGAATGCCATTCGGTTTGTGTAATGCTCCTGCTACTTTTCAAAGATGCATGAATGCTATATTTGCTGATTATATTGAAAAGAAAATGGAAGTATTTATGGATGACTTTTCTGTGTATGGTACTTCCTTCGACAATTGCTTGTTCAACCTTAAAAAAGTTTTGCAGCATTGTGAAGACCAACACCTAGTTCTTAACTGGGAGAAGTGTCACTTCATGGTTACCGAAGGTATTGTTCTAGGGCACAAGATTTCAGGAGAAGGAATAGAAGTTGATCCAGCCAAGATAAAAGCTATTGAGAAGCTACCATACCCAAGGGACATCAAAGGTATAAGAAGTTTTCTTGGGCATGCAGATTTTTACCGTAGGTTTATTAAAGATTTCTCCAAAATATCAAAACCTCTAACCAATCTTTTGCAAAAGGATGTTCCCTTTTCTTTTAATGATGATTGCATTGAGTCCTTTAATATTTTGAAGAATGCTCTAATAAGTGCTCCTATTATTCAACCACCCGATTGGAAACTACCCTTTGAAATTATGTGTGATGCTAGTGATTATGCTGTTGGGGCTGTTTTAGGCCAACGTATTGATAAGAAACTGAATGTTATCTATTATGCTAGTAGAACACTTGATGCTGCTCAAAGAAATTATGCTACAACCGAGAAAGAATTTTTAGCAGTACCGTTTGCTTGTGACAAGTTTAGACCTGTGAGATCCTGGCTCAGGGCTTAACAAGATTGATAGAATACTCATATCAACAAGTTTCAACTTCTTTTCTGGAAGCTCATCTGGAAGGAACTCCGAGGTTAAGCGTGCTTGGCCCGGAGCACTCCCAAGGATGGGTGACCGACCGGGAAGTACTTCCCGGGTGCGCACGAGTGACGACAAAGTGCGCAGAAAAGACCGGTATTGCTCAGTGGGGCCAGTCTAGAGATCCTAGAGAGCTGCCAGGGGTGACAGGCTCGGCCCGGGGTATGGGCCGGGGTGTTACATTTGGTATCAGAGCCGACCCTCCCGGCATCACGGGCGTGTGCGGGTCAGGGGCGCGGACATGTGGAGCATGTGCCGGCACTGGGCGCACAAACGTGTACCAAGAGGGGAAGTTCCTAGACTGGGGGCTGACCGACGAGGGCGTCGGTCTTCTAAGGGGGAAGGACGTGAGATCCTGGCTCAGGGCTTAACAGGATTGATAGAATACTCATATCAACAAGTTACAACTTCTTTTTCGGAAGCTCATCTGGAAGGAACTCCGAGGTTAAGCGTGCTTGGCCCGGAGCACTCCCAATGGGTCCCGGGTGCGCATGAGTGAGGACAAAGTGCGCAGAAAAGACCGGTGTTGGTCTGTGGGGCCAGTCTAGAGATCCTAGAGAGCTGCCAGGGGTGACAGGCCCGGCCCGTGGTATGGGCCAGGGTGTTACAAGACCTTACATCACTGATTCAAAAGTCACATTGCATACTGATCATTCTGCTATTAAATACTTGATGCATAAGAAAGATGCTAAGCCAGAGTTTGATTTACATATTGTTGATAGGAAAGGGGAAGATAATCAAGTAGCTGATCATCTCTCTAGAATGGAAAATATACCTGATGATCCTATTCCTATTAATGATAGCTTTGTTAATGAACAACTTGCAAATGTTAATGTATCTAGTGCTAAAGTTGCATCCCTTGGTTTGCCAATTATGCAAATTTCATTGTTGGTAAAGTATTACCTCCACACTTCACTTATCAACAAAAGAAGAAATTCTTCTATGATCTTAGACATTATTTCTGGGATGATCCTTTTCTTTATAAGAAAAGTGTGGATGGTATTATTAGACGTTGTGTACCTGAGCATGAACAACAGGCTATATAAGAGATTGCCATGATAGTCCCTATGGAGGTCATCATGCAGGAGATCGCACAGGAGCAAAGGTATTACAATCTGGTTTTTATTGGCCTACTTTATTTAAGGATTGTGCTGAATATGTTAAATCTTGTGATAAATGTCAAAGAGTAGGCAATATTGGTAGAGAAATGAAATGCCTATGAACTATTCATTGCCACTTGAGCCATTTGATGTGTGGGGCTTTGACTTTATGGGACCTTTCCCAGAGTCAAAGACAAAGCATACTCACATTTTGGTTGCAGTTGATTATGTTACAAAGTGGGTGGAAGCAATTCCAACCAAGAGTGCAGATCATGCCACAGCAATGACGATGCTAAAGGACATTATTTTCCCCAGGTTTGGTGTCCTAGGTTTTTAATTACTGATGGTGGTTCTCATTTCTTGCATGGTATTCTTAGAAAAACTTTGGCAAAATATGATGTTAACCATAGAATTGCATCACCATATCATCCTCAAACAAGTGGACAAGTTGAATTAAGTAATAGGGAAATTAAACTTATCTTGGAAAAGACAGTTAATAAGTCTAGGTCTGATTGGCCAGCTAAAATTAATGATGCTTTATGGGCTTATAGAACTGCTTTTAAAAATCCTATGGGAATGTCTCCTTACAAAATGGTTTATGGAAAGCTTGTCATTTGCCTGTTGAGTTAGAACACAATGCTAGATGGGATGTTAAACAATTGAACTTTGACTTTAAAACTGCAGGAGAAAAGAGAATTCTTGATTTGAGCCTACTAGATGAATGGAGAAATGAAGCTTATGAAAATGCTAAAATGTTTAAGGAAAAAGTTAAAATTTGGCATGACAAGAAAATTAAGAGGAAGGAATTCAAAGTGGGTGATCAAGTTTTGCTATACAACTCTCGCTTTAAGTTTTCTGCAGGGAAGTTGCGTTCAAGTGGCAGGGACCATAGTGATACAGGAGGTGTACCGTTCAGGAGCTATCCGTCTTCACGGTGAATGAAAGGTAAACCTCATGTAGTTAATGGACAACGCCTTAAACCTTATATTGCAGGAAAAGCTTTGTCAGAATGGTGGAAGAGTTGAATACAAACACCGGAGGAGGTAATTGAGAGAAACCGTGCAGTTTCAGAAACCCAAATCAATAGAAGGTAACTTACTGTTGGAAAGTTTCTCGGAATTGCATAATATTTTACGGAAGTCATTTTTTATGGAAATCAACGTATGGGACAAGAAAACTGGACGAAGCGGAGACCCGAGGAAGGAAAGAGGGGTCCCACGCGGCCAGTACAGGCCGCGTGGGCCCACTCCTTTTCCCCTCGGAGTCCCTTTTCGTTTTCGATCCCGACGCTTCGTCTTGACCTAAAAACCCTCAATATATACCCCTCTCTGCCGATCTAATCTCGCACCGAGCGTCTCGAGCGATCTTTGTTTCTGTTGTTTCTGTCTGTCAGGTTTTAGCCATGTCTTGCTCCGGATCCAACCAAGGGGGGAGAGCCTCCCAAGGAGGTGTTGTGAACCGCTACCTCAACTCCGTGATGGCACCACCGAAGACCGTGTGCTTCAAGGAGGGGTGATGCTCGTGGAGGAGGTGAAGGCTCCCAAGGCCACCGGCACGGTGGAGGAAAGGCTGGATGAGTTAGAGGACAAGACCTTCAGGTATGGCACTGTGGTTTACCGCAGCCTTGATGCTCATCACTTCATGAACCTGGAGCTGGAGAAGAAGGTTGAAGAGTACAAGAAAGGCTTGAAGATCTGGAAGATAGGTACAAGGACGTCATCGACAAGTGGGAGAAGTTCCAATGCTTCATGTGGGATGTAGAGAACCAGAACTGCGAATATGAAGAACGCTTCAAGAAGATTGCAGCAGCCGCCACCCTCAGGTACAATGATCCACCTACATCTTTCCGTGATGGAAGGCCTTTCCCATGGAAGATGGCTGAATGGGAGGAAGAATATGAGAAGGAGGAGGCTGCAGCAAAGGAGAATCTGGAGGAACGCAAGCTTGGGGGAGTTCCATCTAGTCTTTCTCTTTATCAATCTATCATATCTATCTAGTCATGGTGTGCTTTGCTTTTATCGATTAGTTATCAATATCTCTTAGGCGTGTGTGAGCTCATGGAGCATTATCATGTATCTCTATCTTATGGTTTATCAATGAATATTAAAGTATGGTGTCATCCATGATTCTCTTGTTTGGAGATTTATGGGTAACACTCATGCAAATGAGCGTGGCATATTTAGAGTTTCAATCACATCTTGCCTTGAAATTAATTAACTTGAGTATGTTGGACAATTGTAGAATTATCTCATATAAAATAAGTAAAAGTCAATATGACTTGGAATTAATAGTTTGAGGTTGAGATATTGTCTTGTAGGATAAAAGTTGAGAAGATAATGAAAAGGATATAAAACACTCTTGTTAGACTCTAGTATCTTTTGAGCAAATTAATGATCATGGATATTTCAATACTTATGCTCTTGAATGTGAATGAAAAGGAAGGCACCTGAAGTTTCAGTTAGCCATGGAAAGTGTAAGATAAAGGTTGGTATAGAGCATAGGAACTTGATTGAGATATCCATGACTAAAGTTTGCACTAGTTACTAGTGAAGCAAGGTGAAACAATTTTTATATCTATCTATCTTTTCATTTGTCTTCTTTGAACTTGTTATCCAATGAGAGTTTATCTTGTCTTTAAATTTCAGCAAAGTATAAAAGATATAATGCTTGCCATAGAGAGCAAAAGCATGTGAAAAATATATGATTCGATTGTCCAACATACAATGGTTATTTGCTTTCAAAAGTAAGGGGTGATTGCTAGAGCTTCTACTTATGTTGCCCTCATATGTATGAGTTTTGTTCATTAATCTTATATTGCAATGAATATGATGATGATACAATGCTCGTATTTATTTATCAACCATAAGTCCATTGATGCATGTAATGATCTATGTCCTTACTTACTCGAGGACGAGTAAAGGTTTAAGCTTGGGGGAGTTGATACGTGCATTTTATATCATCATTTATAACTTTTAGTATCATATTAGAATGTTATTTGCATCATTATGATTTTTACATGTTTTAGATGATTTTGGGGACTTTCACACAAAGTCCCTATTTTTGGTATTTAATTTCTGGGAGGCAGAAAACCCCTTTTCTTGTTTTTGTGTTTCAGGAGTTTCTGGAACCCAAATAATAAAAGGAAAAATACCACGGAGTTTTTCATCGGAAGAAGGCAAGGAAGAAGACCGAAGAGAGGAGAGCCACGAGGGCCAAAGGGGGTGGCCCACGCGGATGTACCTGGCCGCGTGGGCCCACCCAAATGGCCTCGGGCACCTCCTCGCCTGGGGCTTTTTAGCACGCCTTCGTCTCCCCGAAAAGTACGCCCTAATTTTCCAACCATCCGAGGTCGCGGCGGCGGCGAAACTCCTGATCCCTCCGAGGGGGTCAGATCCTGCTGCTCCGGAGCTCCGGAGAGGGGGAAATCATCGTCATCGTCATCACCTCTCCTCCTTGGCGTGGGAGGAGGCCTCTACATCATCATCCCATCAAGACCAGCACCATCTCCATCATCATCTCCGTGATCCACTCCGTTCCCCTCATAGTTTGAGAGTTGCTATACCCTAGATACTTGTCTTGTGCTACTATTCATGTTTGTGATTGAGTACTTGTCATTATTTGTGGTGAAGTTATATTTCAGATTGTGTTGTACCACTTATGCCACTGATTATGATCATGTTTGCACGTTGTGAGTAGTTCCCGTATGTTCCTGAGGGCATAGGATGAATTGGCAATGATTTATATATGACATGTGTTGGTATTTTGTCAAGAGTTTATCTTTTATGTGATTCTATGATGGTGTTGTGCGAACGTCGACTGCACAACACTTCACCTATATGGGCTCATAGGAGAACACCGTAGTATAATGAATTGAGGAGACTTGGGAGGACACGTAAACCTGAGAGAATCATGAAGTTATAGTATGAGGGTATTAGTATCGGGGACCTTAGAGTGTAATGCTATGGTGGGACTTTATGTCTTAATAACTCTTGTGCAGTCATTTACTTGGCCACATGATCCATCATAAGGGGTTAGTCTATTTATTTAGCTATACCGAATTATGGCTCCGTCCAAAAAGATTAAAACTTGACAAGATATTCAACGTGTTGTTTAATAAATCTCTATGCCTATATCCATGCCGCCCTCGGAACGTTTTCCACATATAAGTTACACATCACTTGAGCTTGTCCTCTTGTCACATAAGAGGATTGGGCTTTCTCTCTTTGAGAGCTTTCACTTGCTACTGTTACTTGCTGCATTGGAATTATATAACTGAAAATACCAAAAACACTTGAATCTTTCATTGCTTTGTTTATCAATCTTACTAACCAATACCTTCAGCTCCTCGTGGGTTCGACAACCTTTTCTATTTGAAAGGTATTACAATTGATCTCCTGCACTTGG
This sequence comes from Poa pratensis, assembly GCA_947311845.1. NCBI lineage: Eukaryota > Viridiplantae > Streptophyta > Magnoliopsida > Poales > Poaceae > Poa > Poa pratensis. The sequence continues at coordinate 59,579,764 of CAMZMU010000027.1, read as the reverse complement.
GAGTCATCAGTTAGTCATGAGTTTCTCTGTGACATTATACTAGCGGCACTACCACCTGCATATCATGCCTTCGTGGCAATGTACAACCGCATGGCGGATGAGTGGCCAGTTTAGATGATGTTTGCCTTACTCAAGGAAGCAGAAGCTGATATTCAGAATGGGGATCTTAACTGGACCAAGACATGTATAAGAGTTATACATATTGACATAATTTTCAGTAATTATGATCATTGGTATTGGATACTAATGAATGCTCAAACTTGCACCAGTGGCAAGTACTTTGGAAGGAGCTAATGCTGGAAAGAAGAGGAAATTCTGGGAAGACATAGAAGCTACGATTGTTATGTATTTATACATCCTAGAAGAAGCACAGTGGAAGATCGCATTTTATGCAAAAGTGACCACTATGTCTTCAATCCAGGTCAATGAAGAAGATTTACACTAGAACTTTAAATAAGAGTTATTTTCAGTTTGATCATTATGCAATGAATATTTTAGATTCTGGAACAAGTCATTGTTCGAATTATAAAGTATGTGTCGGAATTCCAAATTTTGAATTCAAAGTTTTATCTTCTTTATTGTGATATGTCATTAATTATTTGTTTGTTAAGTCTTTATTGTTTTGATTCGAGATATTACTTAGAGTTTTGAGTAAAAATTAAAGTTAGTTTAATCTTTAATTCAGAGTTATACTTTTCGTTGGTTCTCTTGGAGACTCTTAAAATTATCTCTAAATTAAATGGATAAAACTTAAATCACAAAGTGTCATACACTTGGAGAAACTCGAAATTCACAAAGTGCTAGGCATTTGATGAAAATCGAAATCCACAAAATGCTAGGTATTTAGTAAACTTGAGTTTGGCAAAGTGCTAGGCACTAGTAAATTTCAAGATTTACATTAAGGAGTGGAATCTACCCATTAATTCAATTCTATTGAAGACTTAATATGAAGTTCCATATTAACGAAATAGAGTTAATGAAATTATTGAAGTTTCAATGTTTCATATAATTCAGTGGGAGAATGTGAGAATCAAAATAAAGGAATCAAAGGAATTTGATTAAAGTTAAAAGAAAGGACTTAATAACATATTGTAACATTGTTGACGAAAGAAAGTTTCTTAGTCAAATTACTTGTGATGGATTTTGGTAACTCGAAATCATCATGGTAATAAAATCTTTTGTAAGATAAAGATTAAAAGGAAATGTTACAAAGTCTTGCTCAATGTGTTGTGAAATTAGAATTCCAAATTACCCACTTAAGTTAATAGATTATTTTGTTTGATATCTTGGGATTTGTGTCAATCATAACTTAGAGTTATTTTGATAGTAAGTTCCAATTTTTCAATTGTGAATTTAAAGTTTTAAGTTCAAATTGAAAAAGTGTTTTGCAAAAGTCCAAAATATTATTTTGGCAAGTGTTTTCCACACATAATTCTAATTGCTTGTTGACTTTAGAATTGGAGAAAAGTGTCTGCTCATGAAGAGAGAGTGGAAATCATAATACTAAATTAAGACTGAGAGTCTTTGGGCAAGTGTTAGAATGAGAGGGTAAACATGCAAATGTTTCCATATCATTACTTTGTCCAGGAAATGTAGGTTATACATGGTTCGAATTAAGTATTAAAAGGCAAGTCATGTGAGGAATTTGATGATTGAATCACTAGGTGATTAAAATCATTTAAATGTCCAGGAACATGATATAAGAAAAACAATTACAAGCAGAATAATGAACATTCATTAATGACGTCATTTGTCATAAAGGAGTTCAAGAAAAAATCATGTGACTCCAAGATTCAATCTTGAGAGTAGGTTGGATGTGATGTAAAATCATGTGCATGAATATTTCATAAAGGAAGGACATATGTGAATATCTAATAATCATAAAGCTAGTCTTGATTAAAATTGTTTTATCAAGGACGAATAACTGATAGTGAGAAGTTGCAATACTTTTCATATCAATTGCTTGAAGCTGTTGTTGAACGAAAGTAGCAGAATATTGCTAGGAATAATTATTGTGGATTATGATTATAATCTAAATAATTATATTATGAATGTTTGATGTCAGTCGTATTAATGAGTAAGAATTTTATTTTTTCATTATATAAATCGAAGGGACTTAAAAGACAGTGGGAGCTGATATTATATTTATTGAATGAGCCTAGGGCGAATTAATAAATATATAAATCTCGTGATTTAAAGAGTTTAAATAAAGGTCGGAAAGTGTTTTATTAACGTTTTGTCTCTAAGATAGAATTTAATAAACATGAGTATGAATGTGCTAAAGTGCAATTCAGAAAGGTAATTCGAATTGTGTCTTGAGTCAAAGAAATTTGATCAAGAATTCATAGCGTGATATTTGCGAGATACCTTGACCTTCGTAGTCTATGGTGAGCGAATAGAGAGGAATAAGATCAAATCATATTTAATGTGATTTTGATTATCTCATTGCTATATATAGTACATAAAGCCGAAAAGTTTCCAATGTGCTGAATTTCAAAGTTTGGCCGCCGGCGTTAATGAGAAATTCTTAAAAGGATATTCTCATCAGAGCAGTTAATAAAGATTGTAATTAATCCTAAAGGTTTGGTAAAAGAACCCGATGGTAAGATTACAAAAGAAAATGACAAGGTGGATTTTGTAAAGCTGCAAATAGTGTGTATAGAGAAGTTGCTCGTATACATATTTGCGTTGGAATTATGAAATCAAATTTATTCTGATAAATGTTTTTCCAATTGATAAATACTTGGTGCTTTGATTTTATTAAAAACACTTGTATCTTATGTGTGGATTCTATAACAAAGATAGTTCATCTATCAAGGATAGTTGCATCATTGATGTGAGACGTCATGATAAGCAAGTTATTGGATGAGTCATTGACTCAGGTGAGGTTTCAAAAGATGGTATGATAATATCAACCGGGTATTATTAATGCTACTACGGAACCCGAAAGCCTATATTCAATTCCTAATATATCTGACTTACATAGTCAAGTTTGGCATGTGAGGAGTTAAACAAGTTTATGTACTTTGGTTAGATCAAAGTTAAGGACACAGTTTCAGAAGCGCATGCAAAATCGTGAGTGGCACCTTAGTTCCATTTGGTGTCATGTCATCATGCTAACTAGAATCATTATTGTTTCTAGTGCAAGTGGGAGACTGTTGGACATATGCCCTAGAGACAATAATAATTATGTTTATTATTAATGTTTATATCTTTATGCTATAACTGTATTGGGTACTTGTATAGCAAATACAACGTATACAAGAGGAAAACCTCCAATACAGGTGTAGAGATATGAACGGTAAAAGAGTTCCTGGTCTTGTCTCTAAGACTAGCCTATCTTGCTGTTTGATGATCATGTTTTCCTGATCATGGACTTTGTATAAGTCATACAACTATAGGAGTGGATTATCTAAATGATAATAGCACTGAACCGACCCACCGTATGATCTTGCTATGAGACAGATCGTCAACGATGAAGATAGCAATGATCATCTATTTAGTTATCGTTAGCTATATTCCTATGCTATGAAAATATCTTGTGACCGCTTATTCGACACTCGAGCTTTGATTGTCACCAACCGTCTTGCAGTAACATGGGACCATGATAGGTGGCTTTTGGGTTTGAACTAGAATAATGTATTGGAACAGAGATCGTTCAAGAATAGCACTTTCTCCTCCAGGCGATGGAGAGATACATCCTCTAGGCCATCTCAGTATTTATGTTGTCACCCAATCGTCTGTCCGACACAGCGTGATTAATCACGGGACATCATATATACGTAATGAGAAAAGAGAATGATATTGGTGCGAGAATTATATGTGTTATGATCGAAGGGTTTGATCACACTAGAGCACATTGTCTCAATCTCGAGATATCATTGGTGTCGTGTACGTAAGGGGATTAAGCGTAATGAGTAACACACATGTTTTGTCGATCATTCACAGACACAAGGGTGCCAGTACGAATGCCTAACCCACTGCTAGTTATTGTTTGGTAAGCTCCCGAACAATACTTTGTGTTTGCTGAACCTTTCGGGTCACACACTTAAGCTGTAGGTCAATATTTGATTGAGAGAATAAAGATGTAGTGTTAGTGGTAATGAGATTGTGTCGGAATAGGTCCAATGTCGCTGGGACTTGTTCCGGTGAATTATAAGTTAGAGAGAATGCGGACATCTAATGTCCCGGGATGATAGGAATGGTTTCTATCATCGGCGGATTTATTTCGAGTGTTTATAAAGAAGGAAATATTGTTCCGAGAGTTTTGTCGGTGGATACTAGGTATCCCGGTTCATATAAATATGAGTTATATGATAAGTAATTAATTCTGGGAATTTTCTGTAAAAGGAAATATTCATTTAGGAATTAATTTGACAAAACAATTAATTAATTATTTAATTAATTATATGGGAAGAATATTAAATAGGCCCACCAAGGTCGTGGTGGGCCAAGGCGCCGAAGTGGGGGGGGGGAAGCTCTCCCCATGGCCGAAATCCTAATGGGCCACGTGGCCCATAGGGGGGAGGCGGCGGCGGCAAGAGGTGGAGCCGGGTGGGAGGGGGAGCCCCCCTCCAACCCGAGTTGGAGAAGGGGGAGGTTTCCTCCCCCCTTCCTTGTTGGTGCGAGTTGGAGAAGGGGGAGGTTTCCTCTCCCCTTCCATGTAGGTATGGCGGTTTGGGGGGAGGAGTCTTACTCCTCCACCCAATCCGATTTGGGGAAGGGGAGGGACTCCTCCCTCCCTTCCTTGGCCGGTGCACCAAAAGGGGAAGGGCTTTGCCCCTTCGCCAAGCACCTTCACCCTTTGGGCTCCTTTATAAGCAACCCCAACCCCCTATGGTTGGACACACAAGTTTGCCTCCGTGCAAGTTCTCTCTCTCTTGTAGATCTCATGTGTTGAGAATTAGACGTCTCTAATCTTCTCATATAGATCTAATATAGTTGATTAGATCTACCACCTAAACTACGCCGCAAGGCTGTCTCTCTTCACCACGTGCTAGTAGCTTGGCGGTGAACGCACGCGGTGGGTTAACACAGTGTATGTGTGGATACCGTTAGAGCGGAATTCGCGCCAGCAGCTCCTCGACGACGGAACAACTTCATCTACGACTACGTCAACGTACGGCAACAATCTCACCTCCCGGCGTGGACGTGAGATTCTTCATCAGGCTTCACCGACATCTACTTCGACAAACACAAGATCTTCCGCAGCGGTGTTTGTAAAAATCTTGATCATCGCATTATGGGGTGCAACATATCTTCATAGAACAGATCTTGGCGGCAAGGTTACAGATAATTTTTAAAGTTTTACCCGCAACCCAATAGTTGGAGTCCAACTCCACCTCCCAAGCCGAGTTGGGTTCCCCTTGCCCAAGCACCTCCACCCCTTGGCCATCTATATAAACACCCCAAGCCCCTACGGTTTATGACAAGAAATTACAAGCTCTCTCTCATAGATCTCATGTGTTGAGAATTAGACGTCTCTAATCCTCTCATATTGATCTAATCAACTAGATCTAATCTAGTTGATTAGATCTACCACCTAAACTACGTCGCAATGTTGTCTCTCTTCGCCGGTGCTACTAGTTCGAGGTGGCGAATGCACTCGGTGGATTGGCGCGGTGTACGTGTGGATACCATTAGAGCGGGACTTGCGTCAGTAGTTGATGCATGTAAAATGCATACATTAACTTTGCATTATTTTACTTATATTCCAATCATATTTGCATCATATAAGGGTTATATCAATGTTTTATAATGATTTTGGGAATATTTCATAGTTTTCCCATTTATTTGGAATTAACCCTTTTTTTTTCCAGAAAACGTCTTTTTTAGTGTTTCAGACTTTCCGGGAGCTTCGGGACCAAAAAGGGCAAGGCCAAAGAGCACGGTTCAGAATTTTCGAGACGAACGCAATGGGCTCAAAATGAAGACCAGAAGACCAACCAGCTGGAAATTAGAGGGTCCCACGCGGCCCCCTGTACCTGGCCGCGTGGGCCCACCTCTTTTGGGCCTTGGAGCTCCGCTGACATTGATCTTTTCTCCACCGACCTAGTCGTGACCTAAAAACGCCTATAAAAATTGTCCCCCGACGTTCTATGGAAGGAGCGCCGCTGAAACACAGAAACACCGAAACAGAGACCTGACATATGTTGTAGGGAAAACTCCGGCGGGGCGCTGCCGGGGTGGTCTCCATCTTCTCCAACGACTTCTCCACCGTCCCCATGATGAAGAGGGAGTAGTCCACCCCCTGGACTTGGGTTTGTGGTGGTAACTTGATCTAATCTCTCTATGTATGATCATTGTTGAAGTCCATATGATGTGCCTTGCATAAGTATGGATCTATCTATGTAATTTCTATGGTGGATATTGTGGTATGAGATGATTTGTTATGCATTTACCGTTGTGTTGGAACTTTTATGACTTGTCATACTTTGGAGATATTCTATGATGCATGTGATGGTTTGATTTATTCATAATGCCTTGTTTATCCTTGTCATGAGGTGATTGACACCACCAAGTGTAGATAGATAAGAGAGATGTGGTCACACACACGAAATATGAATCATTGCACTAGTGTTTAGAATATCGTCCATTAAGAAGTATGATGTATGTGGGTATAGAATGGCCGATGTGACACGACATATGTATTGAGTGACACATGAATACAGCACAACATCCTTTATCTGGGGGTAAAAAGGAAGAGTATGATGTGGGAGTGACAGCAACCACACTAGCCTTACAAGGGTGACCTAGCAACACAAATGAGTATTTCTTTCAACTATGTATTTTTAGGACATATAGCCGTCATAAAAGCTACCATTAAAACATGAAAATTATGTGTACTTTATCTATAACATGATAATCACCGTAGATGAGAGACAGAGGATTAAGTGAACCCATGAACCCATGTCCATTGTTCCTATAAGAGAAAACCTTTGTCTTGTCCTCTTGCATTGAAGAAGATTGTGACACTTTTACATTCTTGTTTTGTTACATTAAACTTCCATCAATTAAGTCAACCACCTTGTTCTTTAAATTTGTTTAGTGCATATTCAACTAAAACTTGTGACACTTTAGTTGTACGGAATAGATAACTTTTCCTTCTTGCTCCGGCGGAGCGATACCTTACTTCCACATTGAGAGGTGCTACAGTGATCCCCTGCTCTTGGGGGGTTATCAACAGTTCCTCATCAACGTCTACTTCGACGTACGGCAACAATCTCACCTCCCGGCGTGGACGTGAGATTCTTCATCAGGCTTCACCAACATCTATTTCGACAAACACAAGATCTTCCGCAACGGTGGTTGTAAGTATCTTGATCGTCGCATTATGGGGTGCAGCATATCTTCATAGAATAGATCTTGGCGGCAAGGTTATGAATAATTTTTTAAAGTTTTACCCGCAACCCAATAGGGCCTAGATCTGGGCTGCATGAAACGGTCGGCGCCGCTCTACTACATTTCGACGCCGTTGCACTGCTCCGCCCGCAGGCCCATGTGCCCCGCAGCCGTCATGGCAACCCCCGGCCAGGACCAGACAGCCGCCGCCAGAGAGCACCATCGCCGGTCCGAGGGAGACCCGCCTCCACCAACGCCCGACATGGTGAGAGGAAATCCGCCGCCGCTGGCGCCACCCGGGCTGCGCCCGGCAGCCCATGCCGACGGCCACGAGGAAGCAGGAAAGGGAGGGGCCGAGGCGGGGTGGGCGGAGATGGCGCGCCGCCGCCACAAGGGGCGACGGACACACGCATGAGGGAGAGAGGGAGGGAGGGAGGGAGACACTGTTTTTGATTACTATATTTTTTTTACTTGTTGCGGTTGCACTTTTTTGTGCACTTAATTTTTATTTGTGCAATTATACTAACACTTTTTGTTATTCATTTTATTATATTTAATTGCACTTTTGTTTGCTGGTGAATTGCACTATTTTTGATGGTGGAATTGCGATTAAGTTCCAAAGGCGTAACAAAATGACTTAAATTTTAAGATAAGTCAATCACATGCGTGCTACGGTGCTAGGTACTCAGAGAAAATCTGGAGTTTCAAGCATAACAGAGCTGAAAGGCTCCGCGCTTTTGTTTGGTGGTGAATTGCACTTCTGTTTGGTGGTGCAACTGTGATTAAATGGCAAGGCGTACAAAAATGACTTAATTTTTTGGAATTTAAATAACCTGCGTGCTAGGCACTCAAGAAAATCTGGAGTTTTTCTCTAAAAAAAAATCTGGAGTTTCAAGCATAACAGAGCTTAAATGTTTTGTTTGGTGTGAGTTGCACTTTTGTTTGGTGGTGCAGTTGCGATTAAATGGAAAGGCGTAAAAAATAACTTATTTGTTTAGAAATTTTAATCACCTGCGTGCTAGGCACCCAAAAGCTACTATTGCCACTGATCGCTTTATCCTCTCAGCTCATTATCCGCATGAACTCTTTCAGCATGTCACAATGCATTTTTCATTTACATTCAGTATCTTCATGCCAAACATGTTGGTATATAAGACATGCCTCACAGGATAGAAGCATACATATAGATTGCTCTCCAAACAGGATTCAACAAAACAAAATAATTGCAAGAAACTCAAAGAGAATCGCCAAACGTGCGACTACAAGCCCACACAGTGCATGAGCTTTTGGGGGAAATATAGACCATACAAAAGCCAGAACATACTGGTAAGCGATGTTGCCTGGTTGGGCATGCAGCATCTATTCATGAACCGCCTTAGTAGTACCCGTTCCCCGCGCTGTCTGAAACCATGTCCATGGAGGTATCATTGGAGCTTGCAGAGTTGGCCTCTCGGTTTTGCCCCGCTGTGTTTGCTTCAGTGTTCCGTCCTCCATTGCCAGCACCTTGGGTCAAGTGATAATTCTGGAGACTCCTGCGGACCGGCTTGATAGCGCATTTGAGAATAGTGTACTCTTTGACTGGTCACTGAGGGTGGGTCTAGGAGCATGCCCGGCTGCTGGTTGTGCGTACAAACTAGCTGAGGGTTGGATACTTGTAAACGGATTTGCACTCGTGGGATGCGAATGTCCTCTTGGGGATACAAGTGCATCAGTACCTCCATAGTCAATCTCATGCTATAAAAGAAAACAACAATAAACCAATAGATTGGTTAACACCATTAGAACCAATGCAACAGATTAGTAGATAACAAAGGTGCAAACAGCAAATCATTTATACTCTGTCAAGTTCGTACTTCATAGATAATTCATAACGGTTGGCCAACACAATTTATGTTCTAGTTCTGATCTCTGATCTCACAGATCGCCCTCACGAGAGGTTCATTGTTTGAAGTCATCTCTGGTGGAGTATTTGTGACTTAGGAAACGTGATACTACTCAAGGAGGTCCATAACAAACAAGACTACTCAATTTGTTCAGGCTCATAATCAAATGTACAAAAAAGGATATGGCTTGCATAAAAGAAAATTAAGTATTTCTCCTGCGTAAAAAGGAAGAAAAAAAGGTCCCGCGTTTGCTAAGGGATTTGAATAATCTAAAAGAAAGTCGATTTGGAGAAAATATTAATATGTTAGCTTGTGGCAGTGGCAGGTAGTAAGCTAACTCTTACGGAAGTTATCAGAAAAGGAGGTTAGCACCATAAGCGAAGGAGCTTTAAGATCAAACCTGGATATGAGACATTATGTCAGCTACAGTAAGCCTTGACTCCTCCTCATGCTTCCTCACCATCCATTGGTGGAGCTTTTCCTGTATGATTTTAATGAAATTTAGCCAAAGGTAAATTTTCTCATACACAGAGATAACTCAAAAACTGTATGATACACAAGACGAGCACATGACAAATTGACAATGTCTGTAAGCGATTCTAATATCACAAATTAAAATGCATATTATGTCACCTAGAATATAAACATGTTGTAAGAAAAAAAATTAATCCCATATAGAGAACAATGGGTACTGAAATTCAAGTCTGTGACATATTTCTCCAAATTTACAGATGCCCGCATCGTGCAACTTCATACTCATGTTACCTTGCTTAATGTGCAAACACTGCAACACCAGTTAGCTCTGGGATCGACACAGTATCAAGTTTAGCTACAATGAACACAGAAGGTGTCACTGTAAACAGCCTAGAGTTGGAGAAAACACAATAAACATTGAATTACGACTGCTCCAGGCGCAGGGATCAGTTACACCCTGACTAGTTGACATTTCTTCCACTCTGATTTTGGTTGCACATCTAATTCTGAGAGTGTATCCTCTCAGGATGCCTTAATGTCTCTGTAAGTCTGTATCGACTGTCAAACACAACAAATGCCCTGAACGACCACCAAACTAAACCAGATTAAAATCTACACGCGCAACCGATCAGAATCCCAGCCAGCGAACGACCGAAGAGATAAGGGGGAATGAAGGAGAGAGAAGGATTACTGACGAGGGCGTGCCGCTCGCCGGACTGGAAGGAGAGCTTCTGCTGCGCCGTGGCCTGGGAGTAGAGCTGGGAGAGGGAGTTGGCGGCGGCGCAGAAGGAGGAGTAGAGCGTGCGGTCGGCCTCATCCAACCGCGGCGTGGCGTCAGTCTTCCTCTTCCGGGCCATCGCCGCCGCCGGAGATCCGCTCGGAGGCGACCGAGGAGGAGGGGGAAGGGTTTGCTGCGAACTGTTCGCCCCTTTCTTTCTTTCCTTTGTTGTACGGGTGTGATGTGCGGTGCGGTCCCCTTTCAAATCAAAATCTCGTGTGTTTCGGTTTTGGTTTTGGTTCAAGTTTGGTATTGAGGAGGTGGAGAATATGTGACCTGTTTGCTTCCTCGACTAGACAAACCAAAATTTGGCAATGGCTCTATAAAGGAATGATCAAGATTTGGCTAAATTTAGCTGATTTGCAACCGTGCCAATAATAAATATTACCATGACTATTTTTAGCATGTGTTGGGTACGTCTGAACAGTTACCTCCTAACATGAATTTTGAGTAAATTACACAAACACAGCAATTTTTATGGGGTAACAAAAAAAACTTAACTTTGTAGCTTTGTAACAAAAACACCAAAATGAGTCTAATTGTAACCCAAATCTGCACAGATTAGGCCATTGATGTACAAAACAGACCAGTGGGGCCATGCATGGGTATTGTTTGGTCAAAATATGCGCACAGAAAAAATTATAAGAACATTGAAACAAAAAACCGAGCTTAACTCTGAAGATACCAATCTTCAATATTGGTATTTTTTTAATGGAATGGCATGTTTTTTGGTTCATAAAAGGCCAAAACAGTTGAAGCATTCCCAAAGATGAATGTGATGTGATGAGTAAACCGGAAAGATTGAGCATATTTTGAGCAACCAATCATGAGGGGAAATTTGATGGGTATAATAGGTTCTAACCTTGTATATTTGGGGTATGTGTTGCAAGCTCAATAGATGGTGTTTTTTTTTTAATTGAGAACACTTTTTATCATTTTCAACTATCAATAAGTGTGTGTTTGTCCAATTTACTCCTCTTTATCTTTTCGGTTGTAATGGGTAGGTTCGTCGGATTGGGTTGGGTGATACTAGACTCCAAAGTTGATTTTCAAAAGGCGTTGTACCTATTTATGGTTGTAACATACACTGATATCAAACACGAGGCTTCAAAATAGGCTCTTAGTATATCTTTACATGCATCTAAAGTAACATAGTGGTCAAAAAATTAGTTATAAATTTTGTTTAAAGATATGATGTTTAATACAATAGATAAAACAGTCTCATCCAATCTGATAAGTTTTAAGGGAACGTCTATTAGTTAAGAAATGAGGAACTTTTTCTTTCTTTTTTACTTACATTAATAATTATTCTCCATGGCATGGTTAACAAGCGGCTGAAATAACCATACGAAAAAATTGCCACATCGTCATATTGTGCGTGCACTAAGAAACATGGTTTCATTGATGTGAATGCAACATAGGTCCAGAAAGTGGTCAAAAGTTACATATTACCCTGTAAGTTTATAGTCTTCTTTTTAGATTTTTATTATTAGTGTAAAATATGTTTTTCAAGATTGAAATTGTGGTGTAAATAGCTATGAAATATTTCAAATATTAATTAAAAAAAGTGTGGCTATCTTACTTGGTAAGGCGAGTGGGTGTACAATCGAGTCACCTATATTCAAGTGATTGTGGATACGAATTTGGGTTCCTATTATTTGACGAAAAATATATATATGGGGGCTCCCCTCCCACTACCCCACCCACCGATTAAAAAATATTTCAACTGAAACTGAAATACATATTCATAATAAAAAAAATGGAAATTGAAGTGACTTGATGAAACTTGAGTGTGGGTCCTTTCCCGTACGACTGACTTTAGCTTGACCTAGTTTATATGGACCGTCAGATTTATAGTGAACCGTCAAGATCAATTTGTTGTGCACATACTGTAGCGGGTACCATTTTGTACTGTGTTTGCTTACTTTGGTACTAAATCTGAGTCGTTGCTTGCCCAGATGGCAGCATTTTTGCGTCCCTTTCCTCTTGGGTTCCCGTTTTGGATTTTCACCGACCGGAAGAACTGACATGGTTGGCGGCGACGAGTTTTGTCTTCGGCTAGGTGGTATGCGCCTCTGGGCTGGCGTGGATGTTGGAGTGGAGGCTAGCTCCGGGTTTCGCATCCACTTTGGTGTGTTGAGCAGTTAGAGTGTCGACTTGGTCATTCGGGCGACTTTGGTCAATGGCTCGTCAGGGACGTGGCCTTGGGGTTGGCATGGATGTCGGAGCGGCGGCTCCGGATGTTCACCTACATCGTGTTGCGTTGGGGTGTTAGTGTCAGCTTTGGACGCTACAGTGACATGGTCGTCGACTCGTGTTGGGCGCAGTGTTGGGACTGGCGTGGTGTGTTGTGTGTTATATGGTTTTCGGCTAGTTTTTCTTATAAACTGTCCAACTATTTTCCATCAAAAGCATTAGGTTCGGGAAAAAAAATCTGAGCCGTTGCCCTCAGATCGTATGGCTCGCAGAGAGCAAAGGTAGCGTAACTGCCTTCGATTCTTGAAGTCAGCCAATCCGGATCTCCTGCAACCCTCTTGTCCGAGTCGGATTGCGGAACTGAAATCGGGATACAAAGAACAGATCGACGTTCAGATTTTTTTTTTAAATAATATTTTTTTAAACGGAAATTTGGAATGTAGCACGCGTTGTGGAAGAATTCGATTCATAGCGCGGTGTCGTCACGGGCCGTGCCGAAACAGCTGGTTTCGGCACGGCCAGCACCGAAACGAGCACCTGCATGTCACCCTGCGCGCCGGCAGGCGAGGCCCGCACCTTTTGGCGTTGCCCGCGCCGAAACCGCGCCTTTCGGCACGGCCCGTGCCGAAAGGGGGCAGACAGCCGCGGCGCATCCTTTCTCTCGCCCGTGCTCTTCTTTCTCTCGCCCATCTTCTTTCTCTCGCCTGCCTCGACCAGTGCTTCTCCTCTCCTCTCTGTGTTCTTCCGTTTCCTGCAAAACAGCAGCGATTCTTACCCCCAAAAATCCCCACAAATTCACATATTGAACAAATAGAGTAGAGGAGGGTTAGGGCATCCTCGATCTACTGATGGGATAGTTGTTCGTGGAGGCGTTTGGGGGAGTGGAGGTGGAGCAATGGTGGTCAACAATGGTGGATAGTGGTGGTGTGTGCCGGTGTAGGGGAAGGTAGAGGCGTGGTGCGGCGGTGGTGGTGCTAGATTGAAGCCGGGCAGCGGGAGCTACGCAGGCGTCAAGGGTAAACCCTAATCTCTAGATTTTTTAGGTTAAGTGTTAATATAATTTAAGGGTGGATGCATGACATATGTGTGGATTAGTGTAGATATATTTTAGTTAGTGGTCATATTTTAGGTGGCGGTAATATTTTAGTTGGTCGGCATATTTTAGTTGGTCATATTAGTATATGTTGTCGGTTAGATGTTAATATAGTTTGCCGGTGGATGTGTCAGGATTAGTGTATGTTGTCGGTTAGATGTATTGTATATTTTGAGTAGTCTTTATTTTACGGGGGTCGTCATATTTATTTTCGGCGGTCGTAATATTTAGATATATCCGCTGTGGAGTATTTAATGATTGAATAAATTTGTTTAGGTAATGGAAGTGATCAATGTTGTTGTGCACTACGGTGCCGGTACAGTCCGTACATCTGAGTCAGGGGTTGATCTTAGTGAATTTGAAAATGTGGAGATTCAGTTGACAGAGCCAGAGAAAGTGAAAATCAGCGGTGTCCAGTGGTATTTTACGGTGAATTTTGGGTATGATCCTAATTACTGGACTGTTAGGATTCAGTCGGTATGGACCAAATCCCGGTCAAATATTCGCTGGGAGTTGTTGCCGCTTGATCAGACAAATCAGTGGGTTTCTTGGCTAGCATCATGCAAACGTCGAGGGACAAAACCAGAAGTCCTAGTGTCGTTTGTTCTGAAGCAGAATAATTTTGAAATAGGTGGCGGTGCTGTTCAGACTGGAGAGACTAGTGAAGCAACTAGTTCGCATTGTGCCCAAATGCCTGGTCATTATGAACCATCACCGTCAGCAGGACATGCTCAAATTCCTGTTGGCTATGTACCATCACTGTCAGAAATTCCTCTTCATTATGAACCAGCACTGTCAGCAGGACCTGCCCAAATTGGGGAGGCTGATGCGGATGAGCACGAAGGTACAGTACAGGCTGAGATATTGGCGGAAGACGAGGAGGATGGCGTCGCAGAAGATATTGATTCTGATGATTCTGATGAAAACAATGATGAAGATGTGCCTATTCCCAGTTACTGGAATCAGGACAACTCTGCCATCACGGCCGTGCCTGATGTCCATGAATCGTCCTGGGAGTACCACATGAATAACATTCAAATCGGGGCTCAGTACAGCACGAAGCAACAGTTAAGGGAAGCCGTGATTCAGTGGGCATTGTCCACGCAAAGGGTTTTCCGCACTGACGTGTCAAATAGGCAATATTTGACAATGAGCTGTGTTGACATTGGTTGTCCGTCACGGGTGCATGGTCACTTGCCGAAGTATGACGTGGTGTGGGTGGTGACAGACGTCGTGCCACACACATGTGAAATTAATAGTTTGCTGACAGATCACCCAAACCTGACGTCAACTCTCATTGCACGTCTCTTGTTCAGTGAGATAGTGAACAAGAAAGACATGGTAGCAAAGCACATCATAGATACAGTTCACGCAAGATGGAAAACCACCATTAAGTACGGAAAGGCCTGGAGAGCTAAGCAGAAGGCTCTAGAGGAGAGGTTTGGGTCTTTCTATGACTCTTATGATAATGTTATTCGTCTTGTTAGCACATTGAAGGAGAGGAATCCTGGCACATATGCTTTAGTAGAATTACAACGGTTCCCGGAATTTCCTCAATATGGTGTATTCGGCCGACTGTTCTTCTCATTCGCTATTTGCATCGAAGCTTTTACCCATTGTCGTCCAGTGCTCTGCGTGGACGGCACGTTTCTCACAGGCAAGTACAAGGGGCAGATCCTGACCGCAATAGGTGTGGACGGCAATGGGCAGATCGTCCCGATTGCCTTCGCCTTCGTCGAGGGTGAGAATTATGAGAGCTGGATATGGTTCTTCAGACAATTGAAAAAGGCAGTTGTGAAGACTCGACCAAATGTGTGCATCCTTCACGACAGGCATCCTGGTATGCTTAAGGCTATAAAGCGACTGCATCACCCCACCGAGGATGAACCAGCACCATGGACTGACATGCAGAGCCGCTGGTGTATGCGTCATCTCGGCGCTAACTTTTACTCATGCTTTAAGAGTAAAAGGCTGATGAATCTGTTTAAAAGACTGTGCAATCAGAATCAAGAGAGGAAGTATCAGTTTCTGTGGGAAAGACTGACTGAATTCACTGGGCAGCAAGTGAAGGAAAGGAAAGCTGCGCAGGCACAAGCGGTAGCTACATAGCTTGCTGCGGCGCAGGTAGCTGCGGCCCAGGGTACTTCGGCAAATACGACAGATTCAGAGCCTGTTGGGTTGTGTGACTTGCCTGGAATTGACCCTCCTGGTACGAAGAGAAAGAAGGGAAAACGAATCAAAAATTTTGAAGAGTGGATAGAGAAGGAGCCTCCCGTGAAGTGGTCTCTGTTGCACGACCAATATGGAGCAAGGTACGGCATCATGACTACCAACCTAGCTGAGGTGTATAATTTTGTACTCAGAGGGAATAGGAGTTTGCCACTGACAGCACTGGTGGAGGGTATTTTGCACGGAACATTGACGTATTTCAGAGATAGACGTCGTGAAGCCATCGAGCATATTGAGTATTACCCCAACACACCTTATTGCCGCAAGATAAGACAGTACATGGACAAGAAGATAAAGAAGGCACGGATGCACACGGTGATTCGTATTGGTAATGAAGAAGCGAGGTACGAGGTACGCTTACCAACCTCAAGATTTGGTGCGGGTGAGCTGAAAACCCATGAGGTCATAATTAGTGCTACTGCACCCCCAACGTGCGAGTGCACGTGCAACAAACCGAGACTGCTTCACCTCCATGTTCTCATGTCCTTGCTGTTTCTGGCCAGTTGGGGATGAACCCAATCAGTTTTGTCTCTCCGTATTACATGAAAGAGGCTGTGGTTGAAACTTGGACCGGGGAGATGACAGGATTTAGAGTAGTTGGCAACTTCAACAAGGTGAATGAGATGGAACGAGAATATATTCCGGATCCTGCTCTTATGAGAACTGGCAGAGGAAGACGGAACTCGCGTCGAATCCGGAATGATATGGACGAGTCTGAAGCTGGTGGATGTACTAGACAGTGCTTACTTTGCAATCTTTTTGGGCATAGAGAGAAGTATTGTCCCAAATACGGCCTAGGACCTGATCCTGCAGTCATTCCTGATCCTGTGCGTGGTCGAGGAAGTCGAGGAAACCGAGGAAACCGAGGACGTGGCCAACGTGGCTAGCACTACATTCCTATTTCTATGTCTGTAACCCTATGGTGTAATTTGTATGTGTCAGAACTATGTTGTAATTTGTATGTGTCCGAACTATGTTTTAATTTGTACGTGAATTTGTATGGTGTAATTTGTATGTGTCCGAACTATGTTTTAATTCGTACGTGAATTTGTATGGTTTAATTTGTATGGTGTAATTTGTATGTTTGTTAATTTTTATGTTTTAATTTGTACAGATGGCTGCACATGCGTTGCTCAGTCAGGTGATCGATGGAAAACATCATGCAAAGATTTGGGAGGGTGGTGACAAACCGAAGATCTTGCGTACGCGGGGTCCAGCATACAACTGGATGATACACCTGATTGGGTTGATCGGTACGTATAAGAGAATATATTGATTATTCCGTTATGTTGTACGATATGACGAATAATTTATGATAGGTCACTGACGAATAATTATCAACAAACTTGTTGCAGTTCATCTTGGTCTGGTCTCTTACCTATAGCGCGCCTAGTTGAGGCGACTCGGCGGGAGTGGCAACATATTCCACCAGATCAGCTCGGGGCCCCAGATATTGATGTGCAGGTTGATGCATCTCGACGCATAAACCCAGACAGGTCACTGCTCTGCTGCTTACTTGATCGATGGAGGCCCGAGACCCACACTTTTCACTTCCCATGCGGAGAGATGGCACCGACTCTTCAGGATGTGTCATATCTGTTGGGTCTCCCACTGGCGGGCGCGGTCGTAGGTCCTTTACAGGCTCCAGATAATTGGCGTGACGAAATGCAGGCACGTTTCGCAGGGATACATCCGGAAAACCCGCTCTTAGAGTACCAGCGACACGGTCCTCGGGTTTCATGGTTGAGCAAGTTTCAGGTAAGACTGTTAGAATTATGAGTTTTATTTTTTATTATCAACAAACTTGTACTTACTCAGTTCGTTTTGTACGATCAATGCAGATTGGAGTTCTAGGATACCCGGATGCCGCGTTGACTGAAGCGCAGATTACTAGATGTCTGGAGGCATACCCGATGTGGCTGTTCGGCAAGGTAATGTTCATTGACTCTCACGGCGACACTATTAGTGCGCGCTTCATCACTATGGCGCGAGAGATATTCATATTTATGTTTGTATGAGACATATTATCTATGTACGAGACATATTCATATTTATGTTTGTATGAGACATATTATCTATGTATGAGACATATCAGGGGAAAATAAGTTGTACGAAACATATTATTAAACAAACATTGCAACTTACACAGACAGCAAGAAAAGTGGTAGTACCGACAACACAACATAAATTGAAAAAGAAAAGTCATCTACCATCGACACAGCCTCCCGCGTCACTCTTCCCCTTCGACGATGCTGCACCCTTGACCTTCGACGACGCCGCACCCTTGCCCTTCGACGATGCTTCAGCCTTGCGTTTCGACGACGCTGCACCCTTGCCCTTCGACGCCGCCGCCGCTGCTGCAGCTCTCTTGCTCGCTTCAGTGGGCATGAAGATATCATCTTCGTCCTCGCTCTCCTCGACCCATAACATCGGATGATGAAAAGCATCCAACATATATGCTTCAGTGGGATATGTTAGCTTCTTCTTCTGCTACCTAGCATGCAGCCTCACGAGTTCTTTTTCTATTTCCTTGTAATTCCTCCATGGCCACCCATGCCTAGCTAGCTTCGCTGATAGCTCACGGAGATGAGGTGGATGACTAACAATATCTTCGAATGGGATCTCCTTATTGTCTACCTTGAACTCGGCCGTAAACTTCAAGAGGAGTGCCGACATTCCTGCCGGGAAACTACCATCTGAATTGTATCTCGACATGTTCGAGTGAGTGGACTATGCTTACCAACTCGACATCTCCTCCCGGGGTTTTTATAGGACGAGCACAGACCAATTGGCGGGAGAAAAAGGCGGGAGCAAGGCTGGCGGGAAAATACAAGGCGGTAGCAAGTTTGGCGGGAAAATTACACACGGCATAAAAATGGCGGGAACAAAATGGCGGGAGAAAAAGGGCGGGAGGAAAATGGCGGGAGAAAAAAAGCGGGAACAATTCACCGCGAAACAAATTTATACGATCAATGCAAAAAATGGCGGGAACCAAAATATGCGCGGAGCCGGATAATATGAGCGGGAAAATAATGGCAACATTAGCGGTGGCGGGAAATGTGAATATATGGGCCAACAGTCGGGAAAAACAAAAAAAAAATGTAAAATGCCACTTTTGGCACGGGCCGTGCCGAAACATGCCTGTCGGCCCCGCCGTTACGCGAAAGCCTGGTGCGCATGCAGATCAGCCTTGTTTCGGCCTGGCCCGTGCCGAAACCAGGGTGTTTCGGCCTGGCCCGTGCCGAAAGGCAGGTTTCGGCCCGGCCGTTGCCGACGCCGCGCTATTTTCCAAATTTCTGGAAAACGCGCTATTTTCCGAATTTCTGTTTAAAAAAATATTATTTAAAAAAAAAAATCTCGACGTTCAACCTCCAACGGAATACTGGTCCGAGTCGCAGTGTGTCCTCCTGCTTGCTATATATATACGCAGGAGTAATCAGCAGTAGCGCCACCAAGAAATTGTCCACCTAGCTAGTGTCTCTCTCGGCCCGATCGATCGATTGATCGATCCTACCACAGAGGCCATGGCCGCGCTGCACACCTGCTTCTTTTCGCCGGCGTTTTCCAGGGCATCCTCGTCGAGCACGAGGCCACTCGTCCCCACCGGCCCATCCATCGTCTCCGTGGTCGGTCGTCGTGAGCAGCACCGCCTCCCGGCCGTCAGGAAGACGACCGCCGCTCCCCGCCCGCGCCTCGCGGTCGTCCGTGCTCAGAACCGAGACGCACCGTCGTCACAGGCCAACCAACCACCGGCTGCCGGCGACCAGTTCCACGAGGAGATGGAGCGGATCACGCAGCACTATAACGACATCATCTCCAGCGACGGCGGCTTCCTCTACGCCGAGGCTACGGCGATGTCGGCGCGCGTCTGCCTCTCTGCCAACGAGGCCCTCGCCATGGCCTGCCTCGTCCTGGACAGCGCGCAGCTCAACCTCGGCGTGCCCGGCGAGATCTCCGCGGAGACCACGCACGGGACCGTTCGGTTGTACGCCGCCGTCTTCTGCGCCGCCGCCGAGGACTCGTACAGGAGGAAAGTAAACAGAAAGACGGTAGTGTCGTTCCTCGGAGCCCTGCGGGGCCTGGCCGCCGTGAGCCACATCATGCTCGAGGGCGCCCTGGAGGCCCTCTGCCAGAGGTGCCCGAGGGAGGCCGTGTCGGAGTACGCTTTCAACTCCGACGTGGAGGACATGTACCGCGAGTTCGACCAGGGGATGCGCGAGGTGGAAGACGAGATTCGGAAAGCTAGCGCTGTGGCGACGTGCAGGCTGGTGGTGCCGGTGATCCTTGCAGGCACTAAGACTACGGGATCCTTCGTGGGACTCATGGTGGACCGACGTAGAAGAGCGCTGGAGAAGGCGCGTAGCAAATCGCCGGTAGTATGATTTTGTCACAAGAGAGACTAATGTAGCACTAGCGGTTTCAAGGAAAAAAGAGTATTTGTCTTTGTTAAGTAACCTGTAAAAATATGTTTGTAAGAATTAAAATCGTTTCATTATTCAGTTTCAGCTAATAACCGAGTGTTGCTCAAAAGCAAAAAACTAATAACCGAGTGCCACTTGTGGTGTAACGTCTTTGAGAAAGCATGTTATTCAAATTGCATAAGGTAATATCATCTTGGCAGAAGAATGACAATAGGGCAGAGCTTAACAGTGAGGAGGAAAGCAAAACAAAGATGGCAGGAACCAGCATCCCTGCCAACACTAACTGGAAAGCCTTTTATATTACAACCTGGAGCTAACAAGCACCTTGAATGCCTTCTGTCCAACACTAACAAGCACCTTGAGGAATTGGTGGCCTAAGCTGGGAGTTTGTCGTCCAAGGAAGAAGAAACGTGAGCTGACGACCTTAGCAATAGCTGTCTGCCGACGTCTGTGGCTGGAAAGAAATGACAGGAACTTTGAGAGGAAACAGGCGACAAATACCGTTATCATCAGGCTAATTCAGGAGGAGTTTGAGCTGTGGTTAAGGGCGAGAAGAAAGGCAGGTAGCCGGGAGGAGTAGTAATATAGCGGTGGCCGGCTGTTAGCAGTGTGGTGTTGCAGTATTGTGTTGCGTTGTAACCTAATGCTGTAACATTGTTCCCCTTCTTAATGTCATGACATGCAAATCTTTGCATGTTCTTGAAAAAAATTACAACCTGGAGCTTGCCAACAGCAAGAAGAAGGAAAATAAGGCGAAAAATAAACAAATGAGTTAAATCTTGGTATGGTACAGTGGGCATCAAAACTGTAACCCTTGCGTGCAGGCTAGCTATCAGGAACACAAACAGTCAGTTCAGCGCCATATAGGATCTTCGTTGTTTGCTTGGCTTCAAGCCACATTCCTGATGGATGAAAAGTCGATAATTGCCTCAAGTGACATAAGTGAAATCTACTGAATCACACATTCGCATTTCCTGAAACCCTCATTGTCCAATTCATCATCTGACAAACTTTCATCACTGTCGAAAACATAATTATTCAGCAGTCAGAATATATTATGGCTAAAACAACCTATGAGTGCAAAATTTGACAGCAACACATTAATTAAGCACACATTGTTGCACTCATGCTAGATATGTGTTACAATTTCAGCACTGATAAGCTTGAAGACATGGCAGTCAAGTAGTAAAGTGATGTTCACTTCATTTTCAGAACCCACACAAATAACCGACAAGTTCTAACTAACACGAAGTGGTTCATCATATGAATAAATGAGTGCGATAATCAACAAACAAGAAAGTGTTTTTAGGTCCGTAAAAAATGTGTTTTCAGATAGTTGATGAACGAAATATAGTAGCAAGGTTCAACTCCACCCAGGCTCGATAACTTATAGTGCTAACAGCAAACCTGTTTCTTTAAATGTGCTGAAAAAAATCTTCTATGAGCTAGACAAACAACAATGCACTATTCCTGTGCTAAAAACATGAAAGAGGGGGATTTTGTTCAGACTGTACCTGGCTTCGAATTCCCTTATCTCAAAAAGCTCCTTTCCGCATGTATCTGTCCACTGAACTTTTCTCCGTTCCATAGCAGATTTCAAGGTTTGCACCTCTTCCAGTGACTCGCGCGGTTCCTCGCCTTCACTCACCACTATACAATGCTCTGATGAATCCCTTTTTGAGTTGCTCTTAAGACAACCTTTTATGTCATCTCCAGTGATGGGACCATTAGCGGTTAATTTCTTCTTTGTTGAACCGGGTGAGTCTTCTGAAGAGTTCAATGTGTTGCTTGAATTCACTTTCGGAGGAGACGCAGCTTCAAGCTCCGAAGCTGCACGACCGAAGCAGATGAAGGGAGCATATTTGCGGGGAGCTTGGTTTTTGCCGGAAGCCAGATTAAACACCTTCTCAGCTTCCCCGTCGACTAGTCGGTACTGATTCCAGGGTGATACTTTGACAGGCTTCTCTTCTTCTTTGCGTCCAAGCAGCAAAAGAGCAAGACCATGGCTGTACCCTGAAGCTGATGATGAAAAAAAACCTCCTCCTTCCACAGCCAGTAGCATTTCCACTTCTCATCCAGGAACAATAAACTATATTCTTCTGCTCTGCTTAATGATCTTCATCTTCATTGGCTAGTCTGATGTGCTACAAGGGAAAACAACATCAAATGTTGGCCATACTTGCAATCGAGATATACACTACCGTGTCATGAGTGTAATAAACCAGTAGGGAAAGATGAGACACATTGGTTTGTCTAGTTGTCAAGGACATCATTTGCATTATCTCATTCAACAGGTCATAGCATCTTTACTGCA
Organism: Poa pratensis; assembly: GCA_947311845.1. Classification (NCBI taxonomy): domain Eukaryota; kingdom Viridiplantae; phylum Streptophyta; class Magnoliopsida; order Poales; family Poaceae; genus Poa; species Poa pratensis. The sequence goes on along the minus strand of CAMZMU010000027.1, from coordinate 59,557,035 downwards.
GTAGGCATTCATTCTGTGTTGAACCAAGGCCCATCAATTATTGGTTACTATGCACAGTCAAGAAAAAGGAAAGGTTCCAATTCTATCTACAGTTCCAGTTTTAGTTGAGCCAATTATTGGAGGGTTCAGCCACCGAGTGATCTGAACATGATCACATCCATAATGTACTACAAGTTGCATCAAATCCTAAATGGTACCTCCAAACAGATTAAAAACATTAAAAGGAGCTGCAGCACAGGTTGACAAGAAGTTGCTAATGAGCTAATCCTAATAAGATTCGTTCCAAAGGTAAGCAACAATTGCTTACTTCAAAGTTAATTCGAATGCCAAAAGAAACAGCAAAACTTCCTGACTGAGTTTTAGGGTACACAAGAAAAATTTGCAGAACAGAAATAATGCCCAAGCTAAGATCCCACTAACGCATAACAGACCAAAGAGATAGGCCTTGACACGGATCTAGCATCCAGGAAGCAAACCAATCCTTAATCGAGCTCACCTAAGCAACCAAACTAAAACCGGCAAGACTCGGATCTTGCTAAGCAATAGCTCAACAACAAAAATAACCGGGAAAGTTTATATCGACGGGAAAATAAAATGCTGCGTGTGAACGGATCGGACCTGGGGGCAGAACTACATTCCGACTGGGCACGGCGGGGTTGGAGGCCGGCGAGCTATCGGATCTGAAGCTGATTCGGGAAGCGAAGCGAAGCGAAGCCTTCTCCCTTCCGACGAGAGGAGAGCAGTGGCAATGGCGCAAAGAATCGTAAGAATAAAAATAAGAAAAGGGGGGAAGAGGGAAGCAGGAAATGGGAGTCTGGACCGACCTCAGTGGCAGTTGGTGCTGCGCTGTGCTGTCCTAGTGAGACTTGCGCTGTAGATCTGACATACTGGGCTCCGCGTCGAGGTTGACCTTATGGGCCCGGACTGTAAGCGAGACAGCCACCACGAGCGCGAAAAAAAATCAGTTGTAGGTGGTCGAAGATGGGAGAAGACTGGTATGTTTTTTTTTTTAACCCAGCGGAAGAGGAGCTCCACGGTTTTTAAATAGAGGAGTGAGACACCAGAATCCGCCCAGACTGGGAATCGAACCTTGGTGGGCTGGCTGCACCACCGTAGCCTTAACCACCCAGCCACTAGCCGGTTCTCAGACTGGTATGTTTACAGCCAGATCGGCGTACATAGAGATTATCCAGAGAGGGTCACCCAGAAGGCCAGAATTAGCAAGCTCCTCGGATTGACAGAAGAATACATGGAAATCTCTTTGGAAATTGTGTGTGATGCCCAAAATTCATGTGTTCTGGTAGCGGTGGAGGGTAGTCAGCTTGCTGCCGTGTGCTTCAGAACTACTCCCTTCGTTCTGAAAAGGATGTCATCATGACTACAACTACTGGTACATAAAGATTGGAGAGATGGAGCTCTTTTCGTTCTGTAAGACTTTTGCCACTTTGGTGGTTTTCCTTCTTTTAATAATACATGCAATGCTCTTGCATGGTTAAATAAAAAAAAACTCTGTAATTTCATCCAAAGAGAGAAGTTGGTAATGACGCAAGGGAGAGGCCAGCTCAGGGTTGGCTTAAACTCAACTGTGATGGTGCGTTGAGTACACTGGTTGGTGTAGCAGAAGCTGGTGTGGTTGTGCGGGACAGCTCTGGTGACTTTGTGTTGGCGAAATGTCATAGGTATGATCATATCAACGATTCAGGGACGGTTGAGCTCCTGGCATGCCGAGATGCAGTTCTATTAGCACGTGCGAGGGGATGGACTTGTGTGGTGCTTGAGACGGAGAGCCAATTAATTGTCAATGCCTGGGATGATGGGACGATGCAAAGATCGGCGGTTTCTCAAATCGTCAAGGAGATGAAAGTTATTGTCTCCGTTTTTTCAGGGTTTTAAGTTTTGTTTTGTAAGAAGGGAAGCTAATAAAGCGGCACATGCTTGTGCTTGGAACACCCTCTCTATTAGTTCTGATCTTTAATATGAACTTATCCCTGAATTTTTGATTGAGCCTGTTCAATCAGACATTTTTCAATTGAATAAAAGCCTGACGGTGGAACTTCAAAAAAGAAGATGATGACATGATGTTACTACAACCAGTGGCGTTCATAGTATGGCCTACGGGGATGCCAAAACAACACAAGTTCAGTGCATGGGTTCAAATTTTGTGAATACTACATTAGAAAGAGTAGATTTTAGTCTAAATATGTTCACAATTCCAACAAATAGTGTTAAATTATGCATAAGATTATTAGAGAATAAGTATAATATAACTGGTATAAACAATTCTGCATTTTTTGAGGGGGTGCCAGCGCCACCCATGCCCCACACCCCCCCCTCCCCCCCCCCCCCCCCCCCCCCCCAGATACGACCTTGACTACAACGCCGACGATCGGTAGCCAATTTGGCAACCTAATGTTTAGCCAATAAAGCAGATAAGTAGACATTAGAGCATGATGATGGTAGTTTTGGTCTATGAGGATGATGAGTTGATGTGTGAATCATGGGTCACATTGGAACAAAGATCTCAGATTTTCGTAGCTCCATTGCTTCACTGTTTGATTCATAGACTACAGAAAGGGACACCAATGCCACAGCGGATGCCGACAAGAACCAAATATTTTAAATTTTCTTATAGCTTTGCAACAAGCAGAGCTGACCCTTACCCGACACAGAGTTTCGAAACCTAGGCAGTGAGCAAATAATAATCGTCAAATTGCTCTGGGTCACGTGATGTATATACCAACACTATTTTGCCGACAACCCGACACATGGTCTTGTTCCAATTGAGCGGTGCTTTTTGGATATTTTTTTAATAATACATTTTTTAATTAAATTTGAAAAATATTACGGAAAATCACGAAATTCCAAAAATAATACACCTTCGGCCAGGACTGGGCCGATAAGGGCCCGTCGGCCAGGGCTGGGCCGAAAAGACCCCGTCGGCTCAATCTTAGCCGATTGCTTTACATGGCGGGCCAGGCCTGTGGCCGACAGGCCTTTCTGCGGCACGTGGACACTCGTCGGCCTAAGCCTAGGCGACCGGCCACTAATCGGCCCAAGCCTGGCCGACAGGGTGTAGCATAAGGCTCGGCCGAGCCTTCTTCTTCCTCGCGTTTTCTTCTTCCTCTCTTCTTCATTTCTTGTTCCAGCAGCTCCCTGCGCGCCGATCTGTCCATCCAGCCAACAATTCTTCGTGCATGTAGTGTTAGAGAGTTTAGGCAGCTCAGATATACATATGGGTTAGGTTTTGTGCAATTTCGTGTTGTTTGGTTAGAGCAATGGTGTAGTTTAGGTGGAGGTGGTGTAGGGTGGTGGTGGTGGAGGGTGGTGGTGGTGGTGCAGCGTGGTGGTGGAGGGTGGTGGTGGTGGTGCAGCGTGGTGGTGGTACAGCGGCGGTGGTGACGGTGGTTGTCCATTGAATCGGCACGCTTCAAGGGTATGCATTTTTTTGACTAATTAGGATTTACTGTTAATTATGTACGCATTAGTGTTAAGGTGGTAGTGTGATATTGATATTGCTAGGTATTTATTGCGCTACTAATATTAAGTACATAGATGTTGCCGGTTATAACAGTAAATTGGTGTCACATTAGTACGCATCCTTCAATTAGTGTGGATCAATGTTTTTAAATTAGAGTATGTTTTTATCTGTCATAAGTGTGGATCAGTGTTTTAAATTTATAGTTTGATTTCATCTGTAAGTAGTCTGTAATTTAGACTTTTAATTTGGTTGCGCGAAGATATGGAACAAGTATATTTGATCAGTCCGGATGTGGATCAGAACCATCGCGCAAAGATATTATAGGAGCGTAGCCTCGAGCCTCTAATAACTCGAGGACCGAGTGAATATTGGCAGATACACCCTGCTTGGGAGGAGAGGTACATGCCTAATTGATTTTTACGTGTCATATATTATCTGCATTAATTTTCTTGTTCGCTACATATATATGATTACGAATTTATATTTGTTTGCAGGTTGAAGTGGGCTGGGCTTTTACCTTTCGCGCGTCTAGTAGAGGCCACTGCGGACTCTTCATGCAAGGTGATAGACAACTGTCTTCTCACATGCTTAGTGGACAGATGGAGGCCCGAGACCCACAAGTTTCACTTTCGATGGGGGTGAGATGGCTCCTACTCTCGAGGATGTATCTTTCTTGCTTGGGCTGCCGTTGGCGAGTCAGCCCATAGGGCCGTTGCAGGCCCCAGAAAATTGGGAGCACGAGATGTCACTTCGCTTTCAGGGTATAAACCCTAATGCTGGAGTGTTTATGTCAGAGAATCACGGACTTAAGCTTGGATGGTTACTGAATTTTCAGGTACGCACTGTTTTATTTACATGCATCAATTTATATACATAATGCAATGTTTCGCATGCATCGTTTCATTTCACTGACATAATTTATTTTGAAATGTACAGATACAGAGGTTTCCTGCTGACATTCCGCTGAATGCTACACAAATCACTAGGAGCCTTGAATGCTATATCTTGTGGCTTATGGGAAAGGTGATGTTCACGGAGAACCATGTCACCACTATTAGCAAGAGGTACATCCCTATTACTTTCGATATCGCGAGTGCTACTGCGCCAGAACACATTACATAAAGGAGTTGGGGATCAGCTGTATTAGCGGCTACTTACCGAGCTATGTGCAACGGGTGCCATCTACTATCGGATACAGCATCCATACTTGGATGTCCCTTGTTGTTGCAGCTTTGGTCATGGGAGAGGTTCCCAATTGGACGACCAGACATGCGTGCACACGAGGCTTTCCCAGTGGCTGCGTTTTTTGATGCTGATCACATAGACATGCCTACTTTTGGTTTTATCTGGACACGTCGTCAGGTATGTCTAATCTACGTATTTATCATAATTGTTACATTTTTGCCGACTTGCACTAACTTTTGTGTCGTGCAGAGACGCTTTGCTCATTCACAGATGAGGAACTGCTACCAGCCATTCAACGAGCAGTTCGACATTCTGAGCTCGGGAGCGGTAATCTGGCGACCGTACACGGATGCAAAAAAGGAGGCTATATACCCGGGTGGTATCTCTGACCTGTGCACGAGAGATCGCGCGTACTGGATGACAAAATCAAAGATTGTCTTTGATATCTGCGTGGAGGAGATGGCCCAGCAGCGGGTTATGAGGCAATTTGGTCTACGACAACAGGCACTTACTCTGTCGACAGAGGAACATGTCCCACCTATCATCCACGGGTGTGTTTAATTACGCATTGTTTATTTACGCATTATTCAATTACGCATCCACAGAGGAATTGTCTAACACTTACTACTACTGTAGGCTCACAAGAAAGGGAACTAATAGGACCGCACTATCGTGGATGTGGAGGGTTGGCAGCTACGTTGCAGAGTGGGAAACTGCGACGACACGAGTCTGGCAGGAGGATCTCGTGTTTGATCCTGACCTATTCAATTCGTACCTGCAAATTTACATGACATCAACCCGGTTACGCATTACGTATGTCGAGCATCCTGAGCTGGATATGTATCCGAGCCAGTCTACTGCAGGCCCCAGACAGTACGCGGTAAGAGATTAGTTAATTCTTACAAACTTTGCAAAATTATATACAACTTACTGATAACGATGCAAATTACAGGCTGAATTGACTTACCAGCTACAGACAGAGGTGTCCGAGTACAGACGTTCCCTATCGTCTGGCCCTCTATTGGACCGCCCGCACCATCAGTCCTGGGTGCAGCGCTTCGAGCAGAGGCTGCGAGGTATCTACCAGGCTATCACGTGCACACGTACGTCTGACGTCGATCACCGCCAAGCAGCGGAACGCCCACCACGTCATCCCCCGCAACGGCAGCAGCCACAGCGGCAAGAGCCGCAGGTCACGCCTCAGGATCGACATCAACCACGACCTCGTATGACGTCGCACCCGTCGCACAGAGCACCCTCTCCTGACCAGGCTGGAGGCTCGACGTCGCAGCCGTCGCACAGAGCACCCTCTCCTGACCAGGCTGGAGGCTCGACGTCGCAGCCGTCGCCCAGAGCACCCTCTCCTGACCAGGCTGGAGGCTCGTCTTGGCATCAGCAGTTCAGTCCCACGACGGGCTACCAGCTTCGACCACCTCCCCAGCCAGAGGGTAAGTACCTTGTAAATTTTTATTCACCACGCTTAATGCTACGTACTTGTTTCTTACAGTTTTATTGCATCCAGGAGCCTACGCATATCGTACGTCTATGTCCGCTCAACAGTCGTCTGGATCCGCATGGGAGAGTGAGCAGGAAAGTGGGAGCATCCCTCAAACTCAGGCACAGCTGGACCATTGGATGGGTATGTACAACACTCCACCACCACAGCCCACACAGGAGACACAACAGGACCACGACGAGTCCCTGGTTCCTGGATGTGACGTTCGGCCACCGCACAGGTATGGATGGACGCCGCCGCCTAACGCACCACCTCCGCGTCGTGGCAGACGTCGTGGCTGACACTTCACTCTATTCGTTGAGACTTGTCTATCTATCTATCTACCAGACTTATTTATATCTATGTTGGGACTTGTCTAACTATCTATGTACTAGACTTATTTCGCATTGATATTAGGTGCATGAGACATATCCGTATTTCTATGTATGAGACATATTATTATCTACGCATGAGACATATTATTATTATCTATGTATGAGACATATTTATGTTCGTATGTACGACACATATTATTTTCTATGTACGAGACATATTATTATCTATGTACGAAACATTCCACATTTCATAAATTAATTTAACATACAGAATTACACGTCCACGTTACAACTTCACTAGTTCTAAACACTGCATAGAACAACTGCTGGTACAAATATTACATGCAACTTAACGATAACTAATTCGAATCAACGACTTCACTTCCCTCTGCCACGTGCTCGTGTTGGAGGCATGAAGTCGTCATCACTATTTTCATCGACGACTGCCTTGGATGATCCACCACTCTTCGCCTTTGATATAGCCCTCTTCACTGTTTCAGCGTGAAGGAGATTTCCAGGCCCATCACGACATGCGCCAAAAAGCATTTCCATCCAACCAAAATGAGGGATCTCTTTGTTCACAAACTGTCCATCGGCAGGCCAGTGCTGGACATTCACAAAATCAGGGAAAAAAAGTTAGTACGATAACACTGGATTCTAACATAATATAAATTCGGTACTCAGTTACCTTCACGTGAAATGCATAGGCCTCCGGCGAAAAATGGATTATCTTTGACTTCGGTGTCATAGGCATGTCCCTAAGCCCCGCCTCAATAGATTTTAGCTCATTAATTCTCTGCCACTTCCACCGCCACCCTTCAATTTCATCCCTAATTTCTTCAGGGGTCATCTGGATTTTGGTTTTTTGGCTATAATTTCTCCCACCTCACGAATGTTGCCCCACTCACTAACTAGCTCCCTATAACAGCTCTTGGGCCTACCCTCCCTAATACTACCTTCAGTCCATATTGCGGCGTCATACAAAACACACCACGGCCTATGCTCCGAACTAGGACCCGAACTACCAGACATCGTTCCTATCCGACTGAGGAAATAACCACGCACCACACCCCTACTCCATCACCAAATCTATTGGGGTATATATATAGGCTCACCCAGGAGAAGAAGAGCGGGAGAAAAATGGCGGGAGAAAAAAGGCGGGAGGTAAATGGCGGGAAAAAAAAGACGCGAGAACTATGGCGGGAGAATTAGGGCGGGAGAAATATGGCGGGAGAAGAAGGGCGGAAAAAATACCGGGAGCGACAAACGGGAGGGAGAGATGAAGGCGGGAAAAATAAGGCGGGAACGGGCGTCGCCGGGAAGGGCTGGCGCGAAAAATGCAGACTAATACGGATTCATGCACTGGTCGGCTGGGCCAGAGCCGACCGGACGTAGTCGGCCCAGCTATGGCCGACAGGGGCTAATCGGCTTAGCCCTGGCCGATTAGGTCCTCTGACACACGCAGCGTCGGCCGACTACCTAATCGGCCCAGCCCAGGCCGACAGGCCCTTATCGGCCCAGCCCTGGCCGAAGGTGTATTATTTTTGGAATTTCGTGGTTTTCAGTAATATTTTTCGAATTTGATTAAAAAATGTATTATTAAAAAAAAATTAGCTGCTTTTTGATGAAGAAGAAAGTGTTCATGTGCATTGTTTATGGTCTTCATGGTATGATGATTACTACTTGAAAAAATACTGCACCAGACGGATTATGTCCTCCTATATTTAGAAATGCACAGCTGTTATGTGGTGTCTTGTAAATGGAGCCGCTGCAAATAGATGATTACCTTCATATGGCTATGTGCATATGCATTAAAGCCATGTAGATATTTTATGTAGTGTAGTGAAAGTGTTTGGACCAACCTAATTGAGATCACCAAATGCAGCAAACACGACTCGGCTCGGCACAAGTGCAACGAGAGGATTTACCAAAATGCTTAAAAGTATCGATTATATGCATTGGGGATAGCAGAATTGTCGAATAAGTTTTCAGAAACAATTGACATACACCAGCAAATTCGTGATGAAGATGTTCAACGGAACTACAAGATAATCTAGATGAGCACTTGTGAACGTTCAGGAAACCTAGTTCGAGTGTCACAAGCTATATTCTACAAATTGCCAAATTTAACTTTAAATTTCAGTGTTTGTATTAACTACAATAAAAATTAATATGCAATCTAGTTGTACCGATATAAATATGATCTAAATAGCCACAAAAAATACAGTGTCTGTCCGTTTGGGGACGCCAATGAGGCATACGAATGGATAAGAATCTAGACACCCCATAACCGACAATTTTTCAGGTGCGTCGGTGGAGATGCTCAGTTCCATATACTTGATCGCACCCTCACAACACTTTTACCACCTCCAGGTAGCTCGTGTAAATAAAAAAGTGGAAACACTAGCACGCCCTCTCGAAAGAAAAACCACTGACCAAACTACCACACGCGGTCCAACAGTGCAAGTCTCGCGTTCAGAAAAGTGAAAAGGCTGTGCAAGTCTCCAATTGACAAGTGCACAGGGTCTGATAGGGACAATCAGCAGGAGGCAGGAATGTCTGAACGTGCTGCGCCCATGTCGAGTCCCTGCAAACCTCACAAGCTAATCCGCAACTCGCCATCGAACACCTGCTGCTTCTCCTCTCACGCATTTCCAACTAGTACTTGGCACTACCACACACTCTTATCCACAACGAGCGCGCGCCGGTGTAGTGTGTGTCCAAACCTTCTCCACGAGTTCCCTACCATTCTCTTCTCCCCCTCCTCCTCTGTCTCTCTGTTCTTTCCCAAGAACGCCAAGCAGCTCCAACGAAGCAATGTCTTTGGCACCCTCCATCCCTTCCATCAAGATGAAGGTGGGGCGCGTCGTCCCGCCGGCTCCGTACCGATCATGTAGGTCGTTCGCCGTGATCAGGAGCTCCGCGGGGGAGGGGCCCAGGAGACCCTCGGCGCCCCCGCTGTCGCCCCCGCCGCCCATGCCTCCCAAGACGCCAGCTCTGTCCACACCTCCCAGCCTGTCCCAGCCACCTACCCCGGTGAAACCCGCAGCGCCGGCACCTACTCCTCCTCCTGAGACGAGGCCGGCAGCCTCGGTGGCTGCTGCTTCACCGCCGGTGGGAGGGGTTGTGACGTTCGAGTACCAGAGGAAGGTGGCCAAGGAGCTGCAGGAATACTTCAAGAAGAAGAAGCTGGAGGAGACCAACCAGGGACCCTTCTTTGGGTGGTTGGCCAAGAATGAGATTTCCAACGGAAGGTATGCTTGCCCCTGCAACTGCAAGTTCATGGTCTGTTAGATTTTTTAACTAGTTAGTGAAATGGAATACTACGGTTTGTGAAATAGGAATATTTAGTAACCACTCCCTTTGTTCCAAATTATTTGAAATTCTAGCTTTGTGCTAAAGTCTATAGAAAATTATATCAACATCTACAACATGAAATTAGTTTATTAGATTCATCCAAAATATATTTCTGTACTACACTTGGTCAAATACAGCGAACTTTGATTTAGGACAAAACTTGAACTTCAAATAATTTGCAATGGAGGGAGTAACAGATTGCAAATTAAGGGTGCAGAATGATCATGGTAACAAACAGCAATAGTGCACCCTCAAACAAACAACTGACCTGAGGTTGCTTAGTTCAGAATTAGGCATGTTTATAAGTAATCAAGAGTGAGATCGTAGTAAAGTTACAGCAAATTTTAATGTTCTTTTTCTCCAAGCTACTAGTAGTTGTGACAATAATGCTGAAATGCAGGATGATGTAGCTTTAAGATTAACTGTTTTGTTGGATAGTTTAAGATTGTTTGTTCCTGAAATGGTGATTCTGGTTATGAATTTTTTTGCAGATGGGCTATGTTTGGGTTTGCAGTAGGGATGCTAACAGAGTACGCAACAGGCCAGGACTTCGTCGAGCAAATGAAGATCCTTCTCTCCAATTTTGGGATTGTGGATTTGGATTGATGGCCGATGTATGGTGTTATTGTTCGGTATATGCCGGAAGTATGATCTATCTTCTTTTATCCAACGTATAGAAAGATCAATCTTGCACACTGTTATATCCTTGACTTCGTTTGTACTGTCTTGTCAGTTTTGATGAATGTAAAATCCACTTTCCAGCTATCTTCTTTGTGAATGGATTTACTCAAGAAGAATAAACGGATATTCCATTAGGACGTCCAGTACATGGTAAAAGCTTATCTGGAAATGCATCATATGGTAACTAAGAAATGAATGGATCTTCAAGCATGCTAGGCCTTCAAAACTTAGAAGGCTCTTTTCAAGAAAGACATCTCTTTGCTTATGCATAGAGTCGAGGACAAGCATAAACAATCTCTGGTCCTACCAACGTTTTCTTCATTGCTTTGTACATATCCTTGTAAATGCTTTTCAAATTTGGCTAAAATACTGTAGGGGGCTACCCAACTGTATGTGGTAAAGAAAATGCATAATTGCAGGGCTTCAATCCCAATTTAGCTTTCAGGCCGAAAAACAGGTCAAGTAATTTGAGTGACATGAGTTTGTTGGCACCACAAGGCCACAACGTTCTTACAAACAAGGAGGCTTATAAAATTGTGGTTTGCGCACAAAATATACTTATTAGGTTGTGTGGAACAAAACAATCTATTCATACACACTATAGATGTATCACAAATATGACCTTCTATGGAGTGTGCTACCCACATATACTCAGTGAATAATACCTACGGATAAGCAGAAATTCTAGATTGCTATATCTAAGCTGCATACAATTTTTGACATAGCAGCAAACAACACCTATGAAGTATTCATGTTAAAGTCACGTAATATAGTACTTGCAAGGTTAGTGATCTTTTGCAACTTGGGACAGGTAAGTGGCAGTAAATTCATCGTAATGAAACATATTACCTGTAACTTTCTGTAGCAACAATGACCTTAAATGCGAGATAAGTTAAGAACATCGTGCACCCAGTTGTTTGCTACCATAAAATTTGAAGAGGTTAACAATACTCTGTCCCTGCTACCACCCTATAAACAAGCTACCAGTAATCCCCACAAGAACACTTTCCATCCTCAAAATGATGGAATCGGATGGAATCCCTTAAAATGATTTGCCGGCCAATAATCTGAGATATGTATCTAAAAGCTGTGTGACAATCTCCACAAACCCGAAGGTTCTTCATGATTCTTATGGGTACACTTGAGGAGGAGCGAGTTAAAACAAAGGCAACTGCAAGCTTTTCACTATGATAGCTTAGCAACTCCTCTTTGTTCTCTTCTTCAAGATCATACAAGGCAAACTCTGTCATTGGAACATAACCTGCATTCCTTATCTTCTGGATCAAAACACTCAGCTTTTCATATATTTCTTTGGTGTTCGGATGTGATCTGTCTCCAGCAATGAAGGTATGAACTCCATCACCTAAGGTTACCCAACTGCGACCAGCCTCTTTTTTCACTGCTGCTCCCCCAATTGCAGCTCGTGCTTTGGCTGTATCCTCCCACCTTCCTGTTGCTGCATAAAAGTTAGATGCAAGAACATAGTTTACAGGATTTTGAGGTTCTAATTCCAAAAGCATCCGTGAAGCTTCTCTCCCCAGATCTATCTTGTCACTGTCCTTTGATTGTCGGCAAGCAACTAACACAGTCCTCCATATGAGGGTATTTGGTTTCATTGGCATCCTTTTGATGTATTCCCGTATCTTGGTGAGCTTACCAGCTCGACCAAGAAGGTCTATAACACAAGAATAATGTTCAATCTGAGGCAGTATACCATGGTCCTCCATCATTTCAAGGTAATCTAGACTTCTATCTACCAATCCAGCATGACTACAGGCAGACAGAACACCGACAAATGTGACATGGTCTGGATTTGCTCCACTTTGCTGCATTTCTTCAAAGATATCTAAAGCTTTTCTTCCAAGACCATGTCTCGCATAACCAGAAATCATAGAATTCCATGAGAACTCATTTTTCTGACTCATGGAATTGAACACCTTTGAAGCATAGTCTATCCTTCCACACTTGGAGTACATATCAACAAGAGCACTCTCAACCACAACATCTAATTCCAACTGTGACCTAATACCAAAAGCATGCATCTCCATTCCACGCTCTAATGCTGCTACAGAAGCACATGCATTCAGTACAATGGAGAAAGTGCAACAATCCATCATTTGGTCACTGTGCATCATAAGCCAAACACAGTCCATAGCTTCCTGCAGATGGCCATTGTAGATGTACCCTGAAATCATTGAATTCCATGAAACAGCATCCCTTTTGCCCGACATTTCAGAAAACAGCTGCTCACATGAATCCATGTCTCCTGACTTAGCATAGCATGACACCAGAGCATTATCCACTGCATTATCTTCTATAGCTCCATGCTTGAGCACCACAGCATGAACCTGCTTTCCCAACTCAAGCATAGACAACGGCGACAATACAGCCAGCAAGTTAACAAATGTCACTTTATTTGGGACCAACCCATTCCTCATCATATTGGAGAATACTTCTACCGATTCAGCAATAGGTGCTTGCGAATTGGCCATGACACCCATGATAGAATTCCAGGAAACTACATCATGTTCAGCCATAGAGTTGAAAACATCCCAGCACTCCGATCTAGCTCCACATTCTCCATACATTTTAACCAGCGCATTTGAAACAGAGGTATCTAAATCCAGTCCCCACTTTACAGCATCACAATGGACTTGCTGACCCGTAGCCAAAAGTCCCAAACTTGCACATGAGCTCAAGCCGCTAATTGCAGCAAAATTTGATGGACTTATACACCCTTGTCTCATTATACAATAATTCATCATTGCACTTTCACAGTCACCATTCTGATCAAGAACAGAGATAATGGTGTTCCATGAAACCCGATCCCTTGCACAAAGCAACTGGAAAACCCTAGAGGCTTTATCAATGGCACCACATTTTGCATACATATTAACTAGACTATTACTGACAGCAATTTTCAAATCAATAAATCCAGTTCTAAGAACTTGTCCGTGGACTTCCCTACCTTTCATCAACCCATCTTCCGGTAAAGAAAACTCAGCTATCGCTCTGAGCAACACAACATATGTGTCTGCATTGAGAACAACCGACTCCCTAGTCCCCACGAAAATCCTCACTGCTTCTTCACTGCAGTGCTGCTTGACCAAACCCACAATCAGACCATTCAAGGTAACTGCATTCCTCTCTTCCAAGCTGAGAAAAATGGCCTTAGCTTCATGAAGCATGCCATGCCTCGCAAATGCACTGACAAGGGCGCTTCCCACATAGAGGTCACTTGAGCTGCCAGAACTGAGCACTCTCGCGAACACTTGCTCAAGCACTCTTGCGCTGCACGAGGACACAGACGCCGCAGTGATCAAGCTCCCAAAAGTATGCTCATTTGGCCTCAACCCAGTTGCTGCGTCATCACGCAGCATTTCCATGAACAGGGAAAACGTCGAAACCACATAGCCTTTCTTAGCATACACAGACATCAAGGCGTTCCACGTGATGAGGTCCCTAACTTGCGTGGTATCAAACACTCGTTGCGCCTGAACCGGCAGACCGACAGAACAATTACCGTACACAGTGATCAGGGCATTGCAGACAGTCGTATTAGACGCATACGTAGTCTTCGAGATCAGCCCATGGACCTGCACCGCAAATCCCAGGTGCTCCGGGCCAGCATCCTGGCACACCCGGAGCACGCTCCCGAAGGTAAATGACGTGGGCCTGCTGCACCCGGAACCCACCCGAAGCATCGTGCGGAACACCTGGAAGGCCTCGGCGGTGAGCCCCGATAGCACGTACCCAGATACGAGGCAGGTCCAGGAGACGGCGTTCCGCTCCGGCATATCGTCGAACACCCGGCGCGCGCAGGAGAGGCGCGAGGCCTTGGCGTACGAGTTGACGAGATGGTTTGCGAGGAAGAGGTCGTGGGTGAGCCCGCGCTTGATGAGCTCGACGTGGAGGCTCTCCGGGGCGGCCTCTGATCCGCTGCGGCGACGGAGAAGGCAGAGGAGGTCGGCGTGAGGGTGAACTGGCGGCGGCGAGCGAGGAGGCGGGTATTGCGGAGGAGGGAGGCGGTGGGCGAGGAGGTCGCGAAGAGGCACGGCAGGTGGGAGGCGGCGAGGTGGCGGCGGGGAACGGAGTGCGGAGCTGGAGGAGGAACGGAGCATGAGGTGAGGCAATGGCGGGAGCTTACCGCTACGGTGCATGTGTCTTGCAAAAGAATGTCAAATGGGAACGCGCAGGGGCTTGTGATAAAAGGGCGCGTTTGGTAGCCTGCATCTATTTCTCATCTCCCTGGGGCAGGTTGGTCATGGCCAGATCTGGCAGAGCCATCCTCTTAGCCTGGTTGTGCATGTCGTTTAGTTAACTACATGACGTCTGGCTGCATCGGTTGCATGCAATCTCTTGTGCTTGACTTGGTAGAAGCGAAGACACCTTGTTTGGTTACATGCAGCGTTTGTTACCTAAATTCAAATATGATGAGCTTACCAGTCCGCACCGCATTACATCATAACATAATGCATCACCATCTAGAGAAGCAGCAGCTTAACGATCACCACAATAAGAACTACGATGACGAAGTCCTTGATCCTGCTAGGTTTGTGATCGTTGTCCATCTGGACTATCACCTCATTAGCCAGCATCTGCTCGGCCACCGTCATGTTGCCTCCTCCGGCAACATCTTCTATGCCCTCCTGCTGCAGGAAGTTCTTGTAGCTGAACCGTGCTTCAACCAAAGTTTCGAAGCCTTCATAGCTGTTGTTTGAGTAGCCGGCGACCTGATCCTGGCAGGTTCTCCAGGAGTTGTACACTCCAGGCCGCCTCCCCCTGTACACGACGTACCAGTTCATCTACGAAGACAGGAGCAACATGAAAGGTTAGAGAAGACACAGAAGAACATCATAAGTAGACATCATTTCATAGAAGTAGAGCAGCATGCATGATCATTACAAAAGCAGGATCACAAGTTCATCCTACCACTATGGTGTTAAACTACCACCACATCAAAAAGCGGGTGTTGTCCTACCACCAGCAGAGGGGTTAGCATATACCACCTCATCAAAATATACAGGCCATAAGAGTAGTTTGTAAGCCCTAGCTAAGCCAAAATGTACATCATCATCATCATCATCATCATCATCATCATCATCATCATCTTCATGCTGCTGCCCGCACGACCACAACAAGACACACCTACTCGGTGTAGTACTTGGCGAGGAAGGTCCTAAGCCAGAGAGTCCTGTGCTGCAAATGCATGCCCACAAATGCAACCCCCTGGGCCTTGTTGTCCACAAGGTGGCCGAGAGCAACCATGAGGGCTTCCTCCGTGAACCCGACGGCATCCATGGCAGCCATGTACAGCTCAGGGTGCATGTCAGTTGGCTTGCTCTCACGAATGGCCTGGGCGACATCCTTCACTGCTTCGGTCATGCTGGCGAACGCCTAGCTCTCGTCGTCGCCGAGACCTCCCCTCTTCCTCTTCCCTCCAGCAGCAGCAGCTCCGGTAGCTCCGGCGGCTCCGGCAGCTCTCGGATCTCAGTTGCCGTCAGCAGGCTTGTCCGGACCGTCAAGCACGATGGTCTCGGACTCCTGGGTCTCGCTGAAGTCTGGCTGGCCACTGAGAGGATCCCTTGACCCCCTGGCAAACTTGCCGGTTGCCAACCCATAAGAGAAGCTCATCTGCATCTGCGTGTAGTTCATGATGGGCTTGTTGAGGAACTCGGCGTCCTTGGGGTGATCCTACCAGTCAGGAACAAGGGTTTACATCAAAGGTTTGGAACATAGGTTCGGAACTAGGTTTGGAAGATGTGCTAACCGTGACATGCCCCTCGTAGTGGTCATTCTCAAGGACGATGGTGTAGGATTCCTCACACCATTGAGCCCCGCTCCAGTCACGCAGTTTGGTCACCATGAGCCACCTTTGCCTCCACTTCCTCAGGTGATTGTACTCCTGAGTAGAAGTGACCTCAGCTCCACAGTGAACAAACAAAGCTTTGGCGACGGTCTTGAGGTGGCATTCTTTGAAGCCCTTATCGGTCCTAACACCAGTCTTGATGAGAGCACACATCTGGTTAAGCACAAATGTGGACATGAAAGGAAGCCATTTCATGGTCCCCTTCACCCCAGCCTTAGCCTTGGCCACCTTGGCTTTGACGGCCGCATCGATGGAGGCTAAGTACTCTTGCACCACAATAGAGCAACCCGGATCGACGGGACGAACTGGCATCTCCACCTGTGAGTCCTCAACCCATGAAGGGATCTGAGAGTCCCCAATGGGGATCAGGGCCTGACTAAGGTCATCGCATTCCTACATCGGTTACGAATCAGTGGCTAGAACAACATTATCATACCTCCTACACATGCTCACGGAACTACAACAGCTACACAAGCTCAAGAACTTGAAGAACTACACAAGCTCAAGAACTACAACAACTACACAAGCTCAAGATCTACAAGAGCTACACAAGCTCAAGAAGTACATCAACTACGCATGCTCAAGATCTACAACAACTACACAAGCTCAAGATCTACAAGAACCACACAAGCTCAAGAAGTACATCAACTACACAAGCTCAAGATCTACAAGAACTACACATGCTCAAAGATCTACAAGAACTAATCAAGCGCAGATCTAGGTGAGCACTTAGGGTTTTGTACTTACAGCCATGGGTGAAGTCGAGGACGAAGGAGGACACCTCGAGGAAGAAGACCGTCTCCCACCGCCGTAGACACCCCAGACACCGCCGCCGCCTGCCGGTGAAGAGGCCACCGCTTACCTGCTCATCGTCCGGTGGTTGAGAGCTCGGTCGGAGGGGGGAAATGGTGGCTTGATTTTGGGCGGTCACCGGAATGGGTCTAAATAGGGAGGAGTTTCGTGGGCGGTGACCGATTTTCTCCCGCCCCCTTTTTCGCTGCAGCGCGCGGGCTCTCGCCATCTCCATGCTCGCATGAGTAGCTGCAGGCGGGGGAGCGAAATTGCAGCGGAGGGGGAGAGAACGAGCCTGGCTCCCGGGGCACGGTCGATCTGAGCGTGCCTCTCGGGCCTGGCCCGAGGCTGCTTTGAGGACCGTGCTGGCCTGGCCCGGGAGCTCGCACAGGCAACCAATCAACGGGCCATTGCAGCTGGCGGGCCTGGCCGACCTATCTGCAGGATACCAAACGCGCCCAAAATGACTCCCGGAGTCAGGCCATCTCCAGTCGTTGTGCCCGCAGAGTCCAAAACGACACTATTTTGGGCCGTCGCGGCGCAAAAACAGCGCTATTCTGCATCCTGGGTGGGGTGCGTTTTCCAGCCGTGAACCCAACCCAAGTTTCGGCCCAAAAATTCAAAAATGCCGGAGCAATAAAATAGTTGCATAGAGGCGATTTTCATTCATATTTTGGCGCAAAAATCGTCGATTAAATAGTAGAATTTTGAACTTAAAACTTAAAAATATTTAGAACTTTATTCTGGCGATCTACAGGGCTAGTTGATGCCCAGGCTGTTGTAGATCGTCTGGCTGTAGTTGCCGCCGTCGCCGTCGTCGTCGGAGCCGTCGCCGGGGGGCGCGCTCGTCAACGTGCTGCCACCTGCTCAGAAGCAAGGTGCGCTTGAACTCGTCGTCCTCCTCCTCGCTATCGCTCGGGTCGAGCTTGTAGTAGGGGATCTCCGACGCCACCGGAGGAGGAGGAATGCGGCGGCGGCCCGCATTGGCAGCGGCGGCCTCCTGGCGTTCCTTCGCGCGCTTGCGCTCCACCTCGGCGAGGATTTGGCGCTAACGTTCCAGCTCCTCCGCCGTGAAGTCGACGAGGCTCCAGTCGGCAGCGAAATCCTCCGACGCCGGCTGGACCGTGTTGAAGGAGGCCTCCTCCGCCGCCTTCTGGCAGGGCCACTCCTCCTCCTACTCCCCCAGCGCCGCCGCCGCTTGGACGTATTCCGCCGGTGGCTGCCACTCCTGCGTGGGCTCCTGCTTGGGCTCCTTCTTGGGCTTGACGAGGCGCCGAAAGACAGAGCGAGGAGGAGATGCGGCGCAGCGCTGGGAGGAGCGCGGCTCGTTGATGCGCAAGGCGCCACTGCTCATGGGGGCACGGCGCCCGGCGTTGAGGGTGGGAGGAGTCAGAGACAGGGGCGCGACGCGTGTACCTGGAGGCGCCGAGCGCGCGCCAGAGGAAGACGACGTGGCAGAGGAGGACGCGGCTCCCATCCACCGGGGCGTCCACGACGAGATCCACGGCGGCATGGTGAGTCGGGGCTCGTTGTCGGCGGCGATGTAGTCCATCACCCAGGCGAGGTTGCGGTGTTGGCCGCCCCACCACCGCTTGCGTCCCCTGGAGTTGTGGCGGCCCTCCGGCTGGCCGTTGTTGCCGCGGTTGGCGATGTCGAGGTCGTGGTGGCGCTGGAAGTAGGCCGTCCAGAACCCCTCGTTGCCCTCCGCCCTCCAGCGCGGGTCCATGGCCTACTCCGGCGTCAGGCCTTCGCGAACCTCGGCGATGGCGTACTCGCGCTCGACGCCGGCGGGGACGGGGGGAACGGGGATGCCACCCGTGCTGAGATGCCACGATCCCTGGCCGCCGGAGGGACCAGTGAAAGTGCATGGTTGCCCCCATGCGTGGTTTTGTTAATTAATGACAATTCTTATGGACTAATGTTTACATTGAGATATTCTTATAAATTTTGTCCATGGGAAAATATAGGAGTTCAAGTGTTGGACTCTTGAAGATGACATGATGACCAATGCTCTATTCAAGGGTTTATATGAAGAATGGTCATGCGTAGAGTTGAGCTCATTGCAAGTATGACTTGGAAAATAAGATTGAGTGCACAATCATGTTTACCCCCAAGCCATCATACATATCAAGAGAAGAAGATGAAGTGCAAGTTCAATATGATGCATCTCGGAAGATTTCATTTGATTGAAGCTTGCAAAGGAGACATGAAGACGAAGCTTAGCGAGGCCCTCCCATAATGGAGTATGGGGGAGCATTTTGAGAAGTCTTCATCAAGCATGTGCTAGCAAGCACAATCAAGAAAGGTGTTCCAACTTGAGAGAGTCAAGATCGTCATCATCGAGCTCAAGTGGAATGTGCAAGGCAAAGGTATGATCTTGATAGGTTTTCTATTTTACCGGTCTCATGTTGTTAGTGGGAGACCGGGTTTTAGGATAGACGGCGTACTATCAAGAGGGGCTCTCAAGTGAGTAACCTGATCGCATCTTTGTGGAGAGCTCAAACCTTTGCATACTTGGCATTTCATCTTTGTTGGTTCTTATGTGGCTTTTATCCTTGTTGGGTTTTGGTGCTTGTCGTGATCTTCATGACAAGCCCAAGTTCTTCGAAAACGGATTTCTTATGGAAAACTTGTTGCGTTTTCGTGTTGGAAATATTATCGGTTCATCCTTGAGTAAAGTTACACACCTTCTATTGTGTGCCAACTTAACTCTATTTATGGTTCTTAATATTTATGGCCTAGGCTTAGGCCGGAGTCTCCGGCCCTTGGGACGGAGTCTCTGCCCCTGGCCCGGAGTCTCTGGCCTCTGTGGCCGGAATGTCTGCCCGAGCTGCTCCATGACTGATGTGGTTCAGCCCCTGGCTGAGACCGGAGTATCCGGTCCTTGGTCCGGATTATCCGGTGCTGGCCGGAGTCTCCGGTCACTTAGGCCGGAGTCTCCGGTACGAGTTTTGCTGCAACGGCTCTTTTTCTGGGAGGCCTATAAAAGGCTCCTTCTTCCGCAAAGAACTAGAGCTTTTCTGCAACACATTTTTCTCTCTCTTCCCCACCATTGTTGACCTTGAAAATCTTGCTCCTCTCCCATATCTTTGAGAGATTTGAGAGAGGAGATCTAGATCTACATTTCCACCAATCAATCTCTCCTCTAAGTGAGGGGAACCTAGTGGATCTAGATCTTGGAGTTCTTGTGTGGTTCTCCTCTTTGTTCTTCCTCTCTTATTCCCCCATAAGCATTTGTTGCTTTGTTAGATGTTGAGAGTGTAGGATTTGAGCACTTGCACTACAAAAAATCCGGCGATCCACCACGTTTTTTCTGCGACATTCTGATAACGTCGAGTGTTTTTGTCGCGGTGGGCTAAAAAGTTGATAATGCTCTCGACGTTTTGGTTTTCCCAGTAATGGGCCAGTTGCGCGCGACGATTCGCATATTGTACGTCGTGGATTTTCGTCCCGGCCCATTAGGCCAGCTTGAGCCCAGTTTCCTTCGACGAAACTGTCTTTATCACGTAGAACATCGCAGATTTTCGTCTCACTGCCACATTCTGTGCAGATTTTCGTCACGTAGAACGTCGCAGATTTTACGTAAAACATCAGTTCAACACGAGCATTCACACATCGCATGCCCATCAGTTAAATTCACACGAATAGAAGCGCGTCCAGGTTCTCCCGATTGACGTCGTACATGGCATGCAAAAGTACAAATATATATAGAGAGGAGTATAGCAATATTAAACCTATAACACAAATCACAGGCACACACACATATATACGATAAATTCAAAGGCAGTACAGATAGAGAGTAGCAACTAAACGTAGCTATTAACACAAATTCATAGGCACACACTGCTGTCCAGTCGAGAGGCGCCGCGCGCACGCTGAAGATCACCAACTCCTATCATCAACCACGTCAAGCCCGAGCCACCAGTGTCGGCGTCGTCCTGCTTCTTCCAGCCAGCATCGCCCGAGCCACCAGCGCCGGCGTCGTCCCACCTAGAGCTCTTGGCGCCGCTCGAGCTTGCTTTCTTCTCTAAGCAACCGAGACAGTACGTTGCTCTAGGGGGCTGTGGTGCTGGTGGTGGTGGTGCAATTGGGACGAGGTGCGCTCAGTCCCACTCGATGATCTTGATCTTACAGTACAGCCACTAGTACAGAACGACACATCGAAAACGGGCCAAAAACCCCTTCGGCAACGGAGAAAGGGTCCGTGTCCCCGACCCTGTCACTGATGTGAAGGCCTTAATCGGTAACGGAGGCAAAACACCGTTTCCGATGAGGTCCCCATTTGGCAACGGTTATGCGCAACATCCGTTGCTTTAGTTTTCCAACATCAGATACGGAGTTTTCCATCTACCCGTTTGCACTGAGTTTTTCTCATATTTCGGTTATATGCCATAATACATGAAAGGCTGATTGGCACAATGCACTAAAACATTATTCAATTCATAACATAGAACAAATGTCATACTTACATTGGTATACAATAATATCACCGTTTTTACAATTTGACTACAATCATATCTATCATACACTAGTCATCAACCCGTGCATCCGCGCGGGCTTAAGTTTATGTGATTTACTTTGTTAGTACAGAAAAATATATGGACCTAAAATTGTTTGCCCATATCTTAGACCACTAATATTTTCTATATGTTTCTTAGGCTATAATCTATTCATTGATAAATAAATCAGCTGTATGCTTGAGGAGTGATGCCACCCCAATTCAATCGCATGGAAAAATAGGTGGTGACGAATGCACTTAATTCTGTGCTTAGTCAATGCAAAGTTAGGATACAGAAGTACAAAGCTCGCAAAACTAAGCATTAGTATTTTTTTTGTAAGCACTAAGATGCATTAGTGACATATCCAAGATATATTTTAATGCATATATAAACTTGAATATTTGATTGCATTTTACGTACAACCCGTGGTAAGTATGTCACATGATAATACTTGTTTGGCAACTAAACATATTATTACAATATGCTCACATATATCTTAGTTTATCTTATCACATTGAACTGTAACGGTAGAAATAACATGCGGAGTTTCTTAGAGTAATGATAAATGGACAAATGTAAACTACATTTTTCATATATACACCACTTTGCGTGGCAAATAGCAATGAAGATCCGATCATGTCAGATAAGACATGGATTCCACATGGCATACTGCAATTTTTATTTTTTGCCACGCGTTAATGTGCATGTGAGTTACCTACTTGACCAATTA
Source organism: Poa pratensis (assembly GCA_947311845.1). Classification (NCBI taxonomy): domain Eukaryota; kingdom Viridiplantae; phylum Streptophyta; class Magnoliopsida; order Poales; family Poaceae; genus Poa; species Poa pratensis. The sequence goes on along the minus strand of CAMZMU010000027.1, from coordinate 59,534,614 downwards.
AGTGACATGTTATTTTGGATAATTTTCTTCATCATACTTATCAATCATCAATCACCATCGATTACTGGTTTGCATCTCCTCAACTTCAACAACATTATACTTAAAAGCATCAATATGTTCTCCTCCATGTTTAAGCAAGCAACATGTTCACCAACTTCTCATTGGCACAGTCATACTCATGACCCTTGTCGGTCGTCTTGGTCTTACCAAAAGGAATTGCTGAGATTAAGAAAGACCGGGCCGGGTATTACTTTCCAAGATTTAGAAAGCTTGTGGTTTTTTCTTTTTCTTATCATCATACGTTTTGATACGGAGAATTTTGAGGACTTTTTTATGTGAGTTTTGAGGTATCCATTTTTCTGGATTGTTATGTTGTAGCAATAAAATTAGTTCTATTACTACATTTCATACTCTGTAGTAGTTTCATCCCATGGTGCAGGAGGCGTCCAATGCCCTGATAACTAATTGGAGTTGATTCTAACTATTGTAACTCGGCCATATGGATAATTACGTGGATTGCCATACGGTAGGTCTGATTAAAAGCATATGCATTTTGGAAAAAATATACGTAGGCCTAAAGTTCAAGAGTAAAAGCTATAGAAAAGCTAACCTCTCAAATTTGCATGTTTCATATATAGATACGTGCAAATTTGGACAAAGTTGACACTTTTTTTTGTTAACGGAGGGAGTATGTGCTATTCATAGTGACATTAAGAATATAATACTCTGAGTACAGTAGCATAGAAGGTAGTATTTCCTTCGCTACTACATAGTGTCGTATTATTGTTAATTATCTTTTGAAGATTGCTGCAAGTAAATTATGAGAGATACAAAAATCTACTGAATACTTATTTCTTATTATTAGCAGCACCACAAAATATTGCTTAGTTAATAATGTGAAGGTGTATGTACTTTTCCACTTGCACGTGACACCACAAATCGTTGAAATCACACTACAGTACTGTGTAATGAATTAATTAATCAGTGTAACAAATTAGTCATCAAGATGGGATAGAACCATGCTTGAGCGTGCAGACATATGTATGCATGCATGCATGCATGCATGCAACGGTATGCAAAGGAAATAATCAGATGATCAAGCCAGCCTCCTATAGCATGCATCCAGTTTTATCACCTGAGATTTATTCCGTCGCGGCTGCGGAGGCTATCCAGCATCCTCTGAACCTGATCAGAAAGATTACTGCGTAATAGAGATTAGAATGCAGCACTCTTTGGATCCGAGTGTGTACTGTGCAGATGAGGGCACAAATTAAATTCGCTAGCTGCTGCCCGATCTTGACCCGATGCTATCTATAGTAGTACGTGGTGACGGTCCCTGCAACTCCCGTCGCCATGAGATTGGGCGAGAGGATAATTTGGTTGGTTATTCAATGCCTAATTAATTAATATGGATGATATAGGATTCGAACTCATGTCTACCAAATCGCGCTGGAGGGTCACGCGACATGCCTTGGGCAACAGATTTAATCCGACGCTTGCCTACGGATCGTACGGACAACATTTGTTAATGTCTAGGATTAACGTTCGTATGGTGCCTCCAATTAGTAAATATAAGATTGGCATAATGTAATATCACCTACTACACTTTGACTACAATCATGAACTCTAAACTTATAAACAACTAACCTAACAAGATGGAAGGCTGGCTTAATTAAGCCAGCGTTCCATCTTTGACTTGGAGCTCACCTTCTATGAGCTCTCGGTCGTCGCTGTACCCACTCCGAGATCAGTATCCACGAAATTTCCTTGTCTTAAGGTTTTTGGTTCTCGGAATGGTACATTGGTACTTTTATGCAGTGTTGCCGAAATAAACTCCTGCGTGAAAGAAAAAAAAGATTAGCGAAATATACAAAATACATCTGGATAAAAAAAAACCGGTGGCTATTTTCCAGCAACTGCTTTGTTCGGTTGCCATTTTCAAAAAACTGCTAAGATCGACGGCAAATATCCAGGAACTGCTCTGTTCTGTGGCAGACAGTTCGCATTCCTTCCTTCTCTTCTTCCTCGTTCCACCCCAATCCCCCACCCGCCATGGACGACCGTAAGAGAACAACAAAGACAACTACCGTCCGTACCCACGGTACCGTTCTGGAGGTGGTGTACACGAACGAGGAGCATACTGTGGAGCGGATCCTCGACAAGTACGAGGAATGGCTAGCAGAGGAGAAGCATCGGTTCATCGGCCTTGACATCGAGTACACCCGTAATCGTCGGGACATGGCTGTCCTGCAACTCGCCATGCGCCAGCATGTCCTCGTGTTCCACTGGTGCAATTCCAAGAAGAATTGTCCAGAGTTGGACAAATTTTTTGAACGCAAGAATATCACCTTCGCAAGCGTGGACATCACCAACGACAGCAAGGTGCTTTCTTCTGCCGGCTTCCACATTCCATCGGAGTACTACGTGGACATCCAACTCGTATACAAAATCAAGGGTGGAGACGAGAGAGACGGAATGGGCGATCTAGCGGCAGACCTCATCGACAAATTATACGCCAACATGAAGAAGGAGTTCCCATCCAACCAGCACGGTTTTTGGGAGCGGATGCCGCTGCACAAAGTTAACCTCGACTACGCAGCAATAGATGGGTACGTGACCTACGAGTTGTATCGCAAGATCCTAACCTTGAAGGACAGACTACGTCCAACATGGCAGGAAATGCTCTGCCCTAGGTGCAAGAATGCCCTAGGTGAATTGCAATAGGTTTTGGATGCGGGTGTTTAACTAGTTTGTACAGTTGGTGCTTTAACATTAAGTGTTTGTAATTATCAGAACATGTATGTGTGAATTTGCACTAGGAATTTGTTTATGTGATGAAATGCTCATACGTAGAACCTAGTTCATCGGCATCACAGCCGGTCACAGAAAGATTTATACCTTTCAGCCGGCGGGAGATCGAGGAGGTGCAGGCCTCTGCCAGATGCGCTGAGATGCTACCAGCGCGCTGCGACGTAATCACCTCCTCCTCCTTCTCCTTCGTCGACATCCACCTCCTCCTCCTTCTCCAGATCAGACACCACCTACAGATCCTCCACCACCTCCAAATCGGCCACTTCCTCCTCCAGATCGGCCACTTCTTCCTCCAGATGGGTTTCTGCTGGTAGATCCGCCGGAGGTGCTGCACCACCACCTCATGAATGACCTCCTCCACATCGGCCTGGCTCAGAAGAAGCCGGGCATCACCGGAGGAGGAGGGCGTCAGATGGTGGCGCTGCCGCATCATTAGCGGACGCATGGCCGCCTCCAGATCGACCTTCCCCTCACGAAGGGCTGCCGCTAGAACGGTGCTGCCGCGGCGGCTAGAGCCGCGGCCGCGATGGCCGGATCTAGAAGCGCCGACAGAGGAAGCCATTAGAGAGAGTGAGGAGAGTTGAAAGCCACAGTGTGCGGCGGCTAGGGTTGGAAGAGAGACAGTGAGAGAGAGAGAGTGATAATGAGAACGAGCCGACAGTATATATAAGCACCACATTGGCAACAGACATTTTATATAACCGTTTCCATTGATTTTACACCAGCGAGAGAGTAAACTTACTACCCAACTTACTAACAGGTACTCTAAATTACATATAAACGCAGAGACCACTTAGCAGCTAATGCTACTACATACGGACTTGATAATGAAGTAAACGATTACATATATGCTACTACTAGCTAATGCTACTACTAGCAGCTGCTGATGAAGACTCGGGCTCGTCGTCGCTGTACACGAGTGCGTCCCTCCGGCATAAGGTACCGTCGAAGATATTGATGAAGAACCCGTTGTCGCCGTCGAACTCGAAGCACAAAAAGTGCCCCTGCTCAAGCTTGTACGCTTGGGCGAATGACTTCCATCCCTGGCCGAGGTACAAATTCCCCCCGGCACTCACGGCCGTCTTCACCGCCCAGCTGCCGTTCTCGCAGTCCTCCATCTTCAGATGCATGGTAGCTGCCACCATGCCTTGGAGCTTCTCTGCGAACGCCCTCGGGAGCCTCAGGCGGCTCTCGATGCCCTTGTACAGGATAACCAAGACCTCGAAGCCGCACAGCTCCGGGGACATGTCTTTAGAGGACGGTGAGGGCGACACCGACGGCGTGGCATTGCGGCTGCGCCCCCTACCACGGCCGCTCCCTCGTCCACGGCCGCGCCCACGTCCACGGCCGCGACCGCTGATGGTACCTCTCTCCGGGGACATGTCTTCAGAGGACGGTGAGGGCGACACCGACGGCGTGGCATTGCGGCTGCGTCCCCTACCACGGCCGCGCCCACGTCCACGGCCGCGACCGCTGCTGGTACCTCTCGCCATGAATTTGGACTGAGGGGATCTGGCGAAGTTTGAATAACTGTAGGCGATGGACTGGGGCTTCAAAGAGACCGCTGCTGGTACCTCTCGCCATTTATACTCACGGGTCTGCTCCGCCCACCTCCCCATCTGCCCATTCGCTAGCCTCCACGTATCAACATTTTCAACGGTTGGAAAATTCTATCCGTTACCATAGAGGCAAATATTGGAAACGGACAATTTTATTAACCGTTGCAAATATAATAGGTGACGGTTAATAAAAAGGGTCTGTTGCCAATGTAGGCGGGCCTGGTCAGGTTTGTACGCACCGGCCGCGCGGAAAGCGTGATTCTCCGTCGCCTAACGCCTGCCGTTTCCATAGAGGGGTATCCGATGTGTCGTTCTGTACTAGTGGAGCTCGTAGGAGACATAGCCATCCCTAGCTGCATATCTCAGTTTCAATTCTTCAAGTGGGGAATCCTCCGAGAAGTGGTGTCGTTCCTCTGGGAAGTCTGCCTTCATGCGCACGTACAAATTAGAGATGAGTGTGTTTGCCAGGGCGGCCATGCCATTGCTTGTCCTCTCCCTTCCATTCACCCGGAAAAGGTTTTGAATATCCACGTGGAAATCAATTGGGATAAAGAAGCCCGGCTAGGTTGTGTACATGACCTGAAAGCCATGCCTTTTGTCGACTAAAGCGAATGAAATTCCCTTCGAACGAAGGAAATCAGACAACGCTTGAGGGCATTCATCCGTCTCGTGGCCACAACTGCAGTTTCATATTATGAAGAAATTAAATAGTATTTAACAACAGATCTTCATAAGCTATCTATGAAACTAATAAGAACGAACGAGAACTGCAAATTCAACTTTAAAAAATATAAACAAGATAGCTACTAGATCGCAGTTTTTATAGTCCTATTCCCCACTAGAATGCCCTAAAAAACACAACAAAGGAAAACAGAAGAGAGGTTGGTCGAACAGAGATTATTATATCAGGTTTTTTACATACCTAGAGTACTAGAATACCAGTACTTGCTTATCCAGGGCGAGTTGAACGACGGCGACCTCTTGTGCGACTTCATGGTTCCGATCTTCCTTCGTGTACTCAAGGTCTAGTCCCATGAACCTGTCCTCTACGCCTTCAAGCAAAATCTCGAACATGTCAAGGTTCCTCGTGACCTCCTGATGCATCCAAAATGCATCTACTTTTCCAAGCACTTTGCTTCATAATTTGCTCCGGAATCTTCCCATATTTGAATAAAATTGCTGAATCTGACGCTGTTTTTAGCAAAGTCTCTTTTCTGCTATTTTTGCAGGAAATAAAATCAGGGAAAAATACCATGTCATTTTCTATGGAAAAGGAGGACAGCGTGCAAAGGATGGACATGAGGGAGTGTCGGAGGGCCAAAAGGGGGTGCCCCACGCGGCCCCTGTACCTGGCCACGTGGGCCCACCCCAAATGGGACTTGGGCACCGCCTCGCCTTCGGTCTTCGACGTACGCCCTCATCTATACAGGAAAACGCTTAACCGAGAAGGAGAGGAGCTTTCGCGAAACACACCGCCACCGCCACCACGTTCTTCGTTTCGGGGACAGATTGATCCAGGATTTCTCCTCCGGTGGAGGGATCCGGAGGCCGTCTTCGCCGCCATCTTCACCGCCTTCATCTCCATCGACCATGAGCTCCCTCTCCATCACCATGTGTGAGTAGTCCGATGTAGGCATGTGAGGTGGATGGGGATTGGATGAGATTGATCATGTAATGCTACCCGTTGTTCGAGATTTTAGGGGTTTATCTTGAGGATACTTTTGTATTGTGTTGATGCACTTATGCTATGTTTAATGCTTGCTACTAGGGCCCGAGTGGCATGATTTCAGTACTGAACTTATATTGCCTCATCATATATTTGAGTTTGGTATTTATCTGCAAAGTGTATCACCTGCTATTATGTTGAACCTGCGAACCCTAAAAGTGACATATAGGGAAAACAAGGGGGAGATGTTTTAGTTTGAGGATTCTATGTGTTCATGAAGTGTTAATGCATTGTTCCGGTCTATTCGAAAGGGTAGACCTTAATTACCGTAGTTCCAAGTTGGCCCCGGTGAAATGGGCGGGTAGGACAATAGATGTTGTGCAAATTCTCTTGGTTAGTACGCACAACTAATTATGGAACACATACCTATATATATCGGAGTTAGAGATACATCCCATGGCTAGCTATATATTATTATATGATCAATCTTATTCATGCAACACCCCGCTGTCACCTCATGCCTACGTTTTAATCCTCTGAGTTGCACCTTCATTTTTCCGGTGAAAACTGGGAAACACTTGTTTACTGCTGCTGTTCTACTTGTTACTTGAATCATACTACTGCCATAACTACTGCTGCTGCTGCAAGTTCATTGATATACAGGTGTGGTTGAGAGTGACGCCTCAATTGCCAAAGTCTTATTGATATTCTTGTGTTCCCATCGTGTCGAACTATAAATTTGGGTAATACTTCCCAACGAAGATTTCAGCGATCCCCTACACTTGTGGGCATCAGACATTTTCTGGCGCCGTTGCCGGGGAACCTAGCTTTATCGGTAAGACAACTTGTTATCATATTATTTGTTGCATTTGCTTGTTCCTAACCATGGGTAAGGAAAAGATTACTCCGAAGGAAGTGAGGCCTTCAACTACTCGCAGAGGTACGGATTTGCCAAGTAGGCCAAACTTTTCTCCTAATGTTGCTTCTGCTGTTGCTCCTAAGAAAAAAGGAAGAGTTTTATCTAGTTCACCTTTGTCTAAAATGTCTACTAGTAATGAAAGTGATTTAATATGCAGTAGCATAGACAAAGAAGTGACACCTGAAATACCTGAAACATCTGAAACATCTGAGATAACTGAAACACCTGAAAATTTTGAATCTCTATTATTGAAAATGTGGAATCTGAGTTAGAAGATAATGAATATTGTGATGATATGGAAACTTCTCTGAGGAAGAGGCTGCATTTGCTATGGCTTTTTTGGGTTCGGGTTTTGATAAATTGGATGAACTTGATAGCTATAAAAATTCTCCTCTTGATGACTTTTTCCCTGTTACTGAGAAAATGAATGCTCCAGCTATTAAAATTAAAGATAAAGATTATGAGTTTAATGTTGATCCTGAAATAATTGAAAAAGCTGAGAAGTACAAGTTTTATGGGAGAGGGGATGGGTTTCCTTTTGAACACATTGCTGTTTTGCATGACTTATCTGTGTTATTTGGAAAGATGAAATTAACCAACGCTACTATTTCTTAAAGTTGTTTCCTTTCTTTGGGAGGAAGTGCTAAAACTTGGTATAATCGTTTAGAACCTGGATGTATTACTAGCAAGGAAGAATGTTTGCAAGTATTCTATAATAAATATTTCCCTGCTGATAAGATTCATGGTCTAACTATTGAGGTTAGCAACACAGAAAGAGAAGGAGGATTTACCCCAAGCTTGGGGGAGGTATAGTAAGTTGGTTAGGAAATGTCCTACCCATGGCTTCAAGAGTAATGAAATACTTGATATATTTTACAATGGACTAACCGAAAACACTAGAGGTTATCTTGATGGTATTGCAGGTAATGTTTTCAGGGAAAGGACCGTTGATGAAGCAACCGAGCTATTGGAAACTATCTCAAGAAACTATGAAGACTGGAATATTGAAGAGATATTTCCGGAGAAGAAAGGAGGTATGCTCAAATTAGACAAAGAGACAATGAAAGAAGCTTCAAAGGCCATTAAAGAGAAGGGAATTAAAACCTCTCATTTCAAGGAATTATCTGAAATGGGTGTCAAACTTCCTGATGATCAACCATGTTTTCCAATTCAAGTCAATGCTATTAGCTCCATGAAAGGTAATGAAAAGGTAACATCTCCTATTGAGGTATCTTATATGAATGATTTTGCTTATCGTCACAATCCTGAGGAGCATAATATTAGAATGATGATTATGGAGAATTCTCACAAAATTAAATCTCTTCGTGAAATTTTACATGCTAATGTGGGAGAGGTAAAAAGAATTGTTAAACATTGTGAGATGATGAATAATCAAGTTGAACAAATGATTTCTCTTCAAAATCAATTGTATGAAAGTCTTATTGTGAAGGAACAGGTTTGTGGAGTTAATACTAGGGGAGGTGCAAGTACACAGGATCCTGACTATCCTGAAGACCATCCCAAGAGGAAAGAGCAAGAGGCTCGAAAGAAGAAACTTTCTGCAGGCAAATCTCCCAATGAAAACCAGATAATGATAACTCTGAAGAACAAAATAATGATACTTCTATTTCTGATGCTGAGACTGAAGATAATAATAATGAAGAAGAGGAATCACCTCCACCTGAAGAAGAACCACAAGAGGAAGAGAAGTTTGAAGAACCTGAAGCTACTGAAAAGGAAGACCCTCAACCATCTACTGAGAAGAACAAGAAGAAGAACCATCCAAATCCACAGAAAGGTAAAGAAAGGGATAAATGGGTACAAAGACCCATACCGTATCGTCAAGAGTAATAAAAACTTTAGATGATGCTAGATTTGAGAAATTCTTTGAGTTGATTAAATCTTTGTGTTTACAAATTCCTCTTGTTGATGCTATTAAAATTCCTCCATATTCAAAATACATGAAAGATATTGTCACTAATAAAAGAAAGATTCCTACTGATGCAATTACTGCTAAGCTTGCTGATTATTCCTTTAAAGGGAAAATGCCTGAAAAGCGTGGAGATCTTGGTATACCAACTATTCCTTGTCATATTAAAGAAACTTATGTGAAATATGCACTATGTGATTTAGGAGCTGGTGTGAGTGTTATGCCTTTCTCTTTATATAAGAAACTTAACCTAAACAAATTGGTTCCAACTGAAGTTTCATTACAAATGGCTGATAAATCAACTGCTGTGCCTATTGGAATATGTGAGGATGTTCCTATCTCTATTGCTAACGTGTTAATTCCTACAGACTTTGTTATATTAGACATTGTAACATCCCAAAAATGTAACCCAACTATATTGCTTGTTCTTTTAAAGTTTAGCATCATCATGGCATCATAGTCATGTGTTCTTCTCACTTAAATTTTATTTCTTTGCACAATTAAACAAAACTACATTTTTGTGTTGTTACTATGTTGCCCAAAGTAATACTAATGGTCTTAACAAAAGTATTTTGTTCAAACAAAAATATTGTAAAAGGTTCTAATACAAAATTCCTACTATTTCGTTTTCTATAAACAAAAAACAGAAAACTGGAAAAAGAAAAATGTTCAGGCTTGAAAAAAACAGTGGAGCCTGGCCGAGTTGGGCCAAGCCCAACTCCAGCCCACCTTCGGCCCAGCAAGCCCGACCCTGTCGCTTTCTTCCTCTGCCGTACCAGAGGAGCACGCACATGGCGTGGGCACGGTGGCCTCCACCGGCCAGCGCCTCCTCTCCACTTTTTCCTCCTCCATAAAGCCGCCCCGTGCGCTTCTCCCAAAACCCTAGCCTCTCCCTCTCCTTCCTCCCATCGCCGCCGCCTCCATCTCTTCTTCCACGCGCAGCCGACGCCATGGCTGAAGCGAGCTCGAGCTCTCGCCCCGCGTAGCCGGACCGCCATCTGCTCCTCTACCTCGCCACTTGCTTCGCCTCGACGCCCTCAGGAACTTCTTCTCTGGAGCCGGACGCGGGAAACCGCGACACGCCGTGACAAGCTCGACATCCCCGACGCCGGCCGGAGCTCTTCTTCACCTTCCTCGACAAGAACCGGTCGTCTTCATCACCCCCCAAGCTTCTTCTTGCGCCAGAAAACTCGGGGTGAGATGCCGCCCCAAAAATCCTCCCTTCTCCCCTCGAATTCGTCCGAGTTTCACCACTCCGTGCAACGCCGGTCACGGCCTCGACATGGCCGTGCCCATGTCGAGCAAGCACGCCTCGCCTGCGTGTTCTTTCCTTTCCAACCGAGCACACGCACGAGTTCGCCACCTCTTCCGCACCCGTTTGCACCCACACACGCACCTGCATCTCCACCGAACCGTGGTCCACCGCCGTGCACAACGTCGCCGCCGTGCCACTGTCGAAAGTCTGCACCTTTGTTCAGTTTCGTCAGTTAACACCACAGCAACACCACAAAAACCTTCAGATCTACTACCTTACACGATCCTCCGCTCCATCCCAGTGGCAACGGCCACGATCTGTCGATCGCCGCGTCGCGGGTTCGATCCCTCGCGCACGCACGGGAAAACCTCTTTTTCTTCTTTTCCCCACGCTGACAGGTGGGCCCCGCGTGTCAGCGACCATGGAGGCATCCGCATTCCACACACGCCCAGTCAACGCCTACGTGGCACCTGGGCCCACATGGCAGCGACTCCGGCGAGCTGCTGCCTTGGTGAAAAATCCCCAGATCCAGATCTGGATCTGGAATCTTGCACGCAGGCCCCTGGCCTTTCTGTTATTATAGCTAGATCCTCAAAACTTTCTGTTCATCACCATCAGGTCCCTGGATTTTACAGAAACACCCCCTAACTTTCAAAACTTTATAACTTTTAATTTATAACTCCAAATTAAATAAATTAAATATGTTTTCATATCAGAAAAATGTCACCTATTCAAATTTCAACTTTGTTTCTGGTTTTGAATAATTAAAAATTGTGGCAACTAAATAAATGTTTATTTTATCGTGACAACTTGTAAAATTCATAACTTTTGCTACCCTACTCCAAATTTTGCAAATAAAATATCAAACTGAATCTAAAAAATGCAACCTTCCTGTTCATTGCATTTGCATGCATATTTAAGCAACTTAAATTCAAATTAATTGGAATCACCTTGTAATTCAATCTTGCATATGGAGTTCTTTTCCTAATTGCTTTTAAATAGCAATGACTCCATTTAAATTGATCTTGCATGGAAATTTGTATTTAATATGAACATTAACTTGACATACATCATCTCATGCTTGTGCATTTTTATTCCTTGTTTTGATTGTGTTCTATATTCCACGTTTGGTGCTTGTTCTCGGTAGACGACGCTGTGACCGTTGAGTACTCTTCTTCTGCTGAGGACCCTACCCAGTACCAGGCTACTGAGTCGCCAGGCAAGCTTTGCTCACTTGCTACCATTACATTGTCTTCCATTCCTGCCGTTGATCTATGCTATCCTTATGTTACGATGCTTGTGTCTCGATCCTATATACATGTTTACCATGTAGCCTCATACAGCCTTATCCCCACATCCTATTACCTTGTTGCTTGTTTACCTGTTGGCCGTGCGAGTCGTAGTTGCATGCTTAGGTCTGTTGTTGCAAGTCTGTCTTTTCTTATGTATCACCTGCTTAGTATGATAGTTTGGTTCACTTACTTAAAATAATGATAATGTTTGTGGGAGATGAACTAAATGATAAGGCACCTGGTGGAAGGCCAATGCGTTGGTGTTTTGTTCTGCTAAGTGTCGCACTAGGAACTCAGTTCTTGTCCTCTTATCCAAGTACGAGCGCACTTCCCACTCGTGGGTGGTCCTATGGAACCCCCCTCGACTCTGACCAGAATCTTCAGCTTGTCCAGGCGCCACACCTAGTCCGGGTTTTCCATTCGTCTCATATGCATTGATACTAGTGTAGTATTTTACTTTGGCGGTGTGCCTTGTTACATGCATATAGGGCGCGGCCTGTTGGTGCGGAGGGGTGTCTCCTGCGGGAATTCGCACCCTTTTGGCCAGGACCAGCATAGCTCCCGTGGCTCCTTGGACTTGCTGTAGTGAAGGAACAGAGTTGTGTTGAGGAGCCCTACCTTTTATCTGGGTTTCTCGAACGTGTATGGGTTAACCATGGTGCATCCCTGCAGGGTCAAATCTTTTCGAGAAGCCGAGTCCGCGGTTATGGACAACTTGGATCGGATGCTGGCTAACAAGATCATAAACAACTTACACCTAATGATCCTAATTAATTTGACTAGTAAGTTAGACTTACTTTCACAATAAGATGTAAACTAAAATTTGACAACTGTGTGAGTTTCCCTCGATTGCTTCCTCATACTTGGTTGAGGGGGTGAATCTGGGAAGTGTTATGTTTGGTGTTAGTTGCTAGTTGGTTCGTTCACGCTCTCTTATCCCTCTCCAATAGACGGAAGTTGTAGTGTGTCTCTATAGGTTGTTTAGTGCTGCTGCTGCCGCTCAGTCCACCTTCCTTTATACTTTGGTAGTCTTTGTGTTGGTATCAAATGAGCATTGCTTGCCAGGCGGTTGTGCCTGACCCATCTTTGGGCTGTACTCTTTCGTGCAGCTGAGGACTTTTAGGAGGATCCCTCGGGAGGTTACTTTGTTGAGTACGACGACGACGCCTTCGACGAGTAGATAGTGTTCCAGGGTGGACCCTGTGGACTCCGTGGTTGGGTTCCTTTATGTCTGGCCTCTTAGGCTCATTCGAGTTTTGTCCGTACTCGGATCATGTTTGCTTCCGCCTGTGATGACATTGATGTAATGTTGGGACATGTGTCCTCTGGATGATTGTAATCGCTATATGTATTTGCTCTATGAGCTTTTGGCTATATTTTGGTTTCCTTTCTTTGTGTCGTACTGTTCTGTTGTGGTAACGATTCGATCAGACTTTGGTTTCTTTCTTATGCATTGCGGATTGCATACGTGACAGTGGGGTCGGGTGTACGTGTCGGCCGATGATCAATTCCGAGCCGGCCTGTCGAGAGGTTCTCGGCCTGGCTTGGTAAACCAGCATCGTACACTTTGTGTGGCCCACTCGGTATGACCCCTTAGTATAAGTTCGAGACCTGGGTCTGATAGTTGGTATCAGAGCCGAACGCCCTTAGGAACCCTTTTTACTGGTCGTTGGTTGAGTCTAGAAACTATTTTATTAGCTATATATAGGAAAATCTTAAGCGTGAGAGTAGGAATTCTGTTCTCTTTATTTCTTTCCCCACCCACCCACCCTGTTTTCTGGTAAGGAAGTGTTACGTTGTTTTCTCTTCTCTTCTCAGCTTCAAACTAGGATATCACGTGTTCTGGGTTCTGTAGTACCATAGGTTTTAGTTGTTCCTCCCTTGGTACTGTTGCTTCAAGCTCAATTGGTGTTTCCTCGTCCAATGCTAGTCTTTCTCCCTTATCTGGTTAATACATCTCTTGGTTACGTGAACATGATGATGTACCATGATGGATGACCTTGTCTCGTTCCATGTTAGATTCCTTGTTATATGAAGTAATCCTTTAAGCACTTAACATTGGATTTTGATTATCCGATTGTTGTGTTAACCTTGGTGTCCTCCTCAGGATGGAGAGTGGTGAAAATGATCCTCCATTGCCACCGGAGATGGGGCAACTGTTGTCTCAGATGACGCAAGTTCTGAATCACATTCAGCAAAACCAAGAACAAGGCAATGGGGGCAACAACCGAGTGACAATTCTAGAGTTCCTCCAGCTCAACCCGCGCATGTTTGATGCCACCTCTGAACCACTGGATGCTGATGATTGGCTCCGTGAGATGAGCAACGCTCTCGATGTCTCACATGTGTCCGTTGAGGATCGTGTTCCTTATGTGACCTTCCTTCTCCGCGGACAATCCATGTCTTGGTGGGAGAACTTCCAAAAGTTACGAGCACCAGGTGATGTTACTACTTGGGATGACTTCAAGGAGGCCTTCAAGCGCCACCACATTCCTGATGGGGTCATCGAAAGGAAGCGTGAAGAGTTCTATAACTTGACTCAGGGAAGCAAGTCCGTGCTGGACTACGAAAGTGAGTTCAACCTTCTGGCTCGCTATGCTCGAGATGAGGTATCAACTGATGCCCAAAAGCAAGACAAGTTCCGCAGAGGTCTGAACCCAGCTCTTAAGTATGCACTCACCCTCTTCAAGTGCAATACCTTTGAGGAACTCGTCAACTTAGCTCTTCGAGAGGAGTTTGGTCGTGAGGTGTTTGAAGAATCTCGTAAACACACTCTTGAAGCTGCTTCATCTTCAGCAAACTCTAGGCATCCACAGAAACGTAGGGTTTGGATCCCCTATGCAACTCCAACTCAACCCATCTACATTCCAAGCTCTCTAGGGTTTGCTTCCCGCCCAACCAACCCAGCTTTAGCATCAATGAGTTTTATGGGGCAGCCAGAGCCAACGGCTACGAACCCTACAGTCACCTGCTTCAAGTGCGGTCAGCCGGGCCATTACTCAAGCCGGCAGTTTGACCCATGGGTACGCCCGCCATGGGCACCCGACCCTAATGGGTAGGGTATGGGTCTACATATTCACCCATGGGCATGACCCATGGGCGACCCGATTAGTCATGGGTAGGGTATGGGCACAAGTTTATACCCGTGGGTAACCCGATGGGTCACCCGATTAATATTAAGTACCCTCTTTATATTTTATATGTGTGAAAATATTGACTATATGTACATTTCAAAAGAACTAATAGGATTAAAAAGAAATAACTAGCAGCAATGTCGCATGCAGTATAGACGTTGTAACGCAATTCTGGTTGGATCTTTGCTCTTTTTCTCATGCACACGTATGAAGCATCACCACTAGCCCAAATACATATTGTGACATCGGCCCATGAATATAGGCCTGCCGAACGGCACCAGGCATTGACGCTTTGTATACACAGCTGCAGGCAGGTAGTTTAGTCCCACCTCGGTCAGCTAGCACAACTGCGAGCATGAGCGACCTTATAAATATAGCTGCTGGCGTTGGCTCCAACATGAGTGCGTATGGCTGTGCGAACAAATGACAATTAAAACGTTTAAAACCATTGTTGTCATAATAATTGCTTTTGAATTAAATTAAACGTTGTGGTTGAAATGCCCGATGGGTGCTTGCTCGGGTTGGGTGACCCGACGGGTTCGGGCATGGGTCTAATCTCAGACCCATGGGTAGGGTCTCGGGCAGAAATCTTTGCCCATTAGCTTAATGGGCATGGGTCTAGAAAAGGTCTACCCGGTTGAACCCGACCCGATTGCCAGCCTTAGCCATTACTTCTACAAGTGCCCGAAGAACCAACCTCCTCCACCACCACCTCGCCCTACCTCAACACGTGCGATGGTTCACGCACCTACTCCTCAGGCCCCCAGCATCAACAACAGGCCTGGTGTGGGACGTGTAAGGGTGAATCACGTTACCGTGAAAGAAGCAGAGGAGGATAATAATGTGGTTCTCGGCAACCTACTCGTGAACTCTGTCCTCGCTAAAGTCTTGTTTGATTCTGGTGCATCACATTCTTTCATTTCGGAAAGCTTCGCATGCGACAATAAAATCAGTTTCGAAAGGATGGACGTCCCTATCTTAGTGCAACAACCAGGAGCCAAATGGCACACAAAGGGAGTTATCCATAACAACGAGATATTGATTGGGAACCTTCCATTCCAAGCATCTCTTATAGCCCTCCGTTCTTCAGACATTGATGTCATTCTAGGGATGGATTGGCTGATGGCAAACAAAGCAGTCATCGATTGCAATGCTAAATCCGTCAAGCTTACACACTCTTCTGGCCAGACAGTTTACTTCTACTCCAAAGCTCCAGTTGTTCAGCTTTATGCTCTCAATGTTGATCCTCTTGCTGCAATTGAAACTATACCGGTGGTCCGTGACTTTCCTGACGTCTTTCCAGAAGAATTGCCAGGTATGCCACCTGACAGAGCCGTGGAGTTCGTGATCGAACTAGAACCAGGCACCGCTCCTATCTCCAAACGTCCATACAAGTTGGGACCTGCAGACGTGGTCCTGCTGAAGAAGGAACTCGAAGAGTTGGAAAAGAAAGGCCACATTCAGCCCAGTTCTTCTCCTTGGGGATGCCCTTCTCTATTCGTGGCGAAGAGTGATAAAACAAAGCGACTGGTTATCGATTACCGTCCTTTGAACGCCAAAACCATCAAGAACAAGTATCCTCTCCCTCGCATCAATGATCTCTTCGATCAACTCGCTGGTGCCAAAGTTTTCTCTAAATTGGACTTGAGATCCGGTTACCACCAAATCAAGATCAGAAAAGAAGACATTCCAAAGACAGCTTTCGTCACTCGTTATGGTCTCTATGAATACACCGTCATGTCCTTCGGTCTCACCAATGCTCCGGCGACCTTCTCACGTCTTATGAACTTCGTTTTCATGGAATACCTCGACAAGTTCGTGGTAGTCTATCTTGATGATATTCTTGTCTACTCCAAGTCTAATGAGGAACACGAAGAACATCTACGTCTCATATTGATGAAGCTCCGCAAACATCGTCTCTATGCCAAATTCTCCAAATGTGAATTCTGGCTTCCTGAAGTCTCCTATCTCGGACATGTCATTTCCGACAAAGGCATCGCTGTAGATCCAGCAAAGGTCAAAGCTATTGTTGAATGGCAACCTCCTAGAACGGTGAAACAAGTTCGAAGCTTTCTCGGTGCGGCTAGCTATTGTCGTCGCTTTGTCGAGAATTTCTCCAAAATCGCGAAGCCTCTCACTGAACTCACCAAGAAGGATAAGAAGTTCATTTGGACTCCGCAATGTGATGAGAGTTTCAATCTCTTAAAATCCAAACTCACTTCAGCTCCTGTTCTTGTTGGTCCAGACACTTCCAAGCCTTTCCAAATCTTCTGTGATGCTTCTCTACAAGGACTAGGCGCAGTCCTCATGCAAGAACGTCACGTCGTAGCTTATGCCTCTCGCCAGTTGCTTTCGCATGAGCGCAACTATCCTACTCATGATCTTGAACTTGCAGCAATTGTGCATGCCCTCAAAATCTGGAGACCATACTTGTTGGGCAACAAATGCGAGATCTTCACCGACCACAAGAGCCTCAAGTATCTGTTCACTCAACCAGATCTAAACCTCAGGCAAACAAGGTGGCTTGAGAAAATCGCTGACTTCGATCTCACCATTTCTTACACTCCAGGTAAGGCTAATGTAATGGCCGATGCCCTCAGTCGCAAAGCTTATTGCAACAACCTCATGATCATGGAAGATCAGCCTCCACTCCATGAAGAATTCAAGAAGCTGAATCTTGAACTTGTCCCTCACGGCTATCTTGCAAACTTGACTGCCACTCCAACTCTTGAGGACAAGATCCGAACAGCACAACGACGCGATAACGGTGTCTTAAACGTCAAGGCCAATATCGGCAAGGATAAGTACAAGTGCTTCTCTGTGGATGACAAGGGCACATTGTTCTTCGAAGGACGCATTGTTGTGCCCAAGCTTGAAAGCTTAAGGGAGATGATCCTCAAAGAAGCTCATGACACTCCTCTTTCTATTCACCCTGGTAGTACCAAGATGTATCAGGATCTCAAGCAAGTCTATTGGTGGACCAGAATGAAGCGTGAAATTGCTCGCTATGTGTCCCAATGTGATGTCTGCCAGCGTGTCAAGGCAGTACATCAGAAATCAGCTGGTCTTCTTCAACCATTGCAAATTCCTGAGTGGAAATGGGACAAGATTGAAATGGACTTCATTACTGGGTTTCCAAAGTCCAAGAAAGGCAATGATGCAACCTTCGTTGTCATTGATCGTCTATCCAAAGTCGCTCACTTCTTTCCAGTCAAAGAAACAATATCAGCTAGTCAGTTGGCAGAGCTCTATATGACAAGGATTGTTCCTCTTCATGGTGTTCCCTTGGAAATAAGCTCTGATCGTGGAAGTATCTTCACTTCTCGATTTTGGGAGAGCTTTCAGAAAGCCTTGGGCACCACACTTCTTTTCAGCACTGCTTACCATCCGCAAACAAGTGGACATGTTGAAAGGGTCAATCAGATTCTGGAGGATATGCTCAGAGCATGTGTCATTTCTTTTGGCATGAAATGGGAAGATTGCCTTCCTTATGCTGAGTTCTCCTACAACAACAGCTGCCAAGCAAGTCTAGAAATGGCACCTTTCGAAGCTCTCTATGGTCGCAGATGTAGGACTCCTATCAATTGGTCTGGAGCCGGTGAACGACAATTCTTTGGCCCCGACATCATCCAGGATGCTGAAGAAAAAGTCCGCATCATTCGTGAAAATCTGAAGATAGCCCAGTCTCGTCAGAAGAGCTATTATGATAGCAAGCACAGGGACATGGTCTATAAGGCTGGTGATCAAGCTTACCTTCGTGTCACTCCCTTGAGGGGCACTCAACGCTTTGGTATCAAAGGCAAGCTGGCTCCGAGATATGTTGGTCCATTCAACATTCTCTCAAGGCATGGAGAACTTGCTTATCGTTTGGAACTTCCTCCCAACCTCTCCAAGGTGCACGATGTCTTTCACGTGTCACAACTCAAGAAGTGCTTCAAGGATCCAGGCCGTGCTGTTGATCACGAGTCAATTGATCTTCGAGAAGACCTCTCCTATGAAGAACATCCGGTTCGCATTCTCGATGAGGCCGAACGTCCCAACCGTAACAAGACCGTCAAGTTCTTCAAGGTGCAATGGTCTCATCATTCCGACAAAGAAGCAACTTGGGAACGCGAAGACCATCTTCGTGCCGAGTATCCCGATCTTTTCACTTCTCCATAGGAATCTCGGGGCGCGATTCCTTCAAGGGGGGGCGTTTGTAACATCCCAAAAATGTAACCCAACTATATTGCTTGTTCTTTTAAAGTTTAGCATCATCATGGCATCATATTCATGTGTTCTTCTCACTTAAATTTTATTTCTTTGCACAATTAAACAAAACTACATTTTTGTGTTGTTACTATGTTGCCCAAAGTAATACTAATGGTCTTAACAAAAGTATTTTGTTCAAACAAAAATATTGTAAAAGGTTCTAATACAAAATTCCTACTATTTCGTTTTCTATAAACAAAAAACAGAAAACTGGAAAAAGAAAAATGTTCAGGCTTAAAAAAAAACAGTGGAGCCTGGCCGAGTTGGGCCAAGCCCAACTCCAGCCCACCTTCGGCCCAGCAAGCCCGACCCTGTCGCTTTCTTCCTCTGCCGTACCAGAGGAGCACGCACATGGCGTGGGCACGGTGGCCTCCACCGGCCAGCGCCTCCTCTCCACTTTTTCCTCCTCCATAAAGCCGCCCCGTGCGCTTCTCCCAAAACCCTAGCCTCTCCCTCTCCTTCCTCCCATCGCCGCCGCCTCCATCTCTTCTTCCACGCGCAGCCGACGCCATGGCTGAAGCGAGCTCGAGCTCTCGCCCCGCGTAGCCGGACCGCCATCTGCTCCTCTACCTCGCCACTTGCTTCGCCTCGACGCCCTCAGGAACTTCTTCTCTGGAGCCGGACGCGGGAAACCGTGACACGCCGTGACAAGCTCGACATCCCCGACGCCGGCCGGAGCTCTTCTTCACCTTCCTCGACAAGAACCGATCGTCTTCATCGCCCCCCAAGCTTCTTCTTGCGCCAGAAAACTCGGGGTGAGACGCCGCCCCAAAAATCCTCCCTTCTCCCCTCGAATTCGTCCGAGTTTCACCACTCCGTGCAACGCCGGTCACGACCTCGACATGGCCGTGCCCATGTCGAGCAAGCACGCCTCGCCTGCGTGTTCTTTCCTTTCCAACCGAGCACACGCACGAGTTCGCCACCTCTTCCGCACCCGTTTGCACCCACACACGCACCTGCATCTCCACCGAACCGTGGTCCACCGCCGTGCACAACGTCGCCGCCGTGCCACTGTCGAAAGTCTGCACCTTTGTTCAGTTTCGTCAGTTAACACCACAGCAACACCACAAAAACCTTCAGATCTACTACCTTACACGATCCTCCGCTCCATCCCAGTGGCAACGGCCACGATCTGTCGATCGCCGCGTCGCGGGTTCGATCCCTCGCGCACGCACGGGAAAACCCCCTTTTTCTTCTTTTCCCCACGCTGACAGGTGGGCCCCGCGTGTCAGCGACCGTGGAGGCATCCGCATTCCACACACGCCCAATCAACGCCTGCGTGGCACCTGGGCCCGCATGGCAGCGACTCCGGCGAGCTGCTGCCTCGGTGAAAAATCCCCAGATCCAGATCTGGATCTGGAATCTTGCACGCAGGCCCCTGGCCTTTCTGTTATTACAGCTAGATCCTCAAAACTTTCTGTTCATCACCATCAGGTCCCTGGATTTTACAGAAACACCCCCTAACTTTCAAAACTTTATAACTTTTAATTTATAACTCCAAATTAAATAAATTAAATATGTTTTCATATCAGAAAAATGTCACCTATTCAAATTTCAACTTTGTTTCTGGTTTTGAATAATTAAAAATTGTGGCAACTAAATAAATGTTTATTTTATCGTGACAACTTGTAAAATTCATAACTTTTGCTACCCTACTCCAAATTTTGCAAATAAACTATCAAACTGAATCTAAAAAATGCAACCTTCCTGTTCATTGCATTTGCATGCATATTTAAGCAACTTAAATTCAAATTAATTGGAATCACCTTGTAATTCAATCTTGCATATGGAGTTCTTTTCCTAATTGCTTTTAAATAGCAATGACTCCATTTAAATTGATCTTGCATGCAAATTTGTATTTAATATGAACATTAACTTGACATACATCATCTCATGCTTGTGCATTTTTATTCCTTGTTTTGATTGTGTTCTATATTCCACGTTTGGTGCTTGTTCTCGGTAGACGACGCTGTGACCGTTGAGTACTCTTCTTCTGCTGAGGACCCTACCCAGTACCAGGCTACTGAGTCGCCAGGCAAGCTTTACTCACTTGCTACCATTACATTGTCTTCTATTCCTGCCGTTGATCTATGCTATCCTTATGTTACGATGCTTGTGTCTCGATCCTATATACATGTTTACCATGCAGCCTCATACAGCCTTATCCCCACATCCTATTACCTTGTTGCTTGTTTACCTGTTGGCCGTGCGAGTCGTAGTTGCATGCTTAGGTCTGTTGTTGCAAGTCTGTCTTTTCTTATGTATCACCTGCTTAGTATGATAGTTTGGTTCACTTACTTAAAATAATGATAATGTTTGTGGGAGATGAACTAAATGATAAGGCACCCGGTGGAAGGCCAATGCGTTGGTGTTTTGTTCTGCTAAGTGTCGCACTAGGAACTCAGTTCTTGTCCTCTTATCCAAGTACGAGCGCACTTCCCACTCGTGGGTGGTCCTATGGAACCCCCCTCGACTCTGACCGGAATCTTCAGCTTGTCCAGGCGCCACACCTAGTTCGGGTTTTCCATTCGTGTCATATGCATTGATACTAGTGTAGTATTTTACTTTGGCGGTGTGCCTTGTTACATGCATATAGGGCGCGGCCTGTTGGTGCGGAGGGGTGTCTCCTGCGGGAATTCGCACCCTTTTGGCCGGGACCAGCATAGCTCCCGTGGCTCCTTGGACTTGCTGTAGTGAAGGAACAGAGTTGTGTTGAGGAGCCCTACCTTTTATCTGGGTTTCTCGAACGTGTATGGGTTAACCATGGTGCATCCCTGCAGGGTCAAATCTTTTCGAGAAGCCGAGTCCGCGGTTATGGACAACTTGGATCGGATGCTGGCTAACAAGATCATAAACAACTTACACCTAATGATCCTAATTATTTTGACTAGTAAGTTAGACTTACTTTCACAATAAGATGTAAACTAAAATTTGACAACTGTGTGAGTTTCCCTCGATTGCTTCCTCATACTTGGTTGAGGGGGTGAATCTGGGAAGTGTTATGTTTGGTGTTAGTTGCTAGTTGGTTCGTTCACGCTCTCTTATCCCTCTCCAATAGACGGAAGTTGTAGTGTGTCTCTATAGGTTGTTTAGTGCTGCTGCTGCCGCTCAGTCCACCTTCCTTTATACTTTGGTAGTCTTTGTGTTGGTATCAAATGAGCATTGCTTGCCAGGCGGTTGTGCCTGACCCATCTTTGGGCTGTACTCTTTCGTGCAGCTGAGGACTTTCAGGAGGATCCCTCGGGAGGTTACTTTGTTGAGTACGACGACGACGCCTTCGACGAGTAGATAGTGTTCCAGGGTGGACCCTGTGGACTCCGTGGTTGGGTTCCTTTATGTCTGGCCTCTTAGGCCCATTCGAGTTTTGTCCGTACTCGGATCATGTTTGCTTCCGCCTGTGATGACATTGATGTAATGTTGGGACATGTGTCCTCTGGATGATTGTAATCGCTATATGTATTTGCTCTATGAGCTTTTGGCTATATTTTGGTTTCCTTTCTTTGTGTCGTACTGTTCTGTTGTGGTAACGATTCGATCAGACTTTGGTTTCTTTCTTATGCATTGCGGATTGCATACGTGACAGTGGGGTCAGGTGTACGTGTCGACCGATGATCAATTCCGAGCCGGCCTGTCGAGAGGTTCTCGGCCTGGCTTGGTAAACCAGCATCGTACACTTTGTGTGGCCCACTCGGTATGACCCCTTTGTATAAGTTCGAGACCTGGGTCTGACAGACATGCCTGAGGATGATAATCTATCTATTATCCTTGGAAGACCCTTTTTAAACACTGCATGAGCTGTAATAAATTGCACTGAAAGCAAAGTGACATTCAATGTCAAGGGAAATGAGCATACTATTTATTTCCCCAAGAAGAAAGCTGTTACAATGGTAAGTCAAAGTGTGAATTCCATTAAAAGAAATACTCTTATCGTTGGAAGCTTTGAAATTCCATTACCACCTCCTGAACCAAAATATGCTATCATGATGGTTGGACTATTCCAATCAAATATGAGGTGTCTTGAAATCTTTCTTTATCTTTATGAATAAAGAATCATTTGTTATATCTTTTACATATTATTAATGAAACTTGATCAACCTCATTACTAATGTGAAAATGATACAAACTTGATTCCCACAAATTTACATTGCATTTTAACTGTATTTATTTAGAGTTTTTGAGTTTATTATCTAGACATAATTATTTCAAAGTTCAGAAATTCCAGAAACTGTAGTTTGAAAAATTTGTTCAGAAAATTTTCTCGAAAAATTCCAGAAAAAATAGGAGGTAAGTTATTATACCAGAGGGACTAACAGCCAAAAGGGGGACACCAGAGGGCCACCAGGGCCCAGAATAGGGTGTCCCACGCGGCCACTGTACCTGGCCGCGTGGGACCCACTGTTTTGGCCCACAGAGAGAGTTAGGTGAGGGGTCTGTGCTCATCTCCTTCCCCTCGACAGAAAAACAGCTCCATGTATTTTCCCCAAATTTTCCCGTGCTCCTTTCCTGCTATCCTTGGATCTCCAAGTTTAGGGCAGATTTTTCAAATCTGTTTGGTGGGATTGCTCATTGGTATGTGACTCCTCCACCCATCCAATTATTTTTTGTTCTTATGCATCTTGTATGAAGTATTTTGCTGCACTTGGTGTCACCTATTATGCTTGGGAAATCCATAGATTTAAGTTTTCTAGTTGATATTGATGCATGATATTGATGTGGAGACTAGTTATGGATGGCTCAATGTTGTTTTAGAGTGTTGCATCTTGATTTTTGATGAATATTGTTTATGGGCAGCAAGGTACCATGTTCAACAAGGGCAAGGCATTGATAGGGATGAGCTCAAGACCAAGAAGAAGTGCATGCAAAGTCTCCCTCAACCTTGATGACCAACATCTTTGGGAGGATTCCGCATACTTTGTGGGAGAAAGTTGAAGATACACGCAACAAGATGGCAAGATCCCCATGTTCTTGAACAGTGGGGATTCAAGAGGACTTCAACATCTTCGCTGCTGCAACTGGGCTACTTCAGTTTACTCAGAACCCACAAGATACATACGAGGAACTCTCGCGAGAATTCATCTCTACATTCAGATTTGAGGGTCCTGACCTCCACAGACGCAGTAAGAAAAGTAAGGCACCCCCTCCTACCTTTGTTTGCAAATTTACTATGAGAGGGGAGCGTCTCATTATGTCTCTAGAGGAATTTTGCAATGCCATTGGTGTGGCAACCACAGGGAGTTGGGATGAAACCGGTGCTGATTCTAAACCTGAACTCGTTGCATTTTGGCACTCTATCACCGTTAGCTCTCATGATAGGTTGAATAGGGGAAAATTTACTCATATACAACACCCAAGTTTGAGGTACTTTGCGTTGTTTCTCGCAAGAGGATTTCTTGCTAGGGACAACAATTCTGCTTGCACTGGACCGATTGTTTATCTACTAAAATGTGCAAAAGAAAACACACCGTGTGGGTACAACTTGGGAGTTATTCTTGCTAGATCATTGCACACCGCTGTGAGTAGGAATATCACCGATGAAACCCCTATTTATGCTGGTGCTATTGCTACTTTAGTGTATAAGTACATTAAAAATGAGAGATGATATGATGATAACATGGGTACTCGTGTGGGAAGGTCAAATTTACTTGATTTTACTTTGACTACTCGCATGGAAATAAGTGTGAAGTATGGGAGGATTATTTCTATACATATTTGAGCACTAATGGGCAGCGAGTGCCCATTAGGCTCCCCTGTACTGACCTTTTTGACAGGAGTACCGGAAAGTGGAAGGTAGAGGAGGTGCCGCCACAAGAGGAGCCACAAGCTCCGGAGGTACAAGGCTACCAACCTCAAGAGATGCCACCATACCCAGGCATGCAAGGATACCCACATGGTTACTACCCTGGAGTGGAAGTGGTGGATACGGCCACTATCCAGGATACTAGCTTGATCGCAAGCTTGGGGGAGTGCTTCTCTTCCTCTCCATTCGTTGTTTTATATCACTGTTGCATTGTTATGTTTAGTTTCTTATTCTGAAAATCACAAAACACAAAAATATTTCATTTGTTTCTTTTGGTTATTTGCTTCTGGTCATTTGTCTTATGCATCAAAAACCAAAAAGAACAAAAATATTTTCGTTTTCTTGAAACAAACGCAAAAACAGAAGTGCTGAAATTGCTGAAATCTGCTCACTGTTTCATTTTTCATTTATTCCCTGTAACTCTGATTGAGCTAAAATTTTAACCACTGCTGCAACATATCATGACCCACACACCTGTAATTTATGAGATTTTTCTGAGGTGTTAGGTAGGGTAAAAACAGTACTGTATGCAGTGACATTTTATGGCAGATTTGAGTTTTTATTGCGCAGTTCAAGTTGGGAGAGGAGAACAACGATGATAAGTTGATGTGCATGAACTGGATGAAAGGTATGACACCTTTGCCGTGCTTATGTAGACTTTTTAATAACAGCAAGTGAGCACATCATGGTTTCTTTAACATCTAGGGAAGTGGTAGCAAATGTTTATCTTCTCCATGTTCTAGTATGTTATATGATGATGCAAGTGAGATATTATTTAGTGACAATACTTGGCTGTGCGTTGAATAATTGTGGCTCTAAACAAAGGTCTATGCATCCCATTGTGCTTGCTAAACTTGCCAACCAAAAAGAGTAAAAGTTTTTCAAATGTTAAACATGAAGTCATATGCTTGACAGGCTTAGTGGTTGGAACTAGCTGAAATGTGCTGACACATGGAAAGCTTTCAACATTGCACTAAATTATATTTAGTTGATATCATGTGCTTTGGTCTATGGATGGCTATCATTGCGAAATAAAGGAGGAAACTTAGTAAGTTTAATGAGTGAGAATAATTGGCTAGAGAGATGTCTGGGCCGCCAACCTAAGCCATGCATCATTCATGGTGGAAATTTGTAGCGCACCATAGTGAACATTCTATGACGCACATCATAATAAAAAGCTACACAAATAGTAAATAAAAGAGTGCTGAGATTGTTCATTGTCTATTTGTCTTGTTGTTGGGACATGGGTTTGTCCAGGTCCTGGGACAAGAGGTACCCCAGTTGACGCTCTTGATGACGCTTTTATTACTTGCAATGACTAAAAAATTCAAACTTGCTGAGTGGCCCGAGTTGAGTAGTCATGGTGTAGGTACTCGTATTCACGGGGCATGAGGTTTTTAACCATGAGTTGGTCAAGCATATGAGTCATAATAGGGAACACAAAATGGTTTGTTAAAAATGAGAGCAAGGTTGTAAGCACAATGATTTCACTAGTCAACAAAAGAAAGAATCAAAAGATCTCAAAAATCTTGACATGATTCAATCAATAGCGATGAAAAAACCTTTGTTTATTTCTACAGTCGAGCAAACTCATCCAAGTATTGAAATTACATGTTATTTCCCTTGCAGCAAATATAAATGCTTTAACATTGATTAGATATACCTTTGCTAGCATCTTGATTATTTGTTGCTGAAGTTATGAATTGAATGCTTGTTGGTATTAAACGGTGTTACATATGCAAAGCAAAGTTCTTGTCAAAGTCTTTTCATCGCTTCTGCACTACGTTTGAGTTGTTCGAGGACAAACAACGAGCTAAGCTTGGGGGAGTTGATGCATCCAAAATGCATCTACTTTTCCAAGCACTTTGCTACATAATTTGCTCCGGAATCTTCCCATATTTGAATAAAACTGCTGAATCTGACACTGTTTTTAGCAAAGTCTCTTTTCTGGCTATTTTTGCAGGAAATAAAATCGGGGAAAAATACCATGTCATTTTCTATGGAAAAGGAGGACAGCGTGCAAAGGATGGACACGAGGGAGTGCCGGAGGGCCAAAAGGGGTGCCCCACGCGGCCCCTGTACCTGGCCACATGGGCCCACCCCAAATGGGCCTCGGGCACCGCCTCGCCTTCGGTCTTCGACGTACCCCCTCATATATACAGAAAAACGCTTGACCTAGAAGGAGAGGAGCTTTCGCGAAACACACCGCCGCCGCCACCACGTTCTTCGTTTCGGGGACAGATTGATCCAGGATTTCTCCTCCGGTGGAGGGATCTGGAGGCCGTCTTCACCACCATCTTCACCGCCTTCATCTCCATCGACCATGAGCTCCCTCTCCATCACCATGTGTGAGTAGTCCGCTGTAGGCATGTGAGGTGGATGGGGATTGGATGAGATTGATCATGTAATGCTACCCGTTGTTCGAGATTTTAGGGGTTTATCTTGAGGATACTTTTGTATTGTGTTGATGCACTTATGCTATGTTTAATGCTTGCTACTAGGGCCCGAGTGGCATGATTTCAGTACTGAACTTATATTGCCTCATCATATATTTGAGTTTGGTATTTATCTGCAAAGTGTATCACCTGCTATTATGTTGAATCTGCGAACCCTAAAAGTGACATATAGGGAAAACAAGGGGGAGATGTTTTAGTTGGAGGATTCTATGTGTTCATGAAGTGTTAATGCATTGTTCCGGTCTATTCGAAAGGGTAGACCTTAATTACCCATAGTTCCAAGTTGGCCCCGGTGAAATGAGCGGGTAGGACAATAGATGTTGTGCAAATTCTCTTGGTTAGTACGCACAACTAATTATGGAACACATACCTATATATATCGGAGTTAGAGATACATCCCATGGCTAGCTATATATTATTATATGATCAATCTTATTCATGCAACACCCCGCTGTCACCTCATGCCTACGTTTTAATCCTCTGAGTTCCACCTTCACTTTTCTGGTGAAAACTGGGAAACACTTGTTTACTGCTGCCGTTCTACTTGTTACTTGAATCATAGTACTGCCATAACTACTGCTGCTGCAAGTTCATTGATATACATGAGTGGTTGAGAGGGACGCCTCAATTGCCAAAGTCTTATTGGTATTCTTGTGTTCCCATCGTGTTGAACTATAAATTTGGGTAATACTTCCCAATGCAGATTTCAGCGATCCCCTACACTTGTGGGCATCACCTCCGCGAGGTCATTGGTGTACACCACATCTATGATCTGCTCATCGTGGATACGGAACGTGCGCTTGTGCGTGAAGGTGTCCATGGTGCTGATCGAGAGGAAGGGGACGATGAAAGAGGAGATGGAAGAAATGCGCTGGAGAAACCGCAATTAATGGGGCGTGGAAGTTGAGAAGAAATAGTGGGAGGGAAGGAACCGTTGCATGCCTTCTCGCCTCCGGCCGTGCAATGCCAAGCCGCCTCTTTGCCTCCCACATTTACAACACGAGTGGTAATTACCGACCGACGGATGGGCATTCAAAAAATGATAATGGACATTCAGAAAAACATATATAGTACATTAACAAACAACTGGCAGAGCCAAGTTTACTCTAGGGCATAAACATGTACCACAAAGACTAAAAGGTTTTTAAAATATGACAAGGTTTGAACTGATATTACACATACCATCCCCTCCAGTTCAATGATTCAGCAAAGGGATCTGAGAAGTCATGTATGAGATTAACATTACTCATTAAGTCTATAACTATATCTTCAAAATGAATTTCAGCTTCTGCAGAAGCTTTGTGCCTCAACATTAGCTGTTTCCGAATTCTTGTTAACCATCCATCACCTTTGTCTTCATCGACGCCGAGTCTCATTAGCTTGAGCGCCCTTGCATTCAGAACAAAGAACTTGGCGAACTTAACTTCAGGTCCGGTTCCTCCGTAGTCGTTCAAAGTAATTTCTGTGAGATGGCGATCAAGGCATTCGATGGGATTGTTCATGTCATACTGCAGCGCATTTTTAACTTTCGGATGTTTTGCTTTCTGCAAAAGAAGAAAACATAAGTATATATAGTGCCTACATCGATCGAAAGAAGATGCAGGCGAGTACGTGGGAAACTATATTACTAATTATTTATTAATCACAGGAATTTTTCGACTATGTTACTACTGTTCCTAACTGAAAAGATAGCTCACCTCAATGTATAGCTTCTCCGTGCACGGAAAGCATCTAAGGAGGCCTACAACTTCTTCCAGATTGGGGCCGGTAGATCTTAGTGCCAAGATCTTCACTGTGCGCAGAGGCAAGGTCAAGCTTTCGTGAATCACTTTCTGCACAACACCGAACATGGATCAAGAAAATAAGTAAAAATACGGTAGTGGCAAGTTGGGAGAATATCAAGAACACCGAACATACATCAAGAGGACTATTTACCTTAAGGGTTATGGATCCAATAACAAGTTTGTAGTAGAAACCACCACCAGAGTAGCCCAGCAATGTCAATTTCGGAGCGTTAATGATCCGGATTGATGTTCGACATATTGGACTAAATACACTCAACCTCGCAAGTAAAGGAGCGTTCTCAATCACCAGACCGCTAAGCTGGAAAAATGATCTGCAATTTGACCAGCAGACAAACCCAGTCGTTCGCAGAGTCGTCGAAAAGATATGGATGTTACCGTCGAACCCGTGCACCCCATCGAGCTGTAGTGCCTCTGTCGGAGACTAGTCCCAGGAACTAGGGGTGTCTCTCAAGAGCCAGGAAACGAGTAAGGGGCTGAACACAACGTCAAACGAATCCTCAACAACCTCGGCGACGGTGCTCGTCGAGCTCGGTGAGGATCATCACGACAGAGAGGTAACACGAGCCGCTACCCAGGTTCAGGCCCACCGTGAGGTGTAAAAGCCCTACGTCCTGCTAAGATGTATTGCACTGCTTGGAGAAGTTCACAGTACAAGTGTGCTTGCCGAGGGCACTGCTGTGGCTATGGTGGACTATGGTGGGATGAGCTCCGTCTTCTTCTTAGACGTAGCTCCTTGGTTGTGGAATGAGTTGTCGAATGCGGGATCCCCCTCCTAGGTCGTACACTGGCTCCTTATATACTGGGCTTGGTCCTCTTCCCCGAAAACTCCGGCGGGAAGGGATACCACAATGCCGCCGAATTGGAGCACAGCGCACAGCGTCGGGGGCGTCCATGGACACGGTCCATGGCAGGGAGCACGTCGTCTTGGCAGAAAAAGCCACCGTCCAACCAGGACGGTGGGCTGGCGCTGCAGAGCTTTGGGGCGCGCCCCACAGTGACGTCGCAGTTGGAGCGTAGCGGGGGCGGCCGCTTTATCACCAATTTGGCAAGTCTTGGAGTCCGCTTTGCTTGCCGCAGCTCCTTTGACCACTTTATACACGAGAATGGCAACTGCGGCGTCTTCGTCATCACGCGCAGGCACGCGCGTCACTCTGCGGCGGGCGCAGAGCCCATGTGCGCTCTGCAGCGGTGCAGGAGCTTGCTTCCACTTGAAGGAACCCCGCGAGGCCTGAACCCTCGCCGAGGTTCTGTAGCCGTTGACTCTCGAGGAAAAACCTCCCGAGGGGCGCGGAGACGCGCCAGGGCCTGAAGATCTTCTAGGAGAGGCCTTCTCGAGGCAGAGGTCCCTCTCGAGGCCTCCAGGCCGATCGTTCGGTCCTTAGCAGAAATGCTCGGTCGAGCAAATAAGCCCTCGCGAGGGAAATGCCTCGCGAGGCTCGCCAGGCTGAACGTCTGGTCCTTAGCAGAAATTCCTGCGGAGCGTTCGAGGGCTGTGGCAGGCCGGCCCATGATACCCTGGTTTTCACTGGGCCGACAGTAGCCCCCGGGCCCGCGATGGGCACGTTGGAGCTCCTCAGGCGGAGGCGAATCGTCGTGGGCCCAAAGAAGCCTGCGAAGCCCGAGACACGTGGAGCGCCACGGCCAGGCACGATCCCACGATCTCCTCTGAAGTAACGGGCGTGGTGGGTCCCGCCACGTCCCTGTAACGGCTCGATGAGCCGATATAAGGCGAAGAGCTCGGCGCAGGCGGCCATCACTTCATTCGTTCCCCTTTCATCTCCTTCCTCCCAGCGCTCAACCCCCAATCTTCTCCTTCGCGGCCTTGCTGCAATGGCGCCCAAGAAAGCCACCGCTGCTTCGAAGGGCAAGGCAGTGGCGCAGGGCGGCGGTCCGCTGAAGCGCAGCGGGACGGCGACTTCGAGCCGGCTCTGAGCGGCTCCCGCTTCGAGACGGAGGCGCAGCTGGACAAGGTGCGCCACATGGCGGCTTCGAAGACCAACGAGCACGGCGCCACCGTGCTCAAGCGCGCGGGCAACTCCCACGGCAGCTTCTACCCCATCTTCATGCACTCTCTCTTCGCCGGCTCGTTCCCCCTTCTCCGATTTCTTCCTGGCGGTCCTGGAGCGCTACCAGATCCAGGTTCTCCATCTCACCCCAACTCCATCCTCGTCCTCGCCATCTTCGCCTACCTCTGCGAGGCGTACATCGGCATTCCGCCTTCGGTGGACCTCTTCCGCAGCTTCTACGCGCTCCGGTTCACGGCGAACAAGGAGCGGTCAGGGTGCGTGTCCTTCCGCATCACCGATGGCATGAAGGGCGTCTACATCCCCATCGCGCGGAACGGCGAGGACATCGTGACCAGCGTGACGAAGAAGGTGGAGGACTTCCGCAAGCGCTGGTTCCTCATGCAGTTCGGGAGCCAGAGCGCCTTCTTCGAGCTGCCTGAAGCGCCTCCGACGAAGAGGGCGAGCTGGGCCTCCAAAGGGCTCAAGGGCGCGACGCTTGGCCCTGTGGTGAGGCGCTTGAGGGACCTCCGCGAGGCCGGCCTCACCGGGCAGATGGTGGCCAAGGACTTCGTGAGGCGCCGCATCGCTCCGCTCCAGAGGCACGCGGACGCGATGTGGCTGTACTCCAACCAGGGGACAAGATGCGCCTGAGCGCTACCCTCTACACGAAGGAGGAATTGCACGCCCTCATGGAGACTCTCTTCACGTCTCCGGACATCCCCGTGCCCACTGACCAGACTGTGCCGCTTCATCGGATCGATCTCGGGCGCCGCGTCTCGCATGTGCAGGCGATGCCGAAGTTCGATCAGTGGGGCCTGGTGCCTAAGGGGCACGTTGGGCCTCGCGAGGACCCGGAGTCTGCGGCGCAGGGGGCGCCAGTTGAGGGTGACGAGGAACGACGGAGACGCCCGCAGAGTCCGATGCGGGCGCGAGGCGCCTCGGGAGACGCTGCTTCCTCGGCGGGGAATTCGAGCGCCTCGAAGAGTGCGGCGCCTGAAGCTGAGGTCCACGAGGTCTCCTCAGGCAGCGGCGACGAGTTTGTGGTTGCCCCCTCGCGGCGTGTTGAGGGGGAGGAGGATAGCGACGATGACGATGCTTCGTCGGGCCACTGCGAGCCTCGCTCCAAGGCGATCCACGACAGGAACGCCGGGGCCCAGGAGGAGACAGAGGCACGGACGAGCGGGGGCCCAGTGCTCCGCCCGCGAAGCGGAAGAAGAGGAAGTGGGTCGACACCGCGGCGTAAGTTTTTGTACTGCCTTTCCTGTTTGATGTTGTTCTTGGTGTGTATCTCTCGAGGGGTTTCTGAGTCTTTTCTCTCCAGACGCACCGAGGAGCCAAAGAGGCGGAGGCTCCGGAGACTTGGAGAGATCTCTGGCTCTGCCGCGGCGTCCGTGACGCCCACAACTGAAGAGGTGCACCACGAGGCCACCGCTTCCTCTCCCGAGGCTGCGACGCCACCTCCCGGGGGAGGAGCGCCACGAGGAGAGGGAGGAGGAGGCTGAAGTGACGACGCCGCCGCCTTCGCGGCCTGATGCCCTCCCGCGCAGCAAGAGAAGACGCCGGAGGTGGACGCGGCAAGGACCACGCCGCCGGCGAAGGAGGCACGGCGGGAACAGCTGCGTCTGCAGAGACGCACGCTGACGTCGACATGGAGGACACCACGGTGCCGTCGCCTCCACCGAGCTCGGGCCTTGGAGGGCCTACGGTGGGCGCTGAGGCTGCCGCGGGGACGGCCTCAGTAGAGAAGGCCAACCCTGCTCCTGAGGAGGAGGAGAGTGCTCCCCAGGGGCAGGGAAATGGCGGAGCTGACGGTGGGGGCGCCTCGAGCCCCCAGAAGGCTCCCAGTGCAGAAGGCGAGGGGGGCTCTCGCCAGAGCCCCCAGAAGGCCCCTTGCACGGAAGAAGAGGGAGGCTCCAAGCAGAGCCCCCAGGCGCGCCTCGAGGTCACCCAGAGCCCAAGGCGCGATGCCCCGGAGTCCTCAGCAGGCGCTGGCGCTTCCAGGCCCTCTGGAGAATCGTGGGCCCTAGCCTTGCTGGGTCGGCGCCCTGTCGCAGCCGCCGAGAGGCCGTCCTTCGCTCGGCGAGGGAGGTGCTCGATGGGCTCGAGGCCCAGCTCGCTGAGGAAGACCGCACCAGGGCGGAGGAGGTCGCCGAGCTTGCGCGGGGCTGGGCTTGCCTCCAGGAGACCGTGGAGCGCTGCCGCCGGAAGGACGAGGCAGCCCAGGCGCAACGCGAGGCGGCGCTGCGCTCTGCTGAAGAGATCCGCCTCAGCGTGGTCCGCGAGGTCGAGGAGACCCTTGCGGTCCTGAGCGCTAAGCGCGAGGCTCTCGAGGCGGAGACGGAGGCCAAGCATCAGGAGCTGGCGGCGCGCGAGGCGGCGGTCTCCACCAAGCACAAGGAGCTCCTAGACCGCGAGGCGGGAATCATTGCCGAGTCGGAGACCGTGCGGCAAGGCCTGGAGAAGCTCCGCGAGGACCTGCGTGTCCGTGAGAACCAGATGGTGCAGCGCGGGGCAGAACTTGATGCCCGCGAGACCGAGCTGCGCAAGCGCGAGGAACAGGTCGAACAGATCGAGAAGGATCAGTCCGCGCAGCGGGAGCACCTGGAGTCTCGCGAGAGCAAAGTCACTCAAGACGAGGCGTTCTACCAGAAACGCCTCGCGCTGACCAACGAGAACCTCCGCAAGAAGGAGGAGCAGCTGGCGGCGGAGTCCGCGACCAAGGAGCAGCTCTTCCGCGACAATTGCAGGAAGGACTTCGCGGACAAGGCCAAGAAGCAGGAGGCGCGCTTCACGAAGAGACGCAACGAGCTCGAGGCCCGCATCAGGGAGCTTGAGGCTCAGAAGCAGCGATTCGACTCCCGCCTTCATGACGCTGTGGAGGCTCGGAAGCACGCGGAGCAGGACCTTGCCTCCTTGACGCAGGACATGAACGAGATGCAGCAGCAGGTGGGGCCTGTTGTGGAACTCGTCGAGGAAGCTCGGCGGAGCGCTCTGACTGCGCAGGTCTTGTCGCGCCAGCGGGAGCGCATGTTTGCTTCCTTGGTGAGGCGTGCGCGTGCTGTCGCGGCCGCCTGGGGACCGAAGCCCCCAGGCTCTCTGTCGAGGGGAACCAGGACGTCGCCGTCTACCTTGGCTTCTTCGAGCAGCTCCTCACCAAGTTTGAAGAGGTCGTGACGAACCTCGACGACTTGGTCGACACCGAGAGCCGCGAGCTCCTTGGCGTCGCGATCGGCCAAGTCTTCGCCAACCTTGCACACCTCCACCCCGGCTTCGATTTCGCGTCTGTGATGGAGCCTCTGGAGAAGGAGCTCGCCGAGAAGCTGGACGCCTCGGTGTGGGACGACGTGGAGAAGTACACTCAACGCTTCAAGAGGGTCGAGGTTGAGGAGAGCGACGACGAGGCTGGTGCTGAGGAGGTGGACGACGAGGACGTCGACGGCGACGACGACAACCCCGCTGCTTAGGTTGCCCCTGTAGAGAGATGTGCCAAGGGCACCAGTTATCTTAAGATTTGTCACTTTTATTTCGTGCTGGTTTGTAAAGACACTTTAACTTTGTGCAAGTGTGGTGCCCCTCGGGAGGCCTTTTATCTGTTCCCTCATGTCTTTTTCGCTCTACGTCGTTAGGACCCTGCTCTTAGCGCAAATAGCACCGCCGCTTCGGTATGCCGGAGTCAGGGCTCGACAAGGCCGGGGGGTGCGTAAGGCTTAGAGAGGTAAGAGCCCTCGAGGCGCGATGCTCAGGGGCTCCCCTTTGACGTGCAAGCAGCCCATGAGGCGTAAGAGAGAAAAGAGAGGCTCGAGGGGCGACAAAACCAGCGAGAGGGAAAAAGAGCTCATGAGGCGTAAGTTCTGGACTTAGCTCTGGCGAGACGCCTGCTTTGTAGAGGTGTTGTGTTCCTGGTGAGGTGTTCTCCCTCTCGAGGCTGCCTGAGACTGGCTTGGAGCTTTTGGAGCCCTGCAAGGCGTCTTGTTCCCTGTGTTGGAGAGAGAGAGAGAGAGCGAACCCACAAGCAAAGCATAGTTGTACAACTCATGCGCGCTCATAGATTTCCTCATGGGTATCTCACGAGGAGAATAAGCACCAAGGTCCTTGGTGAGGTGACGTGCATGGGAGCTAACCCACGAGTCAGAGCTCTTTGGTGAGATAACGGTCGTGGGCGGAGAGCCACGAGTTAGAGCTCGGATCCTTTGGATTTTACGATGCTGCTGGGATGCTCCCGAGACACAGGCACCGTGCTCAGCCCCCGCTCGCGAGGTGCGCATGGGGAAAAATGTGAGCGTGAATGAAATGTAAGAAAGCAAACTCACCAAGCAATATTACATAACGGCGCCGAAGCGCAATAGGTTCATGATGACCTGAAATTGTTCATTACACTTGGCGAGGCCAAGACAAAGTCCGCCATGTCTGGGCATGGGGTTCCACATGGAGTGGCTGAGGCTTCCCGCGGCCCGTGGCAGCGTTGTAGGAAACTCTCAGTGGAGATGGCCCTCGTGAAGGGAAAGCTTGGTGAAGCTGGGAGGTGAAGACGCGTGCTTCCCTCTTGAGACAAAAAATGCCTGCCGCGACGTGATCACGGGTAGAACTTGCGTAGGTGCTCGATGTTCCATGGATTTTTGATCGGATCGCCGTCTTCCGTCTCGAGCCGCACCGCGCCAGGCCTGGCGATGTGCGCGACCCTGTAGGGGCCTTCCCACATGGGTGAGAGCTTGTGGAGGCCTTCTCTGGAGAGGATCCTCCTGAGGACGAGATCGCCTGTCTCGAGGGTGCGCGGCCGTATGTGGCGGCTGTGGTAGCGGCGCAGGTCTTGCTGGTACTTTGCCGCTCGGAGGGCGGCACGGCGACGTAGTCCATCGAGCAGCAGCAAGTCGTCGTTGTGGAGCTCCTCTTGGTTGTCCTCGTTGAAAGCAAGGATCCGTGGGGACCCATGCTTGATCTCGGTGGGGAGGACTGCTTCAGCGCCATAGACGAGAGCGAACGGCGTTTCTCCAGTGGGCTTCGTGGCGGTGGTGCGGATGGACCAGAGCACGGAGGGGAGCTCTTCAATCCAGTTCTTGCCGTGGGCCTTGAGGCGATTGAAGCTTCTTGTCTTGAGGCCTTTGAGCACTTCTGCGTTCGCCCGCTCAGCTTGCCCGTTGCTTCGTGGATGAGCCACCGAGGCGAAGCAGAGCCGTGTGCCGAGACTCTCGCAGTAGGCCCTGAAGATGCCGCTGGTGAACTGCGAGCCGTTGTCGGTGATGATGCGATTTGGCACGCCGAAGCGACAGGCCAGGCCTCTGATGAATTTCACCGCTGATCTCGCCGGGATGGTGCGCACCGCTTCAACCTCCGCCCATTTGGTGAACTTGTCGATGGCGACGTAGAGGTAGCGGTAGCCCCCGCTGGAGCGTGGGAAAGGTCCCAGGATGTCCAGCCCCCAGACCGCGAAGGGCCAGGAGAGAGGGATGGTCTGGAGCCCCATGCGGGCTGGTGGACTTGCTTGGCGTGAAACTGGCACGCCTCGCAGCCTGGACAACGGCGGTTGCATCTTGAAGTACTGAGGGCCAATAGAACCACTCCTGAAGACTTTCCCTGCGAGGGTGCGTGATGATGAGTGGTGGCCACATTCTCCACTGTGTATGTCCTTGATCAGCTGGCGGCCTTCTTCAGGGGGGACGCATTTTAGTGCAACTCCATTTGGACGCTTGCGGTACAGGTCTCCCTCGTGAAGGCAGTATGACTTGGCCTGGCGAGCAACTCTCTCTGCTTCTGCGTCCTCTTCAGGGAGGACTCCGTCCCTGAGGTACTCCTTGAGCTCATCGATCCAGCCCGTCTCTTGGTGTGTCATGGCCAGCAGCAGGCGTTCCCCTGTGGGTGGACCGCAGCCTGGTGCTCCAGATGTTGGTGGTGGTGGGAGCTCTTCGTCCATGTTCATTTCAACGGCTTCTTTGGCTGTTTCACCGATGCCCTGGTGAGCTCTCCTCGAACACGCCCGCCTGCTGGGCTTCTCTGCGTGATGCTCGCCTGGCGATGTCGTCGGCCTCCTGGTTCTCCCTTCGTGGGATGTGCCTGAGCTCCATCCCCTTGAAGTGTTTCTCGAGCTTGCGGACCTCCTCGAGGTATCCGTCCTTAGGCGTGTAGCTCTTGTTGGAGAAGTTGACGAGGAGCTGGGAGTCGCCCTTGATGAGTAAGCGCTTGATGCCGAGGGCGATTGCGGCTCTGAGCCCGGCGAGGAGGCCCTCGTACTCGGCGATGTTGTTGGAGACCTTGTCTGTCGTGAAGCACAGCTGGACGGCGTAGTAGAGCTTGTCGCCCTTGGGTGAGGTCAGGACGACGCCAGCCCCAGCGTTCTGGCATGCGAATGCTCCGTCGAAGTGCATGGTCCAGTGGCTTGGCGCCGTGTCTCCTGCTGGCGTGGATTCTGCCTCATGAGGCTCTTCTTGCTGGTGTCTGTCCACTCGGCGACGAAGTCAGCCAATGCTCTCCCCTTGATGACCCTGGTGGTGTCGAAGCGCAGGCCAAAAGGTTGCAGCTCAATGTTCCACCCTGCGACGCGGTCAGTGGCGTTTGGATTGCGCAGGATCTGCTCCAGAGGGAATGATGTGACCACCGTGATGGGGTGGCCCTGGAAGTAGTGGCGCAGCTTCCTGGAAGCGATGAGGAGCGCGAGGAGGAGCTTCTGCTGCATAGTGTACCGCTCGCGAGCATCTCGCAGCACAGTGCTGACGAAGTAGACGGGATGCTCGACGAGGGTTGATGGTGACGCAGCGCTGGGTTCCTCGGGAGCCTTGTCGAGCCTCTCGAGGTGGACCCTCGACGAGGGTGCCTCTGGTTGTGCGGGCTCGGCAGGGCTCAGGGCCTGAAGAGGATGTTTCCTTGTCGGGGGGATCTGGGCTTGGCGTGGGTGTCCTTCTTGGCGAGGACTGGCTCTTCCCTTTCTGCCACCAAGGCTGCGCTCACTGTTTGTGGGTGGCTGATAGGTACAGCTTCAGATGCTCGCCGGGCCTTGGGGCAACCATGACAGGTGGGCTAGCCAAGTACTTCTTCAGGTCTTCAAATGCCTTGTCCGCCTCAGGCGTCCACTTGAACGTGCCAGACCGCTTCATGAGCTTGAAAAATGGCAGCGCCCTCTCGCCGAACTTGGAGATGAAACGGCCGAGGCTGGCCATGCATCCCGCGAGGCGCTGCATGTCCTTAAGGCGACGAGGTGGCTGCATCTCTTCTATGGCTTTGATCTTGTCAGGATTCGCTTCTATGCCGCGGTGAGACACTAGGAACCCGAGGAGTTTGCCTGACGGTACCCCGAAGACGCACTTGGCGGGGTTCAGCTTGATGCTTACTTTGCGCAGGCTGGCAAAGGTCTCCTCGAGGTCCTCCATGAGGGTGTGCTCCTCGCGAGTCTTGACCACGATGTCGTCGACGTAGGCTTCTGCATTTCTTCCCATCTGAGCCCCCAAGGCCTTCCTCATGAGCCTCTGGAAGGTGGCGCCGGCGTTCTTCAGGCCAAAGGGCATGCAGACGTAGCAATACACACCACAAGGGGTGAGGAATGCTGTCTTCTCCTCATCCTCCTTCGCCATCTTGATCTGGTGGTAGCCTGAGAAGGCATCCAGAAAACAGAGGAGGTCGCAGCCGGCGGTGGAGTCCACGATCTGGTCTATCCGAGGCATGGGGTACGGGTCCTTGGGGCAGGCCTTGTTGAGGTCGGTGTAGTCGATGCAGAGCCTGCCGCCCCCGGTGTGCTTGGGAACACCACCGTGTTGGAGAGCCATGTGGGGTGTGGAACTTCTCTGATGATGTGCGCTTCTTTTAACTTCTCTACTTCCTTGATGATGAACTCTTGCTTCTCTGGCGCCTGGCGCCGTGCTTTCTGCTTCACGGGGCGTGCGTTTGGACACACGGCTAAGTGGTGCTCGATCACCTCCCTCGGTACTCCGGACATCTCTGACGGTGTCCATGCGAACATGTCAGAGTTTGCCCTGAGGAAGGCGACGAGCGCGCTTTCCTATTTGGGAGGCAAGCCAGCGCCTATGGTGACGCTAGCCCCCGAGCCGCTGGCGTCCAGTGACACCTTCTTCGTGGCTGCCTGCTCCTGTGAGAACAGCTGCTTCTTCTTCGCGGGCCTCTCGAGGGGCTCCATGTCCTCATCAGCGGGAATGCCACGGCAGCGGCCTTGTAGGCGGTCTCGACAGAGCGCATTGCGTCCTGGACTTGGCCGTGGATGGCGATGGTGCCGCCGCTGCCTGGAAGCTTGACGATGTTGTAGGCATGGTGAGTGACAGCCATGAACTTCGCGAGGGCGGGGTAGCCGAGGATGGCGTTGTAGGGCAGGCCAATGTGCGCGACGTCGAAGTCGATCTGCTCGGTGCGGTAGTTCTGCGGCGTGCCGAAGGTGACCGCGAGCCTCACCTGCCCCAGAGGTGTGGTAGAGCCACTTGTCACCCGTGAAGGGCCTAGAGGGCATGAGCCACTCGTAGGGCACTTGAAGCTGCTCGAAGGTCTCGACAGAGATGACGTTCAAGCCCGCACCCCCATCTATAAGCGTCTTGGCGACGGCGATGTTGTTGATGATGGGGGTGCACACCAGCGGGATGGTGCCTACTGCCTTGGTCGACTTGGGGTGGTCCTTGGAGTCGAAGGCGATGGTGTACTGTGACCACTTGAGGGGCTGGGAAGCCTCGAGCCCTGGAAGCGCTGCGCTGACCTCGCGAGAGAATTGCTTGAAGTGGTTGTTGGACTTGGGCGCCTGGGACCCGCCGAGGATGCAGGCTATTGCCCCCTGAGGGGCCTGGTAGCCCCCAGGGTTCTCGTCGGGGAGGTTGCCGTTCTGCCCAGCGTTATTCCCCCGAGGCCTGTGCTGGAAGTTGTGGCGTCCACCTCCGCGGCCACCACGGCCTCCGCCGC
Organism: Poa pratensis; assembly: GCA_947311845.1. Taxonomy (NCBI): domain Eukaryota; kingdom Viridiplantae; phylum Streptophyta; class Magnoliopsida; order Poales; family Poaceae; genus Poa; species Poa pratensis. Next base: position 59,494,850 of record CAMZMU010000027.1, on the reverse strand, counting down.
GGCCGCCGCGGCCCTGGTTCTTCTCCCTCCTTGCTGAGCTGCTTGAGCTCCCAGCAGTCTTCAGTGGCGTGGTTGTTGTCGGAGACTAGTCCCAGGACTTGGGAGTCTCTCAAGTGCCAGGAAACGAGCAAGGGGCTGAACACAACGTCAAACAAATCCTCAACAACCTCGGCGATGGTGCTCGTCGAGCTCGGTGAGGAACATCACGACAGAGAGGTAACACGAGCCGCTACCCAGGTTCAGGCCCACCGTGAGGTGTAAAAGCACCTACGTCCTGCTAAGATGTATTGCACTGCTTGGAGAGGTTCACAGTACAAGTGTGCTTGCCGAGGGCACAGCTATGGCTATGGTGGATATGGTGGAGTGAGCACCGTCTTCTTCTCCGACTTAGCTCCTTGGTTGTGGAATGAGTGTTGCTGAATGCGGGCCCCTCTCCTAGGTCGTACACTGGCTCCTTATATACTGGGCTTGGTCCTCTTCCCCGAAACTCTCCGGCGGGAAGGGATACCACAATGCCGCCGAATTGGAGCACAGCGCACAGCGTCGGGGGCGTCCATGGACGCGGTCCATGGCAGGGAGCACGTCGTCTTGGCAGAAAAAGCCACCGTCCATCCAGGACGGTGGGCTGGCGCTGCAGAACTTTGGGGCGCGCCCCACAGTGACGTCGCAGTTGGAGCGTAGCGGCGGCCGGCCGCTTTATCACCAATTTGGCAAGTCTTGGAGTCCGCTTTGCTTGCCGCAGCTCCTTTGACCACTTTATACACGAGAATGGCAACTGCGGCGTCTTCGTCATCACGCGCAGGCGCGCATGTCACTCTGCGGCGGGCGCAGGAGCTTGCTTCCACTTGCCGAGGCCTGAACCCTCGCCGAGGTTCTTTAGCCGTTGACTTCTCGCGAGGGAAACCTCCCGAGGGTGGCGCGGAGACGCGCCAGGGCCTGAAGATCTTCTAGGAGAGGCCCTCAGGCAGAGGTCCCTCTTGAGGCCTCCAGCCGATCGTCTTGGTCCTTAGCGAAATGCTCGGTCGAGCACGTAAGCCCTCGCGAGGGAAAATGCCTCGCGAGGCTCGCCAGGCTGAACGCTGGTCCTTAGCAGAAATTCCTGCGGAGTTCGAGGGCTGTGGCAGGCCGGCCCATGATACCCTGGTTTTCACTGGGCCGACAGTAGCCCCCGGGCCCGCGATGGGCGCTGTGCTCCTCAGGCGGAGGCGAACGTCGTGGGCCCAAAGAAGCCTGCGAAGCCCGAGACACGTGGAGTGCCACGGCCAGGCACGATCCCACGATCTCCTCTGAAGTAACGGGCGTGGTGGTGGGTCCCGCCACGTCCCTGTAACGGCTCGATGAGCCGATATAAGGCGAAGAGCTCGGCGCAGGCGGCCATCACTTCATTCGTTCCCCTTTCATCTCCTTCCTCCCAGCGCTCAATCCCCAATCTCTCCTTCGCGACCTTGCTGCAATGGCGCCCAAGAAAGCCACCGCTGCTTCGAAGGGCAAGGCAGCGGCGCAGGGCGGCGGTCCGCTGAGCGCAGCGGGACGGCGACTTCGAGCCGGCTCTGAGCGGCTCCCGCTTCGAGACGGAGGCGCAGCTGGACAAGGTGCGCCACATGGCGGCCTCGAAGACCAACGAGCACGGCGCCACCGTGCTCAAGCGCGCGGGCAACTCCCACGGCAGCTTCTACCCCATCTTCATGCACTCTCTCTTCGCCGGCCGTTCCCCCTTCTCCGATTTCTTCCTGGCGGTCCTGGAGCGCTACCAGATCCAGGTTCTCCATCTCACCCCAACTCCATCCTCGTCCTCGCCATCTTCGCCTACCTCTGCGAGGCGTACATCGGCATTCCGCCTTCGGTGGACCTCTTCCGCAGCTTCTACGCGCTCCGGTTCACGGCGAACAAGGAGCGGTCAGGGTGCGTGTCCTTCCGCATCACCGATGGCATGAAGGGCGTCTACATCCCCATCGCGCGGAACGGCAGGAGACATCGTGACCAGCGTGACGAAGAAGGTGGAGGACTTCCGCAAGCGCTGGTTCCTCATGCAGTTCGGGAGCCAGAGCGCCTTCTTCGAGCTGCCTGAAGCGCCTCCGACGAAGAGGGCGAGCTGGGCCTCCAAAGGGCTCAAGGGCGCGACGCTTGGCCCTGTGGTGAGGCGCTTGAGGGACCTCCGCGAGGCCGGCCTCACCGGGCAGATGGTGGCCAAGGACTTCGTGAGGCGCCGCATCGCTCCGCTCCAGAGGCACGCGGACGCGATGTGGCTGTACTCCAACCAGGGGACAAGATGCGCCTGAGCGCTACCCTCTACACGAAGGAGGAATTGCACGCCCTCATGGAGACTCTCTTCACGTCTCCGACATCCCCGTGCCCACTGACCAGACGTGCCGCTTCATCGGATCGATCTCGGGCGCCGCGTCTCGCATGTGCAGGCGATGCCGAAGTTCGATCAGTGGGGCCTGGTGCCTAAGGGGCACGTTGGGCCTCGCGAGGACCCGGAGTCTGCGGCGCAGGGGGCGCCAGTTGAGGGTGACGAGGAGACGACGGAGACGCCCGCAGAGTCCGATGCGGGCGCGACCGGCGCCTCGGGAGACGCCGCTTCCTCGGCGGGGAATTCGAGCGCCTCGAAGAGTGCGGCGCCTGAAGCTGAGGTCCACGAGTCTCCTCAGGCAGCGGCGACGAGTTCGTGGTTGCCCCCTCGCGGCGTGTTGAGGGGGAGGAGGATAGCGATGAGACGATGCTTCGTCGGGCCACTGCGAGCCTCGCTCCAAGGCGATCCACGACAGGAACGCCGGGGCCCAGGAGGAGACAGAGGCACGGACGAGCGCGGGGCCCAGTGCTCCGCCCGCGAAGCGGAAGAAGAGGAAGTGGGTCGACACCGCGGCGTAAGTTTTTGTACTGCCTTTCCTGTTTGATGTTGTTCTTGGTATGCCTCTCGAGGGGTTTCTGAGTCTTTTCTCTCCAGACGCACCGAGGAGCCAAAGAGGCGGAGGCTCCGGAGACTTGGAGAGATCTCTGGCTCTGCCGCGGCGTCCGCGACGCCCACAACTGAAGAGGTGCACCACGAGGCCACCGCTTCCTCTCCCGAGGCTGCGACGCCACCTCCGGGGCGGAGGAGCGCCACGAGGAGAGGGAGGAGGAGGCTGAAGTGACGACGCCGCCGCCTTCGCGGCCTGATGCTCTCCCGCGCAGCAAGAGAAGACGCCGGAGGTGGACGCGGCAAGGACCACGCCGCCGGCGAAGGAGGGCGCGGGGGAACAGCTGCGTCTGCAGAGACGCACGCTGACGTCGACATGGAGGACACCACGGTGCCGTCGCCTCCACCGAGCTCGGGCCTTGGAGGGCCTACGTGGGCGCTGAGGCTGCCGCGGGGACGGCCTCAGCAGAGAAGGCCAACCCTGCTCCTGAGGAGGAGGAGAGTGCTCCCCAGGGGCAGGGAAATGGCGGAGCTGACGGTGGGGGCGCCTCGAGCCCCCAGAAGGCTCCCAGCGCAGAAGGCGAGGGGGGCTCTCGCCAGAGCCCCCAGAAGGCCCCTTGCACGGAAGAAGAGGGAGGCTCCAGCAGAGCCCCCAGGCGCGCCTCGAGGTCACCCAGAGCCCAAGGCGCGATGCCCCGGAGTCCTCAGCAGGCGCTGGCGCTTCCAGGCCCTCTGGAGAATCGTGGGCCCTAGCCTTGCTGGGTCGGCGCCCTGTCGCAGCCGCCGAGAGGCCGTCCTTCGCTCGGCGAGGGAGGTGCTCGATGGGCTCGAGGCCCAGCTCGCTGAGGAAGACCGCACCAGGGCGGAGGAGGTCGCCGAGCTTGCGCGGGGCTGGGCTTGCCTCCAGGAGACCGTGGAGCGCTGCCGCCGGAAGGACGAGGCAGCCCAGGCGCAACGCGAGGCGGCGCTGCGCTCTGCTGAAGAGATCCGCCTCAGCGTGGTCCGCGAGGTCGAGGAGACCCTTGCGGTCCTGAGCGCTAAGCGCGAGGCTCTCGAGGCGGAGACGGAGGCCAAGCATCAGGAGCTGGCGGCGCGCGAGGCGGCGGTCTCCACCAAGCACAAGGAGCTCCTAGACCGCGAGGCGGGAATCATTGCCGAGTCGGAGACCGTGCGGCAAGGCCTGGAGAAGCTCCGCGAGGACCTGCGTGTCCGTGAGAACCAGATGGTGCAGCGCGGGGCAGAACTTGATGCCCGCGAGACCGAGCTGCGCAAGCGCGAGGAACAGGTCGAACAGATCGAGAAGGATCAGTCCGCGCAGCGGGAGCACCTGGAGTCTCGCGAGAGCAAAGTCACTCAAGACGAGGCGTTCTACCAGAAGCGCCTCGCGCTGACCAACGAGAACCTCCGCAAGAAGGAGGAGCAGCTGGCGGCGGAGTCCGCGACCAAGGAGCAGCTCTTCCGCGACAATTGCAGGAAGGACTTCGCGGACAAGGCCAAGAAGCAGGAGGCGCGCTTCACGAAGAGACGCAACGAGCTCGAGGCCCGCATCAGGGAGCTTGAGGCTCAGAAGCAGCGATTCGACTCCCGCCTTCATGACGCTGTGGAGGCTCGGAAGCACGCGGAGCAGGACCTTGCCTCCTTGACGCAGGACATGAACGAGATGCAGCAGCAGGTGGGGCCTGTTGTGGAACTCGTCGAGGAAGCTCGGCGGAGCGCTCTGACTGCGCAGGTCTTGTCGCGCCAGCGGGAGCGCATGTTTGCTTCCTTGGTGAGGCGCGTGCGCGCCGTCGCGGCCGCCTGGGGACCGAAGCCCCCAGGCTCTCTGTCGAGGGGAACCAGGACGTCGCCGTCTACCTTGGCTTCTTCGAGCAGCTCCTCACCAAGTTTGAAGAGGTCGTGACGAACCTCGACGACTTGGTCGACACCGAGAGCCGCGAGCTCCTTGGCGTCGCGATCGGCCAAGTCTTCGCCAACCTTGCACACCTCCACCCCGGCTTCGATTTCGCGTCTGTGATGGAGCCTCTGGAGAAGGAGCTCGCCGAGAAGCTGGACGCCTCGGTGTGGGACGACGTGGAGAAGTACACTCAACGCTTCAAGAGGGTCGAGGTTGAGGAGAGCGACGACGAGGCTGGTGCTGAGGAGGTGGACGACGAGGACGTCGACGGCGACGACGACAACCCCGCTGCTTAGGTTGCCCCTGTAGGAGATGTGCCAAGGGCACCAGTTATCTTAAGATTTGTCACTTTTATTTCGTGCTGGTTTGTAAAGACACTTTAACTTTGTGCAAGTGTGGTGCCCCTCGGGAGGCCTTTTATCTGTTCCCTCATGTCTTTTTCGCTCTACGTCGTTAGGACCCTGCTCTTAGCGCAAATAGCACCGCCGCTTCGGTATGCCGGAGTCAGGGCTCGACAAGGCCGGGGGGTGCGTAAGGCTTAGAGAGGTAAGAGCCCTCGAGGCGCGATGCTCAGGGGCTCCCCTTTGACGTGCAAGCAGCCCATGAGGCGTAAGAGAGAAAAGAGAGGCTCGAGGGGCGACAAAACCAGCGAGAGGGAAAAAGCTCATGAGGCGTAAGTTCTGGACTTAGCTCTGGCGAGACGCCTGCTTTGTAGAGGGTGTTGTGTTCCTGGTGAGGTGTTCTCCCTCTCGAGGCTGCCTGAGACTGGCTTGGAGCTTTTGGAGCCCTGCAAGGCGTCTTGTTCCCTGTGTTGGAGAGAGAGAGAGAGAGAGAGCGAACCCACAAGCAAAGCATAGTTGTACAACTCATGCGCGCTCATAGATTTCCTCATGGGTATCTCACGAGGAGAATAAGCACCAAGGTCCTTGGTGAGGTGACGTGCATGGGAGCTAACCCACGAGTCAGAGCTCTTTGGTGAGATAACGGTCGTGGGCGGAGAGCCACGAGTTAGAGCTCGGATCCTTTGGATTTTACGATGCTGCTGGGATGCTCCCGAGACACAGGCACCGTGCTCAGCCCCCGCTCGCGAGGTGCGCATGGGGAAAAATGTGAGCGCGAATGAAATGTAAGAAAGCAAACTCACCAAGCAATATTACATAACGGCGCCGAAGCGCAATAGGTTCATGATGACCTGAAATTGTTCATTACACTTGGCGAGGCCAAGACAAAGTCCGCCATGTCTGGGCATGGGGTTCCACATGGAGTGGCTGAGGCTTCCCGCGGCCCGTGGCAACGCGTTGTAGGAAACTCTCAGTGGAGATGGCCCTCGTGAAGGGAAAGCTTGGTGAAGCTGGGAGGTGAAGACGCGTGCTTCCCTCTTTAGACAAAAAATGCCTGCCGACGTGATCACGGGTAGAACTTGCGTAGGTGCTCGATGTTCCATGGATTTTTGATCGGATCGCCGTCTTCCGTCTCGAGCCGCACCGCGCCAGGCCTGGCGATGTGCGCGACCCTGTAGGGGCCTTCCCACATGGGTGAGAGCTTGTGGAGGCCTTCTCTGGAGAGGATCCTCCTGAGGACGAGATCGCCTGTCTCGAGGGTGCGCGGCCGTATGTGGCGGCTGTGGTAGCGGCGCAGGTCTTGCTGGTACTTTGCCGCTCGGAGGGCGGCACGGCGACGTAGTCCATCGAGCAGCAGCAAGTCGTCGTTGTGGAGCTCCTCTTGGTTGTCCTCGTTGAAAGCAAGGATCCGTGGGGACCCATGCTTGATCTCGGTGGGGAGGACTGCTTCAGCGCCATAGACGAGAGCGAACGGCGTTTCTCCAGTGGGCTTCGTGGCGGTGGTGCGGATGGACCAGAGCACGGAGGGGAGCTCTTCATCCAGTTCTTGCCGTGGGCCTTGAGGCGATTGAAGCTTCTTGTCTTGAGGCCTTGAGCACTTCTGCGTTCGCCCGCTCAGCCTGCCCGTTGCTTCGTGGATGAGCCACCGAGGCGAAGCAGAGCCGTGTGCCGAGACTCTCGCAGTAGGCCCTGAAGATGCCGCTGGTGAACTGCGAGCCGTTGTCGGTGATGATGCGATTTGGCACGCCGAAGCGACAGGCCAGGCCTCTGATGAATTTCACCGCTGATCTCGCCGGGATGGTGCGCACCGCTTCAACCTCCGCCCATTTGGTGAACTTGTCGATGGCGACGTAGAGGTAGCGGTAGCCCCCGCTGGAGCGTGGGAAAGGTCCCAGGATGTCCAGCCCCCAGACCGCGAAGGGCCAGGAGAGAGGGATGGTCTGGAGCCCCAGTGCGGGCTGGTGGACTTGCTTGGCGTGGAACTGGCATGCCTCGCAAGCTGGACAACACGGTTGCATCTTGAAGTACTGAGGGCCAATAGAAACCACTCCTGAAGACTTTCCCTGCGAGGGTGCGTGATGATGAGTGGTGGCCACATTCTCCACTGTGTATGTCCTTGATCAGCTGGCGGCCTTCTTCAGGGGGGACGCATTTTAGTGCAACTCCATTTGGACGCTTGCGGTACAGGTCTCCCTCGTGAAGGCAGTATGACTTGGCCTGGCGAGCAACTCTCTCTGCTTCTGCGTCCTCTTCAGGGAGGACTCCGTCCCTGAGGTACTCCTTGAGCTCATCGATCCAGCCCGTCTCTTGGTGTGTCATGGCCAGCAGCAGGCGTTCCCCTGTGGGTGGACCGCAGCCTGGTGCTCCAGATGTTGGTGGTGGTGGGAGCTCTTCGTCCATGTTCATTTCAACGGCTTCTTTTGGCTGTTTCACCGATGCCCTGGTGAGCCTCTCCTCGAACACGCCCGCCTGCTGGGCTTCTCTGCGTGATGCTCGCCTGGCGATGTCGTCGGCCTCCTGGTTCTCCCTTCGTGGGATGTGCCTGAGCTCCATCCCCTTGAAGTGTTTCTCGAGCTTGCGGACCTCCTCGAGGTAAGCGGCCATATGGCCGTCCTTAGGCGTGTAGCTCTTGTTGGAGAAGTTGACGAGGAGCTGGGTCGCCCTTGATGAGTAAGCGCTTGATGCCGAGGGCGATTGCGGCTCTGAGCCCGGCGAGGAGGCCCTCGTACTCGGCGATGTTGTTGGAGACCTTGTCTGTCGTGAAGCACTGGACGGCGTAGTAGAGCTTGTCGCCCTTGGGTGAGGTCAGGACGACGCCAGCCCAGCGTTCTGGCATGCGAATGCTCCGTCGAAGTGCATGGTCCAGTGGCTTGGCGCCGTGTCTCCTGCTGGCGTGGATTCTGCCTCATGAGGCTCTTCTTGCTGCGTGTCTGTCCACTCGGCGACGAAGTCAGCCAATGCTCTCCCCTTGATGACCCTGGTGGTGTCGAAGCGCAGGCCAAAAGGTTGCAGCTCAATGTTCCACCCTGCGACGCGGTCAGTGGCGTTTGGATTGCGCAGGATCTGCTCCAGAGGGAATGATGTGACCACCGTGATGGGGTGGCCCTGGAAGTAGTGGCGCAGCTTCCTGGAAGCGATGAGGAGCGCGAGGAGGAGCTTCTGCTGCATAGTGTACCGCTCGCGAGCATCTCGCAGCACAGTGCTGACGAAGTAGACGGGATGCTCGACGAGGGTGTCGATGGTGACGCAGCGCTGGGTTCCTCGGGAGCCTTGTCGAGCCTCTCGAGAGGTGGACCCTCGTCGAGGGTGCCTTCTGGTTGTGCGGGCTCGGCATGGGGCTCAGGGCCTGAAGAGGATGTTTCCTTGTCGGGGGGATCTGGGCTTGGCGTGGCGGTGTCCTTCTTGGCGAGGACTGGCTCTTCCCTTTCTGCCACCAAGGCTGCGCTCACTGTTTGTGGAGTGGCTGATAGGTACAGCTTCAGATGCTCGCCGGGCCTTGGGGCAACCATGACAGGTGGGCTAGCCAAGTACTTCTTCAGGTCTTCAAATGCCTTGTCCGCCTCAGGCGTCCACTTGAACGTGCCAGACCGCTTCATGAGCTTGAAAAATGGCAGCGCCCTCTCGCCGAACTTGGAGATGAAACGGCCGAGGCTGGCCATGCATCCCGCGAGGCGCTGCATGTCCTTAAGGCGACGAGGTGGCTGCATCTCTTCTATGGCTTTGATCTTGTCAGGATTCGCTTCTATGCCGCGGTGAGACACTAGGAACCCGAGGAGTTTGCCTGACGGTACCCCGAAGACGCACTTGGCGGGGTTCAGCTTGATGCTTACTTTGCGCAGGCTGGCAAAGGTCTCCTCGAGGTCCTCCATGAGGGTGTGCTCCTCGCGAGTCTTGACCACGATGTCGTCGACGTAGGCTTCTGCATTTCTTCCCATCTGAGCCCCCAAGGCCTTCCTCATGAGCCTCTGGAAGGTGGCGCCGGCGTTCTTCAGGCCAAAGGGCATGCAGACGTAGCAATACACACCACAAGGGGTGAGGAATGCTGTCTTCTCCTCATCCTCCTTCGCCATCTTGATCTGGTGGTAGCCTGAGAAGGCATCCAGAAAACAGAGGAGGTCGCAGCCGGCGGTGGAGTCCACGATCTGGTCTATCCGAGGCATGGGGTACGGGTCCTTGGGGCAGGCCTTGTTGAGGTCGGTGTAGTCGATGCAGAGCCTGCCGCCCCCGGTGTGCTTGGGAACGACCACCGTGTTGGAGAGCCATGTGGGGTGTGGAACTTCTCTGATGATGTGCGCTTCTTTTAACTTCTCTACTTCCTTGATGATGAACTCTTGCTTCTCTGGCGCCTGGCGCCGTGCTTTCTGCTTCACGGGGCGTGCGTTTGGACACACGGCTAAGTGGTGCTCGATCACCTCCCTCGGTACTCCGGACATCTCTGACGGTGTCCATGCGAACATGTCAGAGTTTGCCCTGAGGAAGGCGACGAGCGCGCTTTCCTATTTGGGAGGCAAGCCAGCGCCTATGGTGACGCTAGCCCCCGAGCCGCTGGCGTCCAGTGACACCTTCTTCGTGGCTGCCTGCTCCTGTGAGAACAGCTGCTTCTTCTTCGCGGGCCTCTCGAGGGGCTCCATGTCCTCATCAGCGGGAATGCCACGGCAGCGGCCTTGTAGGCGGTCTCGACAGAGCGCATTGCGTCCTGGACTTGCCGTGGATGGCGATGGTGCCGCCGCTGCCTGGAAGCTTGACGATGTTGTAGGCATGGTGAGTGACAGCCATGAACTTCGCGAGGGCGGGGTAGCCGAGGATGGCGTTGTAGGGCAGGCCAATGTGCGCGACGTCGAAGTCGATCTGCTCGGTGCGGTAGTTCTGCGGCGTGCCGAAGGTGACCGCGAGCCTCACCTGCCCCAGAGGTGTGGTAGAGCCACTTGTCACCCCGTGAAGGGCCTAGAGGGCATGAGCCACTCGTAGGGCACTTGAAGCTGCTCGAAGGTCTCGACAGAGATGACGTTCAAGCCCGCACCCCCATCTATAAGTGTCTTGGCGACGGCGATGTTGTTGATGATGGGGGTGCACACCAGGGGATGGTGCCTACTGCCTTGGTCGACTTGGGGTGGTCCTTGGAGTCGAAGGCGATGGTGTACTGTGACCACTTGAGGGGCTGGGAAGCCTCAAGCCCTGGAAGCGCTGCGCTGACCTCGCGAGAGAATTGCTTGAAGTGGTTGTTGGACTTGGGCGCTTGGGACCCGCCGAGGATGCAGGCTATTGCCCCCTGAGGGGCCTGGTAGCCCCCAGGGTTCTCGTCGGGGAGGTTGCCGTTTTGCCCAGCGTTGTCCCCCGAGCCTGTGCTGGAAGTTGTGGCGTCCACCTCCGCGGCCACCACGGCCTCCGCCGCGGCCCTGGTTCTTCTCCCGCTCCTTGCTGAGCTGCTTGAGCTCCCAGCAGTCTTCAGTGGCGTGGTTGTGCCTGTTGTGGTAGATGCAGTATGGGCGATTGTCCGCCTTTTTCTCTTCAGCCGCCGGAGAGGCCTCGCGAGGCTGTTTGCGTCAGGCTCTGCCGCGAGGATGGCGGTGGTCTTGCGCTTCTCTGCAGGCTTCTTCTTGCTCCTGGACCCCTCTGGAGGGTCCTCCTCCACTTCCTTCTTGACGAAGAGGAGGCCCTCTTCAGCCTTGGCGCACTTGTCAGCCAGATCAAAGAGCTTCACCACAGAGGAGAGGTGTCGTGGATGCCGAGCTTCTCGAGCATCCTGTGGTTCGTGACGCCCTCCCTGAAGGCGGAGATGACGTGCGAGTCCGGGATGTTCGGAATCTTGTTGCGGACCTGGCTGAAGCGCTGGATGTATCTGCGGAGGGTCTCGTCAGGCTTCTGGCGCACCGCGCGAAGGTCGTTGTAGGTGAGCGCGCGTTCGTAGGTGCCCTTGAAGTTGGCGACGAAGACCTTGCAGAGGTCCTCCCACGTGTCGATGGTGTTCTCGGGGAGGTTCATGAGCCACGAGAGCGCGGAGTCCTTGAGCGCCATGGAGAGCCAGTTGGCCATCACCTTGTCGTCGCCTCCTGCAGCTTGGATGGAGACGGTGTAGAGCTGCAGGAACTCCAGAGGGTTGGTCCTGCCGTCGTAGCGTGGAGGGAGGTCTGGCTTGAACTTCACAGGCCAGACGACACGGCGCAGGTTGCGGGTGAAGGCGGTGCAGCCCGTGGCGTACGTCACGGCGCCCCAGCGAGTACGCCGCGGTTCTGGCGACCTGCAGCGGCGATCTCCTGCACGACGCGGTTGTGGCGGTCCCTCTGGCGCTCGATCTCCACGCGGGCGTCCGCCGGAGTCCGCTGCACGATCTGGCAGTCGTGCGGCGAGGATGCGTGCGACGCGGCGCGGTGGTTTGCTGCCGGAGCTGCAGCTGGAGGAGGTGGCGGAGGCGGAGGGGGAGGAGGAGCGCCGTGCGCTATGTTCCCCTCGCGTCCGGAGTGGCGCACCAGCGAGCGGGAGGGTGCTGGTGCTGCAGTGGTGGCGGCAGGAACGGCGGCGGCGTTGATGAGCTCCTCGAGACGCCCCAGCCAGTTGTCATGGCCCGCCTGCGTGGGACGGTAGCGCAGCAGCTCCTGCGCCATCAGCAGCGCGGTGGCTGGACTGGGCGCTGCTCGGCCCATCGTGGAGGCGCTCTCGCGCCTGGATGGGTGCAAGGAGGAAGCTCCCTCGTCCTCGCCGTCGATGCCGCCGTCGTTGCCGCTGCCGTTGCCGCCGTCGTCCTCAGGGTGCTCGACGCGCGGCTCGGCGTTGCGCTCTGAAGCGCGGTTGGCGCGTGGGCGACCACGCGGGTTGTGGTTGGCGGCGGGCTCGGTGTTGGCCCTGCCGGACGTCCGTCGCGCGAGACGCGCAGCTCGCGTGTCAGTCATGGCGCGAGAGGTTGAAGACGCGCCTCAGCCCCCTACCTGGCGCGCCAAATGTCGGAGACTAGTCCCAGGAACTAGGGGTGTCTCAAGTGCCAGGAAACGAGTAAGGGGCTGAACACAACGTCAAACAAATCCTCAACAACCTCGGCGACGGTGCTCGTCGAGCTCGGTGAGGAACATCACGACAGAGAGGTAACACGAGCCGCTACCCAGGTTCAGGCCCACCGTGAGGTGTAAAAGCCCTACGTCCTGCTAAGATGTATTGCACTGCTTGGAGAGGTTCACAGTACAAGTGTGCTTGCCGAGGGCACTGCTATGGCTATGGTGGACTATGGTGGAATGAGCTCCGTCTTCTTCTCAGACTAGCTCCTTGGTTGTGGAATGTGTTGCTGAATGCGGGATCCCCCTCCTAGGTCGTACACTGGCTCCTTATATACTGGGCTTGGTCCTCTTCCCCGAAAACCTCCGGCGGGAAGGGATACCACAATGCCGCCGAATTGGAGCACAGCGCACAGCGTCGGGGGCGTCCATGGACGCGGTCCATGGCAGGGAGCACGTCGTCTTGGCAGAAAAAGCCACCGTCCAACCAGGACGGTGGGCTGGCGCTGCAGAGCTTTGGGGCGCGCCCCACGGTGACGTCGCAGTTGGAGCGTAGCGGCGGCCGGCCGCTTTATCACCAATTGGCAAGTCTTGGAGTCCGCTTTGCTTGCCGCAGCTCCTTTGACCACTTTATACACGAGAATGGCAACTGCGGCGTCTTCGTCATCACGCGCAGGCGCGCGTCACTCTGCGGCGGGCGCAGAGCCATGTGCGCTCTGCAGCGGCGCAGGAGCTTGCTTCCACTTGAAGGAACCCCGCGAGGCCTGAACCCTCGCCGAGGTTCTTAGCCGTTGACTTCTCGCGAGGGAAACCTCCCGAGGGTGGCGCGGAGACGCGCCAGGGCCTGAAGATCTTCTAGGAGAGGCCTCTCGAGGCAGAGGTCCCTCTTGAGGCCTCCAGCCGATCGTCTTGGTCCTTAGCGAAATGCTCGGTCGAGCACGTAAGCCCTCGCGAGGGAAAATGCCTCGCGAGGCTCGCCAGGCTGAACGTCTGGTCCTTAGCAGAAATTCCTGCGGAGAGTTCGAGGGCTGTGGCAGGCCGGCCCATGATACCCTGGTTTTTACTGGGCCGACAGTTGTGCCTGTTGTGGTAGATGCAGTACGGGCGATTGTCCGCCTTTTTTCTCTTCAGCCGCCGAGAGTGGCCTCGCGAGGCTGTTTTGCGTCAGGCTCTGCCGCGAGGATGGCGGTGGTCTTGTGCTTCTCTGCGGGCTTCTTCTTGCTCCTAGACCATCTGGAGGGTCCTCCTCCACTTCCTTCTTGACGAAGAGGAGGCCCTCTTCGGCCTTGGCGCACTTGTCAGCCAGATCAAAGAGCTTCACCACAGAAGAGAGTATCGTGGATGCCGAGCTTCTCGAGCATCCTGTGGTTCGTGACGCCCTCCCTGAAGGCGGAGATGACGTGCGAGTCCGGGATGTTCGGGATCTTGTTGCGGACCTGGCTGAAGCGCTGGATGTATCTGCGGAGGGTCTCGTCAGGCTTCTGGCGCACCGCGCGAAGGTCGTTGTAGGTGAGCGCGCGTTCGTAGGTGCCCTTGAAGTTGACGACGAAGACCTTGCAGAGGTCCTCCCACGTGTCGATGGTGTTCTCGGGGAGGTTCATGAGCCACGAGAGCGCGGAGTCCTTGAGCGCCATGGAGAGCCAGTTGGCCATCACCTTGTCGTCGCCTCCTGCAGCTTGAATGGAGACGGTGTAGAGCTGCAGGAACTCCAGGGGTTGGTCCTGCCGTCGTAGCGGAGGAGGTCTGGCTTGAACTTCACAGGCCAGACGACACGGCGCAGGTTGCGGGTGAAGGCGGTGCAGCCCATGGCGTACGTCACGGCGCCACCAGCGAGTACGCCGCGGTTCTGGCAACCCGCAGCGGCGATTTCCTGCACGACGCGGTTGTGGCGGTCCCCTCTGGCGCTCGATCTCCACGCGGGCGTCCGCCGGAGTCCGCTCCACGATCTGGCAGTCGTGCGGCGAGGATGCGTGCGGCGCGGCGCGGTGGTTTTCTGTCGGAGCTGCAGCTGGAGGAGGTGGCGGAGGCGGAGGGGGAGGAGGAGCGCCGTGCGCTATATTCCCCTCGCGTCCGGAGTGGCGCACCAGCGAGCGGGAGGGCGCTGGTGTGCAGTGGTGGCGGCAGGAACGGCGGCGGCGTTGATGAGCTCCTCGAGACGCCCCAGCCAGTTGTCATGGCCCGCCTGCGTGGGACGGTAGCGCAGCAGCTCCTGCGCCATCAGCAGCGCGGTGGCTGGACTGGGCGCTGCTCGGCCCATTGTGGAGGCGCTCTCGCGCCTGGATGGGTGCAAGGACAAAGCTCCCTCGTCCTCGCCATCGATGCCACCGTCGTTGCCGTGCCGTTGCCGCCGTCGTCCTCAGGGTGCTCGACGCGTGGCTCGGCGTTGCGCTCTGAAGCGCGGTTGGCGCATGGGCGACCACGCGGGTTGTGGTTGGCGGCGGGCTCGGTGTTGGCCCTGCCGGACGTCCGTCACGCGAGGCGCGCAGCTCGCATGTCAGTCATGGCGCGGAGAGGTTGAAGACGCGCCTCAGCCCCCTACCTGGCGCGCCAAATGTCGGAGACTAGTCCCAGGAACTAGGGGTGTCTCTCAAGAGCTAGGAAACGAGTAAGGGGCTGAACAGAACGTCAAACGAATCCTCAACAACCTCGGCGATGGTGCTCGTCAAGCTCGGTGAGGATCATCACGACAGAGAGGTAACACGAGCCGCTACCCAGTTCAGGCCCACCGTGAGGTGTAAAAGCCCTACATCCTACTAAGATGTATTGCACTGCATGGAGAAGTTCACAGTACAAGTGTGCTTGCCGAGGGCACTGCTGTGGCTATGGTGGACTATGGTGGGATGAGCTCCGTCTTCTTCTTAGACGTAGCTCCTTGGTTGTGGAATGAGTTGTCGAATGCGGGATCCCCCTCCTAGGTCGTACACTGGCTCCTTATATACTGGGCTTGGTCCTCTTCCCCGAAACACTCCGGCGAGAAGGGATACCACAATGCCGCCGAATTGGAGCACAGCGCACAGCGTCGGGGGCGTCCATGGACACGGTCCACGGCAGGGAGCACGTCGTCTTGGCAGAAAAAGCCACCGTCCAACCGGGACGGTGGGCTGGCGCTGCAGAGCTTTGGGGTGCGCCCCATAGTGACGTCGCAGTTGGAGCGTAGCGGCGGCCGGCCGCTTTATCACCAATTTGGCAAGTCTTGGAGTCCGCTTTGCTTGCCGCAGCTCCTTTGACCACTTTATACACGAGAATGGCAACTGCGGCGTCTTCGTCATCACGCGCAGGCGCGCACGTCACTCTGCGGCGGGCGCAGAGCCCATGTGCGCTCTGAAGCGGCGCAGGTGCTTGCTTCCACTTGAAGGAACCCCGCGAGGCCTGAACCCTCGTCGAGGTTCTGTAGCCGTTGACCCCTCTCGAGGAAAAACCTCCCGAGGGCGGCGCGGAGACGCGCCAGGGCCTGAAGATCTTCTAGGAGAGGCCTTCTCGAGGCAGAGGTCCCTCTCGAGGCCTCCAGGCCGATCGTTCGGTCCTTAACAGAAAATGCTCAGTCGGACAAATAAGCCCTCGCGAGGGAACATGCCTCGCGAGGCTCGCCAGGCTGAACGTCTGGTCCTTAGCAGAAATTCCTGCGGAGCATTCGAGGGCTGTGGCAAGCCGGCCCATGATACCCTGGTTTCCAATGGGCCGACAGCCTCAAGCACAGTACAGCCGTCGAGTAGCCGCTCGATGGTCTCCTTATAGGTGCCGACGTCATAGAGGATGAGCCGCTTGAGATGAGGGAGAAGAAGCACGGGCGACATCAAACAGGAATAATGCATTGAGCAAACCTGGCGCGTTGCAGGGTGGGCAATAGGCAGATCATAGATTGCGGCAGAGCGAACATCTATAGCCCACCTTCGACCATGAGCTCCTCGAGGCCATGTAGGGCGGGGATTGGAACCATTGGTCGACCTTGCCAGCGGCCATGTAGTTGGAACGGAAACCTCGGATGGCAAGGCATTTGACTGGTCCAGGGTGCGTGACGAGGATGTTGGAGACTGCGGTGAGTCGTTCGTGATCCATGTGGCAGATCCCATCGTCGACGGTGAGGTCGAGGGGTACGGACCGCCAGAGGAAGCGCCACCGCTTGGAGAGGACGGTGGTCCGCACGCCAGATTTGGTGGGGAGGAAGCCAATGATGATGCGCAGCATCTCATCGGGAAGGAGGTTGAAGAAGTCGAGGCCTGCCTCGACCCGAATCCGCTAGTTCATCGCCTCGTCCTCCATCAGCCAGCGGCGAGACATGGAACCAGCTCGGCAATGGGGGTTTTCGGCCGTGCTGCAGTCGGTTTTTTTGGGCGTGCATCAGTGGCGTTTTGTGGGCGTTGGAGCGGATGATGATGAAGGGATCTAGGCTCGCCTCGTCCTCCATTGCAGCCAGCGGAGAGAGAGGAAAAACAAGGAGCTTCCTTGGCGGTGGGGTTTTCTGGGTGTGGGACAGGTGTTTGGAGTGGGATAGGCGAGAGAGGCGGTGGCACTGGCTGGGCGTGAAGGGTGGAGCTAGCATTAGTTCCACAAAGAGATTAAGGTAGCAGCACAGATTCATAAGGTAGCTCTACATTGATACTCCACAGAAAAGCCCAGTCGTGGAAAGCACATCTTGAGTAAGGACACCCTTCAACAATAGTTCTTGGCAAACTCTAGCAAAACATGGGAAATCTGCAATGACACTTTTGTCCATCTGATGAGGATAAATATGCATGGTCAGAAGCTTTTAGGTCGAACATACGTGTATAATATTGAGTGCAGACCAATTAATGGTTACATATTTGATAGAACATATACATCTACCCAAATCTACTTACAATGCCCAATTAGAACAAACAGACCAACTGCAAGCGCAACAATGTCTCAACTTGAAGCGATAATGAAACCAAGCCTCCTTATCCTAAGATACAATCATCTACTGAGTCCAAATAAAATAATGACTCCGAAAAAAATCGCAGCTAAGGTGACAATGGATCCAACTGCATAATGAAACCAAGCCTCCTTATCGGTGACATATCTTCTCATCTTTCTAAGCTTCAGCCGGTATTCCACCAACTTGATCTTTAGAGCATCAATGGTATCAGCAGCAGACAGCTCCAATAACATTTTCTTTTCTGCTAGATTGTTTAGTTTTTCTTTTTAACTCATTGTTTTCCTCTTCAACAATATTTAACCTCGCAACAACCAATTGCAAATCGGTAGGCACATCCGGTTCACATATGGAATCCCAAATAAAGAAATCTATGTCAACTTTCATCGGCATGATTTTGTGGACACACAAAATGAAATTACTAATTTGTAAAGAGAATATACCATGTCCGAATAATCGACGTTTAGGTAGCCGGCGGAAGTCGAAACCATCGTGAACATACCGACACTATATATATCAAACATTACAAACTAAATTAATAGCATAATAAAGGAGCATCACGATAAACATAATTATTAGACACCTAAATTAAATAATACTACACTCATAAACATTTCGTCAAAAATCGCGAGGGCAACGAACACGGGGTGGCGTTGGGTGGGGAGAGCTCGTCATACCTCCGGGAGGCCCACGATGTGGCGCGTTCGGGAAGGCCGATGACGGGGAGGGGGCGCGCGCTCGGGGAGGGCTGCGGTGCGCCGGTGCGCGCTAACGGAGGCTGGTGGCGGGGAGTGGGGCGTGAGCTCGGGGAGGACGTTGGGGTGAATGCGGTAGCGTGGATGCGGCGCGCGCTCAGGGAGGCCGACGGCGACGTTGGTGGGGAGGGGACGCTCGGGAGGAAGGCGGGCGCTCAAACGATGTTTGGATTAATGTTCATCTGACCTAACTACCCAACGGGCGGATCCAAGGCTTGCGTTGGGGGTGCACTACAACACACCGCGTGAAGATTTTTTCTTTGTAAAATATTATTTTCCACCACATATATATGCACCGCCGAAAATACTTTTTAGGTACTATGACAGCCTCTAGGCACCCCTGGTTCCAAATGGCGTAGCTCCGCCACTGGTCCAACCCCTATCGAGACCGGTCATGGTTGACTACTCGGTCAATTTCCTAGGGTTTCGATTAAAATGGCGCTACGGTGTGTCGGATATATGCACAAGAGTGTGTTGGTACATTGGAAACGACAACATCAAAATTTTAACATACGACACTTCTCATGTGCGAAGGTTCTGCACTTACACAAGAGATCTCCTTACACACCTAAACGCCCATTTCAGGTGCACCGGATGGAGTCACACATGTGATAACATTGGCTCAAATTAAATGTTCATATGACCTACCCTAACACAACGAAGGATAAAAGTACATTGTCTATATACCTCCTCCCGAGGTCGAACAAAGGGGGAGATGACGATGTTGACCACATGTGTGTGTGTATAAGAGTGGGTGTTGGTAGGTGGTGTTATGCAAGATCCAAATCATATAGGGTCTAACCCACTTCACGAACAAAACTTACCCCGCATGAAGTTTTTGTCCCTCGTAGGGCAAAGCCCCCACTTCAGGTGTACCGGATGGAGTCATCTGATAACATAGGCTCAAAGTGGTTTTTAAACATTTATAAGTGTGTTGGTACATTGAAAACCCCAATATAAAAGTCCTAGGTGTGGCCCGCTTCACATACGACACTTATCCCGTATGAAGGTTCTGAACTTAATACACAACTTAACTCCCACACTTCCATCTATATGTAGTGTCAATTCGATCTCTTTTACAAGCAAGTTTTGGTTTGATAATGTCCAAATGGAGTAAAAAAACTCATGCAACACATATTCCATCCATAGAGTGTTAGGGTTTTGGTGAAGATTTATAGTGAATTAATCTTCATATTATTACATTTTTTCGTGAAAGTACCCGTACATAAAACTTGGCGAGAAGAAGAGATTCGATGTTTCAGATTCGCGTTGCGCGCCAGAAGAGCATCATTTCTTGTCTAATCATCGACCAAATTTATACCCAAAGTTATTGACTCCTCCTCCGTACTCTTCGTTCTCGCCTTATCCCCTCCTAGCTCCATGTCATCCGCATCCGGGAGCGGTGGAGGTTCTCCTTCCGCGAGCGACGACTTGGAGAAGCTCCGCCTCCGCAACTAGGATGTGGGCCGTAGGCGCGGCCGCCGCCACTTAACGAACTAGAACGGCTTGTGCACCCCCAGGCCCAATTCCCCTGCCCCACCGCCACGACGTCACGGTGGTGATATTGGGTGATACGTACATTTTGCATCACTATTTTATATCATAATTTACTGTTATTCATTGATATATTTCATATTTAGAGATGATACTTATGTTATTTTACCTATTTTGCATGTTTCATGATTATTGGAGAATTATTCACTAGAGTCAGGATTCTGCTGGAAAAAGCACCGTCAGGATACAATATTTCTGAAGATCAACAATTGAAGGAAATTATACAGAAGCTCCTATTTTGTCAGATGCCGGAGGGAGCAAAAGGGGAGGCCAAGGTGGGCCACCATGGGCCCTCCCCACCCCATGGCGTGGCCCCCTAGGCTGGCGCGCCGCCATGTGGGGAGGGAGCCCAGGCCCACCTCAGCCGACGCCCCTTCGCGTACTTCACCCCTGGAAACCCTAACACCTGGGGGATCATCGAGAGAGAAAAGCTCTCCGGCAGGGAGAAATCTGCCGGGGAAATTCCTTCCCGGAGGGGTGAAATCGTCACTGTCATCGAGCTGGACTTCATTGGGATCATCATCACCATCATCTCCACTGCCGACACCGTCATCTCCACCGCTCCACGCCGTTCCGCTGTAACATCTAGGGTTGAATCTTGTGTATTTCATAGGGGAAACTTTCCCGGTGTTAATTACACCTTGTGGTTGATGCTATTGAGTGAAACCGTTGAATTAAGGTTTATGTCCAGATTGTTATTCATCATTATATCACCTCTGATCATGATCTATATGATGTCTTGTGAGTAGTTCGTTTAGTTCTTGAGGACATGTGAGAAGTCTAAATGTTAGTAGTGAATTATGTTGAGTAATATTTAATGGTTTGATATTTAAGTTGTGGTGTTATTCTTCTAGTGGTGTCATGTGAACGTCGACTACATGACACTTCACCTTTATGGGCCTAGGGGAATGCATTGTGTATTCGTTTGCCAATTGTGGGGTTGCCGGAGTGACAGCAACCTGAACCCCCGTTGGTATATCGATGCATGAGGGATAGCAGGATCTCAGAGTTTAAGGCTGTGGTTAGATTTATCTTAATTACTTTCTTGTATTTGCGGATGCTTGCAAGGGGTATAATCACAAGTATGTATTAGTCCTAGGAAGGGCGGTGCATTAGCATAGGTTCACACACACAACACTTATCAAAAAATGAAGATTAATCAACTATATGAAGCGAAAGCACTAGACTAAATTCGCGTGTGTCCTCAAGAACGTTTGGTCATCATAAGTAAACCAACCGGCTTGTCCTTTGTTGTAGAAAGGATTGGGCCACTCGCTGCAATTATTATTACTGCATTTTACTTACTTGTATTTTATTTATCTGCTATATCAAAAACCCCTAAAAACTTGTCTGTGAGTATTTACAGTGAATCCTTCATCGAAACTGCTTGTCAACACCTTCTGCTCCTCGTTGGGTTCGACACTCTTATTTATCGAAAGTACTACGATACACCCCCTATACTTGTGGGTCATCAAGACTATTTTCTGGCGCCGTTGCCGGGGAGTGAAGCGCTATTGGTAAGTGAATTGGTAAGGGAAACATCTACTGTACGTGCTGTTTTTATTTCTGCTGCTGCTATATTTCATTATGGAGAGGTCTTCTCTTGAATTCCTATTTGGAAAATCTACTACTACTGCAAAGGTAGTAGATGAGGCGCCAGCTGAGCAGGTAATTCCATATAAAATACCTATGAAAATTATTGAACGTGTTACGAATAACCGCTATGGAGGGGATGGAACTGTCCATCCTGGAGATCATTTGATGTTTTTACATGAATTATGCGAGTTGTTCAAGTGTGCAGGTATTTCTATGGATGAAGTTAAGAAGAAACTATTCTCTATATCACTGATGGGTAGAGCTGCAGAATGGTACAAACTGCTAAAAATGGTCGTTCTCTTGGTTGGGAGGAAATTGTGCCTCTATTTTATTCTAAATTCTATCCTCCAAGTGAAATTCACCAAGATCAAAATCTTATATATAATTTCTGGCCTCATGATGGAGAGAGTATTGCCCAAGCGTGGGGGAGATTGAAGTCATTAATGCTCAAATGTCCCATTCATGAGCTTCCTGGTAATGTCATTATTGATAATTTCTATGCAAGGCTCTTTTTCAAGATAAAACCTTGCTAGATACTACTTGTTCTGGATCATTCACATGCAACAAAGAAGAGTTTAAATGGGACCTTCTTGACTGATTCAGGAGAACACTGAAGGATGGGAGAACGATAAAGGTAGAGAGTCAGGTATAAAGTATGATTATGAATGCATTAAAACTTTTATGGATACTGATAAATTTCGAAATATGATGATGTTTATGGTCTTGACTCTCAAGTTGTTGCAAATTTTTATAAATCTTTTGCCTCTCATTTCGAAATGCCTAAGAAAAGTTTTAATAAATATCATGAACCTTATAAATATAAAACTGATTTGCCTATAGGTAAGAAGTATTGAAGTTAATACTGTTGATCACATCCTTCCTGAAGCTTATACTGAAAAAATTCCTTTTCCTGCTAAAGTGAAGGAACATTCTGTTATAACTAGTGTGGTTAACAAAAGTGCAAAGAAACCTATAGAACCTGATGAGCAAATAACTGTTGAACCTGTTGTAGCGATAATTAAAGACCTTGTAAATGAAAGTGTAGAAGATGGGCACATCATCTTCTGTGAAGATGCTTCTAATATTGTTTCACATCCTAGTAAATCTAGGAAAGCTAGTGTTCCTGTGCTTTCTGTTAGAATAGGTGATCATTGCTATTACGGTTTATGTGATATTGGTGCAAGTTCCAGTGCTATTCCTTATGAGCTTTACAGGGAAATTATGCACGAAATTGGTTCTTGTGAACTTGAAGAGATTGATGTGGTTATTCGGCTGGCTAATAGAGAAACTATCTCCCTATTGGCATTGTTCGAGATGTGGAAGTTTTATGTGGTAAGATTAAATATCCTGCTGACTTTTTGGTACTTGGTTCTTCTGCTAGTAAACTTGTCATATCATTTTTGGTAGACCTTTCTTGAATACTTGTGGTGCTATTATAGATTGTAAGAAAGAGAAAATCTTGACTAAATTCGCTGGTGAATCTTATGAGTTTAATTTCTCTAAATTTGCTAAAACTCCTTATGAAACCGAATTGCCTAATGAGGATTTTAGAGTTGAACAGCTTGCATCTATTGCTCTTTCTCCTAATGACCCTTTGCAGCAACACCTGGAGGATCATGAAAGTGAAGTCTTTAGGGAAGAGAGGAATGAGCTTGACGAAATTTTCTTTCGTCAACCTATTCTTAAACATAACTTACCTGTTGAAGACTTAGGTACCACACCACCACCAAAGGAGGATCCTATTTTCGATTTGAAACCTTTACCTGATAATATTAAATATGCTTATATTGATGATAAGAAAACATATCCTGTTATTATTAGTTCTAAGCTTTCAGGTTTTGAAGAAGAAAGATTATTGGAAATATTGAGGAAACACCGAGGAGCTATTGGATACACTCTTGATGATTTAAAAGGGATTTCTCCCTCTATTTGCCAACACGCTATCAATATGGAAGATGATGCAAAGCCTGTTGTTGAACATCAACGTCGTCTAATTCCTAAAATGAAGGATGTGGTAAGAAATGAGGTAGTAAAACTCCTTGAAGCTGGTATTATATATCCTATTGCTGATAGTAAATGGGTGAGTCATGTGCATTGTGTTCCTAAGAAAGGAGGAATTACTGTTGTACCAAATGATAACGATGAGCTCATCCCTCAAAGAGTAGTTGTAGGATATAGAATGTGCATTGATTTTTGGAAAGTTAATAAAGTTTCTAAGAAAGATCATTACCCTTTACCTTTCATTGATCAAATGTTAGAAAGGTTATCTAAGAATACTCATTTTTGCTTTCTTGATGGTTATTCTGGGTTTTCGCAAACTGCTGTTAGAGCTAAAGATCAAGAGAAAACTACGTTCACTTGTCCTTATGTAACTTATGCTTATAGGCACATGCCTTTCGGTTTATGTAATGCTCATGCTACTTTTCAAAATGCATGTCTGCTATTTTTCATGGCTTTTGTGAAAACATTGTAGAGGTATTCATGGACGATTTTTCCGTCTATGGGAATTCTTTTGATATCTGTTTGCGAAACCTTGATAAAGTTTTGCAGAGATGTGGGGAAACTAACCTTGTTCTTAATTGGGAGAATGCCACTTTATGGTTAACTAGCTAGAATTCTGGCAAAAACCTGGAAGCCTGCCGATCCGCGCATTTATCAACGTGTGATGGTTATCTACCTGACTGGAATAAGGTGTTGTCTTGCAGTCTGGCCACACAATGCTAGATTGGAGAACTGCATTAAAGAGAGCAATAGAGACTCGATTGTATAATATCTTTTCTTTTCGACCTGAAGCTAGATGATCCCAGTCGATGTGTCCATGCATGTCGATCCCGGACGTAGAATTTCAGCCATCCTCTCATTGTGCGGACAAACAGCTGATGAGCCGATGTCACAAAGTAAATCTAAATCGAACCTTCGAACCAAAAATAATCCGGTCCTTGGCAGCAGCGGCCTCTTCCAGACGTCCAGGGACTCGATCACGGCAACTGATCCATCATATGAATCTGGATTGAGTTGCAGGCACATACGGTCACCACACGGAGCATGCACCGGCTGCTGGCTTCTTTGTAGTATAGATGCTCACATCGTAGACATGCTGTTGCTACCGCCATACTCCGGTCACCTCTCGTGTCCATGCGCATGGAGCCGCCGCCACACCCATGTCGCTGACATAGGCAGACCTTGGATCTTCATGACGTCGTCAGCTTGGTTAGAGAGTAAAACCGCGATGGAATCGCCGGCCGCCGGCCGTCCGCCAACACGTAGACGTTAGTTTAGGTTTAGATAGATCTATTTTCTACCGCAAGTGTTGAACGGGTAAGCAAAAACTTATTAAGGGCATTGGTGGGTAATTATTTTGTACTTGACGATCTGTTGGCTGTTACTCGCTACCTGGTCAAATTGACGGCCAGATGTTTCTATTTTTTGTGGTAATTTCTAGGGTAATTCTCTAATTTCTGGTTAGCCCATCATCTACTTTTAATATATAATAGATGAAGGATATGTTCTGGGACATAAAATTTCTGAAAGAGGTATTGAAGTTGATAGAGCTAAAGTTGAAGCAATTGAGAAAATGCCCTATCCCAGGGATGTCAAAGGTATCCATAGTATTCTTGGTCATGCTGGTTTCTATAGAAGGTTTATTAAAGATTTCTCTAAAATTTCAAAGCCTCTTACTTATCTTCTTCAAAAAGATGTACCCTTTGTTTTTTATGATGATTGTAAGGAAGCTTTTGAAACTTTGAAAAAGGCTTTAATTACTGCTCCTGTAGTTGAACCACCTGATTGGAATTTACCTTTTGAAATTATGTGTGATGCTAGTGATTTTGTTGTAGGTGCTGTTCTTGGACAGCGAGTAGATAAGAAGTTGAATGTTATTCATTATGCTAGTAAGACTCTTGATACTGCTCAAAATAATTATGCTACTACTGAAAAAGAGTTCTTAGCTGTAGTTTTTGCTTGTGACAAGTTTAGACCTTATATTGTTGATTCAAAAGTCACTATTCATACTGATCATGCTGCCATTAAGTACCTTATGGAAAAGAAAGACGCTAAGCCAAGACTTATTAGATGGGTGCTACTTTTACAAGAATTCGATTTGCATACTGTAGATAGGAAGGGTGCTGATAATCCTGTTGCTGATAATTTTGTCTAGATTGGAAAATATTGCTTATGATCCAATACCTGTTAATGATAGTTTTCCAAATGAACAATTGGCTGCAATAAAGGTGAGCTCGCGAGATAGTCCTTGGTATGCTGATTATGCTAACTTTATTGTTTCCAAGTACTTGCCTCCAACCTTTTTAGCTCAGCAAAGAAGGAAATTCTTTTATGACTTGAGGCATTATTTTTGGGATGACCCACACTTATATAAAGAAGGAGCGGATGGTATTATGCGAAGATGTGTTCCCGAATATGAACAACAAGAGATATTGAGAAAATGTCATGGTAGTGCTTATGGAGGACATCACGCTGGAGATAGAACTGCACAAAAAGTTCTACAATCAGGTTTTTATTGGCCAACTCTCTTTAAAGATGCAAGGAAGTTTATTTTATCTTGTGATGAATGTCAAAGAGTTGGTAATATATCTAGACATAATGAAATGCCTATGAATTATTCTCTTGTTATTGACCCATTTGATTGTTGGGGATTCGACTTCATGGGTCCTTTCCCTTCTTCAGGAGGTAATACTCATATACTTGTTACTGTTGATTATGTTACTAAGTGGGTAGAAGCCATACCTACAAAAAGTGCTGATGGTGAGACCTATTTAAAAATACTTTTAGATATTATTTTCCCTAGGTTTGGAGTACCTTGATATCTTATGACTGATGGAGGTTCTCATTTTATTCATGATGGTTTTAGAAAGACTGTTGGGGGGGATTATAACCCGGTATACTCATGACCAAGGAAGAATCAGTCGGCCAACCCAAGGCCTGGTCCGGGTGATGCTTACAAGATATGGGCCGGGTTATAGTTGGGCCAATATGCCTAACATGACTCGTCCACAGAAGGAAGGACCTAGAAGAACTGGAGTCCGAGTGAAGGAAAGAACCGGGTGACTTGGAAGTTAAGGAAGGTCAAGAAGAACCTGTAGGACTCCAAGCTCGTATGTAACTCAGTCTTTACTGTACGTTCGGGAGACCCGACATCTATATTAACGGGCTCCCAGAACATAGATAGACAAGTGATTACCGCTATCAAGCGAAACCCTTGTAACCTGTCTCGTAACCCGGATATGTTGTTGTAGCCGAGTTATCGAGACCTCGAGATCAATAACAAGCAAAGCAGGAAGTAGGTCTTTTATCTCCAATGGAGAGGCTGAACCTAGGTAAACCCTTTTTCCCCAACGAGCGTGACAATCTCCTGAAGGACCAGAGCGCCTTGCCTCAACCTTCAAGTTACCCTATGGTAACATCTGCCGTGACAACCCCACGATAGTTGGCGCCCACCGTGGGGCCTGCGACCAAAGCTGTCCTCATCACGGGAGAAGCTCTGCGAGGAATGGAGAAACTAGCGATCGACGAAATCACGAGGAATCAGCAAGGAGAGCGCGTCATCGACGATTCCGGCTGGAGAGAGGAAGCAGATTCGCTAGAGACCGGCTGGATGATCCCGTTCGGCCGGATCAATGTTTTCGTAGGTATGATCCACACAACTCAGCAAATTGATGACGAGGCTATGTGCAAATCCGTTTCAGGAGCAGCCACCATCGTCCAATCTGATGGAGAAGAATCAGTCGGAACCGGAGGAATCGATGATGCGCCGAGTCAGGAAAACATCCAGGCTTACGAGCCAGAGTTTCAGTCGAAAAAACGGCTTGGATACAGATACCGAGTCAATCCTTCCATTGTTTGATGAAAGATATGTGTATGAGGCTGACGAGGAGGACTATGAGCCGGCATCAAGGATCATGAAGCATGCTGTGGTGTACACCCTGAGGAACCACAATGATGGAATAGAAGCTTCAGTAAGAGAGGATGACACCACACGTGCGGCCAGAGAAGCAAGAGAGAGGGCTCAACATCACTCGACCTTCCAGCCAGGTGATGGTTCAGAGCAACCGGTTTTGATGGAGATTCCACCAGTCTTGAGGCCCTTGAACTTTGATGCGGTAGTAGTTAACACTCCAGTCACACCAGATAACGCAGCAACCCGGGCACAGGAATTGGATACGTTACGGATCACGTTGGAGAATTAGCAGAAGGCTTTATTGGCGGAACAACAACTTATGTTTAATGAGCAACAAGAGATGGAACAGAATCGGGCTCGTGTAGAGCGTGAAAGATTAGCGGTACATAATCGTCATGAAGATCTTACATCAGTGCATCAGAGGAGTCATCAGACTCGAGTGACACCAGGCGTGAATTTAGAGCCGACGAGATTGAACTTCGTATCGCCAACCGGAGCTCCCAATGTAACTCGGCCTGAGCCAACATTAGTGGGAGGAATTGGACATGGAATCATGGTCCGAGCAAATCAGAGAGGAGACGGGGTGCCACCATCGACTCGAGCCAGAGCACAGCAGAATACAACACCTGCAGGGGGTATGCCACCACCAGTAGACCGATTCCACATGCCTAGGGATCACTACTCAAATCCGACTGATAACGTGTACGCAGCAACATTAGCATTGTGTCGCATGCCGATTGATCAATCGCCAGAGGGAGAAGAAGCAAGACGAGCAATTGAGATGTTGAAAACTGCAATCACACAGCAAGGTAACATGCCGGATAAGAGTGGAGCGTTACATTGAACACCGTACAATAGCCGAGTCAACCAGAGTCACCATGGAGAAACACCGAGGGCAGCCGGATCAGGCGTCAGGAACGGATAGCAGAATCAAGATCACCCGGCGCCAGAACCTCAACGTTCGGGACAGCATCAGCAATGGTCGGCACAGAATCAGCCGGCGCCGAGGCCACATCAGCTGGCCCCGGCCCAATCTGTGGCCCAAGCAAACCTGGTCTTAGGTGTTGCCGGAGGAGCCGGAGGACAGCCTGAGGCAGGAGTGATGGACAACACACCAATTACCGGGTCAGGTTCGCCATTAGTTTCTTCGTTACTTAACCCGATTGGAACTAAATGTCTTTCAGATGCTATCAAGAGTGAACCTTTCCCTGAGAAGTTTAAAGAACCTAGCAAAGTCATCAATTATGACCCAATCATGGATCCAGAAACATGGCTCAACAGCTACGAGATGGCGATGAGCATTCGTAATGCCACGACAAACTTGTGCGCGAGGTACATGTACTTGATGATGAGTGAAGGAGCAGCAAAGTTATGGTTCAATGGATTACCCGAGAAATCTATCAATTCTTGGGATGAGCTGAAAGTGTTTTGTGAAGAACTTCAAAGGCACATGTGAGAGATTATTCACCATGGAGGATTTGGAGGATTGTGTTCAGAGGATAGGCGAGTCAGCGCGTCACTGGATGCGCCGGATTACAGCTATTATCCACTCATCAAAAGGGATCACGCCAGCAGCAGCAGTTTCATCAATGGAAAAGACTTGCAGATATGACCCGGTCATTCAGAAGATGGGTCGGCTCAAAGCAACTGGAGAAGCAGAAATAATCACCATGGGACAGCTGATGGAAGCGGCTAATAAGCACGCGTCCACAGACAAGACCCGATATGATATTGAAGAAGATAAGGGAAAAGGAAACGGCAACAATGGAGGGAAAGGAAACAACAATAGCAACAATCACAACAACAACAACAACAACAACAATGGGGCCAAGAGGCACCATGATGGTGGATCAGATTTGGTAGCAAACACAAGTACTGGATATAATAAGTTTCAGCGGCGAGATGATAACTATCGGGGCAATAGCAGCAATGACAATTACAGAGGAAATTTCCGAGGACCGGCTAATCCTCAAGAAGCTTTCAACATGCCTTGTCCGCGTCATAGCAGGAACGGTAAACCGGCAAATCACTCTTTGTCCCAGTGTGCTGATCTTCAGAGATGGAAAAATGAAGAGTTTGCCAGGATGAGTATGGGAGGAAACGGCCCGAGGCCGGGTAATGGAAATAACCCGGCCAACGGACCACCAGCTGGAGGAAATACAGGGGGCAGACAACCTGGGCCGAGTAATGCGTCAGTCGGGTTTCAGCCAAATCCTAAGGAGTTGAATAGAGGTGCGTACCATATTTACACCACGAGCTATTCCAGGAGGGAACACAAGTTGAAGAAAAGAGATGTCAATGCTGTTATGCCATCAGTTCCAAGGTATTTGAAGTGGTCAGAGCAGACGATCACCTGGTCCAGAGAGGATCACCCACCACGAGTGGATGCGCCCGGGTCATTGGCTTTGGTTGTTGTACCTCAAGTGTCGGGTTATGTGTTGCACAAGGTTCTCATGGATGGAGGCAGTAGCATCAACATCTTGTATTGGGATACTTTCGTTCGGATGGGTCTCACGGCCAGGCAACTTCAACCAACAAAGACGATTTTTCATGGTATCGTTCCAGGAAAGTCGGCAAAACCAGAAGATATGATCACATTAGAAATAGCATTTGGCGAGTCACAGGAGAACTTTCGTTCAGAGATGATTTCATTTGAGGTGGTAAAGTTGAAAAGTCCGTATCATGCTATTTTCGGTCGTAATGTGTTTGCTCGATTTATGGCAAGGCCGTGTTATGTGTATTTGAAGATGAAGATGCCAGGGCCCAATGGGGTCATCACTATTTGCGGAACCAAGGATATGGCTTTGCAATGTGAAGAGGGGGACGCTGTCATGGCAGAACAAGCGTGTGCTGAAGAGGAGTTGAATTATTACAAAGCCACTGTTAACCCAAATGATAGAACTACATTAAAGAGACCAACTACCGAGGAAAGGGCCAAGTTCAAGGCAGCTCAAGATACCAAGATGATTGACTTTGTGCCGGGTGATTCGTCCAAGCAGTTCTCTATTGGGTCAAATCTGAATGATAAATAGGAAAGCGCGCTCATCGAATTCATCCGTGAGAATCGGGATGTCTTTGCATGGAAACCTAGTGACATGCCAGGTATACCGACTGAATTCGCTGAGCACCGCTTACATGTTGATCCACACGAAAAACCGGTTAAACAGGGACTGTGCAAATTGAATGAGGAAAGGAGAAAAGTTGTGGGAGAAGAGATAGCACGTTTGCTCGCCGTAGGATTTATCATGGAGGTTATGCATCCCAAGTGGTTGGCTAACCCGGTTCTAGTGTTGAAAAAGAATAATGAGTGGAGAATGTGTATCGATTTCACCAGTTTGAACAAGCATTGTCCGAAAGATCCGTTTGCTTTACCAAGGATTGACCAAATAATTGATGCAGTAGCGAGCAGCGACCTTTTGTGTTTCCTGGATGCATATTCCGGGTATCATCAGATCAAGTTAGCTGAGGAAGATTGGGAAAAGGCAGCGTTTATCACACCTTTCGGAGCATATTGTTACAAGACCATGACATTTGGACTGAAGAACGCAGGTGCACCTTATCAGAGGTGCATCTAGAATTGCTTCGAGAAACAGATTGGTCGGAATGTTCACGCGTATGTTGATGATGTTGTGATCAAGACTGAGAAAGTCGAGTCATTTATCAATGACTTGAAGGAAACATTTGCAAACTTGAGGAGGTATGACATGAAACTTAACCCGACAAAGTGCGTGTTTGGAGTCCCAGCGGGAAAGTTACTCGGCTTTATTGTGTCCGAGCGCGGGATAGAAGCAAACCCAGAGAAGATCAATGCAATCATGAGGTTGGGAAAACCGACTGACCTAAAGGAGGTCCAGAAGCTTACATGCTGTGTGGCGGCGTTAAGCCGGTTCATATCCAGGTTGGGTGAGAAAGCAATTCCTTTGTACAAGCTATTGAAGAAAACAGATAACTTTGTTTGGAACGAAGAAGCCGATCAAGCTTTGGAGTCATTGAAAGCAACATTAACAGCGAGACCAGTTTTAGCAGCTCCCACACCTAAGGAGCCCATGTTACTATATATAGCAGCAAGTTCACGAGCAGTAAGTGCGGTGGTTGTGGTTGAGAGAAAAGAGGATGGAAAAGAATACCCGGTCCAGAGGCCGGTTTATTATGTTAGTGAAGTTTTGACACCCGCCAAACAGAGATATCCACATTGGCAGAAGCTAGTTTTTGGAGTATTCATGGCCAGCCGGAAATTGAAGCACTACTTTCAAGAGCACCCAATCACAGTTGTTTGGTGGGCACCATTGTCAGAGATCATATGCAATACAGAAGCTACAGGAAGAATCGCCAAGTGGGCGAGTGAGATGGGTGATTATCACATTACCTATCAGCCGAGAACTGCAATAAAGTCACAAGCTTTGGTGGATTTTGTTAATAATTGGACAGAGTTGAGTACGGCGCCTCCAAAGTCGCCAATATACAAATCCTGGGTTATGCACTTCGATGGGTCCAAGCTTTTTGAGGGATCAGGCGCAGGAGTGGTTCTCACTTCACCTAAGGGAGACAAGATGAGTTATGTTCTGCAAATTCACTTCGATTGCACCAATAACATTGCTGAGTATGAAGCCTTGTTACATGGTTTGCGCATTGCCAAGGAGATGAATATCAAGAGGATTATGTGTTTTGGAGACTCGGATCTTGTGGCTCAGCAAGTGTCTGGGACTCGGGATAGCAAAGATGAGAAGATGGCGGCTTATCGATAGAAGGAACATTGCTGAGTATGAAGTCTGTTTTCGAATAGGTAACTGTTTTGGTAAGAAAAAGTTCGCGTTTAACTTTCTAAAGGATATTTTTGTTATTTTTATTTATTATGGAAAATTACGAGATCGAAACGGGTAGGAAAAGGTGCCCGAGGGCACCTCCCCACACTGTGGCGTGGGCCCACCCCTGGCCGCGCCGCCATATGGGGAGGGCTCCTCGGAGCCCTTCTCCGACCCGGTTTCTCTCCCGTACCTTCCTTTTGTCGTAAAACATTTTGCTATATAATCCCCCAGATCCCCCGATGTCCATACACCACCTTTTCGTCGTGTTTTCGTTTCTATCTGTTTCTGTCCAGATGTCGTCTCAGGGTTCATCCTCGGAAGACTACGCGCTGCGTCGTAAACGTGAGCTCCTCCAGGATCTTGATCAAGTAACTTTCGTCGGATGGGTGGAAGAGGAAAGAGTCACGGCAAGGCGGAAGGACATGGATGAGAGCGTCATGAAGGAAGTGAAGAAGATTTCATCAACAAAAAGAGAACAGCCAGCTGCAAGATTAAAGGCTAGCAAGCCAACCTTTGTGGGATCTGTTAACACTCAACGTGCTTTTTCTCATAACTTGCATTGAGCAACATCGCCTGTTCCAGATTTTAGCTCTTTCCCGGCAGTAACTGAAGCCCTTCGAGTTACTGATGAGTTATGTGATCAGTATCGAGTCCTGAGGATGGAGGTGGAAATACTCCAAGATGAGAACATCAGGCTTCGCCGAATGCTGGAGCGGTTTCTCACCCCGCTTCAGGTCATCTCACCATCACCACCGAAGGAGTAATTCATCATTGGTATTGGCATCCCCTTGGCTTGTTCCAAGCTTGGGGGGAGTGCCGCGGTATCACATCATTATCTTTTACCTTTTTACCTTTCAATCAAGTCATATCATGAGTAGAGAAGTTATCATATAGGATGGTTTGCAGTATGGAAGTATCTCTCCTTTAGTTGGTTATCTATGTATCCCTTTGTGTGAGTTGCCGTTATGGAATATTAATGAGAAGTTTTATCATTTACTTTCTGCACTTCTTATTTTAGTTTGTAATTTCTGTCATATGATTGATCTTGTTGTTAGTATTGGCATCACTTTGGGAGCATTAAGTAAATCTATTTGGTTTTGGCAAACTTAGCATTGGTCAGTAGCAATAATACTTTGAGGCTTAAGTAGAAAAGAGGGAAGTACATGTAGATATATTATTTCATTATCTTTCTTTCTTGTTGGCTAATGAGCTTAGTATTCTCAAGTTAAAATGATTTGTGCTTCCAAGGAAGATTCATGATTATTTTTACTACATGTATATTTGTTTGTATCCCTCGACTTTTATGCTTGCTACCCAGCCTTGCTAGCCAAAAACCTATACTGAGAGGGAATGCTTCTCGTGCATCCAAAACCTTGAGCCAAAACCCATGCCATTTGTGTCCACCATAACTACCTATTATGTGGTATTTTGCGCCACTCCAAGTAAATACTTCATGTGCTACCTTTAAATTATTCAAAACCTTATTACTCCTTATTTTGTGTCACTGTTTATTAGCTCATGAGGGTTATGTAGAGTTTCTCTATCACTCTTGTCAGACAGACTTTCACCAATGGACTAGTGGCATATACATCCGCTTATCTAATAACTTGCAAAAAGAGCTGGCAAATGGGGTGCCCAGTCCCAACTAATTATAACTTTAACCATTTGATTCTCTTCACATGCTTGCCAATGATTTATCAGAAGCAAAACCAAAATGTTAAACTATCAAATAGGCACTCCTCCATGGTATGTGATTGTTGGAAGGCACCCGAGGATTCGGTTAGCCATGGCTCGTGTAAGCAAAGGTTGGGAGGAGTGTCATACCAACTTATAAATATGCATGTGTAAACAAAAGAGAAGAGGGATGATCTACCCTTGGGTAGAAATAATGTACTTCATGGGAGTCGCTCTTGAAAGTCTGGTTGACAAGGGGATAGTGTTTTCTTTACTGCGATTCGTTGACAACGACATACATAGCTCAAACATATATTTTTGTATACTCTCTATATGATTTCAAAACATAAAAAGCTCTAGCACATGATTTAATCACTGCTTCCCTCTGCGAATGGCCTATCTTTTACTTTCGTGTTGAGTCAGTAAACCTATTCCCCTCTATCTCAAGCAAGCATTTGAGTAGTTGTGATTCAATCATCTATATGTTATTACTTGCAATCATGTCTTTTATCCTTCCTTGTTTAGCACAAGTCTTTTATCTGAATGAATACAACTTTGAAAGTTATCAATGACTGTAAGGAGACGGTTATAGTTGAGCATGCAAGTTCTGCAATATAAGCTCTAATATAAAGACTCTGATCAAAAGATAAGTACAATCTGTTAATTGTTCTCTGACCAAGAACGAAGTTTGCCATCACCAATTATGATTTCCTCTATGCACCTTTATTTGTGATTTCCCTTTACTTGTTTCAAGTTAAGTTATATAAGAGGAATTTGTTATCTAAAATGACTTGTGTGTTAATAGATGTGATGCTTTTTGTCCGTATTTTGTTTATCGACACTTCACTCCATAAACATGTGGTCTTGTTTACTGAGCTAAGTTTTCGCTTGGGGACAAGCGAGGTCTAAGCTTGGGGGAGTTGATACGTCCATTTTGCATCACTATTTTATATCATAATTTACTATTATTCATTGATATATTTCATATTTAGAGATGATACTTATGTTATTTTACCTATTTTGCATGTTTCATGATTATTGGAGAATTATTCACCGGAGTCAGGATTCTGCTAGAAAAAGTACCGTCAGGATACAATATTTCCGAAGATCAACAATTGAAGGAAATTATACATAAGCTCCTATTTTGTCAGATGCCGAAGAGAGCCAAAAGGGGAAGCCAAGGTGGGCCACCATGGGCCCTCCCCACCCCATGGCGTGGCCCCCTAGGTTGGCGCACCGCCATGTGGGGAGGGAGCCCACGCCCACCTCAGCCGACGTCCCTTCGCGTACTTCACCCCCTGGAAACCCTAACACCTGGGGGATCATCGAGAAAATATTCCGCCGAATCCACGAGGCGGAAAACACCAGAGAGAGAAAAGCTCTCCGGCAGGGAGAAATCTGCTGGGGAAATTCCTTCCCGGAGGGGGGAAATCGTTGCCATCGTCACCGTCATCGAGCTGGACTTCATTGGGATCATCATCACCATCATCTCCACCGCCGGCACCGTCATCTCCAGCGCTCCACTCCGTTCCGCTGTAACATCTAGGGTTGAATCTTGTGTATTTCATAGGGGAAACTTTCCCGGTGTTAATTACTCCTTGTGGTTGATGCTATTGAGTGAAACCGTTGAATTAAGGTTTATGTCCAGATTGTTATTCATCATTATATCACCTCTGATCATGATCTATATGATGTCTTGTGAGTAGTTCGTTTAGTTCTTGAGGACATGGGAGAAGTCTAAATGTTAGTAGTGAATTATGTTGAGTAATATTTAATGGTTTGATATTTAAGTTGTGGTGTTATTCTTCTAGTGGTGTCATGTGAACGTCGACTACATGACACTTCACCTTTATGGGCCTAGGGGAATGCATTGTGTATTCGTTTGCCAATTGTGGGGTTGCCGGAGTGACAGCAACCTGAACCCCCATTGGTATATCGATGCATGAGGGATAGCAGGATTTCAAAGTTTAATGCTGTGGTTAGATTTATCTTAATTACTTTCTTGTATTTGTGGATGTTTGCAAGGGGTATAATCACAAGTATGTATTAGTCCTAGGAAGGGCGGTGCATTAGCATAGGTTCACCCACACAACACTTATCAAAATAATGAAGATTAATCAACTATATGAAGCGAAAGTACTAGACTAAATTCCCGTGTGTCCTCAAGAACATTTGGTCATCATAAGTAAACCAACCGACTTATCCTTTGCTGTAGAAAGGATTGGGCCACTCGCTGCAATTATTATTACTGCATTTTACTTACTTGTATTTTATTTATCTGCTATATCAAAAACCACTAAAAACTTGTCTGTGAGTATTTACAGTGAATCCTTCATCGAAACTGCTTGTCAACACCTTCTGCTCCTCGTTGGGTTCGACACTCTTATTTATCGAAAGTACTACTGGGTCCTTGCGCGCCGCCGCGCCTGCCCCACCGCCACCGCTGCCGGCACCTTCTGCCGAGTCTAGTGACGATGAGTCTTACTCAAGCATCGATTCGGTCTCCACCGACGACGGTGACGAGCTCATCAAGATCATCGACCCCGACGAGCTGGAAGCGCGCATTCTGGCGAAGTCCGTGCGCTCACAGCGCAGCGCGGAGAAGCGTCGTCGTGTGGATCCCGAGTATGAGGAGGTGATGAACGAGGTGCGTCTGGAGCAGGTCTCCGGCAGGACGCCGAGCACACCGCTCGCGCGCGGGAGTGGGAGGAGGTGCGGCGCCGCCAGCGCCTCAACCGGGCCTTCGCCTTCTCCGATAGCGAGTAGTGGCGCCGCCGCGACAGATGACCAGGTGGCCATTATTTTTTTGTTGAAATTAGTGTTGGATGCGGCGGCGACGATGGGGCGCGCTCGGGGAGGGCACGCACTCAATCAATGTTGTGTGTCAAATTGAAGCTAGCTTTTGCCCATTTTCAAAATATTGAAGCTTGAATCTTAACGACCATATATATATATATATTTATGTTGTGTCAAATGCCCTAGCATTTTTTTTAGATTTCTGCTCTGATAAACCTGGGCTCAAATTAAGTTGGTTTTAAATGTTCATCTGACCTACCCTAACACAACCAAGGAGAAAATCATGTGTGTATTCAGGTGTTTCGACTAAACGCCAGAATCCCACCAAATCCTAAGTGTATTCCTAATATATGCATAAGAGTGTGTTGGTAATTGGAAAACCAACATCAGAATCCTAGGTATGCATGGCCAGCTTCAGAAACCACAGTTATGTCGTACGAAGGTTGATCAATTGTAAATTTACACAAGTAAACTCCCACTTTGGTAAACCTGGGCTCAAATTAAGTTGGTTTTAAATGTTCATCTGACCTACCCTAACACAACCAAGGAGAAAAGCATAAGGGACCGATCAAGGTTGACCTCGGGGTCAACTTCTTTGGGTTTCGACAAAAATGGCGCTACGGTGCATTGGAATCCCACCTATAATCCTACCCTAACACATGGCTCAAAGTTAGTTTTAAATTTTCACATGTCCTACCCTAACACAACCAAGGATAAAAGTCCATTGGTCAAGCCCCTGTCAAGCCCGGTCAAAGGGGTAGAGACGACACGATTCACCATGCACACGGGGGTAATTAAACTTTTCGGGTGTTTCGAATGAACGCCAGAATCCCACCAAATCCTAAGTATATTCCTAATATATTCATAAGAGTGTGTTGGTAATTGGAAAACCACCATTGGAATCCTAGGAATGCATGGCCAGCTTCAGAAACCACATTATCTCGTACGAAGGTTGAGCAATTGTAAATTTACACAAGTAAACTCCCACTTTGATAAACTTGGGCTCAAATTAAGTTGGTTTTAAATGTTCATCTGACCTACCCTAACACAACCAAGGAGAAAAGCATAAGGGACCGATCACGGTTGACCTCGGGGTTAACTTCTTAGGGTTTCGACGAAAATGGCGCTACGGTGCGTTGGAATCCTACCTATAATCCTACCCTAACACATGGCTCAAAGTTAGTTTTAAATTTTCACATGGCCTACCCTAACACAACCAAGGATAAAAGTCCATTGGTCAAGACCCTATCGAGCTTGGTCAAAGGGGTAGATGACACGAGTCACCATGCACACGGGGGTAATAAAACTTTTCGGGTGTTTCGACTAAACGCCAGAATTCCATCAAATCCTAAGTATATTCATAAGAGTGTGTTGGTAATTGGAAAACCAACATCAGAATCCTAGGTATGCATGGCCAACTTCAGAAACCACAGTTATCTCGTACAAAGGTTGAACAATTGTAAATTTACACAAGTAAAAACTGACACTTTGATAAACCTGAGCTCAAATTAAGTTGGTTGTAAATGTTCATTTGACCTACCCTAACACAACCAAGGAGAAAAGCATAAGGGACCGATCATGCTTGACCTCGGGGTCAACTTCTTAGGGTTTTCGACGAAAACGCTACGGTGCGTTGGAATCCCACCTATAAACCTACCCTAACACATGGCTCAAGTTAGCTTTAACTTTTCACATGGCCTACCCTAACACAACCAAGGATAAAAGTCCATTGGTCAAGCCCCTATCGAGGCGGGTCAAAGGGGTAGACGACACGATTGACCATGCACGGGGGTAATTAAACTTTTTGGGTGTTTCGACTGAACGCTAGAATCCCACCAAATCCTAAGTATATTCCTAATATATGCATAAGAGTGTGTTGGTAATGGGAAAACCTACATCGGAATCCTAGGTATGGCCAGCTTCAGAAACCTTAGTTATCTCATATGAAGGTTGAGCAATTGTAAATTTACACAAGTAAACTCCAACTTTGGGTGCACCGGATGCAGTCGTCACGTGATAACACAGGCTCAAATTAAGATGTTTTTAAATGTTCATTGACCGCAAACCGGGGTCGACTGCATGTGATTTTGATAGGTCTAAGTAGGGAAGATATTTTGACATAGAAAATAATAAGTTAGAAGAATGATATGATTTTCTAGTTAACTTTTTAACAGATATGGTTTTCCTAGTTAGCCAATTAATTTATTTTTCTCAAATATTAGGTCGATAATGTATAGGTTTCTTCACCTGGTCCTTTAATAACTAGTTTCACAAATGCAAATTTTGTTGTAGCCATCCATCATGCATCCGACGGTCAGCAATGTTTCCCGCACAACCACCAAATTTCACGCCGCCCACCCAAATTATCCACCCAAATTTGCCGCGTTCAGCGCGCGTGCACAAAATTTCGAACTTGTCGTTGCATATAACCCCTTCGCCAAATTTCCCCATCTCCCGTATCGACATATTCCTTTCTTCCTATCCTCGTCCAAAATCTCAACTCCTCCCCCCAAACCCTAGCACGCGCCGTCCCGGTATTCCACCTCGATGTCCCGGTCGTCCACCTCGCCGTGTACCTCGCCTTACCAGGCCTTCCACCTCGGCGTCTAGATTTTTGTCCTCGTCGTCCAGTTCTCTGTCAATATCTGCCTCCTCAACGTCTAGTTCACCGCCAAGACCTGCCACCTCGCCGATCGGGTCGCCGCAAAGACCTACCACCTCGCCGTCCAGGTCGCCGCCAAGATCTGCCACCTCGCCTTGCAGCTCGCCGCCAAGATCTGCCACCTCGTCGTCCAACTCGCCGCCAAGATCTGCGCCACCAAGACCTGCCACTTCGCCGTCCAGGTCGCCGCCAAGATCTGCCACCTCGTCGTCCAACTCGCTGCCAAGATCTGCGCCACCAAGATCTGTGACCTCGTCGTCCAGGTAGCCGCCAAGATCTTCTCCTCGCCGTCCAGGTCGCCGTCAAGATCTGCCACCTCACTTCCAGGATCTGCCACCTCGCTGTCAAGATCTGCCACATCGTCATCCAGCTCCTCACTAACCTCGTGACAACTTCGTTGTCAATGTCTCCCACTTTGAGGTCACGAGTAAAGGTTCCCGCCCTGGAAAGCAGTAAGA
Organism: Poa pratensis; assembly: GCA_947311845.1. NCBI lineage: Eukaryota > Viridiplantae > Streptophyta > Magnoliopsida > Poales > Poaceae > Poa > Poa pratensis. Next base: position 59,455,628 of record CAMZMU010000027.1, on the reverse strand, counting down.
AAAATGCCCTAAATCCCGAATGCAATTTTGATACAATTATTTCCGTATGTTTGATGCTTGTTTCTTTCACATGTTTGTTTAATTGCCTGTTTAGTGCTATTAGTCCTAGGTCCACATATTAGACAAAGTTTTAAATAACCCTCTAGAGCTCCGCTATAGCCTCGCTATTTCCTTTGGAGAGCCATCCCGCTAAAGCTACACACTTTTAACGCTAAATTGAAAACGACGCTAATATCCCGCAAAATCCTGCTATAGCGCTAAATTTTGATTCATTTAGCCAACTAAACCGCTACGGCCTAGAAGGGAAATGAGTTAATACCATAAAGTTATCCATCTAGCTTATTATTCCTTCATGTTTTTACTATATGTATGTCACATTGATACAAAATTTAGTTATTGAGCTGGAATTTCTAATAAATGCTTGGTTTTAAGATGTTTGTGAATGTGTAGCTCAATTATATGTGATATATAATATATGATACTTGATTGTAGACTTATGTTCTTACAAAATTTCATTATTTATCAAAAACCGTTAAATGGGTTTAGCTTTGATATAGCTCCGTTATAGCCTCTCATAGCTTCTGTCGAAGCCGCCGCTAAATGGAATAGCCCGCTATTCCAAACTTTGATATTAGATTACTCATATATGTCTGTTGCATCATCAGTACTACAGAATAATCAAAACCAGTCCTATATTTTAGAACAGCAAATACACCCCATGGAAGAATCCCTAAAGTGAGTAGCCTAATTTGTAGCGGTAATAGGTTCTTGTGAAGTGTTATGTTCGTAGCTAATTTTGAGCTAGATCTTTATTCATGTTAGAACCACAATGAGTTCATATGGTCATTTTTTGCTTATTTTCCAGCTTGTATTAGTCTTTGAAGCAGTTTTCATTATTAGGTCCACAAATTAGATTACTCGTATCTCTTGTTTAATTCATCAGAACTACAGAACAATCAATACTAGTCCTATATTTAATAACATGAAACACACTATATAGAAGTAACCCGGAAGTGAGTAGCTTATTTTGTAGCTGTAATAGGTTCTTACCAAGTGTTATGTTTGTAGCTAACTCTGAGATCATTATTCATAGTAGATCCACAAACAAAACCTGCTGCAGTTCCCAATCGCAAGCGCGTCAATGCATAAATAGTTGACATCACAACACCTGAGACTCCAGTCTTAAAGAAGAATATCAAATCAACTCCGCCAGCAGTCCCTGCATCCGCATCGCCACGAGTAACGAGGGTTGCAGCCCAATAGAAGCTATCAGCCCAAGCAAAGAATGTAGATGCTGAACTCAAGCGACCGGTGGTCCAAGCCGAGGAGGCAACTCCCCATCGCCAGCAGGAAGCTGTCCAAGCCTAGGAGGCAACTCCTGAACGCCAGCGGGAAGCTGCCCAAGGCGAGCAGGTAGCTCCCCAATGCTAGCAGGAAGCTGCCCAAGGCGAGCAGGCAGTCCCTGCATCCGCATCGCCACGAGTAACGAGGGCTGCAGCCCAATGGAAGCTATCTGCCCAAGCAAAGAAGGTAGATGCTGAACTCAAGCGACCAGTGGTCCAAGCTGAGGAGGTAACTCCCCATCGCCAGCAGGAAGCTGTCCAAGCCGAGGAGGCAACTCCTGAATATTGGGTTGCAGGGAAAACTTTTAAATTTATCCGTAACCTTACCGCCAAGATCTATTCTATGAAGGTATGTTGGTCCCCATAATGCGATGATCCAGAATACTTACAAACATGCTTGCAGAAGATCTTGTGTTTGTCGAAATAGATGTCGGTGAAGCCTGATGAAGAATCTCACGTCCACGCCGGGAGGTGAGATTGTTGCCGTACGTCGTCGTTGATGTAGACCTTGATGAAGTTGCTCCGTTGTCCAAGGAACTTACTTGCGCAAATCCCGCTCTAGCGGTATCCACACATACACCGTGTCAACCCACCCCGTGCGTTCACCGCCTAGCTATTAGCACGTGGTGAAGAGAGTCAGCCTTGCGGCGTAGTTTAGGAGATTAGATCTAATGCGAAGATTAGAGACGTCTAATTCTCAACACATGAGATCTACAAGAGAGAGAGAGGGAACTTGCAATTGCTTATTTCAACCCTAGGGGGTTGGGGTTGCATATAAAGGAGGCCAAGGGGTGGAGGTGCTTGGGGAAGGGGCCGTGCCCTTCCCCTTAGGGCCGGCCAGCCAAGGAAGGGAGGGAGGAGTCCCTCCCATTCCCCAACTCGGATTGGGGGGAGGAGTAGGACTCCTCCCTCCAAACATGCCTTTCCCAAACAAGGAAGGGGGAGGAAACCTCCCCCTCCTCCAACTCGCACCAAGGAAGGAAGGGAGGGGGGAAGGAAACCTTCCCCTCCCCAACTCGGATTGGGAGGGGAGGTCCCTCCCAACCGCCTCCTGCCATGTGCGGCCCGCTCCTGGCCACCGACCCTAGTGGGGCCCGCCCTGGCCGCTGTCCTTGCCATCGGGAGGGGGGGAGTCCCCCCCCCAACTCGGACTCGGCCCTCCCCACATACCATGTGGGTGCGGCTGCCTTGTGGGCCCCATGGGCCAACTTGGCAGCCCCTTTTATTGGGCTCCAAATAAAATCCTTTATTTATATTTTCCAATATAATTAATTAAATAAATAATTAATTGTTTTGTCTAATTAATTCCTAAATGAATATTTCCTTTTACAGAAAATTCCCGGAATTAATTACTTATCATATAACTCATATTTATATGAACCGGGATACCTAGTATCCGCCGACAAAACATCGGAACAATATTTCCTTCTTTAAAGCACTCGGATTAAATCCGCTGATGATAGAAACCATTCCTATCATCCCGGGACATTAGATGTCCGCATTCTCTCTAACTTATAATTCACCGGAACAAGTCCCAGTGACATCGGAGCTACTCCGACACAATCTCATTCCCACTAAAACTACATCTTTACTCTCGATCAAAGATTGACCTACAGCTTAAGCGTGTGACCCGAAAGGTTCAGCAATCACAAAGTATTGTTTGGGAGCTTACCAAACAATAACCAGCAGTGGGTTAGGCATTCGTACTGGCACCCTTGTGTTGTGAATGAACAACAGAACCTGTGCGTTAACCATTACGCTTAATCCCCTTACGTACACGATACCAATGATATCTCGAGATTGAGACAATGTGCTCTAGTGTGATCAAACCCTTTGATCATAACACATATTATTCTCGTACCAATATCATTCTCTTTTCTCATTCCGTATATATGTTGTCCCGTGATAAATCACGCTTGTGTCTGGCCAGACGATTGGGTGACAACAACAATACTTGAGATGGCCTAGAGGATGTATCTCTCCATCGTCTGGAGGAGTAAGTGCCATTCTTGAACGATCTCTGTTCCAATACATATTCTAGTTCAAGCCCAAAAGCCACCTATCATAGTCCCATGTTACTGCAAGACGTTTGATGGAAATCAAAGCTCGAATGTCGAATAAGCGGTCACAAGATATTCTCATAGCATAGGGATCTAGCTAATGATAACTAAATAGATGATCAATCGCTATTTCATCGTCGACGATTTGTCTCATAGCAAGATCATACGGTGGGTCGGTTCAGTGCGATTATCATTCCGATAATCCACTCCTATAGTTGAATGACTTATACAAAGTCCATGATCAGGAAAACACGATCATCGAGCAACAAGATAGGCTAGTCTTAGAGACAAGACCAGGAACTCTTTTTCCGTTCATATCTCTACACGTGTATCGGAGGTTTTCCTCTTGCATACGTTGTATTTGCTATACAAGTACCCAATACAGTTGTAGCATAAAGATACAAACATTAATAATAAACATGGAGATAAATAATAAACTTAATTATTATTGTCTCTAGGGCATATCTCCAACAGTCTCCCACTTGCACTAGAAACAATAATGATTCTAGTTAGCATGATGACATGACACCAAATGGAACTAAGGTGCCACTCACGCTTTCGCATGCGGATCTGAAACTGTGTCCGCACTTTGATCCAACCAAAGTTCATAAACTTTATTTATCACCTCACATGCCAAACTTGACTATGTAAGTCGGATATTTTAGGAATTGGATATGGGCCTTTCCGGTTCCGTAGTAGCATTAATAATACCCGGTTGATATTATCATACCATCTTTATAGAAACCTCACCTGAGTAATGACTCATCCAATAACTTGCTTATCATGACGTCTCACATCAATGACGCAACTATCCTCGATAGATAACTATCTTTGTTGTAGAATCCACTCATAAGATACATGTGTATTTGATAAAATCAAAACACTTAGTATTTATCATTTGAAAAACATTTATCAGAATAAATTTGATTTCATAATTCCACCACAAATATGTATACGAGTAACTTCTCTATACACACTATTTGAAGCTTTACAAAATCTACCTTGTTGGTTTTCCTTTTGTAATCTCACCATCAGGTTCTTTTACCAAACCTTTATATGATCAATTACAATCTTAATTAACTGCTCTTATGAGAATATCCTTATTAAGAATTTCTCATTAATGCCGGTGGCAAAACTTTATAAAAGTTTAGCACTTTGGAAACTTTCCGGCTTTATGTACTATATATAGCAATGTCATAAGCAAAATCACATTAAATATGATTTGATCTTATTCCTCTCTATTCGCTCATCCAGGACTACGAAGGTCAAGGTATCTCGCAAATATCACGCTATGAATTCTTGATCAAATTTCTTTGACTCAAGACACAATTCGAAATTACCTTTCAGAATTGCACTTTAGTACATTCATACTCATGTTTATTAAATTCTATCTTAGAGACAAAACTTTAATAAGACATTTTCCGACCTTTTATTTAAACTCTTTAAATCACGAGATTTATATATTTATTAATTCGGCCTAGCCTATTCAATAAATATAATATCAGCTCCCACTGTCTTTTAAGTCCCTTCGATTTATATAATGAAAAAATAGAATTCTTACTCATTAATACGACTGACTTCAAACATTCATAATATAATTATCTAGATTATTTTCATAATCCAAACTAATTATCCTTAGCAATATATTGCTACTTTAGTTCAATAACAGCATCAAGCAATTGATATGAAAAGTATTGCAACTTCTCACTATCAGTTATTCGTCCTTGATAAAACAATTTTATTCAAGACTAGCTCTATGAATATTAGATATTCATATCTGTCCTTTCTTTATGAAATATTCATGCACATGATTTTACATCACATCCAAACAACTCTCAAGATTGGATCTTAGAGTCTCATGAATTTTTCTTGAACTCCTTTTATGACAAATGCCGTCATTAATGAATGTTCATTATTCTGTTTGTAATTGTTTTGCTTATATCATGTTCCTGGACATTTAAATGATTTTAATCACCTAGTGATTTAATCATCAAATTCCTCACATGATTTTTTTAATACTTAATTCGAATCATGTATGCCTTACATGTATTCCTGGACAAAGTAATGATATGGAAACATTTGCATGTTTCCCTTCTCATTCTAACACTTGCCCAAAGACTCTCAGCCTTAATTTAGTATTATGATTTCCACTCTCTCTTCATGAGAAGACACTTTTCTCCAATTCTAAAGTCAACAAGCATTTAGAATTATGTGTGGAAGTCACTTGCCAAAATAACAATTTTGGACTTTTGCAAAACACCTTTTCAATTCGAACTTAAAACTTTAAATCCTTAATTGAAAAATATGGAACTTACTATCAAAATAACTCTAAGTTATAATTGACACAAATCCCAAGATATCAAACAAAATAATCTATTTACTTTAGTGGGTAATTTGGAATTCTAATTTCACAACACATTAAGCAAGACTTTGTAACATTTCCTTTTAATCTTTATCTTGCAAAAGATTTTATTACCATGATGATTTCGAGTTACCAAAATCCATCATAAGTAATTTGACTAAGAAATAATTTTCTTTCGTCAATAATGTTACAATATTTTATTAAGTCCTTTCTTTAACTTTAATCAAATTCCTTTGATTCCTTTATTTTGATTCTCACACTCTCCCACTGAATTATATGAAACATTGAAACTTCAATAATTTCATTAACTCTATTTCATTAATATGCAACTTCATATTAATTCCTCAATAGAATTGAATTAATGGGTAGATTCCACTCCTTTATGTAAATCTCGAAATTTACTAGTGCCTAGCACTTTGCCAAATTCGAGTCTACTAAATGCCTAGCATTTTGTGGATTTCGATTTTCATCAAATGCCTAGCACTTTATGAATTTCGAATTTCTCCAAGTGTATGACACTTTGTGATTTTAGTTTTATCCATTTAATTTAGAGATAACTTTAAGAGTCTCAAAGAGAACCAACGAAAAGTATAACTCCAAATTAAAGATTAAACTAACTTTAATTATTACTCAAAACTTTAAGCAATAACTTGAATCAAAACAATAAAGACTTAACAAACAAAAATTAATGACATAACACAATAAAGAAGATATAAACTTTGAATTTCCAAACTTGGAATTCCACACATACTTTATAATTCGAACAATGACTTGTTCCAGAATACAAAATATTCATTACATAATGATCAAACTGAAAATAACTCTTATTTAAAGTTCTAGTGTAAATCTTCTTCATTGACTTGGATTGAAGACATAGTGGTCACTTTTGCATAAAATGCGATCTTCCACTGTGCTTCTTCTAGGATGTAAAGTCACACTACAATTGTAACTTCTACGTCTTCCCAGAATTTCCTCTTCTTTCCAGCATTAGCTCCTTCCAAAGTATATGCCACTGGTGCAAGTTTGAGCATTCATTAGTATCTAACTAGCTGGGTGGCCCGCGCAATTGCGCGGCTAGCATTGATATATCTCATATATTCATATCAAATGTATCATTTTATTATGGATACTATAAAAAAAAGGGCAGCCCCGGTGCAGTAGCTCCCGCTTGCGCAGGGTCCGGGGAAGGGTCCGACCACTTTGGGTCTTTAGTACGCAGCCTTTCTCTGCATTCTGCAAGAGGCTGTTTCCAGGACTTGAACCCGTGACCTCATGGTCACAAGGCAGCAGCTTTTACCGCTGCGCCAAGGCTCCCCTTCTTATTATGGATACTATATAAGAAAACTATTTAAAATCAACCAAAATACATAGCTTATTGAGCCGCCAATTGCTTCCATATTCCAATCTATGGGTAAATTTTAAAAATAAAAAACCTGAATACATTCATTGTTTAGGATTCCAAGTTTTCTTATATGCAAGTTGCCTATACCATTATTTTTTTATTGTTTCCAAATCCAGCAATCAATTGTGTCTCGGTGCTGGTAAAGTGGTTTTTCGATGTGAACAACATTAATAAATATTGATTATGTAGAAGCTAGATACATTAGGGACATCAGCTATAATAGAGTCGTAATATCTCAGTGTTTTCTCTTCCGCTGCTTACCTATGTTATCATCACACCCCCAAATCTTTTGTTTACAAATTCAGCATCGATGTACCTCACACATTATATAGCGTGTTCATCCTTCCAAGGCTCAAGGTATTGCATCGACTGGATAAGAAGATTTAATATTTATTGAAGCGACCTAATAGAAAACTTAGGTCATTGTTTACTACTTTTCTTGTGCAACCAAAAATATGTTGCTTACTAATTTTCTTGTGCAACCAAAAATATGTTTTACTTCCTCATTTCTCATAAAATAGTTAGGTTAGACACATTTACACATTATGGATACCAAATTATTGTTCTTAGAGGTTTTCATGTGTACCTCTTGTGAGTGGTCTTAGAAACATATGTTCTCATTATTGATTAATTCTTGTTTCCCACTTTTGTGCTACTTCTAACCTCCATGAACTCCGCGAGTGAGCAGCTATCATTTGTTCCTTCAAACATATATGTCCTAATTATTTTCGACCTGTTTTGTATGTTGTCCTACCGATGCATGATATGAGCAACAAATAAATATTGTTACATAACGGAATGCTAAACATATGTAAATCCGACTATTAATTTAAATTACAACTTATTCACAGAGTTACCATTTAACGATTTCTTCAGTGGCACGCCTTTACCTAATTTCTGAATTGAGTATTTCTTCACGCGATATCCAGAGCAGCTGGCCCAGAGCTTACACATGTCTCTAGTTGGATGAAATATAAATCTATAGCATATTACAGTTTTCCATTGTAAATCAATTCTGAAATATTGTGGTGATATTTCAGTAGAGATGCACAAAGAAACATGCATACTTGAGCCTGCGTGGTCCAGCATAAAGAAACTTACTTGAGTTGTTAACCTCACCGATTGCATGTGCAATAGAAAAAAGATTTTAAGAAATACAACTTCTTACCTATTAAGACCATCAATTTTTATCGTTGCCGCTCACCACAATATCCCCTGTGCTTGATGCCCGAGACTCCCATAATCATAGTTTTCATCAATGTGGTCCCGAAACTTCAAATTTCATTGAAAAACCACCTGCTCTGTGGGTAAAATTGACAATAAAAATCATTATCTTAATTGTGTAATCACCCGAATAATGTATTTTCTCTGCTAATAAGATATTTGTACAACCATAAAAATTAGGATAATCAGCTTGATGTTTAATTTCATTTGGCTAAAAACAGAAACCAAGAGGTCCTTAAGGAATCAACATACATAATCCTGAAGTTGGTCATCCATAGAAATACTCATCGATCTCATATTGCTTAAGGAGTTAAGGAGTAATAGTCAGATCTTCCAAGTGCAAAGAACTGTCCGTCTACCAATATTTCTCCTTCCTATACTTCATCATCAGTATAAATTTAGAGATGAGATTACCTCGCTTTGAGATGTTTCCTCCTGCATTTTGCACTCCTGCATTTTGCACTTCCATGTAGCACAGTTTATCGAATGAAGTTTAACTAATCCACTAACAAACCTAGTATACTTTAGCTTGAAGATCACCGAGGAGTCCAATCATCAATGGCAACAAATTCAGGGCGTACAACATGAAAGACATGCATGCGAGAGTGTTGCAGTTCGTAGCATCAATTAGCATGGAGAACGCCACTTTTGTCTTGTGATACCAATCTGTAAGCGCGGCATGAATCATTGGCGACTGGAGTGCAACAGCAGGAGGTCATTTTTTTTTTTGAACAAGAAGAGGCCCCGAAGGACCGGTCTGCATTAAAACGGCGTAGGGTACAATCTTACAAACAGGACCACAAGAGAGAAGAAAATTACAACAACGTCCTGAGATTTCACACAAAGCACCCTAAAAGAGGACACAGAAACTTGATCCGGTCCAGGCACAACGCCGTCGAATCTCAGCTTGCAGGCACGGCCAGCTCTGTCGCCGCCGGGGACAACACCACTTGGGGCATCAAAAACCTTCACGGTCGCACCGAAGCCGAAGAAGATCTTCCAGCCAAGGAAGAAGAAGCTCGCATCGAAGAGATTGACGAGCATGGCGAGGCCAACCTTTTGGCCGAAGATAGCAGCGGCAGAAGCTTGCCGACGCTTGGAGATCGCCATCAAATCTGCAGAACCAGCACCAGAACCCCAGCCAGCCTAGCCAACTACCGCTGCACTTCCCAATCCATCTCCCTCGCCGCCACGGCCGGCCGAGAAGGAAGAGGAAGCCCAGAGCATCCCGCTGGGTAGGCCAGAGCGCAGCTAGAAGAAGCTTGCTTCCCGAGCCCCCTGCTTTGCCTCCCACAATGGAAGGCCGCCGGAGACCTAAAAAAGCAGCCGCCAGGCGTCGCGCCCACACGCCAAGACGGACCAGCTAGATATCACGACCTTATTGAAGGAGATCCTCGATCTGCGCGCCGCAAACTGCAAGAACTCACGCCACCAGAGCTCCACAGCAGCGACGAACAGCACCAAGATGCACCAGTTCCGGCCGGCGGGATCTCGCGCCCTACTCCCAAGCGCCCAAACAGGACAAAGCCTACACCTAATATGCACAGAGAGGAGGCCGGCACCTCGCCTCAGCCCTCCCCCGGTGGCATCGCCGCCGAGAGGAGCCTCAGCTCGGCCCGGAAACAGAGGAGAGCCTCTCAAGCTACTGTTCACAGGGGAGAGAGGGGAGAGGATAAGAATGAGACCGTAGTCGCAGGAGGTCATTAACCGTGCTCATCTCAGACTGACGTCGTAGCTACGCGATGATCCCTCGCGGCTTGTCTCAGCAGAAGTACCAGACGCCAAAGTCTGAAAGATGAACAGAAGAGCGATGGAGGAGACAGATTTCATCTCCTCTTAGAGTTGAACACTGATTTTGCTTGAACACGTGATTCCATTCAAATTAAAATCTACAGTGCATATGCTTATGCTGCAGGCCCAACGGCTTGTCGGCAAGATCGGAAAGTCACACTGGCCGGCCGCAAAACTTCTTCTAGCAAAACCCCCTCCGTGCTCATGCATATGATCATAATTCGTACGCGACTCAGCTACTTCTTTGCTTGTGATCGATGGCTGCCGGCGGGTTTTCTGGCGGGACCTTCATGGTAGTGCTTACGGTAGATGCTACCAATACAAAAGTTGCGCACTGTCATCCTCACGGCATGGTCGCATGTGTCCCACTGGTCTGAAACGCTGGAATCCATCGCTATGTATTTGTCGAATTGTCTTGCCGAGCTGCGCCGGAGGATCAGAACTCTTAACACGATTCGCAGTTACCTATCCGCCTTTCTTCTTCCAAGATTGACGATTTTTACATATCAAGAATTACCGATCTGTCCACTTTTCGAAGCTTCTCGCAGGATCAATATAGCCATACAAACTTGTCGGAGACTCGAGGTTCCTTGTATATTCATCGAGCTCGTTGGCGTCGAATTCATGGTCGTGAGATTGCCACCCTCGCCTAGAGCTCATCCGAAGTTTATGCTGGGCTGTTGCAGGGTACGCTGGCAGCAACACCGATCCATCAACTGCCGATAATTACGATTACTCCATCGAGCAAAACATGTATGCTGGAACCGATTATGACGGGAAGTTGAAAGGCACGCTGCCAGCCACACACGGATGACTCGTCGACACATAACCGCCCAGCGCAATTAATCCCATGTCAGATTCTTCTGTTTTTCAACGACGCGCCGGCGTCAGATTGATGTGAGTGCTTGCAGCATTCGGTGATGCCATGGGTGCCGCTGCTGTTGACCAACATGCTTCGCTGCCGGCTGCCGGCTGCCGGCGCCGATGGATGATTTACCGAACGCCATGCAAATCAATCAGACGTCATTCTCCCGTTCCTTCGTGTGGGCGTTTCGCCGAAAATCATCTACGATTTCTCGCTCGTGGAAAACCTATCTATGGGCTTGAACCGCTGGTCCGCTGCCAAGGATATATATCGTAGAGAAGCAGCACAAATCACATATGGTCTGATTCAGTTTTCGTAAGCATCCCGATTGGGTACGACTCCAATTAGCATACGAATCAACTCCCAAGCCTAGTCCTGCGATCGTACGTTTAGGCATTAGTCCCGGCCGCACGTCTCTTTTTTAGTCCAAGATCTGGACCGTTGAGATCTCCTACGTTTAGCGTGACACATCTACACCGTCGGTTGTCCTGTGTTTTAATTATATAATAGATATCAATGATCATAATTGCTGAAATTATGTCAATATGTATAACTCTTATACCTGTCTTGGTCCAGTTAAGATCCCCATTCTGAATATCAGCTTCTGCTTCCTTAAGCAAGGCAAACAGCATCTGAACTGGCCACTCATCCGCCATGCGATTGTACATCGCCACGAAGGCATGATATGCAGGTGGTAGTGCCGCTAGTACAATGTCACAGAGAAACTCATGACGAACTAGAGATCCAATTTGTCTAAGTTTCTCCTCTAATTTGGTAACTCTGATTTCAAACATTTGAATGGGTTCACCCAACTAAAGATGAATGTTTATCAGTTCCCTTCTTAGATTGTAACGCTCAGCACGTACTTGATGTATGAACCTTGCTTTCAATACTTCCATCAACCGGAAGGGGCGCATGTCTTCGAAAAGACCACCCAGTTGTGGTTCAATACATGCATGCATGAGCTCCTTGACAATGCACTCATCACAGAACATGTGAGGTCCACCATGATTTTCATCATATGAATCCATGGGAGTCAGAACATCAATTTTTCCTGCGCTCTTGAGAGCACCGACCATGTGGTGAAACCATTCTCCAAAGTTGTTTCTATTTGCAGCTAATGGTGTACGACTCAACATCTGATTGAAATGGAACTTTTCAAAGTGGTCCATAATCTACAACAAAACAAGTTTATTTAGACTTTTAGTTTATTACTAATTTTAATGCACTACTTTAATTCAATCAAACATGAATCTAAGATATGCTCCCACTAAGTCCAATAATCCTCTTGATTGGCACTAAGTGATTCAGGACCCGATTGCCCTACGAAGCAAGCATGGATACATGTCATGTCCGTCGGCCAACCGGTAAGTACTATGCTAGTTGCAGCAGCTACAACTCATGTTCGTCTTTCGACGGATGTGTTCCGAACTCATGGTTGTGTTATGCTTGGACGTCAAGACAACCAACCGACACTGCCTGCTGGAACGGTTCGCGCCCGCCTCCCGAACCCTTGGTACACATTACTCCTGGATACAAGTCGCATGGTAACAAGCATCCGGTTTGACGGTGCCACGGTTGGTAAGAACACGATCTCCTTGATTTTGTATGAGGATTCACCCTAATAAATGACTACTGCGCAATCAAGGTGCAAACAACAAAGGATAAACATCACAGGCAATTAATAATAATTCATGTGCTTTAGTATAGCCTTTGTTATTCCTCGGAAGTCCTTGGCGCTCGTCCTTGAGGATCACCATCTTCATTGTTTCCGGTTAAGGCAAAAATTCCTGAAGGAAAATTACCATATCCGAAAACTCGCCAAGTACGCGTCACCGGCCTCCATCGCCGGCGCCTCCTCCTGGTCTCCACGATGAACTCTTCTTCGCTTGATTGTCGATGACGAACTCGATCAATTGTTTTGGCTCCCACTATCATGTCAAGACACCGTAACAAAATAGCTATACCAAAACACATGCACTCAATCCTGCAAAACCAAGTTAGACGTATCTAACGCTTTGTTTGCAAGTTTTACGTGGCTTGTAGGCTCTACGGAATTACCGTCACTACCTACGTATTGAAGCACGTTTAGGCTAGTTGCTAGATTAACATTGAGGGGTGATTGAGATCCCAGCATTACAAAAACATTGCAGAACCCCAATCTAAATGATCACATGTGCGCGTGACCCCCGTGAGGCGTCCAACCCTCAGGCCCAATCCGTATATGCATCAATGTCCACAACTAAGGGTATAGACCCGAAGCTACTGAAGCACATCATTGGCGCCAACAAGCATACTAGGAGCAGCCGGAAGGTCCGCGGATAGCCAGAAGTTCGTAAAGATCTTGCCAATACTGCCATGGAATATGATGCATAACTTCTTGGGAAGCAACTAAAATAAACTTAATGCAAGAACCATGCAATGTTCACACCAGCTGGTGCTCTAGATCAAATCATACCAATGCATAGATCGGCTCTAATACCACTATTGGGTTGCGGGGAAAACTTTAAAATTTATCCGTAACCTTACCGCCAAGATCTATTCTATGAAGGTACGTTGCACCCCATAATGCGATGATCCAGAATACTTACAAACACGCTTGCGGAAGATCTTGTGTTTGTCGAAGTAGATGTCGGTGAAGCCTGATGAAGAATCTCACGTCCACGCCGGGAGGTGAGATTGTTGCCGTACGTCATCATTGATGTAGACCTTGATGAAGTTGCTTCGTTGTCCAAGGAACTTACTTGCGCAAATCCTGATGTAGCGGTATCCACACATACACCGTGTCAACCCACCCCGTGCGTTCACCGCCTAGCTACTAGCACGTGGTGAAGAGAGTCAGCCTTGCGGCGTAGTTTAGGTGGTAGATCTAATCAACTAGATTAGATCTATATGAGAAGATTAGAGACGTCTAATTCTCAACACATGAGATCTACAAGAGAGAGAGGGAACTTGCAATTGCTTATTTCAACCGTAGGGGGTTGGGGTTGCTTATAAAGGAGGCCAAGGGGTGGAGGTGCTTGGGGAAGGGGCCGAGCCCTTCCCCTTTGGGCCAGCCGGCCAAGGAAGGGAGGGAGGAGTCCCTCCCCTTCCCCAACTCGGATTGGGGGAGGAGTAGGACTCCTCCCTCGAAACCTGCCTTTCCCAAACAAGGAAGGGGGAGGAAACCTCCCCCTCCTCCAACTCGCACCAAGGAAGGAAGGGAGGGGGGGAAGGCCCAACTCGGATTGGGAGGGGAGGTCCCTCCCAACCGCCTCCTGCCATGTGGGGCCCGCTCCTGGCCACCGACCCCAGTGGGGCCCGCCCTGGCCGCTGTCCTCGCCGCCGGGAGGGGGGGTCCCCCCCAACTCGGACTCGGCCCTCCCCCACATACCATGTGGGTGCGGCTGCCTTGTGGGCCCCATGGGCCCACTTGGCAGCCCCTTTTATTGGGCTCCAAATAAAATGCTTTATTTATATTTTTCCAATATAATCAATTAAGTAAATAATTAATTTGTTTTGTCTAATTAATTCCTAAATGAATATTTCCTTTTATAGAAAATTCCCGGAATTAATTACTTATCTTATAACTCATATTTATATCAACCTGGATACCTAGTATCCGCCGACAAAACATCGGAACAATATTTCCTTCTTTACAAGCAGTCGGATTAAATCCGCTGATGATAGAAACCATTCCTATCATCCCGGGACATTAGATGTCCGCATTATCTCTAACTTATAATTCACCGGAACAAGTCCCAGTGACATCGGAGCTACTCCGACACAATCTCATTCCCACTAAAACTACATCTTTACTCTCGATCAAAGATTGACCTACAGCTTAAGCGTGTGACCCGAAAGGTTCAGCAATCACAAAGTATTGTTTGGGAGCTTACCAACCAATAACCAGCAGTGGGTTAGACATTCGTACTGGCACCCTTGTGTTGTGAATGAACAACAGAACTTGTGCGTTAACCATTACGCTTAATCCCCTTACGTACACGATACCAATGATATCTCGAGATTGAGACAATGTGCTCTAGTGTGATCAAACCCTTTGACCATAACACATATTATTCTCGTACCAATATCATTCTCTTTTCTTATTCGGTATATATGTTGTCCCCTGATAAATCACGCTTGTGTCTGGCCAGACGATTGGGTGACAACAACAATACTTGAGATGGCCTAGAGGATGTATCTCTCCATCGTCTGGAGGAGTAAGTGCCATTCTTGAACAATCTCTGTTCCAATACATATTCTAGTTCAAGCCCAAACGCCACCTATCATAGTCCCATGTTACTGCAAGACGTTTGATGGAAATCAAAGCTCGAATGTCGAATAAGCGGTCACAAGATATTCTCATAGCATAGGGATCCAGCTAATGATAACCAGATAGATGATCAATCGCTATTTCATCGTCGACGATTTGTCTCATAGCAAGATCATACGGTGGGTCGGTTCAGTGCGATTATCATTCCGATAATCCACTCCTATAGTTGACTGACTTATACAAAGTCCATTGTAGCACCCCCGAGGGCCAAGCTAGACAAATCTCAGACCTTCATCTGACATAAGCCTAACCGGGATCTCAAAGGCCAACAGTTGCATAATCGGTAACACAACAGTACCCCTACAACACAAAGAAGTAATATATCAAGCTCGTAACCGAGCGAAGAAGCAGATATCACCAAATAAGGTCACTGACCTGTCAACCATCATTACAACGGAAGGCAAATTATGCTATTAGACATAGCAAGATTAGCAAAAGGCCTAAGAGGCCAGTAGCATAACGGCGACGTCCCAGTCCATAGATTCCAGGCTGCCACCTGGGAACCCCAAGCTACTCGTCGATGTCGATGTCCACAAAACTCACATGTCCAAAAAAATTGCGCAAGGCTGAGTACTCAAGGTACCCAACAAGACTTAATTAACCTATTATATATCTGCTCGTTCAGAGAGTATGTATGAGCTTTCCATTACATAAAGCCACCTTTATTTTAAAATCGAGGGAGGAAAGAAGCTTGTATAAGTAGACTTTTAAAAGGGATAAGATAGAGAAACAACCAGCTTCAACCTCCATCTTCTGTAGCCACCGAACCAACAACTGCACCAACCACCAGAATCACCCCCTCGACCAACCCCGAGGAAGCGATTCTGAACACACACTTAGTTGCCAAGTTTTATGATAGATTCATGTTGTCTATGATCATCAGACATAAGGCACCAAGTCATCCGTAACCGTGGACATGGCTTTTCGAAAAGATTAACCCTGCAGTGGGTGTAACTACCCACACACGCCAACCAATCCTTGCGCCAGAACTTTAGCACTCTTCCGGGGGAATGCCGGCAGAAGGGTTGGCCACGACACTTCCCAAGCTTCACCTATTTCCATGAGCCACAACAGTAGGTCTGACCGCCAATGCGTAACGGTCCCTAGTGCGGTTTGTCGAAGCCAAGATCTGTGACCTCAGCCCACTTGACCCCGACCCTACATTTTCCTCAAATCCTTTTTACCGCGCACGCAAATGGAACACTCGAACTAGTGGCTTCACGGAGTAGGCTAGGCAAGCTGGAGCCAAGGGGGAACTGAATCCCCTAAGTGGATGCACGTTTGGTCTTGGTTTCAGAGACGAGAACTCAGGTCCTAGTGTCGGCGAGAATGGAACAAAAACACCACAGTTCCCATGTGGCCTCCCATCCAAGCCTTTAGTCATGTTCGACACAACTCCACCTTTCCACGTCATCCTTCATTAATGTAACATGACACAAGACTATGCAACACACGAGACACCCCAAAGCCTCGACCCAAAACCACATTTGAATCGTATGCATAATACAAGGATGAAATACTTTGAAACCATATATGTGCAGATAAGAGGTTATGCTTGCCTTGCTTATTTGATAACCAAATATTTTAACATCGGAAATCTTCTGCTTGACTTGATCATTGTTGGGTCAAGTATTCGTCATTCATCTGGTGTCGTCGGATTCCATCTCGAACTCGTATCCGTACTCGTATAAACGTACTACCGAGAAGAACCAAAACACCGGAAAGAAATGGACCACAATCAATTCATGGCATCGATGCAATGCACACAATGCATGATATGACATGTTTAAGGGGATTGAAATGTAAACCCTACACGTGTATAGCAATTTAAATGGAGTTGGAATGGTTAAAAACTTGCAATTCCACAAACTCCATAATTTAGAAAATTGCTTAATTTGTTCTTCTATTTTAAACATGGTTCAAATTATTTTAAACATGCATGGATTTGATTCAAAAGAATAGGATACATTTTTCTGAACATTTTGATATATTATTTATATTTTTCTGATTTATAAATCAAAATATATTGAATTTACAAATTTGAATCGAGTTCTGGATTTCTGTAAAAGATTAAATCTCTTACGGCTGGGCCCCACGGTGACGTCAGCTGACGTCAACCATGGCCACCATGGCCTTGTCGACCACGGTCTCGACGAGCGAAGGCGAGAGGGGCCACACGCTTGCGCGCGTTTGATGCACGGGAGGGCGGCGAACCGGATGGTGGCGGCGGGACGACCAAACGTACCAGAGCGAGAGAGAGAGAGGAAGGAGGGGTCCGGGAGGACCACAAGGTCACCAGGAGCACGATGGATGGGTCGGAGTGGCAAGGCGAGGTCGAGGGCGGCCGGAATCGAGGTTGAACCGCGGCGGCCGGAGGCGGGGAAGACGGCACGGCGACGGTGATTCCGAGCATACCGGCTCGCGAGACTGGTCGAGGAGGAAGAGGGAAGCACGACGGAGCTGCAGGGAGTCTCACCGACGCTCGGCGAAGCTCGCAACGGCGGTGATTTGAGGTGGAGCCGGAGCTAGGGTTTCGGGTTTGCGGAAGAAAGAGAAGAGAGAGGCGGCTAGGGTTCATCCCGGTGGCGGCGGCGACTCTTATCCGCCCGACGACATCGGCGGCAGGGATCTTGATGCAGGGACGGCGATGGACGGCCGGGGGCGCGACACGGGGGCGTCCTCTCCTCGTCCTTCTGTCGGGAGGAAGAAGAAGAAGAAAGAAATGAAAATTTGCAGAAAACCCCTTGGGTTTTCCAGAATTTGCAGAGAGGATTTAAAACAAAACCCTTTCAATAAATTTTGGACCTTTTTGCAAGATGTAAAAATTACAGAAAAGGACTAGGAGATTCAGAAATTCACAAGGAAGCCATTGGCAACCTTGGGTTTTGAAACTTTTGAAGTCATTCAAAAATAACAAGTGGTATGAGCCACTTTAGAGTTTTTCTCTTTTACTTTGAATATACTTTTCTCAAATTAAAAATAAATGCATATGATGCTCATGAGTGCACAAACAAATCCAAATTACCAAAAGCCCAAAATGGGGATGTTGCAGATCTATCCCCCTTAAAAGAATCTCGTCCCCGAGATTCCTAGGGTAGGAAAAGAGATAGCCGACAGAGGTTACACTGGTCTTCAACGGTCTTGTGGCTCTTACGATGATCTTATTTCTTGAAGAAGTTGATCGACATCATAAAAATTGACTGAAGTACTTCTTGTCTTCCTTCGGGTTGGTTCTTCAACTACACCAAAGGAAAGAGGGAAATGACTCTACAACAAGGATCTTCACGAAGATCGAGTATTCCATGGTCAACTCAAGGAAGGAGTGTTCATAAAGAACTCTTGAGATGACAAGCATGAAGCACAACAAGGTAATGCAGGGAAAGAAGAAGTTTCAAAAGGTTAGGCAGATGTTTTCCTCTAAGGATCAAGAATATGAACTTTGCACAAGGCCATAAGTCTCAATGGAAGAAGAAGAGGAAACTACCTTTGACACAAAAGGATCACTCTTCAGGTCAAACAAAAGTCCAACATGGAAAGAAAAAAAATTGGGCACAACAAGAAGGAAGAACCCTTTCTCATATGTCAACCATTTGGCACACAAGACGCTTGCCACTTGATTAAAAGTTCAGGGCTAAGATGGCTGACAAATTCACACAACGTGTGAGTAGATTGAAACTTCGAGTATCAACAACGAGGAGGGAGCACTGATCAGCGAAAAGATAGGGATCACCACGGAAAGGAAATTCCCATGATGGACATGTCATCATAGGATATGGAAATGAAGGATCTGTCGAGAGGCACTCAGAATCTCTGACAACGTTAGAAGCAAAAAATTCTACTTGATCTTCTAGAACCCTATATCAAGCTTAAAAAGCCTTCAATAGTTTATAGAACAAAGATTGGATATCAGAATGGAAAAGAGACCATAAGGGCAGCTTCTAGAATAATCGCACAAAGTCCTCATGTAGAGTGGTTGATCAGGATGGTTCAAGAAGGTATGACAATAGGACTTCCATTGAATTGTTTCAGCCACAAGATCAATCTTGCTGGATTTACAAAGAGACCTATGTCAACACCCTTGAGAAACATTAACCATCATTGCTGCTTGAGATTCAGCTCTGTTTGGTGTGATGATACTTCAGACTCAACAAGTTAGAGTAAAAATGCAACGGTTACCACCGAGGAAAGGTTGCCAGATTCTCAAGATATGAACTCAGATGTTAGGATCAAAAAGATGAGCGAGATTGCAAACCCATGTATTAGCCATGTGTCCGAAGACAATGACACCTACGTGAATCACTTGCAACAGAGAAAATTGAGTCCTTGTTGGGAAACAAGAAGAAGATCATGAAATCCTTGGACTTCTTCTCATTCTTAGACAAACCAGTTTGTGGCTTCGTGCGCGTAAAGAACTTCTTCAAGAAAATGGAGGTAACAACCTGTGGGGACCCAGGACTAGCTGTCCGAAATACCCGATTAGTCCGAAATACCCGATTATGCTTAACACAACGATCCCGTGATCAGTCTGTCGTTGCACATAATCCAAATTGAATACCAAAGTTTACATCCATTACAATACCGAATTAAAAGTCTTACATAAATGGTCATTTAGACCAAGTCTTACATAGGTGCCTTCATGGGCCAAACCAAAATATCAGCGGAAGCTACGGCGTAGTAGACATCATATTCTAACGACGACTACCCGACAGGCAGCTGACTTGTGGAGATCCTTAGTTCGCGTAGAAGTCGCCATACTCCTGCTCGGCGTAGTGCTCCTCCTCGTAGTCTGGCTAGGACAATAGCCAGGGACGAAACCAATATGAGTACATTTGAATGTACTCGCAAACAACCCCAACATGAGTATGCACTAGTTTTATTTTAATTCCCAACTTTTATTTGTTTAAAACATCTCTATATCTTTATTGAAAAAGGTAAGAATAGTTTTATAACTATCTTTTAAAGAAATCACCATTTTATCTGTTTCTCCAAAACTCCTCCTTTTTCTGACCATAGCCTGTCATGGTCCAATTCCTCCACAACCTCATATCGATCCGTTGGTATAGGTGTATGGAACATTCTCCACTTCATTTTCTTTTTAAAACTCAAAGTCTTTTAAAAACTTGCACAAGGTCAAAGTAGGGCCTCCCAACTGTCCATATCCGAGGACTCAGCTATTCGAATAGTTTTACACTCTGCAGAGTTAGCACGCTTTTCCCACATCCATCCGGCAACTCATCGTGTCTGCCACGTCTCGCCATACAAGGTGTATGCAAAGTAAGCCGCCGACCATAGCCTCTCCTTTGCTCATGCTAGTATAGGATCCTTCCCATATGACACTTCCATCAACACTTAACCCAGCCCATCGGAATCTAAGTGTGAGGACTCATAGGTTTTGCCCGGCGGTTTATGGTGGAACCTTCAATCCTTCTCCTTATCTTTTCATAGAGTTTGAGCGAGGACCCGGGTCAGGGGTAGATCAACACACTATCCCCTCATGCATAACGGAGTCATCTCCGTCGATGAGGTATCCCATACTAATATGAGCAAATTATATGACTAAGCCCTTTCCCATATGTGGTAAATGTGGTCGCACAGGGTATCGGCTGGTTGACGTAAGTACAAGGACACACTGTGCATTTTTCATAAACAACTCCATTTTTCCACTTCCTCATTCCAACACCGACATCTCAGCATTCCATAATCACCAAGTAATTTCAAAGGAGTTTTGAATAAACAATATCTATTTTTCCCATCCTATAATTTGATATAACTATCTTATATTTCTACATAGGGTGGCAAAATAATTTTCATATACTTTTGAAAAGGGTTTTATAAATCTTTGCCTTAAGAGTAAAACATGTTATGAAAGTAGATGCATATATTTGGGGTGCAAGCTCAGAGAGTAGCTTGCCTTGCTCGGCAAAGTGACCTTGATCTTGATCTTCAGATTCAACAAACTCTCCTTCCTCGATAAATCCGACAGCGTTCTCGTCTAATTAATAAACAAACAATCACTAAACTACTCAAGCAATCATCTCAACATAACCATCATAAACATCACAAATAGCTACTGCACACATCAAACCATACAATTTGGTTTCAAATTAATTGAACTAAACAATATTTATTTATGTCTAAAATTATGGCAGAAACTTGTGGAACATGTTTAATTGCATAACTTAGGTTCTGTTGGTCACAAAAATATAAACTAAATTTCTATAGAAAGCTACTGATGTGTAGAAGACAACCCAATTTGATTTGGATTAATTGGAGTTACCAAACTCCCTACACAATTGTTTTAATCCAGTAACTTAATAATAAAGTTTTGGCTACCAATTAAGTTCTGTTGATCCTAAAATTAAATCCTTTGAGGGGTAAGTAAACATGACTAAATGTGATCTAACAAAATTGGTCCTAAGTCATTTGGGTTAACCATTAAACATATTTATTTGTTTTATTACAGAAGGGTTCTCTAATTCATCTTTATACTAAACAATTATCATTGCCCAATTAATTCTACCAAAATTAGGGAAGCTAATACATGACAGTACCAAGCTAACAAAATTGATTTGGAATTATTTGGCTTAACAGAGTATCAGAAACAAACAAGTTTAGATTTTAAACCTTCTGTGGTATTTTTAATACCACACTTTGATTATTTATCTAAATGAATTTAGTCCCTTGGGTTGGTTAAACATTTTCATAAGCTTTCCAGAATAATTGGATTTGATTTATTTGGATGTCTAAATCTCAAGTTATTGAATTTTTAAGTTAGGTCTAGTACTGATTTAACAGAGAATTTAAATTCGAAAAGTTTACTATTCCGGATAATGTTCAAAACTATGATAGGTGGGGCCCTTCTGTCAGTGACTCAATGCACGGGTGGAAATTATTAAATCGCTGACGGGTGGGGCCAGCCCGTCAGCGTCTATTAAACGCGAAGGGGTACGCTGCCGTTGGATCTAGATCCAACGGCTCGCGATCGAGTCCATCGGCGACGACCCAGAACGGGCGGCGCCGTGGCTCCGGCGACGGCGAGGTGGATGATTGGCTCAGTTAGGGGGCTCGGGAGGTCATGGTGATGATGCGAATCGACGGCGGAGGCTCGGGGAAGGTTGCTGGAGGACTCGAGCTTGCTGGGACGGCGTGTATCGTTGACGACGAGCTTCTCCGCTTCCACGGCTAGCTCCAGCAACTCCGGTGAGGTCCTGGCGTCTCCCCTGTGCACGAAACAGAGGGAAAACGAGGCGTGTGAGTGCGTTGTGGGTGCAGAAGAGAGTGCGGCCTAGAAATGAGAGAAAGAGAGAGTGTGGCGTCGCGGCCATGATCGACCTCGACGGCGGCAGTGGCTACGGCAGTGCCGCCCTCCTGGCGGTGCACGGTGAAATTGGAGAGGGAGTGGGGATGGTGTGGAGTGTCCAGAGGGGCTCGGGGTGGTTTTATAGGGCAGGGGCCGGCGTAGCGTGGACGTAGCGCACAGACGGCGTCCATGGCGCACGGGAGGAGATCCTCCGCTCGATTGCGCCGTGGTGGTGCGAGGTACGTGGCGACGTGGTGTCTTCCGGGGTCCGGGCGCGGGCTAGGGGCAGCTGGGTGGAGTTGTGCGTGTCGGGGAGCAGAGAGGGGGCCGTATTTGGCCGGCGCCGTCGAGCTCCTCTCGGTGGTGCAGAGAGGGACAGGGGCAGCGTCGGGGCGAGCGAGAGCGCTCGAGTGCTCTCCTCTGCGGCGCAGAGGATGCAGAGGGCGGTGCGAGCTGGAGGGGGGCCTGGGGGCCTGGGAATGGCGTCGAGCACGCTGCGGCCACGGCGACGAGCGCGTGCAGTTACAGCGAGCTAGGGAGAGAGGTAGGGGATGGCATTTTTGCCAAACCCCCCTGCCTCCTTTTTCTTCTGTTTTCTTTTATTTCTTTTTCAGTCCAGTAGCATTTTAGGATTTTATTTAGGGCACTTAACTTGTTTAGAAAATTTTGCAAATATTTGTGAAGCCTTCTGTGGGGACCCCGGATTAGGTATCCGAGATACCCGTTATGTTTCCTGCAACAATCCCATGATCAGTCTGTTGTTGCACATAACTCGAATTGGTATCACAGAACACCCATAAATACCGAATAAATTTACTTACTTGATTGAAGCCATAACTTCATCAGGTACTCGCAGTGAAAATCACCAAATCAACGTGGAGCCCAAGTCACTTGCCAACCCTACAGGCAGCTGACTGGGAAGCGCCCTAGTTCGCATTGACGTTATTGAAGTCTTCTTTTTCGAACTGCTTCTCTTCAAAATCTGGCTAAGACAATAGCCAGGGACGAAACCAATATGAGTACATTTGAATGTACTCGCAAACTACCCCCAAAATGAGCATGCACTACTCTTTTTATTGTTTAAATAAAACTTCGTTTGCTTTGAAAACTCTATATCCTTGTTGAAAAAAAGAAGGATATACTTTTGTTTAATAAAACTTTGTTTTGAAATCTCCATTTCTTTATTGAAAAAGGAAAGAAGGCTTTTAGAACTTTTCCCATAAATCTGTTTTTGTAAGAAGTCTCGTTTAAAACTTTTTCCCAAAAATACGTCTCTGTTGAACTAGGTAAGAAGTCTCTTTTATAAACATTTTCCCGGAAAATCACCATTTGGTTTATTTCTCCAAAACTCCTCCTTTTCCGACCATAGCCCGTCATGGTCAATCATTCTCCAGCAACCTCATACCAGCCCGTCGGTAGAGTTGCAGATACAACACATCTCCATTTTATTTTCAAATCTCAAAACTTTGCAAAACTTGCACATGGTCTTAGGAACAGTCTCCCAATTGTCCATATCCGAGGACTCGGCTATTCGAATAGTTTTTAACACTCTGCAGAGGTAGCACGCTTTTAACCCACACCCATCCGGTAACTCATCGTGTCAGCCACGTCCCGCCATACAAGGTGTATGCGAAGTTGAGCCACCGACCATAGCCTCTCCTTTGCTCATGCTAGTATATGACCCTTCCCATATGACACTTCCCATCAACACCCAGTCCAGTTTCCCGTCGGAAACCCTAAGTGTGAGGACTCATATGTTTTGTCTGGCGGTGTATAGGGGACATCCTTCTATCCTCCTACTTATCTTTCCATAGAGTTTGAGCGAGGACCCAGGTCAGGGTAGGTCCTCAGACCATCCCCTCATGCATAACGGAGTCATCTCCGTCGATGAGGCATCCCATACTAATAAGAGCAAATTATATGACTAAGCCCTTTCCCATATGTGGGTAAATGTGGTCGCACAGGGTAAGATTGGTCGTCATGGTTCTAGGACACTGTGCATTTTTCATAAACATCACCATTCTCCATTTCTCCCCTTCAACACCGACACCTCGGCATTCCACAACCACTCAAGTATTTTCAAAGGAGTTTTGAGTAAACAATATTTTTCCCATCCTATAGTTTGAAAAAGAATTTCCATCTAATATCTCCATATAGGGTGTCAAAATAATATACTTGTATTTTGAAAACAAAAGAGTTTTCAAATTCATAACTTTAGTGGCAAACACCACATAAATAACATATGCTCTTTATAAGTAAAACATGTAAACCAAAATAGATGTGTATAGATGCAAGCTCAGAGAATAGCTTGCCTGATTTCAGCATGATGTTCCTGGACTTCTCCTCATTGATAAAGAAATAAACTCTCATCGTTCTCCGATAAATCCTTCCCAAATACCACTCCGGTAGCGTTTATCTCTAGCGTCGCAACATGAAAATAAAACAACACTCAATAAGCAAACCAAACCAAAGGGGTATACGAACAAGGAACAAACCACAAGTATCAAACTAATCACTCAAGCAACAAACTAGGATCTACACTTACAAGGGAATTATACCAATCAGGAGTATAACACCATACACATGTCAAAACAAAAGGGCACAAAGGCATCCTCTATTAAAGGTGCCTAACAACATTTTCCCTAAACAGGAAATACTCCAGACAAAAGTTAGGCCACTAATTAATCTCTGTAATTCAAAATACTTCACCAAGCTAAGGTAGAGACCTTAACAAGATACTCAAGCTATTACTCCACTTGGAGACAACCAAGTTTAACAAACAAGACAAACATACTAATCACACATAATAGCCCAACATCAGAATGAACAAACTTAACAATTTCCTAATTACTAGGAGAAGAGCTATATAGGGAATAAAACCCTAACAAACACATGACTCACAAATAGTTCTCCTAATATGCTAATAAAATAGGGGAACATGTCACAACAGTGGATTACCACTCTGCACATGCTAGGGAACATTTTTATAACAATAAAGTTATAACACAACAATAAATAAAGGGCTAATAAAAATAGGCAGAAAAGACCTAAACCTTATAATTAGCACCACAATCAATCAGTGACCCCTAAATTCAAACCAAGCCAGGGATATGTTCTCCTATACATATAGAAGACAAACCAATTGGATTTACTCCAAAATCCATCTCATAAAAATTCACAAAAATCACCAAAGTGCCACTGTTGTGTTTTCAAGAATGAATAGAACTTTTGTTTTTGATTTCATTTGCACATAAGACCAACAGATCTAGGAAGGTACCACTTCAGGCTATCCATAGAATTTTAGTTTGCAATATTTGGACTTATAAAACTCTAGATATTAAATATTTAGTGAAAAAGATACTTTTCACAAGATTAAATCTAGACAACAATTAAAAATACATTTTTGCAAACAGCCAGTGTGGCATGTTTAAGAAAACACACAGGAACACTACAAATATTATACCAAAATTATTGCACACATAGATCCACCACAAAAGAATTAAAACTACACTGCAATTTTAACAGGAATTAAAAACAGATAATAGATCCACTAAAAAAAGGAAACGGGCCAGGTCTGGAGCTGGGCCAAGCAGATTAAATCTCTGACGGCTGGGCCCCACAGTGCCGTCAGCTGACGTCAACCATGGCCACCGTGGCCTTGTCGACCACGGTCTCGACGAGCGAAGGCAAGAGGGGCCGCGCGCTTGCGCGCGTTTGACACACGGGAGGGCGGCGAACTGGATGGTGGCAGCGGGATGACCAAATGGTCACCGGAGCGACTCCGGTGACCATCCGCATGGCGGCGGGCGGTGGAGTACGGCGGCGAGACGGACTAGAGCGAGAGAGAGAGGAAGGAGGGGTCCGGGAGGACCACAAGCTCACCAGGAGCACGATGGATGGGTCGGAGTGGCAAGGCGAGGTCGAGGGCGGCCGGAATCAAGCTCGAACCGCGGCGGCCGGAGGCGGGGAAGACGGCACGGCTACGGTGATTCCGAGCGTACCGGCTCGCAATGGCGGCGATTTGAGGTGGAGCCGGAGCTAGGGTTTCGGGTTATGGGAAGAAAGAGAAGAGAGAGGCGGCTAGGGTTCATCCCGGTGGCGGCGGCGGCTCTTATCCGCTCGATGACATCGGCGGCGGGGATCTTGATGCAGGGACGGCAACGGACGGCCGGGGGCGCGACACGGCGGCGTCCTCTCCTCGTCCTTCTGTCGGGAGGAAGAAGAAGAAGAAGAAAGAAATGCAAATTTGCAGAAAACCCCATGGGTTTTCCAGAATTTGCAGAGAGGATTTAAAACAAAACCCTTTCAATAAATTTTGGACCTTTTTGCAAGATGTAAAAAATTACAGAAAAGGACTAGGAGATTTAGAAATTCACAAGGAAGCCATTGGCAACCTTGGGTTTTGCAACTTTTAAAGTCATTCAAAAATAACAAGTGGTATGAGCCACTTTAGAGTTTTTCTCTTTTACTTTGAATATACTTTTCTCAAATTAAAAATAAATGCATATGATGCTCATGAGTGCACAAACAAATCCAAATTACCAAAAGCCCAAAATGGGGATGTTACATCCATGATCAGGAAAACACGATCATCGAGCAACAAGATAGGCTAGTCTTAGAGACAAGAGCAGGAACTCTTTTTCCGTTCATATCTCTACACGTGTATCGGAGGTTTTCCTCTTGCATACGTTGTATTTGCTATACAAGTACCCAATACAGTTGTAGCATAAAGATACAAACATTAATAATAAACATGGAGATAAATAATAAACTTAATTATTATTGTCTCTAGGGCATATCTCCAACACTGAATGCCAGCGGGAAGCTGGCCAAGGCGAGCAGGTAGCTCCCCAACGCCAGCAGGAAGCTGCCCAAGGCGAGCAGGCAGTTTGCCATGGTCACCTGAACAGGATGGAAAGGAGGATCAGAATTGTTATTCCTCTCGGAAAGACAAGGCCAGTGCAGCCAAGGATTGCTTCCATGTTTGCTACTGCGTGTTCAGTAGCTGTGAAGGAAACTGTCCCTATCTTATCCCACTAGAAAGAGTACAAGAACAGACGTGACATATTTCGTGCGTATTGTGAACATGTATGTGTAAGTTTCGGAACCCAACTTTCGAGTTCATTCCATTGCTGTTCATAAAACTAAATAATGCTCTTCCTTTTGTTTCAATCAAGATTTTTTTTTGAACCTTGAAGACCCCTGGATCCGTGGATCTCTTCTAATGAATCTAAAGAGCTGTGTAAGACGAAGACGCCATTTCCTGAAGAGAACATATTTTGAAAATTGTAATGACAAGGCTAGGCTTGCACGAACACCTTCTTGTCTAGTGAATCCTATGACTCAAGCAGTTTGGTTCAAGTTAATCGATAAATGGACCACAACCCAGAATCAGGTCCTGTCTTTGTTCACTCAACCTTGCCACTGTTTCAATTTTATCATCTGGACTGTCGCTAATCTGTTCATACCCTTTGTTTGTGTAGGTGACTTGTCAGAAAGCCAGGGAGAGTAGAATGGCTGTCCGGTTCCCTGGTGCCACAGGTTCTCGTAGCTACGAGGTTATCTGCAACAATATGGAAGCCAATGCCTTTCAATTGTTCAAAGATACTCACTTCAGATTCAGGAAACATGGATTCACTTCGCCTGTGAAAACAACAATTGTAAGTCCCTCAAAATTCTGTACATCTATGGAATCAACAATTTATCTGAATAGATTTTTCTAGGTAGCTTCTGAGGTATACCTTTATGAATTCTGATAGTTCATGTACATGCATATATGCTTCTTCATATATCATTGTGATCTCCTATCTGATAGTTCATGTACATATATGCTTAATTCTGATAGTTCATGTACAAGCATGCTTAATTCTGATAGTTCATGTACACGCATGCTTACTTCATTGTCATCTGCTTCTTCACATATTATTGTGATCTACTATCTGCATCTATGTTTGTACAGGCAGATCCCTTGTCATTACGGCATGGGTTCCAATCTAAGTTCTGTACAAGCAGATCCCTTGTCATATCAATGTACCCTGTACTCTACTTCAGCTGCTATTTCATCTTCTGCTTTTACATGCTTTATAGGCTGAAATGGAAAGGGAGATGCAACCATCTGCTGCAGCCGATGGCACTGTCAAGGCGCCTCTTTCTACTGTTGAAGTTGTTGCTGCTGTGTTGTGTCGGGGCAATCAAAATTCTAGTTTTCTGAAAAACATAGGTGTGATTCCAAGCCATACAAACGCGCCAATGATTCAGCTTTTGTTTGATGCTGAGAAAAAAAGGAGGCTAGAACTGGAGTCTCTGCTTGATGAGTGCAATAAGGCCAAGGAACATGCTGACGCAGAAGCAATCACGTGTGTACAACATCTGAAATCTATAATCAAGGAACAAGAAGAAACCAGGAAGATTCAAGCATCATGCAATGACATTATCAAGCAGATGATAGCTGAACTCTCTCCTAAGTGAAAACCTCTGCAAACTCGTGCCATTTTGGTAAGTCTTCGTGAGGTTTTTTTATGCCCTTCCTGAGTCTCAAACTGTATGTTGCTGGTGGCCTTTGAAAGGCAGAACACTCTATGTTGCCACTGCTGGGCAACCACTTGTTGCCTCGTGAACTGTAGAACATGGCCTTTGTGGCTTTTGGTGAGCAAGGTTGTGAGCCCTTGTTCAGAATGTATGTATTTGTTGCATGTGTGTTTACTTTGATGTGAAAACTATTTAAAATTCGTCTCGATCGCCAAATGGCCATTCAAACAACAATCGAAAGGAAACGTCGGGGATACGGTGACATCCTGAATTTTGCGCGACGAAATTTCTTTGTCGTGGTTAGAAAACACGTGGACCCATATGATTGGGCCACGTGGAAAATCAAATTCAGTGACCCCGTGACAGATATGCAAACACCATATTCATCCCTGATGTCATCACCTACGTCAACATCGATACCGCGACGAAAAAAAACGGTCACGAAATTCCTCCACGTGGCACCTTTGTGGGTAGAACACGTGTCGGCTTTCTACCTCGCGGACATGACGTCATTGTATTACGCGACATTTCGTTTTCGTCGAGTATGCCATGACGTGAGCAAACGGCGGTAACGGCCATCTACCACGTGTCGCAGACCGCGACGTGAAAAAAACGTCGTGTCTTGCTGGGCCTAGTAACGGGCCGACCCAGTTAGTCGCGTCAATTGATGAAAAGCCGAGGATCCCTTACGATGTTCAGAGGTGCACCGAACCGTCGTAGAATCGTCTATGACACTCGGTCCCTGACGTTTTCATAACGTCGTGGGAATCGTCGAGGATCTCACATCGTGACGTTTTGGAGCACGATCACCACGTTATGGAATCATCCCGGATTTTTTGTAGTGTTGTGCTCTTGCCTTTTGCATTTGGTGCATCGGTGTGCTCTCCACGAGGATTAGTGGAAATTGAAAGCTTGTGAACTTGTTACTCTTGGGTCTTTGGACCCTAGACGTCCGTGTGGTGGTTGAGACCTTTGTGGTCACTTGTAAAGCCATTCGGGAGCCCCCAATCCCGTTGTGGGTTGTGCCCCGGATTGTTGTTGAAAGGCTCCGGATTCCGCCTCGAAGGATTCCGATAGTGGAAGGTGAACCAAACCTTTGTGGTGCGGTTCATCGGAGAATAGGGTGAGCCTTTGTGGCGTTGAGATCGACCTTTGTGGTGCCTCACACCTCTCCAACGAGACGTACTCCCTTAACAAGGAGGAACTCGGGAATACATCCTCGTCTCCGCGTGCCTCGGTTATTTCTATACCCGAGCTATTTACTTATGCACATTACATTGTGATAGCCTTCGTGCTTGAAGAACTCTAGCTATCACCTTGTTGTTTGTCTTGCTTAGCATAAGTTTTTGGTGCACATAGGTGAGCCTAGTTTATTTAGGTTGTCGGCTTGTTAATTTAAACACCTAGTTTTATTCCGCAATTATCAAGCCTAAACCAGAAAAGTTTAAACCGCCTATTCACCCCCCCCCCCCTCTAGGCGACATCATTGTCCTTTCAGCCAGGGATGCACATGTCCGGTGGGCACGGATAGCCGGCCTGGTACAGCGCCCAGGCCTCGTGCTTGTGGAGGTGGCGGCGGGTCCAGCTGTTGACGGCGGCGGCGTCATCTGCCATTGCTGGTGTGGAGGGAAGGCGAGAGAGGAAGCCGAGGGAGGCAGATGCGGCGAGAAAGATGCGAGTGTGCGGAGGGACGGCGAGGGACGGGGGATTTTCTAGCGCGGTGGCTAGGCGAAGGGGCGGTGGTGGCGCGCCATTACTACTGCGCCGCGTGCCCTACGATTGGACGGCGAAGCGACGCGCGCCGGCCACGCCATTACTCCGGCAGCCTTTGATCGGCGCGCTCACTGGCCGCTGGCCACGCCATTAACTCCGGCAGCCTTTGACCGACGCGGGAGTCGAGAGGATGAGGACGTGGCCGCTCACGGGTGGTTCAGTTTCGCGCCATTTTCTCCCGCGTCGCCTTTCCCGCCATTTCGCCCCCCAAGCCGAACCCAGTGGGCTGGGTTTCGCCTGGGTGCACCGACGCAAAATAACGCCGAAACGGCGCTATTTGGGCTTCTGGGGGGGGGGGGGCGAGTGGTTAAAAAACGACGCTATTTGGCCGCGCCGGCGCTAAAAAGGCCTCTTGGGGGCTCTGGGGGGGGGGCGACTGGAGATGCCCTCAACATTAAGCAAACTCCCCCTCGTCCTCTCTCCCCTCAGCATCTCTTCAATTTCCAGTACTCACTCGGTTAGGAATTATATTGGCCTTCTCACATTTTTAGTACAAAATTAACAGTAAAATTAACTAACTAAATATAGTTAATTTTCATAAAATTACATCATTAGAAACTTATTTCAAATATGAATTCAACTGTATAATTTAGGTCACATATAATTTATTTATTTTTAGTTAAATTCATAGTTCAAATTCGGCTCAAATTTTAAAGAGACCTTGTAATCTTGAATGGAGAGAATACTAAATACTAGGAACTTCCATACTAAAATAAATGACGTTGAAAAGAGTGAATCTACACATCGAAACGACATGCAAATACATTCATTTTACCATCACTTAATTATTATTTTGACTTGCTCGTCACTTAATTTGGGAATGAGGGAGCATTTTTGCACAATACTACAAATAAACATCATGTTTTCATGTGCTACCATGAAGCCACGTTACCGTTTTTCTTTCCAGCCCAGTCTGTCTGTCGACTTCATCCCCTCTTAATGAAAATGTTGCTTGTTAATAATGAACACGCCAAGCACCACCTTTGTGCACCGCTCCATCGTCGAGCACCCGACAATGGCGAGGCAGACCGAATCCTAAAAGATTTGGGATTTTTGTTAAGTTAAAATTGGGATAGAAATGAAATGGAGCGAGAGGTGAAATGACAAAGATGTCGCCTAGAGGGGGTGAATAGGCCATTAAAACTTTGCCGGTTTAGGCTCGATAATTGCGGAATAAAATTAGGTGTTTAAATTAACGAGCTAACAACCTAAATAAACTAGGCTCACCTATGTGCACCAACAACTTACGCCAAGCAAGACAAGCAACAAAGTGATAGCAATATAGAATATTTCAAGCACGAAGACTATCACAATGTAAAGTGCATAAGTAAAGAGGTCGGGTATAGAAATAACCGAGACACGCGAAGACGAGGATGTATTCTCGAGTTCCTCCTTTTTTAGGGGAGTACGTATTGTTGGAGAGGTCTTAGCCACCACAATAGGTTGGTCTCAACGCCACAAAGGCTTCACCTTCTTCTCCGATGAACCGCACCACAAAAGATTTGGTTCACCTTTCACTATTGGAATCCTTCAAGGAGGAATCCGGAACCTTTCAACAACAACCCAGGACACAACCCACAACTGGACTGGGGGCTCCCGAATGGCTACAAGTGACCACAAAAACTCTCAACCACCACAAGGACGTATAGGGTCCGATACCCAAGAGTAACAAGATCACAAACTTTCAACTTCCATGAATTCTCGTGGAGAGCACAAACCGATGCTCAAAGAAATGCAAGAGCACAAGTGATCAGATCCTTCACTCTCAAATCCCACCAAAAGTAACTAATGCTTATGGGAAGAGAAGAGAGAAAAAACAAAGAAAAGAACCACACAATAACTCTAAGATCAAGATCTACTTGATTCCCCTTATTTAGAGGAGATATGGATTGGTGAAAATGTAGATCTAGATCTCCTCTCACCTTTCCCTCAAAGTTATACAAGAATCATGTGAGGGATTGAGAGGTAGGCAAGATTTTCCAAAGGTCAACAATGGAGGAGAGAGGGGGAAAAACAAGGTCAAGATGGTAAGGAACCATTGGGGAAGAAAGCCCCTTAAATAGGTCCCCATAAAAATCTTCCCGTTCGGCAATTTCCGTGAGGCCGGCCTTGGGCCTGGCCTGGCCGGCCTAAACAGGCAGGAAGCCCGCCTGTCACCCGAAAGCCCCGGCCTTGGGCCCGGCATGAAGAGGCTGAAGGCCAGCTGGCAACCCGAGGGGCCCGGCCTTGGGCCCCGCCTAGCAATACTAGAGGCCGGATGGCCACCCGAGAGACCCAGCCTTGGGCCTAGCCTAGGCTGGCCAACTAGAAACAAAACTTATTTAACCTTTAACTTTTGCAAGAAAACTCCAAATGATATGAAACCAACTTTGTTGAAAATATAGGGACAAGAGATTTTCAAATATTAAGAACCATAACTAGAGTTAAGTTTCTACACATGGGAATGTGTGGAACTTTCCTCAAGGATAAACTGATAATATTTCCAACACGAAAACGCAACAAGTTTTCCATCCAAAAACCATTTTCGAAGAACTTGGGCTTGTCATGAAGATCACGACAAGCACCAAAACCCAACAAGGAGGAAAGCAAAATAAGAACCAAGAAAGATGATATGCCGAGTATGCAAAGGTTTGAACTCTCCACAAAGACGCGATCAAGTTACTCACTTGAGAACCCCTATTGATAGTACGCCGTCTATCCTATAACCCGGTATCCGAACTAACAACATAAGACCGATAAAATGGAAACCCTATCAAGATCATATCTTTGACTTGCGCATTTCACTTGAGCTAGATGATGACGATATTGTCTCTCTTAGCTTGATAAAGACTTCTCTAAATACTCCCCCATATACCATGATGGGAGAGCCTTGCTAATCTCTGTCTTCATGAATCCACTTGTACTTCATCTTCTTATCTTGATATATATGATGCCTTGGAGATAACATGAATGTTCACCCAATCTTCTTTTCCAATCCATGCTTGCAATAAGCTCACTCTTCATATGACCATTCTTCATATAAACCCTTGGATAGAACCTTAGTCATCATATAAGCTTCTAGAGTCCAACACATGAATTCCAGTCTTTTCCATGAACAAGCTCTATAAGGATATCTCAATGCAAATATTAGTCCATAAGAATTGTCATTAATTATCAAAACTACACATGGGGCACCATGCCCTTCCAAGAGGCGTGACTGCAGAGTTTAAGAAATGGCTACTTCCTCACAACATGTGTCGTATGGGGTCGTGTTGTCGCTATCTATCTATTTCGAAACGGTGCATGAAAGTCCTCATC
The DNA here is from genome assembly GCA_947311845.1 of Poa pratensis. Classification (NCBI taxonomy): domain Eukaryota; kingdom Viridiplantae; phylum Streptophyta; class Magnoliopsida; order Poales; family Poaceae; genus Poa; species Poa pratensis. The sequence continues at coordinate 59,421,368 of CAMZMU010000027.1, read as the reverse complement.
GCTCCACTAGATGGATGAGAAGTGAGTATTCAAACAAGTCAACAAAGTATATATGCACTTGTAGCACTTAGGCCCTGTGTAGAACACGGGAAGTAAAAAGTATAGGAATAGGAAAAATGCAGCAATTGAGGTGTCATGTTTACCAAAATTTCTACATGAACTAAAACAATAGAAAAACTTCAAAATTGTGATGTCACATAGGAGAAACACATGAACTGTAGATACGACGAGATGAAAACATGAGGTGAGGCATGATGTTTGTTTCCTCGAAAATTTCAAAGGAATCTAAAATTCCTATTTCTTTTTCATAAGAAAATTTCCTACAAAAATCATATTCTCCAAAAAAAAGTTTCGTTTTCCTTTGTTCCAAACGGGGCATTAGGGACAAATATTAGCACCTACCTTAATGGGCCCCGGCCCACCATCAAGCCCCTTCAGGCGGGACTCGGGAGAGCCACGGCCGGGCCGGCCGCAGCGAGTCCCCAATATGCGATGCGACGCGATAGTCGATACGCCGTCTCTCTGCTGTCGGCCACTCTGTACCCCGTCTCCTTTCCCTCCCCGCCGTCGCCCGGCAGAAAGTTATCTGGGTAGAACCCTAGATCTGTTATACGAGTGGTTGTTGTTCAATTCTTCAGCATGATATTTGTTTATTGCTTATTTATGTACTGGTATACTTCGCTTCTTCATTAGAGACGTCTTGCTTAGTTGCTTGCTTCGTGTGACGCATCAGAAGGGAGAAAATAGAACAGGCTAGCTAGCCTGAACCATCTATTGTTTGCGTTGATCTTGATTTTTTGTTTGCAGTAGACAGTAAAATCTGATCTTGTACTAGTCATGTAACAATCCATGTCATATATACACCTTTACACTTTAGAAGTATATATGTCAGGTACATGACAAATGTGAACCATGGATCATCTGTGATGCTGGAGACTTGGAGTGACACACAAATACGCAATGTCTTCAGTCTTCTAGGCAAAATACCTATAAGATAGCCTATTGCCCTACTGGTCGGCAGGGGCAGAAAGCAAGTAAACTTGATATCTCTCACTTGGATTAGACAAATTGCTATATTGTACTTTGCGTAAAGATAAATAGTTATTGTGCAACAACACCTGTACAGGCATCGAGGAGCAAGTAACCATGTTCGTCCTAGTAGTTGGCCACAAGAATATGTAGTGCTACCACCCCTAGGGTTTAGGGTTTTGTAACTAATTATATGGCAGCGTTATGCCATGCTGGCGTATTTGCTCCAATCTGAGTATCCCTATACAAGTTTTTCTGTCCTGATTTCTTCTGGCTGTAGTTAAGAAATTTGAAGGAGAGATTTCCGTGGTAGTTGTTCACGAGGCATGCCGTATTTTTGCTGTCATGCAGCTATATTTTTATGTGTTCTTCACATTGCATTACTTACATTACATGTACAAGATTAGACTACCTATCAATATTATTTATTTCACCGTTCTGTACTCTGTTGTTTTTAGAGAAAAACGCAAAAGAGTTTTGAGTTACACTCCTCCTAAGAGATGATTACATGTACAAACAAGGACTCATTGTACTCTGTTGTGATTTTAGCGCTTGCAGAGGAGGAGAGAAGAGGAAGGGCAGAGTCATGGGCAACTTCTTCACGACACGTTCAGCATGTATGTGTATGTGCATGCAATACATGAAATTTCTGGTCAATTTCTAGTTACAATGTAGATTATGTCTTCTATAAGCGAAACTGCAAGTCACTGTTGCAGTTTATGCCTTCAAATAATTACAAGATAATGCTATTTGTCAGTGTTGCTTCTTAATGTTTTCTCTAGGGTTATCCTCTTGTGTTTTTGTTTAAAAGAAATCTAGCCTGCTTATCTGGGACTGCAACATGCATCTGAATTTTCTCATGGCATGTACTCCATTCTTTCTTCTGCCACGTAATTTGTATTATTGCTCTTGTGCAAATTTCAGCTCCTGCACTTCTGGGAAAAACACATGATCCTTGCTTCAAATGGACGATTCGTGACTTTTCAGCCCTACTTGAGAGGCTAGCTATCCCAATTAACTCTGCCGTTTTTCACTTCGCAGGGCATAAGTGGTATGCATTATTGTTAAGTGATGTGTGCCTGATCTATGCGATGAGTAGCAAACAATTATTTTTGGGTAGATAATGTGTTATCCATCTACATTTCAGGAAACGGATTAGACAAAAATGCTTCAATGAAGTTATTTTTATCGGACATTAATAAAGTTAAATTAGCAATCACAAACTCATGAGTAGACTATCAGAAGCTGAAGCTTGATTAGGATGCATGGAGTGACGAAATTACCTCGGTTATACTTTTTGATTGACATGTTTTTTTTACTAAATTCATTAACCAGGTTCATGCGAGTGATTCCTTCTCACAAAAAATCCTTCGATGTGACTCCATATGTTGCTCTTTCTCTTGGCCTGAGCGTGGGAAGCTTGGACTTGGAACCAGATTATACTGTGGCAGCAGAGTTCGTGTTGGCAAATATATAATGATTCAAATGGATTGTACTATGGATGCAAATGTAGTGTTGTAGATTGGTCTTTTGCACATATACATTCATCCTACTACAGCTGGGAGTAGTCATTTCTCCTTTCTGCATTATATGTTTGAGCTATAAGTCCCTAGATTTGGATTTACATTGGACATGATAGTTAAACTCTAGCTAATGCATGTTTATAAATCTCAGTATTATTCATATATATTCCATATTACCTAGCTGATTGTATCGTTTTGGCAATTAAATTTCTAGTTGGGATATCTGTAGCCTAACTAATTATTTTCTCTAATCTTGGAACATGTACCTACACGCAGCTAGCTACAGCTTTCATATCAACAATACAAACTCGACAATAGAATACTTGATGCCTCTTAAAGAGCTGCTGAAATCGCCAGATTTTCTGGTCAATGATTGCTGCGTCTTTGGTGTGGAGATATTGAAGGTTGATGTCTTTCCTCGAGAAAAGAAGCCTGTTGTGGTTCAGAAGAAGGCTCTCATGGTTCAGAATCTCTTTATTCAGAAGAGCGGATTCATCACAAGAACTTGCACTTTGACCATGAGCAACTTTCTTGAATTGAACTTGAAGCACTGTGTCCCCTCTTCCCCATTTGAAATTGAAGGACATAAATGGTATTACCAAGTTTTTTTTTAGCTTTGTACTCCCTCCGTTCGGAAAAAGATGTCACAAAAATGAATTATAGGTAGACCATTTTTGTGACATCCTTTTCCGAACGGAGGGAGTAGTTTATTTGTAAGCATGGAACCAGACATCTTTAGTTGGAGTATATTACATAGCCACAGATTTCATTCTGATAACTTGTCAAATTAGTGACATGTTTTCTGGGAACTCGGTTATATTTATCACCACTTGACATGTTTGATAAGATATTCACATTTTCTGGTTAAGTTAGAATGTGTTTTCCCTCAGTTCTTGATCTTGACGGACTGAACCTGTTTTTTCCCAGGTACTTTGCCATCTATCCTCGCGGTGACCAGTACAGCATTAGTTTCCTCTCCTTGTACCTATTTGTGGATGCTTCGGACATGCTCCCTCCTAAATCTGGAAAGCTGGTTGAGTTGAGTTTGTCAATCGTGGACCAAAAGCATGGGAAACACTACACCAGAAAATCTCCAGGTTCGATTCTCCTTAACTGCTACTGATGTGATGTGCTATTTCCTGTTTACAGATGAAGTAACCTTGTTGTGATTCTAGCTCTCGTGGTGTTTGCGGGGCAATGTCGCTGGGGATGGTCCAACTTCATTCCACTCAGTACATTTAGGGATCCGTCATGTGGCTACCTTGTACGATCGTGCTGCATTGTCAAGGCGGATATCACTATCATTGGTTCATCTAGTGGAGGCGAGATGTTAGCTGACGGCCGGATTAACTAACATGCTAGCTAGGATCAGTTAGCCTAATACTTACTCACGTCTTCATAATACGTTTCATCCTCGAATTTGTTTCACCGAACCTCACACCTTGTTCTCTCCGCCAGCCCCATGTTTTTGTTGCTATCAAATATTGTTGATGTCTTCCCACTATATGTGCAGCCATCCCCTCTCATTATGAAACATTGTATTAATATGAACAATAAACGGCTGGGTGCATGTAGGTCGGGGGTGCCGCCCCAGTCGAGTCCCTCTCCAAGAGCTGTCGAAGGAAATACTTGAGTGTTCCTGGCATTCAAACCTTGGGCTCGAGGAAGGTGTTTCCATTGCCTCGAGCGTGGGCACCATGTCAAAGCATGCCGTGAGCCATTCAGATGCATTCGTTGTCGTCGCCCTGGACATCGGGAGAGGTTCTGCTCGCGATCGCTCTCTGGTCGCTCGTGATCGCTCTCCGGCTGTTGTGGACCGCTCGTCGCTGCGTGTGTCTGTACCGCCAAGGTCCCCATCCGAGTGTTGCAAGGATTCCAATGCTAGCGACTTTTTGGGTTCTACTGTGGAGTCCCAACTTGCCGTGTTACGGATGGAGTTTCTTCAGAAGGTTGAGCTGCTTCATACCGAGCTTCACGACGCTCTGGCCAAGCTTCAGGCTACTTCTGTGTCTTTGCCGCCTGACCTTCAGATTGGTTTTGTTGATGATGAAGTTGAGTGCTTCTTTGGGGAGTTTTCTCCTCGTGCTGAGGTGGTGTCTCCAGTTGTGCAGATTATGTCTGAGCTGCAGGAGCCTGGTGGAGATTCATCTCTGGTGTTACCGATGGAGTTAGGCTCTTTGGAGTCTTTGGCAGTGGGCATAGCATCATCACCACCTACACCTTCGTCTGAGTCCTGTCAGTCGCCCGCCTCTATGGACAATGTAGGCTTGGTTGCTCCTGTCACTTTCTCATCTTCGAGTGACCAGATTGTTGAGATGGCGCCTAACTCTGAGGCTCTCTTTGGCAAAGAGATTTGCGACTTGCTCGTCGATTTGGAGAAGGCGTGCCCTGGATATGGCAGGGATATTGCGTGCGTCTTGGCAGGGATATTGCGTGCGTCTTGGCAGGGAAGGTTTCGGAAGGTGTAATCATGAAGGTGGAAAAATCTCTTAGAAGGAAAAGAAAAAAGTTTGGGACGCAAATCTTCCGCTTTGCTTGATTGTTGGCCCATTTTGGATTGTCGTGTCGTTAGTTTGTGGTTGTTGTAGGTTGGGCGAGTTCGTCGTTGGTCGGGTGGTTATTTGGTTGAGAGTTGTTCGCATGTGGTTATGGGTTTGTTGTATTGGTTTTTGCCCGGTTTTCCTTAATTAACCGGGCAGCTCACTTCTTCTTAATAAATAGATGGGGCAAATCTTTTGCTCCCGTTTCAAAAAAAAAAAAAAAAATTGCTGTGTATATCTCATGCATGATCAGTTAACAAAGTGATAATTTTTTTTAGTGAATAGACAAAAGAAACAGAATCTGTATGATTCTTCCTCTTATTTATCAAGATACTTGCTAGTGCATATACCAAGTAGATGCAAACAGTTGTAGCATGTCACTCGTACTGGCCTTTGTTGTCCTTACTGCAGTTCGATCAATATGCTGAACCCGATATATTCTGACTTTCATTTGCCGGATTATTGAGCACACCATTGCATCTCTAGGAAGAACTATCCTCTAAAAAAATTATATGAGGAGGCCTCAGTGAATTTGGATTTGTTCAGAAATTAGGAGAAATGAAATAATGCTAGTGTTTACGTGCCTGAGAGGATTATTACAGTTCACTACCGTGGACTACTATTGGAGGCAGTTTCCTACTCGGTGGCAAAGGTGTGGAGAACAGTGCAGAGCAGAGACAAAAAAAAATCTTAGGGGATGTTTTCTTAAGAGCCAAAAGCTTTGCCTTATCCATTTACTCCCTCCGTTCTAAATTAAATGACTTTCATTTATTTAAAAATAGATATATCTAGACATGTTACAAATATAGATACATTCTATGTAGAAAAATGAAGTAATCTAATTTAAAACGGAGGGAGTATTAAACAGAAGATGCACGGTTTATTAGCGAGAGAAATCGAACGACAATCATACAACGAATATCACGGAGCAGAGAAGAATACGTAACTGTTACGGGAACAACATGAAGGTGCACACGGGGAATATCACGGCCGGCTAGCACGCCAACCTTGTCGAAGAGAAGAATACGTAACTGTTATGGGAACAACGTGAAGGTGCACACGGGGAAGCAAAATTGGTCATATTGCACCAAAATTAGCACATAATGGCTTCATCAAACAACTCAGGTGCATGCATCATAAAGAGAGAAGAAAAAGGCACAAGTACAGCATCGACATTAACCTGCAATTGAAATCAAGCATCTCAGAGGATGGCAGCCAACATCAGAGGTTGTCACTGAAAGCTCTGGGTACTTGCTTTGCTGGCTGTTGCATCTTTGCGGGCAGCGGAGGAGCAAGGTGATCGTAGGGGGCGGCAGTGGCATTTGGAACAAGAACAGTACGGGTATTGTACCCGTTGTTTAAATTAAGACTAATCTGAACTTTGTTCACAGTTAAAGCAACTCACTTGATAACAACGTGGCTATCAATGGTTACAAAACCACCACAACTGAGGCAGCTTTTTCAAGAAACCACGAGGTTAGACAAAATTGAAAAACCACAGCAAGTTGGGGCAGATTGTTGACAAATAGCCATGATTGTGTAATTTGCCCGGCTTAAACAGTTTTTTGACGTTCTAGGCCCACTTGTCGGGTCTGCCTGGTAAAAACAAATGAAATAAAATAGTAACAAAGGAAGAGATGGTGCGCCTCCACGTCCGGCCGCGACCCCCCATGTCTCACCGCTTGTTGGCTCGGCTTTGCTTGCCGTCTGTGACCCCACGGTGGCGCTCCTTGGGGACCTCAAGCCTGAGATCGTGGCGCTCCTTGGGGACCTCAAGCCTGAGATCGCGGCGCTCGTTGTGGTGGATGCTGACTCAATATCGACGTGGCCTCCGCCTCCGCGGTTGTCTTCTCCGAAGTATCCTCCCTATGAAAAAAATGCCGCGTGCACCCCCATAGAGTTTATCTCCATGTCGTGTTGGATCAGTGCTCCTAGATTCTAGATGCACGGGGAACGTGATCGATGTCCCAGAGCGCGTCCCGTTGGTATTCCTTCCCATCTCTGTGAGCCTCCCTGATCTCTAAAACTTTTCAAACAACTTTGCCTCGTCCTCTTAATTCTCATAGCTGAAGAAATCGATGTGGGAAGCCTTCTGTGGCCGCCGCCGAGTTCATCTTCTCCGTCTCTCGTCTGTCATGGCCGACATTTGATCTCCTTTGTTGTCACCTACCAATCCTCCTTGTTGGCTCTTGGAGCTTCGCAACGACTCCTTGCATGAGCACATAACTCCCTCTAAGAGCCGCACCTCCTCGAGTTTGTTCGACGAGATCCTGACATGGCCGCCGTTGACGTTAACGAAGGCGACAATGCCGATCTCCTCTGCCTCGTCGGATCATGGTTGTGAGTTCCAAGTGAACTCCTCCTTCACGCACCCATCTCTTTAGTCCCCTCTCTCCCTACTCTTTGGTCCCCTCTTGCTCCAGGTCATGTCCGCGAGCGTTGTGCATTACCGCTGGTCGCTGGTCACTGATGACCCACAAGTATAGTGGATCGCAATAGTCTTCGAGGGAAGTAAAACCCAAATTTATTGATTCGACGCAAAGGGAGCCAAAGAATATTTATAAGCCTTAACAAATGAATTGTCAGTTCACCTGCACCTGGAAATAGACTTGCTCGACACAGATTATCAGTAGCAACAGTTTTATAGCAGTAGCAGTAGTGAAATAATAGCGACAGTAAAATAAAGGCAGCAGTAGTGATTGTAGTAGACAGCAGTATTAAAATACTGTAGGCATAGGGATAGATGAACGTGCGTTGCATGGATAAGATAATTCATATAATAATCAAGACAAAGGCAATTGCAGGTAAATAATGATAAAGCATCTAAGTACTAAGTAACCATAGACATGTGTTCCGTATTTAGTCGTACGTGCTCGCAATGAGAAACTTGCACAACATCTTTTGTCCTACCATCCCGTTTTCAGCGGGGCCTCAAGGAAAACTACTGTTAATTAAGACACTCCTTTTAATAGAGCGTCAGAGCAAAACATTAACACTCCGTGAACACATGTGATCCTCACATCACAGCCATATCCCCTCCGGTTATCCTAATTGCTGTCACTTTGTAGTCTCAGGTTCCGGACAATTATATGTGTATACAACTTGCAGATATGATCTAAAACAATGATTATCCTCATGATACAATAACATGTTCAGATCTGAAATCATGGCACTCGGGCCCTAGTGACAAGCATTAAACATAACAAGTTGCAACAATGACATAAAATACTAACAACGAATACTAGGCACCATGCCCTAATGATTATATATCTATTACATGAACGATCTCATCCAATCCCTACCATCCCCTTCAGCCTACAGCGGGGATTTACTCACACATGGATGGGGGAATCATGGATGGTTGATGGAGAGGCGTCGGTGATGATGATGGCGATGATCTCCTCCAATTCCCCGTCCTGGCAAGGTGCCAGAATGGAGTTTCTGGTACCCGAAATAGGGTTTTCTGTGGCGGCGGAGCTCTGAAGTGTTTCTAGAAAAAGCGTCGATCCCCCTGACGTTTTTAGGTCAGGAGCTTTAAGTAGTCGAAAGGGGGACGCGAGGGCGTGGCCGAGTCGGCCACACCATGCCGTGGCGCGGCCCAAGGCCTGCCGCGCCGCCACGTGGTGTGGGCCCCTCGTGGCCCATCTCCGCCTCGTATTCTGGCTCCGTGAGTCTTCTGGTAAAATAGGAGATTCGCGATATTTTCCGGGGATTTTCCCAAAAGTTGACTTTTTGCACAAAAACAAGACACCAGCGCAATTCTGCTGAAAACAGAGTTAGTCCGTGTTAGTTGTATTCAAAACACACAAATTAGAGGTAAAACAACATCAAAAGTATTCGGGAAAGTAGATACGTTTTGGACATATCAGTCGCTTACCGGCCGCGCTTCTCCAACGACCAATGGTTGGCGGTGCCGCCACCAAAATTGCTCGTGGCGGACCGCGTGCGTCACATGAGTCTATTCCCACCGCCAGGTGCCCGCTCTTCTGTCGTGAGCTTGGTCGGCATGGCAAGCCGTCTACGCTAATGTCGCCCTGTTTTATTTTCTTGAAAATCGGTAAGAGATTAATTCTACAATAGATGAGTCTGATGGGTCACCGACATGTGAGACAGACCTTATTTCGGCATGTCAAACAATGACTCAGACGAGTCTTTGCCATGTCAACCCTTACATGTGGGGCCAAGTGGTCAGATTCGTTGTTAGACCAAGCAAATTATAGAACCAGTGTTATGTGTGAACGCGTATGCTCCAATGTACGGTGGTTTTTGTCATTCTGTTCTAGGGTGGTGGTCTTGTGACGTGACTGCCTCATTTGTGGCGATTTTACGTCATTTATCCACTACTATAAGTTCTCTTTCTTTATATTTTTCTTAAAATAATATCCTGCCACAAACCCTCTTAAAAGACAAATAATTAACCACTAAAATTTACCACATTCAAGCGGATTAAAAAGAAAAAAGAAAACTTCAGGACCTGGTTAATAGATAGCGCTCCTCCCTAGGGTACAAGTTTCGCCATTTGATTCTCGACCTTCCTCAACAAAGTCCAAGTAGCCTATTAGAGCATTCACAATGGAATGCTTACACACATGCGCTAGGAAGAAAATCCCATCAGTTTTGCCTAATTCCCAGTGGTAAACAAGAGTTTGATGCCTAAATAAGAGTCCGATGCTTGAAGAAACAATGCAAAATAGAGCTACCAAGATGCTTATAGAGGTAGCGTGTGCGTGTGTGCGTTTATAGGAGTTTAATGCACATAGTGACCGACTGAATAAGCGTCATTATTAGCGTCAAAGCATTGTGGATGCTTTTACTATTTTTTTTTGAGTGGAGCATATTACTGTAACTTTTTTGAGGGGCGAGTATTACTGTAACTATGAAGAGTACAGTGAATGCGGCTCACTAGTTGGAGTCCTAGCCCAGTTCGGTCCGTTCCAAATCTGTCCTGCTCCGGACGCTGTTGGGCCTCAGCCCACCACGCATCCCAGTCGAACGGCCTCGCTCGCCTAGGGTTTCTCTCGCCCCCGCCTCTCTCCTCCCAATCGAATCGGAATCCATGGAGTCGTCGCGGTCGCGGAAGCGCACGCGTCAAGACTTGGACGGCGCCGGCGTACCGCCGCCGGAGAGGGAGGTGGTAATGATTTTTACTTGGGGTACTTATGCTTAGTATGAGGGCTTGGGTGTTCCGGTTCTTTACTGACCTGGATTTTGCCCTGCCGTCGGTTGCAGGTAGCGAGGGGCGCCGCGTCGCCGCCGTGGAGGGATGACGATCGCGACGGGCATTACGTATTTGATCTCGGCGAGAACTTGACTCGCCGGTGTAAGCACCCGCCTCTTGGGCCTCTTGCTAACTCCTAGAGCTGTTGTGTACTCATAAATCATAAATACTTATTCATGTAATTCTGAGAAACATGGTGGAAAAATATTTGTCAATGTGCACATAGGCTTAGAAAAAAATGATGGATAAAGATTTTTATTTATGCATATGGTAACTAATGGTTACATTTATCTGTGTTATGTTTGAGTGGCCTTATATCTCTTTGCACTGCCAGTTACTTATCATAGTTGGTTTCAGTTGTTGAAAAAAAAAACCTGGCTAAGGTTCACCTCGACAACACAAACGAATGATCGGATTGTTCTATGTTCTGTAGAACTTGTTAATTTTGCTTAGGGCAAATGGGATGATGAAGCAAAGTTTCCATTCAGATTTTCCAGTGTTGTTTTATATTCGTATAGAAACTTGATTGGCCTATGTGCCTTTTCTGTGCCAATACCGAAGATAGGTCTAAGTCGAAACTGCGAATACCTTAGTTTTGTAAGTTGTACATGTCCTGCATTATTGTTTATTGACAATCTCCTTTTTATGACGCAGACAAAATCTTGAGCAAAATGGGTGAAGGTTCGGGTTTCCTTCAATATGGCATGTTCTCTTGTACTTGGAGTTTTGGTATTATACTAATGTAGAGCAACACGAGTATGATTTTCATAGGTACTTTCGGACGAGTTTTGGAATGCTGGGATCGTGAAACACGTGAATATGTTGCAATAAAAGTTATCCGGAGCATCCGGAAGTACCGGGATGCTGCAATGATTGAGATCGATGTGCTCAATCGCCTTGCAGAAAACGAGACATACAGATCCCTGTTAGTGTCTCAACAAACTTAATCCCTAAAATCTTACTGTTTTATGTTCCTTACTTAATGTATTTTCATTAATGCCCAGCTGTGTCCAAATTCAAAGATGGTTTGACTATCGCAATCATATATGCATTGTAAGTCTTTTTTCTTTTGTTCATCTATGCAAGTTTTACAAGTTGATTCAAAGTATCTGTTGTTGCATTCACTTCCATATCCAGTAACGCATTAAATTCTTTTTATATGCCTTGTTTATAGTTAATTTACCCCTCCCAGTATCTCTTAACATAGTGAGAGATGCTGGTACACATAACATGATAATGTAGTCTTAATACTTTAAAACAGTTGCTTCTCTTTGCTCTTTGCTCATGACGGTTCCCTGATATGGAAACAAAATAAAGATAACTTTTATTCAATGGATATCAATGGTTTTGTCAGGTATTTGAGAAGCTTGGGCCAAGCTTGTATGATTTTCTAAAGAGAAATAGATACCAACCTTTCCCTGTGGAACTTGTGCGGGAGTTTGGACGACAACTGTTGGAATCTGTAGCATGTGTGTGATTGCTTGATTCTGCATATCCGTTCTTAACAAGTTTGGCAGTTACAGATTCATTCTTCTCTTGCTTTCAAGTGGCATGCTTGACCATCTTTTCCTTTTTTTCCTTTCTAAAATAGATATGCACGAATTGCGCCTTATTCACACTGATCTGAAGCCAGAAAACATACTCCTTGTATCTTCTGAATATATAAAGCTTCCAAGTACCAAGGTACCTAATCTCAACCAGTTTTGTAGTGAGCATATGTTATTTTGATTTTAGGCATACGGTGTTAGCAGTTATCTTGAATGATCACTTGGGGTTGTACAGAAGAGTTCACAAGATGAGATGCACTTCAAGTGCTTGCCAAAGTCCAGTGCCATAAAGCTGATAGATTTTGGTAGTACTGCCTTTGATAATCAGGAACATACCTCGATTGTTTCTACGAGGCATTACAGGGCACCTGAAATAATCTTAGGTAAATTGGTTATTCTTGAAGGTTTGCTTTTGTTTCATGTTGCTTGAGGTATAGGTTACTGTTTTTTTAATATGCTTGTAAAGAGCAGAAAACAAATGTAATTTATGTTCCTAGGAATCCAAGTATGATGCATGCCAGTTGATACTCTTGTTTATCTATAAGCGACATAACTTATTTAGAAGAGCAACTTGCCATTTCCAGAATAGTGTTTGCTAGTGAGAAAGAACCTTCAAATTGGAGGATCAAATATTGGGCCAATGACGGAAAATATATGAACAACAGTGAAAGTATTCAAACTACTGGTTGGTTATCATGATTAGTAACTGTGCATGTTATACATCGGCATATTTGGCCATCTGACAGTTTTTTTTGCTCCATTGTTTCTTTCTTCTGTGTTTTAGTTTTTGCTCTGTAAGATTTTAGAGATAGCCATGCCTCTTTTGATGAGGAAAAGGGTGTTTTTAGGATGGATATATTTACTGCTTTTTATGATATATGTTAGTACTGTTGGTTTGTTAGAGTCAAGTTTGGACATGCCCAGTAATGTATGGGCCTGAAGATTGAATTAGTTTAATGCTTGATGTACTAGCTGAATAGATATATGACCCATCTTCCTCGTAAAATGGTCTGTCTAAGAACATAAATAATTATAGAGTTGGGTGTTTATTGGTCTAAATTGTACAAATGCTTTTATATAACCTAAAACTGCACAATGCTCATGTTATGCTACTGTGCTGAACTACTGATAAAATTGATTGGACTGACCAATGTTCTTTCTCTGTTGAATAATAACTCATCTTTTCTCCTGTTTCCTTGAGCTTAGATCAACGCTGAAGTAGTTACTAACGTTTCTTCTTCCAGAGAGGAATCTTGAGTTTCTCATGTTCCTTTGCCAGGCTTAGGCTGGAGTTTGCCATGTGATATCTGGAGCCTCGGTTGCATCCTCGTCGAGCTATGCTCGGTTAGATTGCTCGTGATGCCTGTCTTTCCTCTTTTACCAACATATGTTCCTAACCCTTAACATTTTTAGGGGGAAGCATTGTTTCAGACACATGAGAACCTGGAACACCTAGCAATGATGGAGAGGGTTTTGGGTCCCGTACCAGAACACATGATACGGAAAGCTAGGTTTGTATTTATACCATTGGTGTGATTATCATATTATTAGTTCTCCATGTTATCTTTAACAAACAAGTATCTACACCTGTGTCCTGGTGGTCCAGGGTTAACTTTGAGAACTAACCCCTTATTTGGCTAGTTTCTTGAGAGAAGGACAATAATATCTCCACCTGTATCTAGGGTCCAGGGTTTGAGTCAAGTCGTCTTAAAAAAACAAGGGAAAGGCTGCCTAAGTGCCTAATAAATCCCAAAGTGAAATATATATTTTTCTCTTTTTCAGTAATCTTTCGTATCAAATGTTTTGTAAACACTGGCACGTCCTATCCTTAAAGTATTCGTTTGTTTTTTGCGCAATCCAACTTTTTTTGTTCGTGGTTCCTTAAGTTGTACTGTTTATAATTGTTTAATGGTTAGCTACTGAGAGGTAGTCTTAGCTTGCCTCTCTTTGTGTTGGTAATACATGGTTCTTGTAAAGTTAATTTTTGCAAGCATGTGCCCAAATGCTTTTGCAGAACATAACATGTTATGATGCTCTTCCAAACATATAGATTTATGTTGCTTATGCAAATGCCACTTTCTTAAATTATGTTCAAGAATATTTTTTTCCAAACTTGCATACATACAAGATTTAAGTTAATAGTACGCTACTCCCTCCAGTTCAAACAAGTGAAGTTTTGGACATTGCCATGGTCTTCTAGATGTAACTTTGATGACTAATTTCATAATTTGTACTAAAGTATATGTTTGCAACTCTACAAAACATGATATTCTGTTAATACTTTTTGAGACAAATGCATAAATAAAAATTTCAAGATTACAATCTTAATTATTAAAACAATTTTAACAGTAAAAGTTGTAGAAGTTCGACAGAAATGTCTATGACTTTGCAACGTGGAGGGAGTATCGAGTATTACATGCAGTTCTCTGTTTATTCTTTCCTTTATTGTTATACTCAGTTGTCATACTGACGTCCTGTATGTAACTTGGAATATGCAGTTCATCAGCCAGAAATACTTTAGACGAGGGACACGTCTAAATTGGCCTGAAGGTGCTGTTACAAGGGAAAGCATCAGAGCAGTCAGAAAACTACATCGGCTAAAGGTTTTGATTCCCCTATTCTACCTTATCAGTTTTCTGGGTCTCGCTTTTCTATCAATTGTCAAAAAAATTGTGCATTTTATAGTCCCTGGTTTAGATTTTGATTATGTTTGCTAGCAAGAGTACTGGACATAGATAAGAGTATTTGATCATTGCAGTGCGGTTACATAAGTTACTTACATATTTAACTGCACATGGATAGATAATTCTTCTTCCACTGGCTTAAGACTGTACGGTTGTGCATATTCGCAATTAATTTTAATACATGGTTTAGTACTTAGCCTGTTGGATGCAAATACGGAAGGTAAAAAGTTTCACTTATCCGGTCAGTTATTAATGTTATTTTGTAGCTGTGTTAATCTGGAATATTAGGCGCCAGGTTGCTTTAACTTGTGACTTAAGAGAGTATGAAATGAACACTTTGGTAATGTGAAGATGATCCTGCTTACATATCTGCAACTTCAGGACTTGGTTGCGAGAAACGCTGACCATTCAAGGGCACCCTGGCAGACTTGCTATATGGTATGTTAAGATTTGAGCCTTCAGAGCGCCTTACTGCCCAAGAAGCCCTCGACCATCCATTCTTCCGAAATCCAGCCCCAACATGACTTGTTAAAACATGTTTTGACTCTGCCTCTCGCGATATCTACGCGAGAACCAGGCCTGGAGAAGCAGGCACAAGGCCCCGAGCAAAACAGAACAGAACGGAACGGAACGCCTTTAGCTAATCTCTACCACAAAGATTATGTATGCTCGTGATAAGCTGTTGTTTAGGTCATCCGGTGTATTGTAAAATAGCATTTCTTCTAGGAAGATCAGTGTACGAAAGGAGACTGTACATCATTTGTTTGGGTGCACTGGGACTCGCATCCAAAATCCTGGTTTTGTAACCGAATTGCAATGACCGCTGACCAAGGCAGCTGTAAAGGCCTTCCCGTGCTGGGATGTTTATGTTTATGTTTATGTTTATGTGATGGGAGTCTAGCAAAGTTAACTTGAGAAATCAGAAAGGACTGTATGTCGAATATAATTGCTAGTTTTTCGATAAACTATGAAAGAGCTCAGGGTTCCTACAATTCGAACTGCTGTTGAAGGTTTGAGCTTTTGTGACGAGTGAGTCAAGCTGAATGCTTGGAACAGAGGGTTCCTGCAGTTTGAACCATGCCGTTGCAGACGCTTGAACTGTTCAAGCTGCGTGCCTGGATGGTAACGATGTCTGGACTTTGTGAGGCCCTGGTCAGGCGGTATTTTCCCAGAACATTTACCGGCTCAGGTTGGTCATCGCTTCGTTTCTGAATGTGATTTGACATCCTGATTGGTCTTCGGGTCGCCTTTCTACTTTTCCATTAAAACTGATAAAGTTTAGTTAAGACTTTCATTTTGTTGTTCGTGGCACGTCGTCGGTTACTTGTTGTCATTTACAGGGTGCAGCAGACACCCCTCCCATCACTTTCCCGTTGTCACACTCTCTGTTCCCCGGCCGGCTGTGCGTCCTCCCTCGTTCGTGTTTGTTTGGCCAGGAGATGTGTTGGGTCTTGGAGAGTTTGGCACTACTTTCGTAGTCGGGTTTAATCAACGGATGCATGCGGCTATTCCCACACATACGAGATGCACATGGCAGAATTTTCGCCGCTAAGAACTGTGAATGCCGAGCCAATGAAAATAGCTGGTCCGTCCAGTCACCTCATCCCTTCCACGACGGCTCTTCCCTGTTTCTGATGCAAACGCAGTAGCTGCACGCGGGACGACCGTCCACACACGCTGTTGACGAGAACCTTTCTGTACTGCAAGTTGCAAGGGCGATGCTGACTCTAGAAATTCGGCCGCCGTGGCCTCGCCGGCGACGACATATATCCCTGGTCCCGCCTCCTGCCTCGCGCTCGATCGTCAGCGGCGGCCGCATCGGTCTCTAGCCTTTGACGACGGCGCAGCCGCGCGCTGCCTGAGGATATGTATTTGCTCCTTGGGGTTCACTACATGCCAACGCGTGTTGACATTGACGCCTACCCGCGTCTTATTTCGTTTTAGTTCTGCATATGTAAATGCACACAGGATTCCATATTGACAAATAAAGAACAGAACCAGCTGGCGCCTACTGCTGATGTAGGAATAGTAGTAGAAGTTCTCTTTTGCATAAACCCGTTTTGGATCTTTTGGCCCTCTCAAGCAAGGGGGTTGCATGCAGTGATCTTATTGGGGATTCAGTTCGTAACTATGCTCATGTCCTACGGAAATGGTCGGTCGCCTGATCCCATTGTTTATGCGATCGGTGCTCGCTACAGCAGATGCAAGCCTCCATGGTTTCGGTAAAATGCCGTCGGTGTGTGTGTCAAATCTCAAATGTCCCTTTCTGACACGAGCATTGCACCCGCTAACTCAACCGATTATATCCCTTAATGCTCGGATCAACCAGTTTTAGCCATCCCTCAATGTTGGGGTCAGCTAGTTTTGTTCATCCGGGACCCTTGATAAGGATGGCCACCGGATCAGAAAGTCCACCAGTTCATTTTGGATTGATAAGAATGAAACGTATCTTTACTATTAAAACATCTCTTGCTTCACGAAAAAACATCTCTTGCTCGATCTCGGGCAAATACAGACACAGTCCATCGACAACAAGGCTGTCAAAGTTTGGCTCTTTGCCCACCTCCTGCTTTAAAAAGCCCAGCACCGTAAGACACGCATACACACAGAGAGCCACACCTCCTTCTCTATCTCACGGAAGTACGGAACTCAGGGGGCCAAGAACGAAGTGACGATGGCGGCAGCGAACGGCGAGAAGGGGTTCGAGGTGCCGGAGCTGGACATCAAGTTCACCAAGCTTTTCATCAATGGAGAGTTCGTCGACGCTGCCTCCGGTACACGCCTCTTCCCCTCCACCTAGTAGCTACAGACTTCCTTTTCCACCGCATTTCTCGCAGCTAAAGCGCCTGCCGGCCGTTCTATCTTCTTCTTCCTCTTCTTCTTCTTAGGCAAACTTTCGAACCGAATGGCTGTTTTTTTTTTCCTGTTAAAAATCCTATCGTAGTTTCGAGTTGCCACGTATTTTTAAGATACATGGATGGACGCTGTTTAATGGATTTTTTCTTGCAAAAAAAAAAAAATCTGTTTATGTGTGGAGCGAAATCGAGGTCCAAGAGGCAGAGACAAAGTGCGAGAGGTCCAAGAACAGGACAAGTTGCTTTCCTTGGGTTTAGGGATCAAACTTGGAATCCAGCGTCGGGCGGCAGCCCATCTTTGGGTCGTCGCAGAATTAGCTTTGCTCCAAATTGAATAATTGCTTTTAAAATTATCGTGTGGCTGGAACCTGTAAGACAGCCTAGCTAGCTGGGAAATTAAGCCGAGCGAACTTCCTTCGATTCCAAATACAGTAGATTCGTCACTTGTGCAGATCACACTGGAATGTTCCCCGATTTACTGTTTGACTCTTTTCTCTTGATTTCGGATTAATTAGCCCATGGTTCTACGACAAATTAATATACAAATGACATGTGCGTATAAGCAAAAAACATTAATTGCGGTTGCTAAATAGTCCAAACTGCAGTACAAAAATTATAAACAGGACGCATATATAGATGTTAGACATATGAGATTAGGGAATAATAATATGTGTCTGATCGGTGCAGAGGCCAGGTTTTTTCCCTCCTTTTCAGAAAAACATGAGGTACATGGATAGAGACATCCGCATGGATGATTCATCTATTTGGACAGTATGCAAGTGTAGTGTAAAGTGTATTCAATGCATCACTGAGAGATGCAGTTCGGAGTCATCGCGTTCTGCGTAGAATTCCTTTGTTCTTTTTCTCACGGAGTACTTCACAAGAAGTTTCTGTGTCTAAAACGTGATGTTTAAGGTTCCAAATGTACCGCCGGCCCTTTTGATCAGGCCAGGGCGTTTAACACGTAAGCCGTGCTGCTCATGTTTAAGGTTCCAAATGTACCGCGGCCCTTTTGATCAGGCCAGGGCGTTTAACACGTACGCCGTGCTGCTCCGATTAACACTAGCTCCTGCCTGTCAATTTACATACATATATAGGCACTAGCAGTTGCAATCTAAGAGGTGAAAAGTACTCCCTTGTCTCAAAATAAGTGTCTTTTTTTTGAAATCTCAAAATAAGTGTATGAAATTTGTCCAAAAGTGGATGTTTCAGAGGGGTAACATATTATGTGATTAGGACAAGTGGACACCGTGCTGATTTGGCTATATCAGCGGCGGGTCGATGTCCCACATGGTCTCCCTTCTGGATTGTCCTCTTTTCTATACATGTCTGTTGTCAGCTTTGCTGTAGTTTGTCCTCTGTCCTGGAGTTGATCGCATCCAGAATTCAATTAGTTGCGGCTGATAATGCGTCAATAGTTAAGAAGAAGGTATGTTTAAACTTTAGAGAGGTGTTTGAAAAATAAACCTACTTCTTAACCACCGATGCTTATTTCTATATTAGTAACTGATGCTCATTTGTACAAGGCATGTGCTTAATTAGCCACATGTATTGTACTCCCTCCGTTTTGAATTAATTGACTCAGATTTAGTACAAACTCAGATTTAGTACAAGTTGTACTAAATCTGATTCAATTAGTTCAGAACGGAGGGAGTATAAATTAATAAGCACCGGTGCAGGTGCTTATGAATAATAATAATTTATCTTATCAGGCTAGCGCGTTTACACTAGGCACCCCGCGCAGTAGTTGTCTGAAAGGTGTGATCATAAGTAGTATATTATTATTCTTCCGTTCCAAAATAATAACACACTACTTTAAGTTTGGCTAAGTTTGTTGCAAATATATCAACATCTAAAATATAATTTTAGTTTCATTAGATTAATGATAAGATATATACACGTACAATATAGATTTAACGTTGTAAATATCATCATATTGTTTCTATAAACCCGGTCAAACATACATAAATATTATTTGGGATAAGTGTGCAATTTTATTTACTTTGGAATGGAGAGAGTATATGATTAAGACAAGTGGACACGCTGTTGATCTAAGGATATATCAGCGATGTCAAATCCTACAAGTACCTTTCGTCATGCGTATGCCACATCGATGTCGCACACATTGTCTTACGCCTCTGCCTCCCTTCCTGATTGGCATCTTTGTATATCTTTCTTGTAGCTTGTACTGTCCTAGGCTTAAGCACGTATTAGCATTTTTTATAAGCTTGTCGGTTTGATATACCGAATTCTTGATGGGTTACACGATTCCTTGTGGTTTCGGTCATATCACTACGTGTATCACGTAAAAACCACTTACAAAGTGGGATAATTTCACCATCATTATCGTGGTAAGACCACAAACACAAAGACTTGCAAGAAAGTAAATTCCGCCCACCCTCAATCAACGGTTGCTTTTCCGATGGAAATATTGGTTGTGAAAAGTATTAGAACACAAAGTAGTCATATTCCAAATTCAAGTACTCCCCGCCGTCGTTGCTACAAACTAAAACAATTACTAGTACTGTTTCTAAGGGAGAATTTGGATTTACATCGTCAGTACTGCACTCTAATTGGACATGGGAACACTTGACTTTCACAAACACAAGTCACCGGCTGCTGCTAGCCGCTGGCTAAACTCTAGACCAATCAGTTAACGGAATATAATTGAACATTGCAAACAAGCTTGCTAGCCTGGATGATGGGCAATACGAAATTATTAGGGCATCAGGATATAATCCTGAGAATGATGGAGACGACCTAACAAACCAGCAATACAAGCATGTGCAAACGCAAGAACCAAAAAAGCAGTATTTTTGTGATGCGGGTCCTTGGCCTATTGCTATTTTTGGGTGTACATAGAAATGCATAATAATTCAGATCACAGCTGGTCCAGAGATCAAAGCAATTGTTGAGCTCTTTGTCTGCATCTCTACGTATGCATGTTCGACTCCCGTGATCGATGGGAGTTCACAGGCAGCTAGGAAGGCCGGTATGCATGGGTCCAGTACTTGTGGTGCATGATCGTCCGATCGAGTTGTAGCCGTCAGCAAGAAATGGTCCATGAAAAAACATCTTAATTTGTTTAAATTTGCATGTATCTACATGCAACTTGAGACAAAGTTGAGACACCCTTTGTGTACGGAGGGAGTAGATCATTTCTACTAGCAATTTGATCCTTTCAGGAAGAAAAATGGAATTCAGAAACTGACAGTTTGTGGTGTGTGCCCTACTGATTGTTGCTGTTAAGCTCAGAATCTGGCTAGCCCTGCCTGTTTCCTACTGACTAACGCACTGATTAGTAAACTCGGATCCATGTAAGTTAGCTTGACCTAGCCATGTGGGACGTTGAAACTTGAAACTAGTAGTCTACTGAATTATGATAAGTTATTTTCATGGGAGGTTTGGTAAAATTTTAAGGGGTTTGAAGTTTGAAGCTACTTATTTCTAGGGAGGGTTTTCAGGCTACTAGCTACTTTGTTTTAGAGTATATTAGAATGAGAGTATATTAGACACGAAGGTTTATCTTTTTAATTTCCTTTCCGGCGTAGATAGACAAGAGAGTTATTAAGTAGCTATTTCTCCACACTTCTATGTAAAAGTAAGTTATTATATGTAGCTCAATGCTTGTACAATAATATGGCGATTTCAATTTCTATTATAAAATTCTTCGCAAAAAAGAGTGGAATTTCATTCCTTACTTTATGAATACAGGCAAGACGTTCGAGACACGGGACCCACGCACCGGCGAGGTGATCGCCAGCATCGCCGAGGGAGACAAGGTCGACGTTGACCTCGCCGTCAAGGCCGCCCGCGAGGCCTTCGACAACGGCCCCTGGCCCAGGATGCCCGGTTGTGTATGTACAAAAACCCTCTGTAAACTCAATTAGCCCGGCCCATGAAACGAGTTACATATATTTTCAAAGGATTAGTTCGTATTCCGTTTCCCGCCGATAACAATGTTTAATTTTTCTGGCGTGTGGACAGGCGAGGGGTCGGATCCTGCACAAGTTCGCCCACCTTGTGGACCAGCACGTCGAGGAGCTGGCGGCGCTGGACACCGTTGACGCCGGCAAGCTATTCCAGATGGGCAAGATGGTGGACATCCCCGGCGGCGCCAACCTGCTCCGTTATTACGCCGGTGCCGCTGACAAGATCCACGGTGAGACGCTCAAGATGTCGCGGCCGCTCCAGGCGTACACGCTCAAGGAGCCCGTCGGCGTCGTTGGCCACATCGTCCCGTGGAACTACCCGACGACCATGTTCTTCTTCAAGGTCAGCCCGGCGCTGGCCGCCGGGTGCACCATGGTCGTCAAGCCCGCCGAGCAGACGCCCCTCTCCGCGCTCTTCTACGCCCACCTCGCCAAGGAGGCCGGGATCCCCGATGGTGTCCTCAACATCGTGCCTGGATTCGGCCCCACGGCAGGCGCCGCCATCGCTTCTCACATGGACATTGACAAGATCAGCTTCACCGGCTCGACGGAGGTCGGGAGGCTCATCATGCAGGCAGCGGCCCTGAGCAACCTCAAGCCTGTCTCGCTCGAGCTGGGAGGCAAGTCTCCTGTCATCGTATTCGACGACGCAGACGTCGACATGGCCGTGAACCTCGTTAACATGGCCACCTACATGAACAAGGTACTGTCCTAACTTTGTCATAATGAACAAGCATGTGAAATGTGGGTAATCTGGCTCAAGAAAAAGGCTCAAGTTCAGTTGGACGATTATGCTACTGTTACAGGGCGAGATCTGCGTGGCTGGCTCGCGCGTATACGTGCAGGAAGGGATCTACGACGCATTCGTGAAGAAATCGGTTGAGCTTGCCAAGAAATCAGTGGTCGGAGATCCTTTCAACCCCAATGTACACCAAGGCCCTCAGGTACTGACCATGCATATAACCTGCCATCTGTATATGTAATCTTCAGTGAAGAAAGCCCTAACGACCATACTTGTGCACAATTCCAACGAAGGTTGATAAGGATCAATACGAGAAGGTACTGAATTACATCGACGTCGGTAAGCGCGAAGGCGCCACCCTCCTGACCGGAGGGAAGGCCTGTAGCGAGAAAGGGTACTACATCGAGCCCACCATCTTCACGGACGTCAAGGCATAAGCACTCCCCATACTCCTAAGCAGTACTCTCCATGAACAAATATCAGCCCTTTCAGTTCAAAAACATTAGCCATGATATAAATTAAAGAGGGGAATAGCATGCTGACATGTTCCAAAATATAATCCTTTACGCAGGACGACATGTCGATCGCGCAAGAGGAAATATTTGGGCCGGTGATGGCTCTCATGAAATTCAAGTAAGCATTTAGATTTAGTTTCCCTGAACATTTTCAGCTTGACAAGCAAACAGATGAACTGAGCTGACAGCCTGAAACTTCTGGGTATGCGATGTTGTTAATTCAGGACAGTGGAGGAGGTGATTCAGAAGGCGAACAACACCCGGTATGGTCTAGCCGCCGGCGTGGTCACCAAGAACATCGACACCATGAACACGGTGTCGCGGTCTGTCCGGGCTGGGGTCGTCTGGGTAAACTGCTACTTCGCCTTCGACCCTGACGCCCCGTTCGGTGGGTACAAGATGAGCGGATTCGGCAAGGACATGGGCATAGATGCCCTCGACAAGTACCTGCACACCAAGACGGTGGTCACTCCACTCTACAACACACCCTGGCTCTGATCTGGACCACGAATTGCACAGGAAAAACACAGGGAGAAATATTGTTTGTATTTACGGTTTATAACTGATTGGATGAAGGCTTTCAGTTACTTGTACTTATTACTTGCTTTGATCAACGTTGCGTGATGTGTAATGTGTTACTTTTCCGGTAAATACTTTTCCCGGCACAATCAACGCACATGCTTCGGTTACATACTTACATGGTATTCCGAAGAGTCCACATCTTTTTCCCCGTTAGAAACAAGGTAGAAGAATTGCCATTTCATCGATAAAACAAAGAGAGCTGACCAATTTATAGGAAAAACTAGCCGAAAATCAGTACAAATGACGGCACAAGCCGGCCCAGAGGCTGTGCACCACACAAGTCAACAACTATTCTGCCCAAGCGACCAAAACGATTAACCGATGACACAATCCGAGACTCTGAGTTCCGAGCCAGCCCTAGAGCTAACACGCTGTTGGAAATATAGGCAATTGTTCGATTAAATTAATCCAATCATGAACATGGCATAAACAGTGCTAATGACATACTGAAAATTGATGATAAAACTACGCAATAGATAAATAGTAGAAACATCTACACATATGACTAGTACCGCAAACATGGAAATAATTAAGAGAGGGATAAACATGTTATACCCTCCAGTATGCCAGTTGGCCGCAGCAGCAGCGGAAGCAATGGCGTCGTCGGCGATCCTCTTGTCAGCAGCAGCTTGCTCCTTGTCGGCGTCGGTGGCCATGACGATGAAGGCGACGCGGGCGTAGTTGAAGCAGACGTAGAGGAAGTAGTCGAACGGGAGCGAGCAGTCGCGTAAGAGACGCTCCCCAAAAACCTAATCGCCCCTCTCCCGTACAGAATTTGGAGAGGTGGGGTTTCGGAGGCCTGCTCTCCCGTCGGCCGTGTACGCGGTGGACGGGATAGGATCAGCGAGGGCAGCAACAGTAGAGAGGAACTATGGTGGCAGCGCAAGCAGATGAGATCTTTTCCGTAGTGTATTCTAAAGAGGAGCGACCTCTGTTATATAGGCACGGGAGGAGGCGATCGGTCCAACATGAACGCACGTAACGAATCACAATGAATTCGAGTAACCCCCATACTTAATACAGAGGCGTTACCTTCCTGTGTGACCAAAAGAATATATCGGCTCGGCGAGATTCCCGCAACCCGCGGCGCGGCGCGGCGCGTCGTGACGTGCCGAGGCGTGGCGAGGCGAGGCGGCGGAGGAGGAGCGTGTGTGTGGAACGTCTCCTTTCTCTTCACAGCCAACACCTCATACATGGACCTTATAAACATGTGTACATCTCTCTAAACTAGCCATGTGGGACTGAACTCCCACATACCACTCTCCATATGGCAGCATGGGCCTTTAGAGATTTTTCTGGAAATGCTAGATGGGCCTAAAGCCCACCCTAATATTGGACAATATTTCAGCAATCCCCACCAGATCCCAAAGACCCATGATGTTCTCTGTTCCAAACACTGTTTTTGATATACCAGTATTTTCAGTGGATACCTGTTAAGGTTGAGCTCCACCTAGCGCGAATAGCTACACTCCTTCACAATTGACAATGGACTATGACTTGAATTGTCAATTTGGCGTAAAGTAGTTTCACCAGACGTCTTACTAGTACTAGGTTGCCGAAGGCTGACCCCTCGGGTGGAGCATATTAGTCACACTCCTGACCTATTCATGAAGTTACTAGAGACCAACCTAATCTCATAGACTGTGACCAACAATCAGGTTCATATAGGTGTGTTCCTCCAAAGATCGCTCTGTAGGGTAGCATCTTGCTTATACAAAGCCTTGGAACACATTAAGACAAATGTCAACCTACCATACAGTTACCGAGAGTAGTGCATCTCCAACGGAGTGGGTTAGTAAAAGTACTCTCCTCAGTTAACCACCAGCTTGTTTTCCCAGGTCCTACTTCACGGGATCTCCGATCACATAGGTTGCGTTACTACCATGGCAACTCATGTGGGTTTCATCCCTATCTCCCTCGATGCATTTTCTATCACAACACGTGATAGCCCTTTGGTAAAGGGATCTGCCAGATTTTAGACGACGGATATAATCCAACGCTATAACTCCAGAGTTTCTCAAATGTCTGACAACTTTTAATCTCATTCTTATATGTTTGTTGGACTGCATGTTGTCCTTTGAACTCTTGACTTTGGTAATCACCATCTGATTGTCACAGTTCATCAGGATAGCCGGAACTGGCTTTTCAACCACAGGCAAGTCCATCAATAGATGTCGAAGCCATCCTGCTTTGACCCCAAATGTGTCCAATTCTGTTAATTCTGCTTCCATTGTCGATCTCGTCAGGATCGTTTGCTTGCAGGACTTTCAGTAAACAGCACCACCTCCAAGGGTAAACACATAACCCGTTGTGGCTTTCATCTCATCAGCACCAGAGATCCAATTCGCATCACAATACCCTTCAAGCACTGACGGACTTCTAGTATAGTGAAGTTCATAGTTCACAATACCTTTTAGATAGCGCATAATTCTTTCGACAACTTTCCAATGCACATCACCCGGATTGGAAACAAACCTGCTCGGTTTGCACACATCAAACATGATGTCAGGCGTTGTAGCGCTAGCTAGATACATGAGTGAACCAATTACTTGAAAGTATCTCAGTTGGTCCTTAGCTGTGCCTTTGAATTTTCGAATCTGCACACTAGGATCATATGGTGTTGGAGAAGTTTTGCATTCTGAATATTCAAAACGATTCAAAATCTTCTCAACATAATGGGATTGCAAAAGAGTAATCCCACCCTTATTGTCTCTCAATAGCTTGATGTTCAAAATAACATCAGCCACACCAAGATCTTTCATCTCAAAGTTTTGAGACAGAAATGACTTAACCTCCTCAATAACTTTGATGTTGGTCCCAAATATCAGTATGTCATCAACATACAAGCACAATATAACTTCTTCGCCCCCACCATGGCAATAGTATACACATTTGTCAGCTTCATTAACAACAAGCCAGCAGAGGTTAAAGTTGTACTGAACTTCTCATACCATTGCTTAGGTGCTTGCTTTAGGCCATATAAAGATTTCAGTAACTTACACAGCTTTCCTTCTTGACCATCTAATACAAAGCCATCTGGCTGTTGCATGTAGATTTTCTCGTCTGGCTCTCCGTTTAGGAAAGCCGTCTTAACATCCATCGGGTGGACGAGAAGACCATGAGAAGCCGCCAACGTGAGTAATACTCGTATGGTGGTCAGTCTGGCCACAAGTGAATAAGTATCGAAGAAATCTTCCTCTTCTTTCTGGGAATAACCCTTGGCCACAAGCCTAGCCTTGTACTTTTCAATTGTACCATCGGGCCTAAGTTTCTTTTTGAACACCCACTTACATCCCAATGGTTTACAGCCATAGGGATGTTCAATGATTTCCCATGTTCCGTTAGCCATGATGGAATCCATCTCGCTACGGACCGCTTCGTTCCATAATCAGCATCCGGAGATGCATAAGCCTCTAAAATAGAAGTGTGAGTATCATTCACGAGGTACACAAGGAAATCATCACCAAAGGACTTTGCAGTCCTCTGTCTCTTTCCCCTACCAAGGGTTTCCTCGTCATCGTCCTCAGGATTTTCATCATGTGTTTGTTCATAATATTCCATCGGAATGGCAGGTTCAGGAGTCTCATCAGATTCCTGTCTAGAAGTGCTTTGCATATTCTCATAGGAAAAATATCCTCAAAGAATGTAGCATCTTTAGAATCTATAATTGTACCGACCTTCACGTCAGTTACCTCGGATTTCATTACTAGAAATCTATAGCCTACGCTGTTCTTAGCGTAGCCCAAATTAACACAGTCCACGGTCTTTGGTCCAAGCTTATGCTTTTTGGGGATTGGCACATTGACTTTTGCCAAGCAGCCCCAAGTACGCAAGTATGATAGTGTCGTTCTTCTCTTCTCCCATTTGTCATAGGGAGTGATCTCACTGTCTTTTGTCGGAACTTTATTCAGGACATGACATGACGTCAATACAGCCTCCCCCCACCATGCCTTGGATAAACCCGATGTATCTAACATGGCGTTAACCAAATCTGTTAGAGTACGATTTTTCCGTTCATCAACCCCATTTGACTGGGGTGAATAGGGAGGTGTCCTCTCATAAATAATGTCGTGTTCCGCACAGAAAGAATCAAACTCATGTGAGAAGTACTCTCCACCACGATCTGACCGAGCTGAAACAAGCGCGCGAGAAGGCACAACGCGACCAAGCGTAGCGCGAGCAGGCGCAGTGCGAGAAGACCCGCCGTGAGCAGATCCAGCGGGAGAAGCAACGCGACGAGTCGCTCTCCACCTTACGGGCACAAGCCGGTCAGAACAATGACCCGCTTGACGTGCCACTGAACGCCGTCAACTTGGCCATCAGCAGAAGGAGGAACTCCGCAAAAGGACCAGGCCATCCATGCCCAGGCGACTGCTCTTTCGGCGATGACCGAACACCACAGTAAGAGCAAGTCCTGGCTCCAACCCGGAGCCGCAACTCGCGCCCTCAACAACGACTTCGCTCGCGTGAGCGAGATTTAGAAGCAGCGCGAGGAATGTGATAGGTCCCAACCTGGGGCCTCACACCAAGGTCCTCAGCAGCCCCAGCATCCCATGCCACCACCGGCGCCTCGTCCACCTCCTCGGGCACCGGCCTCCACGCCGCAACCCACGGCAAGGAACGGCGACGACGGCGACCTTGCGGTCTTCAGCACTCCTGTCGACTGCATGACAGCCGCTGCCTCCTTATTCAAGAGGCTACAGGTCAAGGAGAACCCTTTCTGGAGCAAGGGACGCCGACTGGTGGAGAAGGCGCTGGAGCTGCAGGAAAACATGTCCCACTCTGATGGTCGACTGTACTCTAGGCAGCCACCAGCGAGAAAGCGGCCTCATCCGCTCATCAGAGCCCTGCGACAGAGATTCGCCAAGGCAAGGTGCTGCCCAGCCGCCACCTCGGAGCCGCCATGAGGAGCCGGCCATGTCCAGCAACGTGGCGGGAGGCAACCCGCCTCGACTCGCCCGCAACGACGCTCGACACACCATCAACAACAACCACGCCCAGGAGCGCTCAAACCACTCTGCTCCGGACCTGCGCCTCCACCTCAATGACACGCGCGTCGATGCGGCTCACCACGACGAGGACGACGTCGGCCCACAATGCTTCGGACCTGCCATCCACGGCGAGCGCTTCCCCAGCAGCTTCAAAGGGCCAAGGGAGGCGTCCAAATACAACGCCTCCATGAACCTGGAGACCTGGGTCCAGGACTACCTGGCGGCGATGAGCATATAGAACGCCTCCTCGCTATGTTGTGCCCGTTACTTCCCCTCATGCTGGAAGGGACGGCGTGCACATGGCTGAACAACTTGCCCAGGAATAGCATCAATTCCTGGGGCGAGTTGAAGAGGTTGTTCATCTCCAACTTCGAAGGGATGTGTAAGCGACCCGCCACGGTCGAAGACCTCAAACAATGTGTCCAGAAGGAGGGCGAGTCCACTAGGAAGTGGTGTCGCAGAGTCGCCGACCTGATCAACTCAGCGGAGCATCTCAGCGTTAACACAGTGCATTCTCACCTTGAGGACAACACCACGTTCGAATCATTCAGGCAAAAGCTGAGGTGCTCCCACAAAGGAGACATGATGATGGGGCAGCTACTCTCCATCGTGCACAAGTACGCCGAGTCCGACACCACCAAGGACGACTCGAAGGAAGAGGACGACGACAAGAAGGGATGCCAGAGCAAGGGCAAGCCCCAAGCCAGAAACTCTAGCGCTCAGAAGCGCAAGGGTGATGGCGGGTCTGACCTCGTCGCCGTCGCATCCACAGTGGGACGCGGCTTCAAGAGCCAGCGTGGCAACCAGCCGCGCAAGAAACTCACAGCCGCGAAGATCCTGGCAATGCCATGCAGGTATCATAGCCTGCCTGGCAAGCCGGCAGCCCATACCACTGACGAGGGCAGTTGGACGGCTGAGATCATGAGGCCAAGACCGGAGTGAAGAAACGAGTTCCGGAAGGCAATGAAGACGACGAGCCGCAATCGGGAATGCCACCCACTGCCGGCTTCATGGGCCACACCTTCGTCAACCTCGACTCCAAGCGGGAGGAGAAGATCATCAGCCGCGCCGTCCACGCAACCCTATCGGACGTGCCGCAGTGGCTGAATTGGTCGGAGCAGCCGATCACCTGGAGTCGTCAGGACCACCCTCCTCGCATCGATTACCCGGGCAAGTTCGCCTTGGTCGTCGCTCCACAGGTCAAGGGCTACGTCCTGACCAAAACCTTGATGGATGGAGGATCGAGCATCAACATATTGTACTATGAGACGTTCCAGCGTATGAAGTTGCACGACGAACAGTTGGTCCCCACCTTCACCACCTTCCACGGCATCGTCTCGGGGAAGAAGGCCTACCCGCTAGGCAAGATCGCACTCGACGTTGTCTTTGGCAAACCCAAGAACTACCGACTCAAGAAGATCTGGTTCGAGGTAGTGAACTTCCGCAGTTCTTACCACGCGATCCTTGGGCGACCCGTCTTCGCCAAATTTATGGCGAGACCTTGCTACGCCTACGTCAAACTGAAGATGCCGGGTCACAACAGCGTCATCACCGTCAACGGCGGCATCGAACGCGCCATCGAGTGTGAAAAGGGCAACGCCGTGTAAGCCGAGTCCGTCATCGCCTCAGAACAGCTGGAGAAGCTCAAACTCCAACTCGACCGCAACGACATGACCATCACCAAGAAGCCGACTCTGGACAACCGTGACAAATTCCAGTCGTCTCACGAGACCAAGCGCATCCCGCTGGTCGAGGGCGACTCCTCCAAGACGTCTGTGATTGGCGCTCACATGGACATCGCATAGGAAAGCGCGCTCTGCGACTTCCTTCGTGAGAATCGGGACATCTTTGCATGGAAGCCTTCTGGCATGCCGGGTGTACGGGAGCTCGCAGAGCACAAGCTCAACGTCAACCCAAACATGCGACCTGTGAAATAATTTCTACGCCGTTTTAACGGCGAGCAACACAAAGCTATCGGCGATTAGATCACCCGGCTCCTAGCTGCCGGGTTCCTCGCCGAGGTCATGCATTTGGAGTGGCTTGCCAACCCGGTGCTTGTCCTGAAGAAGAACGGAACATGGCAGATGTGTATCGACTACACTGGCCTCAACAAGGCCTGCCCCAAAGACCCGTTCGCACTACCCCGGATCGACCAGTTCATCGACTCGACTGCCGGGTGTGAGGCGCTGTGTTTTTTGGATGCCTACTCCGGGTACCATCAGATCAAGATGGCACCAGAAGATCAGGAGAAAACGTCCTTCATCACACCCTACGCAGCGTTCTGCTACATCTCCATGCCCTTCGGCCTGAAAAACGCCGGGGCAACATACCAGCGGTGCATCCAGAACTGCTTGCACGAGCAGATCGGCCGCAACGTCCACGCCTACGTCGTCGACATCATCATCAAGTCGCGGCAAAGGTCCGACTTGATCGCCGACTTGACGGAGATCTTCAACAACCTTCGCAAGTACCAGATCAAGCTCAACCTAGAGAAGTGCGTCTTCGGTGTACCTGCGGGAAAGCTACTGGGCTTCATCGTCTAAGAGCGAGGCAGCTAACCCAGACAAGAGCAAGGTGATTGAGGTCCTGCAACGGCCGGAGAAGTTAAGAGACATGCAGCGGCTCACCGGGTGCGTAGCCGCCCTGAGTCGCTTCATATCGCGACATGGCGAAAAGGCGATACCCTTGTACTGACTCCTCAAGAAGTCGGACACGTTCACATGGAACGATGAGGCAGATGCAGCCCTCACGACGCTGAAGAAGACGCTGGCGGAGGCACCCATCCTTGCCTCCCCACTAGAGAATGAGCCGATCTTGCTGTATATCGCCGCGACCAACCGAGTCGTTAGAGCGGTAGTCGTCGTCGAGCGCAAGGAGGAAGGCCATGACCAACTGGTCCAACGGCCGGTCTACTACATCAGCGAATGCCTGATGGAGTCGAAGCAACGGTACCCGCACTACCAGAAACTTGTGTATGGTGTATTTTTTGCTTCAAGGAAGTTGTGACACTACTTCATGGGCCACCCGATAACGGTGGTCAGTTCCTCTCCCCTGGCGGATATCATTCGCAACAGAGAGGCAACGGGACGCGTTGCCAAGTGGGCTATGGAGATCCAACCATTTGGTCTTCAGTACGCCGCAAGCACGGCGATCAAGTCGCAAGCACTCCCAGATTTCCTCGTCGACTTGATGGAGACGCAGCTGCCGCCTCCGACCTACGAGGGAGGGCGCTGGGTCCTGTTCTTTGACGGGTCCAAGATGTACGAGGGCTCGGGGGCTGGGATAGTTCTCATCTCCCCCGAGGGCAACAAGATGCGATACGTGCTGCAGATCCACTTCATATGCACCAACAACGTCGCCGAGTACGAAGCTCTCCTGCACAGTTGCGCGTAGTCAAGGAAATGGGGGTCAGCCGCATCATCTGCTACGGTGACTCCGACCTCGTTGTCCAACAAATGATGGGAACCTGGGACGCCAACATGGCGGCTTATCGCCGACTCGTCGACCAAGCTGGCGGCCACTTCGCCGACATGGAGATCAAGCACATCGACAGTCGGAAGAACGAAGCCGCTGATGAACTCTCGCACTTTGGATCCAAGCGGGACCCGGTCCCGCCAGATGTCTTTCTTGACCACCTGCATAGTCCTTCTGTGAAGCCGATCTCCGAGGTCGACATCGCCAGCTGATACCCACAAGTATAGGGATTCGATGTGTAAGTATTAGTATCGATCCCACGAGGAGTAGAAGGTATAAGTGTTTATCCTTTCAAATAAGAGTGGCACTATTCTTATTATCTATGCATTAGACAAAGTAAAATGATGCAAGTGTTTTTGGGTTTTTGGTGTAGAGTTTGCAATAAAATAAAATGCTGAAAATAAGTGAAAGCTCTCAAAGAGAGAAATCCCAATCCTCTATGCATCAAGAGGACAAGCTTGAGTGGTATGTGGCTTATGTGTGGAAAACGTTCCCAAGGGCTACCTAGACTTCATGGCATAAATATTTCTAGAACAACAAGGTAAACATTTTGTCAAGTTTTAATCTTCTTTGGACGAAGCCATTATTAGGTATAGCTAAATAAATAAACTAAACCCCTTATGATGGATCTCCTGTTTTTCTTGGTTTTCTGTTTCTCTGCCGCCCTCTCGCGAAACTCCTTGGGGGACTATTTTTATAGTCGATTTTAGGTCAAGACGAAGCCACGGAGACGAAAACGGACAGCATCGGAGCCACGAGGGGGGAAACAAGTGGGCCCACGCAGCCAGGGAATCTGACCGTGTGGGGCCCTCTAGTTTCTAGCTGGTAGGGCTTCTAGTCTTTATTTTCAGCCCATTGCATTCATCTCAAAAATTCTGAACCGTGCTCTCTGACCTTACCTTTTTGGAGTCCCGAAGCTCCCGGAAAGTCCGAAACACTAAAAAAGACGTTTTCTGGAAAACAGATTTAGAACCAAAAGAGGGGGATTGTTTAGAAAATCCCCGAAATCATTATAAATTATGAATATAACATCATATAAGTTGCAAATATGTAGGAATATCTAGTAATAACATTCAAAGTTCATGTATGCATTTTACATGCATCAACATCCCCAAACTTAACCTATACTCGTCCTCGAGTATGAAGGTGATAAAACTAACATGGACTTTGAATTTTAATACTATCAACATATCAAAGATGATAACTATTGCTACATAGAGTCAAATGATTCATTCTTAAAAGGAGTAGCAATATACAAGATAGATTATAAAGTGATATCAAATATTCAATGCAAGGATGTTCAATGATAATTCACAAAGTGTAACATAGAAGAAAGTACTATGGACCAAATGTAGGCATAATGAAAAGTAAAAACATCAAGGTGGACACTTTGGAAAAGATATATAAATGAGTAGAGGTAAAACATGAATAAGTTTCATCTAACTTCCAAACACTTCTACTTAAGTTAATGATTGCAATGTGGTATTCATTGGTGTCAAGCTCTCATTACCCCTATCATAGCATCTTGAATGATTAAAGTTTAAAGTGAAAGCAAATATGAGTAGTGTGCTTGACAAAGTATGGGTTGAATGTCTCATGCCCCTTGAATACAAGTACCTACACCACGGTGTTACTCAACTTGGGTTACAAAGCAAGCTCAAGTTAATGGTCATTGTAAGTAATATAATAGCGTCATCAAGAGCGTCAACTGGGGTACTTCTTGTCCCAGGATATGTAACAAGCCCATATCAAAATGACAAGACAAACAAACAAAATGAACAATCTCAACACCCTTTTTATTTACAATTGGTATAGCTTTTTATTGTAAGGTGCATCACTGAAGGGTCACCATAGTATGTAAGTAAATTCCCACCATGAATGAGCATGCCTTAAATTAGCGGCCCAGGCGTCTCTCTAGCCATTTATACAAACTCATTAAACTTACTATGATTCCGCATTTATTTCACCCATGATAAGCATCCATATACAAAAGTACATGATATCAACTAAATAAAATGAAGAGCATGTTGAAAGCTTTCCATGTGACAACACATATGAGCTAACTCCCAACCCAAGACTATTGTCAAGCCCACAACTTCATAATTTTAATCACAATGGGTCATGTTTATTAAGTGCAATAAAAGTAAAGTGTGCATCAAGTTCGTGAGAGCTTTTAAACCAACTTTTCCCATAACAATCAATAACATAAGCATTTTAATTTGGAAACATAGATAATACAATATAACATGATAAAAATCCTCGGAATAACATTAAGCTAATATGTTGATATGGTGGACTCATTGGAATTTTTTGGGTTCAAGGTGTTGGAAACAAGTTTTTGCTTGTTAGAATTTTTGGGCTAGCAAGAGGGAGAAAGTTGACCATCTAAATGCATGCATAAGTGTCCATTGAACTAACCAATCAATGTTAAACAAAGTAAAGTAACATTCAGCATCAAAACATGAATAAGTGATAGCTCTTGATAAAGCATTTGCAAATTATTACTCATTAACAAGCTCATGAATCATGCAACTCAAAAATCAAAAATCAAACCGAAATAAAAAGCAAATAAAAGACGTTCCAAGTTTATGCGATAAAGTGCATTGATCGAAAAACAGAAGTTAGACGTGTGCAAACCGAGAGTGTGTTGGTCCAGTGGGGTCGTCTTCACATTCCCAAGCTTATGGTCTTCACCATCTTTGGATAGCTCTTGGTGCATCTTCTCTAATCCCTGTGAAGAAACTTCAAAACACCGTTTCTCCCATTTCTTTTCTGTGGGGTTACATTAGTAGTGATAGATAAATGAATTTCCTGTTGCATAAAATCGTTAAATAAAAATTCATATGAATGTCCAGAAAGTTTATTATGTAATATGGCTACTTATAAACTCAATTGGATCAAAAAGATTTAAGTTAAAAGTTCAAAGAATGCATCCAACAAAATGGGACAGAATCTGTCAAAAAAAATAGCAGCAGCAAAACATATTTTTCTACCCTACTTAAATATGTCGAAAAATTCCAAAAAAAATCATGCATACAGAGGATGAAAAGTTGCAACTACATTTGAAATATCAGCTCATTGGGAGTTACAAAATAAGAACTAAAAATCATACCGTGCACAGATTCGTGCTGGAATAAAATCTCCGAATGCTAAAAGCAACTTTTTCGAACGAAAATGGGTAAAACTTGGCACTTTATTAAAAATTCCAGAAACAAAACTAAAAACTAAGTCTCTTGTTACTGCAAGAGGACACAAAGAAAATCAAAAATAAAAACAACCGGGTTGCCTCCCGTAAAGCGCTTTCTTTATATCCATATAGCGGCTTGGCATCCCAAGCTTAAATTCTTGTACTTATTTGATATATGTAGGGTGAGCCTAGGGGTACATCCCCAAGCTTGAGTTTTTGTCCCTCTTCATCTTGTTCATCACCCTCAACTCTTCCACCTTAAAATTCTCTTTACACAAAACTCATCATAAAACTTGATTAGGGGGTTAGTGCCTTCATAAATTAAATCCACATAGGTACCGCAAAGACATATCATGAGTTGATTCTAAACATTAGCTACTGTTACTACGGTTGTGTAATGCTCCTTGATCAAAAGAACCGCACAAAACACAAGTAATGAGAGCAATGCAAAATAAAGATAGAATCTGTCAAAAACTGGACAGCGAATTACTATTATTTGATCCTATCTCTTAAAAGAGGTTATTCTTTCAATAAAGATGAAAAATAAGATACAAAGCTGATGTTACAGTAGTAAACAAGAACCTTGACTCAAAAACCAAAGAAGCAAAAGAACCAAGAAAGATTCAAGAGAAACAAACAAAGAAGAAAGAAAATATTCTTGTTGTTTTTGATTTAGCAAAAAGGCAAAAGAAGAAGCAAATATATACAACAATAAAACACTCTTTTTATTTGGTTTTAGCTTTGGGAAAAGTTTAAATGATAGAGACTTTGCAACGGTTCCATTGGCATGAACAACACATGTTCAAGGTCGACCCCAACTTGTCCATTACTCATCCTTCTCATTTACTTTCCCAAATTTTATATAAAATGAAAATCTTAAACTAATTGTCACAAAACAGTAGGTAAAGATATTTTACATGTTGTAAAGAAATAAAGTTTTGCTCAAACCGAATAGGGATTTAAAGCTTAAAGAGCACACCACAAAACATTAAACCATTAACTTTTAAGTCTAACTCTTTTCCTATGCATTGACATTTTATATATGAATAAATAGCAACAATCTTGTGGTAACCAATGCATGTAATGATCAGTAGGTTGCATTTTAAATAACATAGACGCATAAAGATAAGTCTTTCTTCCTCTCTCATAATAGTTACAAGTAGTGGAAACGAATTTAACAAAAGAACTATTAGATTGGTGCAACTTTGCAAACTTAGGAACATATAGAGGATTATTAAAACTATCATGTGAGCTATTAGTGTGTTTCCCCTCTCAAAATAATTGCAAGAAGCACCATAAACATGATGGTTATTAGTGTAAGATAATTTCAGCCCACATAAGTACTTTTCAACATATAAAAGTTTCTCCTCCATGGTGTGAATAGGAGAGTTCAAAAATAAAGTAGGACTCTCATAAGTGAGAGTATTGCCACAAACAACAAGTATATCATCTTTATCCCACATAATTTAGTAACAAGTTCTAAACATTGAGGATTATCAAGCAAAATAGAACCATCATCTAGAGTACTATCATAAAACATGTATAAACCATACTCCTCATCATTTTTAAAATTATTATCAATAATGTTCTCATTAGGCATAGGTTGATATTCCTCTTCATTATCAGAATCATAAGAACAAAGTTTATCATCAATAAAATCTTGAGTGTTACCCTCATCCATGGGCGGTGAAGGTGGAAGTTCCATTTCTTCATTCTCTAGTTGTTCATCATTTTCATCATCTTCTTGGGGTTGCACGGGCATCCCCAAGCTTAGGTTTTTATCCTCCTCTTCCTGCAAAACATCAATGCTCAATTTGGGAGCCTCATTATATTCAACAACATAAATATTTTGAGAGAAGTTGATTATGCAATATTCAAGAATAAAATCTATCTCTCCTTCAAATTTATTAGCTATAGGGCAAGTTTTATTTTCATGAATGAAGGTTTGCAATTCAAAAGAGGCCTTGTTCCATTCCTAAATAAACATAATCACCAGTATGGTAAGATGAAATAGTACATTCTTCATGGAACCTACATTGAAATTCAAAATGTTTAACTTTTTGTTCAGAGCAAAAAATACAAGTTGCATCATGTTGTAAAAGCAACTCCCCAACAATATAATTTAATTCCATCATGAAACCTTTTAGTATTTTCCCTTCCTTTGATTCTCTATATTCCTTGGCATTCTTAGCTGCATTCAATTGTCTAAACATAGCTTCCTTTATATCCGGACTTATGCCCAGAACACGAGTTTATTTTGTATTTTCCATTTTCTATTTTTTTGTGTTTTGATATATAAAACTGAAAATAAAACTAAACTAAATGCAAAAATGAAGGTAAACTAGAGTATATGCAAAACTGAAAATAAATATCTAGTGCAAACAAGAATAAAAACTTATGCACTACACTGCCCGGCAACGGCGCCAGAAAATGTCTTGATACCCACAAGTATAGGGGATCATTGAAATCTTCGATGTGTAAGTATTAGTATCGATCCCACGAGGAGTATAAGGTATAAGTGTTTATCCTTTCAAATAAGAGTGTCACTATTCTTATTATCTATGCACTAGACAAAGTAAAATGATGCAAGTGTTTTTGGCTTTTTGGTGTAGAGTTTGCAATAAAATAAAATGCTGAAAATAAGTGAAAGCTCTCAAACAGAGAAAGCCCAATCCTCTATGCAGCAAGAGGACAAGCTTGAGTGGTATGAGGCTTACGTGTGGAAAACGTTCCCAAGGGCTACCTAGACTTCATGGCATAAATATTTCTAGAACAACAAGGTAAACATTTTGTCAAGTTTTAATCTTCTTTGGACGGAGCCATTATTAGGTATAGATAAATAAATAAACTAAACCCCTTATGATGGATCTTGTGGCCAAGTAAATGACTACACAAGAATTATTAAGACATAAAGTCCCACCATAGCATTACACTTTAAGGTCCCCGATACTAATACCCTCATAATGCAACTTCATGACTCGGTCTCAGGTTTACATGTCCTCCCAAATTTCCCTCACTCCATTACACTACGGTGCTCTCCTATGAGACCATATAGGTGAAGTGATGTGCAGTCGACGTTCGCACAACACCATCATAGAATTACATAAAAGATAAAAACTAGACAAAATACCAACACATGTTATATATAAATCATTGACAATTCATCCTATGCCCCCAGGAACATGAGATAACTACTCACAACGCAAAGACATGACATGATTCAATGGTATAAGTGATACAGCACAATCTGAAAATATTATCTCCCCACAAAACAATGACAAGTAGCAATTCACAAACATGTAGAATAGTACTTAGACAATAGCTAGGGTTCGAACAATCTCAAACTATGAGGGGGATGAAGTGGATCACGAAGATGGTGATGGAGATGGTGCTGGTCTTGACGGTGGTGTTGATGGAAACTCCGGAGGGGGATGGAAGATCCTTCCGGAGGTGAATCCGGTGGCTTTTCCCCCCTCCGATCTTCTCCGGCAGCAGCCTTCTGTCTCCTGTTTCTTGGTTTTCTGTTTCTCCACCGCCCTCTCGCGAAACTCCTTGGGGGACTATTTTTATAGTAGGTTTTAGGTCAAGACGAAGCCACGGAGACGAAAACGGACGGTATCGGAGCCACGAGGGGGAAAACAAGTGGGCCTACGCTGCCAGGGAATCTGCCTGTGTGGGGCCCTCTAGTTTCTAGCTGGTTGGGCTTCTGGTCTTCATTTTCAGCCCATTGTGTTCGTCTCGAAAATTCTGAACCGTGCTCTCTGACCTTGCCCTTTTTGGAGCCCTAAAGCTCCCGAAAAGTCTTGGGCTTTTGGTCTTCATTTTCAGCCCATTGCATTCGTCCCGAAAATTCTGAACCATGCTCTCTGACCTTGCCCTTTTTGGAGCCCCGAAGCTCCCGGAAAGTCCGAAACACTAAAAACAACGTTTTCTGGAAAACAGAGTTAGAACCAAAAGAGGGGGGATTGTTTAGAAAATCCCCGAAATCATTATAAATCATGAATATAACATCATATAAGTTGCAAATATGTAGGAATATCTAGTAATAACATGCAAAGTTCATGTATGCATTTTACGTGCATCACCAGCCCGGCACAACCAACCCTTGTCTTGAAAATACCAGACGATGTTGATTGGCGAGTGCCATACATCAAGTACCTATCCACCAAGGTACTACCGTCTGAAGAGGTCGAGGCGTGTCGGGCATTTTTCTCCGAAGCGCCGAGCCTCCTCCTACGCCATCATCAACAACAAGCTCTACAAGCGAAGCGTGTCGGGCTTTTTCCTCCAATGCATCAAGTCGGCGGAGGGCAAATAGATCCTCCACGAGATACACTCCAGAGATTGCGGCCACCACGTTGGTGCACGCAACCTAGTTGCGAAGGCGTTCTGGCAAGGCTTCTTCTGGCTCTCCGCCCACAAGGACGTAGTCGACATTGTCAGGCGGTGCGTCGGGTTCTAGAAATACGCCCGGCAGGACCACCTCCCGGCAACGGCGCTCAAAACCATCCCCCTCACCTGGCCCTTCGCGGTCTGGGGGCTGGACATGGTAGGACAGTTCAAGACTGCTCACGGCGGCATGACCCACCTCCTCGTAGCAGTGGACAAGTTCACCAAACGGGTGGAGGTGAAGCCCATCAAGAAACTCGATGGCAAGACAACAACCAAGTTTCTCTAGTAAATCATCTTCCGCTACGGCTACCCGCACAACATCATCACCGACAACGGCACGAACTTCGTCGAAGGAGAGATGAAGGCTTTCTGCCAGGAAAAGATCATCTGCCTCGACCTGGCCTCGGTGGCTCACCCGCAGTCCAACGGACAGGCAGAAAGAATGAACCAGACGGTGCTAGCCGGCATCAAGCCACGCATATAAGTT
The DNA here is from genome assembly GCA_947311845.1 of Poa pratensis. Taxonomy (NCBI): domain Eukaryota; kingdom Viridiplantae; phylum Streptophyta; class Magnoliopsida; order Poales; family Poaceae; genus Poa; species Poa pratensis. The sequence goes on along the minus strand of CAMZMU010000027.1, from coordinate 59,381,670 downwards.
CCCTTAAAATGAACACCGGGGTGCTGGCTGGACGAATTACCATCGGTGCTGTGGGGCATCAGGACGACCCCAAATCGCTCCACGGGCTACATGCCCTTCTTCATGGTCTACGGCGCAGAAGCCATCATGCCGACTGACCTGGAGCACGACTCGCCAAGAGTCACACTGTACGATGAGGAGGAAAACGAGGAAGCCCGACTCATCGGCGTCGACCTCCTGGAGGAAGCTCGCGAACTCGCACTCTCCAGGACGTCGATCTATCAACAAGGCCTGCGCCGCTATCACAGCCGTCAGGTAAAAAGTTGTTCCTTTCAGGAAGGCAACTTGGTTCTTCGACTCATTCAAAAGTCGAAAGGGATGCATAAGCTCTCGGCACCATGGGAAGGACCATTCGTCGTCAGCAAGGCGATTGGCAACGGCTCCTACCACCTCGTCGACTTGCGTGAGCCTGAAAACAGCTCCAAGTCGGAAGAGGAGACCAAGCGTCCATGGAACATCAGCCTGCATCGCCCCTACTATACAAAGATTACACTGTAATGCTATGTAATCACTAAAGGAAATAAAGCCGGTACGCCCTTGACACGCTCGGGGCTACTGTTTCGTCTCAAACATTGCTTTCGAGTCTTTATTTTTTCCTACTCACACGTTATATGGAGGAAATTACAAAAAACTACCACAAATGGGGCACCACTAACGGGTCAGTACCGATTGTACTAATTTTTTTTAAAACGTACCGACACTGGGGTAACGAAAACGGAGCGCGCTGATTTCTGTCTAACTGGATTTTGATAGCAATACTGACCGACGGAGCCCATTTGTCAGCGCTGACGGGGCAGCATACGTGGAGGGTTAGCTGACGTGAAAGTGAGGCCCACCTGTCAGCCCACATTTTCTTTACAAAGAAGTACATATTTTATACAAACATATCCCTAAAATAAAATAAAAATTTCAACTAAGCCCCCAATCATTGGAGCTAGCTAGCTCATCTTCTTCCTATGGAGCAGTCCACGCCGCCGGCGCTGTGGGCAAGCACGGCGAGGCACGGGCGAGTCCTGGCCATGGTGGGGCACGGACAGCCGCGGCCGGCGCTGCGGGCTGGCGCGGCGAGGCAGGGGCGCGGGCAGCCTCAGTCATCGCGGGCGCGGCGAGCCACGGCTATGGTGCAGGCGAGCCGCGGCGAGGCACGGGCGCCGGCGAGCATGACCGGGCGCGGCGCACAGCCAAGCACGGGCGAGCCCTTGCCATGGCGCCCTGCTGGCATAGAGCATGGGCGAGCCACGGCGAGCCGCAGGTGCGCGCGAGCTCCGTTCCGCCGAGACCTCGCTGGCCGCCAATCCTCCTCACACGCGGCGACGATTGGAAGGTGGAGGAGCATGTGGGATTGGCGGCGCCGACGTCGTGGATGGCCTCCAAGAGCGAGGGCAGCGGCGGCCCGCACGTCGAGGAAAACCACTGTCCGGAGCATGGCGGCCAGGGAGGTCGGAGACAAAGGAGGAAGAATAAGAGTGTGGAGGAAAAAAATTGGGGGCTAACAGGTGGGCCCCACTTCCACGTCAGCTAACCCTCCATGTATGCTGCCCCGTCAGCGCTGACAGGTTGGCTCCATTGGTCAGTTTGCTGTCAAAATCCAGTTAGACGGAAAATCAGCGCGCTCCGTTTTCATTACCCCAATGTCGGCACGTTTTTAAAAAATTAGTACAATCGGTACTGACCCGTTAGTGCTGCCCCAGTTGTGGTAGTTTTTTGTAATTTCGTCCGTTATATTATTGATGGGTCGTCAAACAGAGTTGGATGCCACGATGCGCGTCCGACCACTGGACTCCCTGCTCATGCAGCAAAATCTCGCAAAGTGTTTCGTTTTCTCCCAAGTCATTTGCAACCCGCACAATGTGGACACGTAGTACCGCCGGGTCAAACCTAACTTGACATCGAAGCCGCACTCGGACTTTTTCACCATGGGTACCGTGCGCGACTTGAAAAATTCCATGCGAGGGCACACTTGGCGAGGTCGCACGATCGACTAGCTTCAACATAAGCGAAAAACAAAACAAGTGACAAACGCGCACAAATAAAAAAAAACACCAAAGAAAATGGGCTAGAAATTCATCAAAAGCGTTGCAAAGGCGCATAAAATGCCACCCAACAAAGTCATAATACTTGTTCCTGACAAAAAATCCTCGCCCGTAGGCAGGTTAACCTAACTACTCATAATTTTCTCTCCTCTTTGTAAGCAGGAGAAGGCAATCATGACACGGGGGCTGGCGGTGCTGCGGATGTAGACGCCGGCTCCTTGTCCGCCACCTCGCCCAGGGTGTTGCCTAGGACCACCTCGTCGAAGATGAAGTCTGGTGGAAGACCATCTTGGCAACGCGGCAGGCGTACGGCGCAATGGAGGCGCACACCTCCCCGAGGTCGATATCCTTGCCGTCATTGTCAGTCGGGATGCTAGCCATGATCTTCTCGAGGTTCGTCTGCCTATAGCGCCCTCGCACAAGGCCAAGGGCCAAGCAAGCGCCCGCTCAGGCCGACGAGTCCCTCGCCCAGGTGATCACCTGTGGCATCAGCTGCAACACCCGCAACACCCGGCTGATCGTGGCTAAGACGCATTACTTGGGCGACAGCTGGTTGACCACTGCGTTGGTCAACTCGCGCAAAACGCGGACAAAGATCCCCAGCCGGCAGATATGCTCCGGCGCCGTCAGACTGCCCACGTCATCGCCTAGCTTCAACAACAAAAGTTGAAGTTTCAAGAAAAAATAGAAGATATACTCGTCACACAAACGCAGAAGTGCGGGACATCTACGGCTTACCCCAGACTTCGACGGCCAAGTCGGCAAGAGGACCCGCCAGCTCCTTCATCTCGCCCTCGTGGTCGACGGCTTTCTTCTCGAGTTTCTCGAGATCCTCGACGTACCCCATGGTCGCCGTGGACACAGCCTCCTCCGCCTGCTCCTTCTCCTTGCCGAGTCGCACGCAGGAAGCCTGCACCGCCTCGAACGCTTCGGCGTGGCGGCGTTCTTGGGAAGCCAGGGCCTGCTCGTGCCCCGTGACAGAGATGAAGACCTCTCACGCCTTCACCAACTCGGCGCTCAGACGCCGGGTGTCCTGCTGCTCGGCCTCAAAGAGATGACCCAAGTCCTGCAAAAACAAGCAACACATACAAATTAGAACACCGATGACTTATGACTTACTTATAGAACAACTGACGAACTCGGGGGCTGCACCTCGATCGTCGATTTGCAGTTAGCTTCCTATACTACATCCAGATGTTTCTAAAGACCAGAGCCGCAAACATACGATGACTTGGGCCTTGGGGGCTACAGATATGCTAAGGACGCGGCATGAAGAGGAAAAATCCACATACCTGGTGCACGTCCATCGCAGCTTGGATGGCCGTCCGGAAGTCGGGCATGGCCACGCTCCCTCCTAGAGCGGAACTTGGGGGCTGGGCCGCCTGCCCAGCCGAAGGTGCCACTGCAGCCGCAACACGAGTGGAAGTCGTCATCAGCGCCATCTCTGGCGCCACAGGTGCATCACTCGTGCCAGCCGGCGCGACCTCCTCGATGGTGGCCTCCGCAGGAGGCGGAGTCATCAGAGCCCTATCACCATCGCTGGGCTGTTGGCAAGGAGTCACCTCCCTCCTGGCTCGCGTGCCGGCTGATACGTCCAAAATGTATCTACTTTCCCGAACACTTTTGCTGTTATTTTACCTCTAATTTGTGTGTTTTGAATGCAAGTAACATGGACTAACGCTGTTTTCAGCAGAATTGCCTTAATGTCTTGTTTTTATGCAGAAAGTCAAGTTTCGAGAAAATCCCCGGAAAAATATACAGAAGCTCCTATTTTTCTAGAAGTCACCGTGTGACAGAAGATGAGAAGGAGGCGGGCCACGAGGGCCCCACGCCAAGGCACGGCGCGACCAGAGGTGGGCCCGCGCCGTGGGATGGCGTGGCCACCCAGGTCACCCCCTGGCGACCCCCTTCGACTACATAACTCCCTCTGACCTAAAAACCACGGGGGGTTCGATCACTTTTCCAGAAGACCTCCAGAACGCCACCGCCACCAAAAACCCTAATTCGGGGATCAAAAATTCCGTTCTGGCACTCTGCCGGAACAGGGAATTGGAGGAGATCATCGCCATCATCATCATCACCGACACCTCTCCATCAACCATCCATGATTCCCCCATCCATGAGTGAGTAATAGCCGCTGTAGGCTGAAGGGGATGGTAGGGATTGGATGAGATCATTCATGTAATAGATATCAGATTGTTAGGGCATGGTGCCTAGTATCCGTTGTTAGTACTTTTTGTCATTGTTGCAACTTGTTATGCTTAATGCTTGTCACTAGGGCCCGAGTGCCATGATTTCAGATCTGAACATGTTATTGTATCATGAGGATAATTATTGTTTTTTATCATATCTGCAAGTTGTATACACATATAATTGTTAGGAACTCGAGGCCCCAAAGTGACAGCAATTGGGACAACCGGAGGGGATGGCTGTACTGTGAGGATCACATGTGTTCACGGAGTGTTAATGATTTGCCCCAGTACTTTATTAAAAGGAGTACCTTAATTACCAGTAGTTTCCCTTGAGGCCCCACTTCAAACGGGCTGGTAGGACAGAAGATGTTGTGCAAATTTCTCATTGCGAGCACGTACAACTAAATATGGAACACATGCCTATGGTTGATTATTACTTGGATGCTTTATTATTATCTACCTGCAAATGCCCTATGTATGACTATTTCAAGAATTATTTTATTTATGCAACGCCCGTTCATCCATCCCTATGCCCACAGTATTTTAATCCTGCTGTCTACTGCAATCATACTACTGCCTTTATTTTACTGCTGCTATTATTTCACTACTGCTACTGCTATAAAACTGTTGCTACTGATAATCTTTCTCGAGCAAGTCTATTTCCAGATGCAGCTGAACTAACAATTCATCTGTTAAGGCTTATATATATTCTTTGGCTCCCCTTGTGTCTAATCAATAAATTTGGGTTTTACTTCCCTCAAAGACTGTTGTGATCCCCTATACTTGTGGGTCATCAAGACTATTTTGTGGCGCCGTTGCCGGGAGCATAGCTCTATTTATAAGCTCACGTGAGAGTGATATTGTTCGCTGCAATTTATTCATCATGGGTAAAGCTCGTGATGAGAAGGTCCGTATATTGCCATCCACTACAAGAAAAGGTACAACTCTGAGTACCTCTGCTGCTCTTGATTCACCGTCTGTTATGAATCAACTTATTACACCACCACAAGCTTCGCGTACTGCTACTTCTGCTGAATTTTAAAATACTTCTGATAATTTTGATGATGCTTCTGCTGTGCTCGATGAGAGTGGTTCATTAGGTCCTTTTCTAGATGCTACAATTGCTAACTCTAGACAAACTGAAAATGATGAAACACCTAATGGAAGTCCCATTACTCCTGTTAGTTCACCTGAGTCGAGAGAACGTACTAGTGATGATCTTGAGGAAACTTATGTTGAACTTGATGATGATTTTATTGATGACACATAAATTGTGACTCCTCTGAGGATGTTAATGCTATTAAAAATCTTCTTCAAAGATGTGCTGTCAATTATAAACTGTCTCCTGATGCTTGAGACGTCCATTTTGCATCACTATTTTATATCATAATTTACTGTTATTCATTGATATATTTCATATTTAGAGATGATACTTATGTTATTTTACCTATTTTGCATGTTTCATGACTATTGGAGGATTATTCACCGGAGTCAGGATTCTGCTGGAAAAAGCACCGTCAGGATACAATATTTCTGAAGATCAACAATTGAAGGAAATTATACAGAAGCTCCTATTTTGTCAGATGCCGGAGGGAGCCAAAAGGGGAGGCCAAGGTGGGCCACCATGGGCCCTCCCCACCCCATGGCGCGGCCCCCTAGGCTGGCGCGCCGCCATGTGGGGGTGAGCCCATGCCCACCTCAGCCGACGCCCCTTCGCGTACTTCACCCTGGAAACCCTAACACATGGGGGGATCATCGAGGAAATATTCCGCCGCCTCCACGAGGCGGAAAAACACCAGAGAGAGAAAAGCTCTCCGGCAGGGGAAATCTGCCGGGGAAATTCCTTCCCGGAGGGGGGAAATCATCGCCATCGTCACCGTCATCGAGCTAGACTTCATTGGGATCATCATCACCGTCATCTCCACTGGCGACACCGTCATCTCCCCGCTCCACTCCGTTCCGCTGTAACATCTAGGGTTGAATCTTGTGTATTTCATAGGGGAAACTTTCCCGGTGTTAATTACTCCTTGTGGTTGATGCTATTGAGTGAAACCGTTGAATTAAGGTTTATGTCCAGATTGTTATTCATCATTATATCACCTCTGATCATGATCCATATGATGTCTTGTGAGTAGTTCGTTTAGTTCTTGAGGACATGGGAGAAGTCTAAATGTTAGTAGTGAATTATGTTGAGTAATATTTAATGGTTTGATATTTAAGTTGTGGTGTTATTCTTCTAGTGGTGTCATGTGAACGTCGACTACATGACACTTCACCTTTATGGGCCTAGGGGAATGCATTGTGTATTCGTTTGCCAATTGTGGGGTTGCCGGAGTGACAGCAACCTGACCCCCATTGGTATATCGATGCATGAGGGATAGCAGGATCTCAGAGTTTAAGGCTGTGGTTAGATTTATCTTAATTACTTTCTTGTATTTGCGGATGCTTGCAAGGGGTATAATCACAAGTATGTATTAGTCCTAGGAAGGGTGGTGCATTAGCATAGGTTCACCCACACAACACTTATCAAAACAATGAAGATTAATCAACTATATGAAGCGAAAGCACTAGACTAAATTCCCGTGTGTCCTCAAGAACGTTTGGTCATCATAAGTAAACCAACCGGCTTGTCCTTTGCTGTAGAAAGGATTGGGCCACTTGCTGCAATTATTATTACTGCATTTTACTTACTTGTATTTTATTTATCTGCTATATCAAAAACCCCTAAAAACTTGTCTGTGAGTATTTACAGTGAATCCTTCATCGAAACTGCTTGTCAACACCTTCTGCTCCTCGTTGGGTTCGACACTCTTATTTATCGAAAGTACTACGATACACCCCCTATACTTGTGGGTCATCAAGACTATTTTCTGGCGCCGTTGCCGGGGAGTGAAGCGCTATTGGTAAGTGGAATTGGTAAGGAAACATCTACTGTACGTGCTGTTTTTATTTCTGCCTGCTGCTATATTTCATTATGGAGAGGTCTTCTCTTGAATTCCTATTTGGAAAATCTACTACTACTGCAAAGGTAGTAGACGAGGCGCCAGCTGAGCAGGTAATTCCATATAAAATACCTATGAAAATTATTGAACGTGTTACGAATAACCGCTATGGAGGGGATGGAACTGTCCATCCTGGAGATCATTTGCTGTTTTTACATGAATTATGCGAGTTGTTCAAGTGTGCAGGTATTTCTATGGATGAAGTTAAGAAGAAACTATTCTCTATATCACTGATGGGTAGAGCTGCAAAATGGTACAAACTGCTGAAAAATGGTCGTTCTCTTGGTTGTCCTCCAAGTGAAATTCACCAAGATCGAAATCTTATATATAATTTCTGGCCTCATGATGGAGAGAGTATTGCCCAAGCGTGGGGGAGATTGAAGTCATTAATGCTCAAATGTCCCATTCATGAGCTTCCTGGTAATGTCATTATTGATAATTTCTATGCAAGGCTCTCTTTTCAAGATAAAACCTTGCTAGATACTACTTGTTCTGGATCATTCACACACAACAAAGAAGAGTTTAAATGGGACCTTCTTGACCGGATTCAGGAGAACACTGAAGGATGGGAGAACGACAAAGGTAGAGAGTCAGGTATAAAGTATGATTATGAATGCATTAAAACTTTTATGGATACTGATAAATTTCGAAATATGAGTGCTGTTTATGGTCTTGACTCTCAAGTTGTTGCAAATTTTTATAAAGCTTTGCCTCTCATTTCGAATTGCCTAAGAAAAGTTTTAATAAATATCATGAACCTTATAAAGATAAAACTGATTTGCCTATAGGTAAAAGTATTGAAGTTAAAACAGTTGATCACATCCTTCCTGAAGCTTATATTGAAAAATTCCTTTTCCTGCTAAAGTGAAGGAACATTCTGTTATAACTAGTGTGGTTAACAAAAGTGCAAAGAAACCTATAGAACCTGATGAGCAAATAACTGTTGAACCTGCTGTAGCGATAATTAAAGACCTTGTAACTGAAAGTGTAGAAGATGGGCACATCATCTTCTGTGAAGATGCTTCTAATATTGTTTCACATCCTAGTAAATCTAGGAAAGCTAGTGTTCCTGTGCTTTCTGTTAGAATAGGTGATCATTGCTATTACGGTTTATGTGATATTGGTGCAAGTTCCAGTGCTATTCCTTATGAGCTTTACAGGGAAATCATGCATGAAATTGGTTCTTGTGAATTGAAGAGATTGATGTGGTTATTCGGCTAGCTAATAGAGAAACTATCTCTCCTATTGGTATTGTTCGAGATGTGGAAGTTGTATGTGGTAAGATTAAATATCCTGCTGACTTTTTGGTACTTGGTTCTGCTGCTAGTAAAACTTGTCCTATCATTTTTGGTAGACCCTTCTTGAATACTTGTGGTGCTATTATAGATTGTAGAAAGAGAAAATCTTGACTAAATTCGCTGGTGAATCTTATGAGTTTAATTTCTCTAAATTTGCCAAAACTCCTTATGAAACCGAATTGCCTAATGAGGATTTTAGAGTTGAACAACTTGCATCTATTGCTCTTGCTCCTAATGACCCTTTGCAGCAACATCTGGAGGATCATGAAAGTGAAGTCTTTAGGGAAGAGAGGAATGAGCTTGACGAAATTTTCTTTCGTCAACATATTCTTAAACATAATTTACCTGTTGAAGATTTAGGTACCACACCACCACCAAAGGAGGATCATGTTTTCGATTTGAAACCTTTACTGATAATCTTATATGCTTATATTGATGATAAGAAAACATATCCTGTTATTATTAGTTCTAAGCTTTCAGGTTTTGAAGAAGAAAGATTATTGGAAATATTGAGAAAACACCGAGGAGCTATTGGATACACTCTTGATGATTTAAAAGGGATTTCTCCCTCTATTTGCCAACACGCCATCAATATGGAAGATGATGCAAAGCCTGTTGTTGAACATCAACGTCGTCTAATTCCTAAAATGAAGGATGTGGTAAGAAATGAGGTCTTAAAACTCCTTGAAGCTGGTATTATATATCTATTGCTGATAGTAAATGGGTAAATCATCTGCATTGTGTTCCTAAGAAAGGAGGAATTACTGTTGTACCAAATGATAATGATGAGCTCATCCCTCAAAGAGTAGTTGTAGGATATAGAATGTGCATTGATTTTGGAAAGTTAATAAAGTTACTAAGAAAGATCATTACCCTTTACCTTTCATTGGTCAAATGTTAGAAAGATTGTCTAAGAATACTCATTTTTATTTTCTTGATGGTTATTCTGGATTTCGCAAATTGCTGTTAGAGCTAAAGATCAAGAGAAAACTACTTTCACTTGTCCTTATGGAACTTATGCTTATAGGCGTATGCCTTTCGGTTTATGTAATGCTCCTGCTACTTCTTAAAGATGCATGTGTAGCGTACCTGCACTTAAAATATGGCAAGGTACCTATGTATAGTGCAAACCCCTGGATCGTTTCATTTGCACACACAGTTTAAGATGTAGTATCACAACAAAGTATCATTATTACATCGAATGATCCAGACTTGGTAAAATATTCATTACAATTTGCATAGCATATAGCTAGCTTGATAGAGTAAAGCAGCGGAAATAATAATCTTCATGAAGTCCTCATCCTTTGCATGTGCCACAGGCGAAAACATGTTGGTTGCAGACTCGAAACCTTAACGAAACTCACTCGTCGTCAGAACAATCTGCAACAAAATAAAATTTTGCAACAGAGTGGGTCAGATACCATTGAAAATGGATCTGGCAAGTGACACTATGTGGACACTTAATGGAATAACTCTAATAACCTATATGCATATTTTGGCTGGTGGAGTTCAAGGCTATTTTGCATAAAAGCCAATTTTGCCTAACACCTTGTAAAACATTTTCTTCAAAAGTTGGAGACGATATGGTATAAGACCATAGTCTCATCTACCCTTGTTCACCATCAAGTTTTACTTTCGAAATTGGAATGATGAAGCCTCCGTTGAATCCTTGATCAGCTGCTCAAATTGTCCGTAACCGGGGACACGGCTAAGTACTTAGTTTTTAACTCTGCAGAGGTTGTGCACTTTCACCATTAGACCCAACAAACCCAAACTATCCTCAAGCACTCAATTCGTGCTAAGGAAAAGGAGAGACTTGAGACGAGACTTTTCAGAAGCATTTCCTCATCCCATGCCGCCTTGACCCGTTCCCATTCTAACCATCTACCACCACCTGTCAAGACGGGACGAGTCCACGCAACTTAATCCATCAAGTCAGAGCCCATATGACTAATGGTTGCACGGTAAGCAACTTCACTTAGAGAAAACCTTGGCCTCTTAATACCCTGGGTGGCAACCACAAGTGACCATCCCTTAGAGGTCACCCCTAAGAGATGACACTCAACCATTCCATCATCTTTTCATAACCAAATCCACCCAGGTGATAAACTACTTAGTAGAATTTAGCTTTAAGGAAAACACATTTGCATAGCATCCAATAATCTACTAAGTTATCAAAAGGGATTCTAGACACAACTAGAGTAAAGGTATGGTGGGTTTAGCATATAGCAATAATACTATCCAACACATGCATATAGAGAAATACACTAAATAATGTATATAAAAATACTTAGGAAAATTTCATGGGGGGTGTGCCACTTGCCTTGGCAAACAGAAGTACAGGTGTAGCAGTTGCAACCACCTTCGTCTCTCTTCGGAATTTCTAACAAGTCAAACAAACCACAAATAAACATACAATCATAAATGCAACACCTAGAAAAATATGATGTGCATGCGATGCAGGATGATATAAAGAGTTATGGAATGCAAGACAAGCAAAACAAAATAAGGAAGGAGACATAAACTAACTTAATCAAAAATGGCTAAGGCAAGGTCAAGGTTGAGTAAAATAAACTGGATAACACCACTTGAAAAGTTGTAAGACTACTCTATATCTTCACAATTTTGGTCTTTAATTAATCTTCAACTCCTTGGTAGCATAATTGATCTTCAATGGTCTTCATTGATCTCTGTCCAAGGTGAGAGATAGAAATTTGAAAGAAGAGAAGATAGAAAGAATGTAGTAGTTGGCCTTCCAAGCATCTTCAATTTCTTTGTAACTTTCACCTTGGTGTGTTGACTCCATTGAAAATGTGGACTTGATGGTTCTGCAGACTTGATTGTTGGTAGCATCAAGGTTGGTCTTGAATATAACTTAGTCACTATGAAGTCTAAGAGAAGAAGAAGTAAAGAGAATGGGAAGAAAGACTTAGAAATTGTAGCTGGTTGGTCTTTATGAACTTCCTCTTGATGTCTTCTAAGTCCTTTCTTCTTGGAGATGCTTCTGGAGTCTTGTTTTCATGCTAAGTCCTTCTTTGATTTCCACTAATTTCTAACTTAGTGGTTTTTTGACTAGGAGAGTCAAAAGAGCTAACATGCATCCTCCAAAATTCTAAGGAGGCAAGTCATGTGAAATTATAAAATAATACTAAGGACTTAATTATGCATGCCATGTTTATGTGAATGCTCTAAGGAAAAGCAAGCAAACAAGATGTTCCAAAAATAAGGACCAAAGAGGTCAAACAATAAATCCAAATAATTTCTAAGGAAAAGTAAACAAAACATAGTTGCTAAATTTTCTAAGGAAAATACTTTAGAACAATAGTTGGTAAAATTTCTAAGGACTAACATTTGTCAGAGAAAGTACTTAGAATATTTTCTAAGGAAACAACTAAATTTTCAAGATGCTAAAATTTTCTAAGGACAAGATCTAGTATTAATAAGACGTTGAAAATTTCTAAGGAAAAGTGTTGTCACAATTTTGTTAAATATTTTCTAAGGCAGAAAATTACTTTGTTTGGAGAGGCATATTATTTCTAAGTACTTTTGTAACTAAAGTGATCAAAATATGACTAAGTCATTTTATTAGTCGAAAATATGAAGAAAATTAATTTTAATCAATTTTAATTATTAAAATACCACCTAAAAGCATTTAAAAACAAAATACATGCAAAAACATATAAAACACTTCTACAAAAAATACTAGAGCAATTCTACGGCCATAACTTAGACAAACAAAATTAATGCAAAAGAGTTTGCTCAAAAATCAATTTTTATAATTAAGTTATAGCCAAAATATCAATTAAACCACTTTTTAAAAATTGTCTAAATTAATTTCGTCGAAACCTCAAACTAAGCATATAGAAAGTTTCTACACATTATAAGCTTTCCAAAAATATAAATTTCATAAATTTTGGATAAACGAGTAAAAATTAATAATGAATCTAATTTGCAGGGACCTATTCGTGATACGCAGGGGCTAAACGGTGAAGAAAAACAGAGAAAGATCCTCGCACTGGAGTCCCTGGGCGATGTGTCCTCTTCTGGTTGGTGCGCTTCTCTTCGCGGGCAGATGCGGGCGGACGGGTTGCGGCACGGATGGACGTGGACGGATGCGGGCGAGGCGGACGGCTTGACGACGTGGCCTCTTCTCATTGGAGCATAGCCCTTCGCGTCAAGTTCTAATCTACACCGCATAAAATCGATCCAACGGCCTAGATCTACAAGACCAAAAGGTCATCGGCGCTTCCGCCGGAGTTTCGCCGGAAACCTAGTTCCTGCGGCGGCGCCATGGCCGGCGAGCGCGGGAGAGAGATGGGAGGCGAGGTTCATACCACGGGGTGCAGGAGGTCAAGGCGAGCTTGATGGCGAGGTCGGGGTCGCGGGCGTGCTCTGCTTCTTCCTCTAGTGCTCGCTGGAGTAGAGGACAGCGGCGGCAACCTTCGGTCGAGGACGGACGCGTCGGTTTCGCTACGAAATAAAATACAGCAAAATTTCAGAAGATGCGCTAGGAGGAGAGAAAGAGGATGGAGCAGAGAGGATGGCTCGGGGTCGACCATGTTCGCCGGAATTTGCAAAACACGACGGCGGCAGTGGCGGCACGGTGGGGATCAATGCGAGCAGCCTGGGGGCGTATTCGCTAGGGTTTTGGGGGCAAACGAGAGAGGGGTTCGGGTGGGTTTATATGGGGGAGGAGGGAGCAGATAAATCTCGTTTAAACGAACGAATTCGATCCGGATTGTGAGCTAGGGTTCGGTGCGATTTCTTGCGGGAGAGGAAGATGACGATGACGTCACTGCTTGCGTCACGTGCGGGGCCCGCGTGGAAGTGAGAGAAGAGATGGGGGCCGAAGCTGGGCTACTGTCCATCGCACGCGCGTTAGGTAGGACATGGGCTTGGCCCATTTAGCTAGGCTTCGTATTTTTTGTTCAAATTTTTTTCTTTTCTTTTCTTAAAACTTTTATATCTTTTTAAATACAAAACCAATAAAGGTCAAACCAATTTCTATAGTTTTGTAAAAACCAACTCTTTAATTTGAAAACCTCAAATACATTTCCCAAAACATTTTGTCAACTAAATTTTTGAAATGTGTTTAAATGAGTTTTGGACATTAATATCATTTGAAACTATAGGGTTTTATAAATTCCTTTCGAAATTATATTTTAAACCAAAGCAAAAATGAGTAATAGTATTACATATCACTTAAAAGATAATTTGCTTAAAACTCGTTTTGTTTAAAAGGGGTTTGATAATACATAATTAATTCAAAACTCATTTTAAGATCCAAATAAATATTTTCTTTCTAAAGCAAAAACTATAAATTTGAAAATAGAGAATAGGTAAGAAATAGAATAATTCTCAATACAAACAAACTATTCACACAAAACACACTTTTCTATTTAGAAATCATTTTGATTTCCAAACTAGGTTTTTGATAAATAAACAATATGACACTTGATGCCAATAGGTTTTAAAACAAATCAAAGGTGGCTTATGTAAAACTTAAATACCACAAGATAAGCATTTGCAAAAATATATTTCAACAAATACAACCAATCACAAGCAAACATTAAAAGAACAATATATAAAAGTCAAAAGAAAATTGGAGCATAATTGCTCTACTAATATATTTTCTTAAATATGTTTTCAAGTGGAAATTTCTTTCCCACTTTTGAAATAACCAATTGCAAACAATGCTATATGATGATGAATGCATGCATGAATTTTCTTTTCAAAGCGAAATACATAATAGTTTTCGAAAGTTTTAAATTTTTCTGATTTTTCAACTTTTGAAAAACCTGGGATGTTACATACTACCACCCTTAAAAGGAATCTCGTCCCGAGATTCGGGAAGGCTAGCAAAAGGTTGTGACTGGGATAACTCGGTGGGCTACCACCCTTAAAAGAAAATTGTGTTGGCAGTCAAACTTCAAACTGTAAACTTGATTGATAACGTACCATTCTCCAAGCTAGGTTCCTCAATCACTTCTTCCACATTGGTGTGGTTCATATATCCTTTACCAAAAGGCTTTGTCTTAGCAACATCTTCGGTCTTCATCTTAGCTGGGCATTTATTGGCGTAATGACCCATGTTCTTGCATTTGAAGCACATCACCTTGCTGATGTCTTTCTGGGGAGGGTTGTTCTGGAGTTTATTTCTGGGCACTTATTGGCATAATGGCCCTTATTATTGCACTTAAAGCAGAGCACTTGGCTGATATCTTTCTTGAGTTCTGGATTTGGGCGATGCTGTCCATTGTTATGGTTATGGTCATCATGTCCATTTCCCTTCCGGTCTCCATTGCTTCCTTTGGATCCACCATTGCGATCAGGATGTTTGAGATGACTCCCTTTATTATGGTGTTTACCCTGTTTGTGGCTATGGTTCACCTCAGGAGTATGGTGTCTTTTGAATGAAGGCTCAGAATGATGTTTGTTGATACTTAGCTTTCTCTTCAGATTTCCAGTCTTCCTGATATCATCCTCCAGTATGAGTGCTTGGTCCAGTAAGGCCTGATACTCCAAGCGTGTGTGACTGTGAAAGGGACTTTCATCTCATCACATAGTCTCTTGAGAAAACTTTCCTCCCTCTCTTCCTCGATAATTATGCCTTCAGGGGCATAACGAGACAGTGCATAGAAATCATCTCTATACTCCTTGAGCGTCCTGTCCCCTTGCCTCAGGTTTAGGAACTCTTCTTGCTTCATGTTCCACATGTCCGGGGAACTGTAAACACTACAAAACCCTTCCTTGAACTCTTTCCAGGTTAAAGTATCACATGTGTGAGTGCTATGATAAGTTCTCCACCATTTAGCCGCAAGTCCTTCCAAGAAATAAGATGCAAAACTCACTTTCTCTGTGTCGGTGCACTCACAAAGTATCAGATCCTTCTCTATTGATCGTAGCCAGTCGGTTGCCATAATTGGATCATTTGTAGGGTGGAACGTGTTGGGTTCAAGACTTAAAATTTGACAAGTCTATCTGTTTGGGTTAGGGGTGGTGGTGGTTCACTTTGATTTGCTTTGATCTGAGTCATCATGGTCATCAGCTGGGCGTGTGTTGCCATCATCTTCTGTAACATGGCTTCAATGTTGTTGTTGTTGGTGTTGTTGTTGTCTTCAGGTGCACTCTGGGTAGACATCTGTGGGTTTTGGAATAGATAAGTACAAGATAGACAGATTCTAAGGGAAATATTTCTACCCATACAAGCATTTCGACACAAGCAACCACACAATATAAAACTCACAAACTTTTGAGAAAAACAAAATAGTCGTTTTTGGATCGAAGTATACTAAGGATATGGAGAAACAATATAATAGTACTGCCATACCACAATTTGATAGGTCAATACATCAACATGGTTTCTTTATTCTAATACATAAGGGGGTCTAGTCTATCTCCTTCTTGAGTGCATCGAGTTCCTCCTCTATTTCCTTGAGTTCATCAAGGTATTTCTGAGTGTTGTGGAGTCTAAATCGAAGTCTTCTTCCAAGGTTCTCGATGGCCTCCCATGCTGCACTTCTTGCGGAATCAAAGAATGATGTTCGAATTATTGGGTTTGTGAACATGCAGCAACCTTCGGTCTTTTGGTCATCGTCTTTGTTCTTGTATAGATGGAGTTGCACCCACCAGTACTCTTGACCTTCACCCATGAAAGGAAAACCTTTGTAGACTGCAGCTCCTTCAAGTCCCATCCTCAACATGAGGTCCTTCAAAGCTTTTGGAAACTCAGTCTCACATTCCAAGGTCATGGTCATTGCTGGACCTTTCTTGAGTGATTCCAGAGGGGGACATCTATAAATAAGAGAAGGCATTTAGATCACGAATAGTTAAGAAGTTACAAGAATGATATCAAAAAGTTTTAGACAAAGAGCAAATAAATTTTGTCCTATGGGCTTTCTTATTTCTAACCAGACTTAGGGTTTCGAACCTACAGGCAACACAGTGCTCTGATACCATCTGTAGCGTACCTGCACTTAAAATATGGCAAGGTACCTGTGTATAGTGCAAACCCCTGGATCGTTTCATTTGCACACACAGTTTAAGATGTAGTATCACAACAAAGTATCATTATTACATCGAATGATCCAGACTTGGTAAAATATTCATTACAACTTGCATAGCATATAGCTAGCTTGAAAGAGTAAAGCAGCGGAAATAATAATCTTCATGGAGTCCTCATCCTTTGCATGTGCCACAGGCGAAAACATGTTGGTTGCAGACTCGAAACCTTAACGAAACTCACTCGTCGTCAGAACAATCTGCAACAAAATAAAATTTTGCAACAGAGTGGGTCAGATACCATTAAAAATGGATCTGGCAAGTGACACTATGTGGACACTTAATGGAATAACTCTATAGCCTATATGCATATTTGGCTGGTGGAGTTCAAGGCTATTTTGCATAAAAGCCAATTTTGCCTAACACTTTGTAAAACATTTTCTTCAAAAGTTGGAGACGATATGGTATAAGACCATAGTCTCATCTACCCTTGTTCACCATCAAGTTTTACTTTCGAAATTGGAATGATGAAGCCTCCGTTGAATCCTTGATCAGCTGCTCAAATTGTCCGTAACCGGGGACACGGCTAAGTACTTAGTTTTTAACTCTGCAGAGGTTGTGCACTTTCACCATTAGACCCAACAAACCCAAACTATCCTCAAGCACTCAATTGTGCTAAGGAAAAGGAGAGAGTTGAGACGAGACTTTTCAGAAGCATTTCCTCATCCCATGCCGCCTTGACCCGTTCCCATTCTAACCATCTACCACCACCTGTCAAGACGGGACGAGTCCACGCAACTTAATCCATCAAGTCAGAGCCCATATGACTAATGGTTGCACGGTAAGCAACTTCACTTAGAGAAAACCTTGGCCCCTTAATACCCTGGGTGGCAACCACAAGTGACCATCCCTTAGAGGTCACCCCTAAGAGATGACACTCAACCATTCCATCATCTTTTCATAACCAAGTCCACCCAGGTGATAAATTACTTAGTAGAATTTAGCTTTAAGGAAAACACATTTGCATAGCATCCAATAATCTACTAAGTTATCAAAAGGGATTCTAGACACAACTAGAGTAAAGGTATGGTGGGTTTAGCATATAGCAATAATACTATCCAACACATGCATATAGAGAAATACACTAAATAATGTATATAAAAATACTTAGGAAAATTTCATGGGGGTGTGCCACTTGCCTTGGCAAACAGAAGTACAGGTGTAGCAGTTGCAACCACCTTCGTCTCTCTTCGGAATTTCTAACAAGTCAAACAAACCACAAATAAACATACAATCATAAATGCAACACTTAGAAAAATATGATGTGCATGCGATGCAGGATGATACAAAGAGTTATGGTATGCAAGACAAGCAAAACAAAATAAGGAAGGAGACATAAACTAACTTAATCAAAAATGGCTAAGGCAAGGTCAAGGTTGAGTAAAATAAACTGGATAACACCACTTGAAAAGTTGTAAGGCTACTCTATATCTTCACAATTTTGGTCTTTAATTAATCTTCAACTCCTTGGTAGCATAATTGATCTTCAATGGTCTTCATTGATCTCTGTCCAAGGTGAGAGATAGAAATTGAAAGAAGAGAAGATAGAAAGAATGTAGTAGTTGGCCTTCCAAGCATCTTCAATTTCTTTGTAACTTTCTCCTTGGTGTGTTGACTCCATTGAAAATGTGGACTTGATGGTTCTGCAGACTTGATTGTTGGTAGCATCAAGGTTGGTCTTGAATATAACTTAGTCACTATGAAGTCTAAGAGAAGAAGAAGTAAAGAGAATGGGAAGAAAGACTTAGAAATTGTAGCTGGTTGGTCTTTATGAACTTCCTCTTGATGTCTTCTAAGTCCTTTCTTCTTGGAGATGCTTCTGGAGTCTTGTTTTCATGCTAAGTCCTTCTTTGATTTCCACTAATTTCTAACTTAGTGGTTTTTTGACTAGGAGAGTCAAAAGAGCTAACATGCA
The DNA here is from genome assembly GCA_947311845.1 of Poa pratensis. Classification (NCBI taxonomy): domain Eukaryota; kingdom Viridiplantae; phylum Streptophyta; class Magnoliopsida; order Poales; family Poaceae; genus Poa; species Poa pratensis. Next base: position 59,363,130 of record CAMZMU010000027.1, on the reverse strand, counting down.
TCCTCCAAAATTCTAAGGAGGCAAGTCATGTGAAATTATAAAATAATACTAAGGACTTAATTATGCATGCCATGTTTATGTGAATGCTCTAAGGAAAAGCAAGCAAACAAGATGTTCCAAAAATAAGGACCAAAGAGGTCAAACAATAAATCCAAATAATTTCTAAGGAAAAGTAAACAAAACATAGTTGCTAAATTTTCTAAGGAAAATACTTTAGAACAATAGTTGGTAAAATTTCTAAGGACTAACATTTGTCATAGAAAGTACTTAGAATATTTTCTAAGGAAACAACTAAATTTTCAAGATGCTAAAATTTTCTAAGGACAAGATCTAGTATTAATAAGACGTTGAAAATTTCTAAGGAAAAGTGTTGTCACAATTTTGTTAAATATTTTCTAAGGCAGAAAATTACTTTGTTTGGAGAGGTATATTATTTCTAATTACTTTTGTAACTAAAGTGATCAAAATATGACTAAGTCATTTTATTAGTCGAAAATATGAAGAAAATTAATTTTAATCAATTTTAATTATTAAAATACCACCTAAAAGCATTTAAAAACAAAATACATGCAAAAACATAGAAAAACACTTCTACAAAAAATACTATAGCAATTCTACGGCCATAACTTAGACAAACAAAATTAATGCAAAAGAGTTTGCTCAAAAATCAATTTTTATAATTAAGTTATAGCCAAAATATCAATTAAACCACTTTTTAAAAATGTCTAAATTAATTTCGTCGAAACCTCAAACTAAGCATATAGAAAGTTTCTACACATTATAAGCTTTCCAAAAATATAAATTTCATAAATTTTGGATAAACGAGTAAAAATTAATAATGAATCTAATTTGCAGGGACCTATTCGTGATACGCAGGGGCTAAACGGTGAAGAAAAACAGAGAAAGATCCTCGCACTGGAGTCCCTGGGCGACGTGTCCTCTTCTGGTTGGTGCGCTTCTCTTCGCGGGCAGATGCGGGCGGACGGGTTGCGGCGCGGACGGACGTGGACGATGCGGGCGAGGCGGACGGCTTGACGACGTGGCCTCTTCTCATTGGAGCATACCCCTTCGCGTCAAGTTCTAATCTACACCGCATAAAATCGATCCAATGGCCTAGATCTACAAGACCAAAAGGTCATCGGCGCTTCCGCCGGAGTTTCGCCGGAAACCTAGTTCCTGCGGCGGCGCCATGGCCGGCGAGCGCGCGAGAGAGATATGGGAGGCGAGGTTCATACCACGGGGTGCAGGAGGTCAAGGCGAGCTTGATGGCGAGGTCGGGGTCGCGGGTGTGCTCTGCTTCTTCTCTAGTGCTCGCTGGAGTAGAGGACGGCGGCGGCAACCTTCGGTCGAGGACGGACGCGTCGGTTTCGCTGCGAAATAAAATACAGCAAAATTTCAGAAGATGCGCTAGGAGGAGAGAAAGAGGATGGAGCAGAGAGGATGGCTCGGGGTCGACCACGTTCGCCGGAATTTGCAAAACACGGCGGCGGCAGTGGCGGCACGGTGGGGATCAATGCGAGCAGCCTGGGGGCGTATTCGCTAGGGTTTTGGGGGCAAACGAGAGAGGGGTTTGGGTGGGTTTATATGGGGGAGGAGGGAGCAGATAAATCTCGTTTAAACGAACGAATTCGATCCAGATTGTGAGCTAGGGTTCGGTGCGATTTCTTGCGGGAGAGGAAGATGACGATGACGTCACTGCTTGCGTCACGTGCGGGGCCCGCGTGGAAGTGAGAGAAGAGATGGGGGCCGAAGCTGGGCTACTGTCCGTCGCACGCGCGTTAGGTAGGACATGGGCTTGACCCATTTAGCTAGGCTTCGTATTTTTTTTGTTCAAAAGTTTTTCTTTTCTTTTCTTAAAACTTTTATATCTTTTTAAATACAAAACCAATAAAGGTCAAACCAATTTCTATAGTTTTGTAAAAACCAACTCTTCAATTTGAAAACCTCAAATAACATTTCCCAAAACATTTTGTCAACTAAATTTTTGAAATGTGTTTAAATGAGTTTTGGACATTAATATCATTTGAAACTATAGGGTTTTATAAATTCCTTTCGAAATTATATTTTAAACCAAAGCAAAACATGAGTAATAGTATTACATATCACTTAAAAGATAATTTGCTTAAAACTCGTTTTGTTTAAAAGGGGTTTGATAATACATAATTAATTCAAAACTCATTTTAAGATCCAAATAAATATTTTCTTTCTAAAGCAAAAACTATAAATTTGAAAATAGAGAATAGGTAAGCAATAGAATAATTCTCAATACAAACAAACTATTCACACAAAACACACTTTTCTATTTAGAAATCATTTTGATTTCCAAACTAGGTTTTTGATAAATAAACAATATGACACTTGATGCCAATAGGTTTTAAAACAAATCAAAGGTGGCTTATGTAAAACTTAAATACCACAAGATAAGCATTTGCAAAAATATATTTCAACAAATACAACCAATCACAAGCAAACATTAAAAGAATAATATATAAAAGTCAAAAGAAAATTGGAGCATAATTGCTCTACTAATATATTTTCTTAAATATGTTTTCAAGTGGAAATTTCTGTCCCACTTTTGAAATAACCAATTGCAAACAATGCTATATGATGATGAATGCATGCATGAATTTTCTTTTCAAAGCGAAATACATAATAGTTTTTGAAAGTTTTAAATTTTTCTGATTTTTCAACTTTTGAAAAACCTGGGATGTTACAGCATGTCTGCTATTTTTCATGGCTTTTGTGAAAAGATTGTAGAGGTATTCATGGACGATTTTTCCGTCTATGGGAATTCTTTTGATAACTGTTTGCGAAACCTTGATAAAGTTTTGCAGAGATGTGAGGAAACTAACCTTGTTCTTAATTGGGAGAAATGCCACTTTATGGTTAATGAAGGAACTGTTCTGGGACATAAAATTTCTGAAAGAGGCATTGAAGTTGATAGAGCTAAAGTTGAAGCAATTGAGAAAATGCCCTATCCCAGGGATGTCAAAGGTATTCATAGTATTCTTGGTCATGCTGGTTTCTATAGAAGGTTTATTAAAGATTTCTCTAAAATTTCAAAGCCTCTTACTAATCTTCTTCAAAAAGATGTACCTTTTGTTTTTGATGATGATTGTAAGGAAGCTTTTGAAACTTTGAAAAAGGCTTTAATTACTGCTCCTGTAGTTGAACCACCTGATTGGAATTTAGCTTTTGAAATTATGTGTGATGCTAGTGATTTTGCTGTAGGTGCTGTTCTTGGACAGCGAGTAGATAAGAAGTTGAATGTTATTCATTATGCTAGTAAGACTCTTGATTCTGCTCAAAGAAATTATGCTACTACTGAAAAAGAGTTCTTAGCTGTAGTTTTTGCTTGTGACAAGTTTAGACCTTATGTTGTTGATTCAAAAGTCACTATTCATACTGATCATGCTGCCATTAAGTACCTTATGGAAAAGAAAGACGCTAAGCCAAGGCTTATTAGATGGGTGCTACTTTTATAAGAATTCGATTTGCATATTGTAGATAGGAAAGGTGCTGATAATCCTGTTGCTGATAATTTGTCTAGATTGGAAAATATTGCTTATGATCCCATACGTGTTAATGATAGTTTTCCAAATGAACAATTGGCTGCAATAAAGGTGAACTCGCGAGATAGTCCTTGGTATGCTGATTATGCTAACTTTATTGTCTCCAAGTACTTGCCTCCAACCTTTTCAGCTCAGCAAAGAAGGAAATTTCTTTTATGACTTGAGACATTATTTTTGGGATGACCCACACTTATATAAAGAAGGAGTGGATGGTATTATGCGAAGATGTGTTCCCGAATATGAACAACAAGAGATATTGAGAAAATGTCATGGTAGTGCTTATGGAGGACATCACGCTGGAGATAGAACTGCACAAAAAGTTCTACAGTCAGGTTTTTATTGGCCAACTCTCTTTAAAGATGCAAGGAAATTTATTTTATCTTGTGATGAATGTTAAAGAGTTGGTAATATCTCTAGACGCAATGAAATGCCTATGAATTATTCTCTTATTATTGAACCATTTGATTGTTGGGGATTCGACTTCATGAGTCCTTTCCCTCCTTCAGAAGGTAATACTCATATACTTGTTGCTGTTGATTATGTTACTAAGTGGGTAGAAGCCATACTACAAAATGTGCTGATGGCAAGACCTCTTTAAAAATGCTTTTAGATATTATTTTCCCTAGGTTTGGAGTACCTAGATATCTTACGACTGATGGAGGTTCTCATTTTATTCATGGTGGTTTTAGAAAGACCCTTGCCAAATATGGTGTTAATCATAGAATTGCTTCAGCTTATCATCCTCAAACTAGTGGGCAAGTAGAATTATCAAATAGAGAAATTAAATATATCTTGGAAAAGACTGTTAACAAATCTAGAAAAAATTGGGCTGGTAAGTTAAATGATGCTTTATGGGCTTATAGAACTGCTTATAAAAATCCTATGGGTATGTCTCCTTATAAAATGGTTTATGGAAAAACTTGTCACTTGCCTTTAGAATTAGAGCACAAAGTGTAGCGACCTCACCTTTTACTAAAGGTGTTGAGATCCCTGTGTTAATGTGCTAGTCCCTGGATCAAATGCTAGCACCACAGTTCAAGATGAATACCATGCAAAAGTGTCAAATACTTTATTAAATCGCATGATCCAGAATTACATAAACCATTACAACTTGCATAGCCCAAGGCTAGCATTATTCAAAGTTCAGCACAGCGGAATAAAAGCAGCAATGAGCCTCCATCATCTTCATGCACCACGGGCAAGGCGTGTTGTTTGTAGACTCGAACCCTAACGAAATCTATCTCATCGTCTGACGAACCTGTAACGGTGAGTTACAGCCCAAATTTGTTGGGTCAGCACAATTGAATTGTGGTGGCAAGTGACACATATGTGGTTATAAATGGCAAGAATATGTCTACATGCATATCTGGTCGGTGGAGTTCAAGGCTGATTTGCATAAAGCCAGTTGTGTCCTACATTTTTAAAAGACATTTTCATCTTAAACAAAGAGTACCACTGATAGACATCAATGAACTCCCAAACCCTTGTTCACCCATCAAGTTTTATTATGAAATTAGAATGAAGAGATTCTCAGTTGACATCCTTGTTTAGCGACTCAAAATGTCCGTTACCGGGGACACGGCTAAGATCTTAGTTTTATACTCTCGAGAGTTTGTGCACTTTCACCATTAGACCCAATCAACCCAAACTATCCTCTACACTCATTTAGTGAGGAGGAAAAGGAGAAGATCGAGACGAGACTTTTCAGAAGTAATCCCCCAAATCACCTGTGGACCCGTACCAACCTACACCCTCTACATCTGCTGGTCACGACGGATTCAGGTTCATACGACATACTCCACCAAGACAGAGCCCATATGACTAATGGTTGCATGGTAAGCAACTAGACGCAGTGTAACATCAAATCTCAAAGCCCTGGGTGGCATACCACAAGTGAGCGTAAACAAGACAGCCATAGAAATGACCCATGAATAGCCACTCCACTCACATCATCCTCTAACAAACCAATCCACCCAGGCGGTAAATTAATTTAGTGGATTTTTCACTTATCACATCTACAATAAAACAATCATTTTTGCAGCATGTACTTCCACTAAATTATAATAGGTCACTACCAAGGTGGTCATATGGCTATCCTAAATGGTTCGCATAGCATAATATAATAGTAAAAATCTTGTCATGCATACTACTGAAAATACTAAAATGCAATAATTAAAATAGTAGGTCTTTTATGGTATCACTTGCCTTCGAAGTCGTTCGTGTTGGCGCAGCACTCACAATACGTTCTGCACTCTTCACAATCTATTCAAACAATAAGCACAAATTCAATACAACATACAAATGGCATTACAAAAATTATGTATGCATGATAAAATGCAGAGGTGACGCATCTTTAAGTCAAGCAATAAATATTATATTTGGTTCTCTGATATGTACAATATGCATGATGCTCATGACCAAATTTTAATATGTTTAGCAAAAACAACAATTGTGAGTAGCTAAAACACTAATTTTAAACATCTGTAAATAACAAAAATATGCATGATGCAAACGTGCTATTTTATTTTCCCACTGCACTCTACATAAATTTTTGAACATTTTGATATAAAGAACACAAATTTTGGACGAGTAAAACTTAAGATATGTATTTTACAAGTTTGGATTATTTTCTGGAATTTTATCAAATTCGTGGAAAAACCAGTTGACTGGGTTGACCCAGCTGGCGATGTGGCGCTGACTGTGCAGCTGATGCTACTGCCACGCGGCGGCGTATGATTCGCCCGTACCCCTTCATCTAAAGGTTCTAATCCGGACTCTTGATCGTCGATCCGACGGCCTGAGAGGAATTCCTCCTAGACGTGCTTGTGCTCACCGGAGAAGACGACTATGGCGCCGAGCTGTGGCTTGGTTGCGGTCGTCGACAGTGTGCTGCTGCTCCTTCAAGATGAGAGACTGCGGGAATCGGCAGAGACAATCACGACGAACTCGATGACGGCCTCAGTGACGTCCCCGGCTGTTCCAAACGACGGCAGCGACTGCTCTCTGAGCTCCTGTACCGGCATCGCTCCGGCGACGATTACAAGCTTCCTGGTACACCGTTTCCAAAACAAAAACTTCAGGAAGGTGTGAAATAAATAGGGTAACAGGATGGACAAAGCAATAGAGGCTAGGGTTGTGCGAGGCGGCGGCGACAACCTTCGAAGCTCATCAATGGCGGCGGCGGCGGTGGATCGATTCCAGCCCAAAATTCGGGCAGCCTGGCGGCCGTAGTTTTGGGGAAGGTGGGGGAATAGATGCCTAGGGTTATGGGGTATAAATACCCGGAGTTTCATGGACAAGGAACAAGAGAAACGGAAGAGATTGAGAAATTTGTGGGCAGTTTTGAGTAACGTACATACTCTGCATTTCTGTTCATCTTCTTCCCAGGTACGTGTTGTAGGTGATGGTGAAAATGGGCTGGAGTTGTTGTTGGTCTGGTATTGGGCTGGCCCCTTCTTGGGCCGAGGCTGGCTGGTCCGATTCGTTTTTTTTATTGTTCTGTTTTTAATTGTTTGCACACAAACTTTAATTCAAACTTGAACCAAACTTTTTCAGAAAAAAATACGTAAGGATATGTTTTGAAAATCTCGTAATAAAGGGACCCTTTTTGAAGTACTTAGGCCACAAAATATAATTTAATAAAAATTGAAACCCCGTGTTGAGCTTATATATGCCCTTTAATGTAATTTCTAATTTAGGGTTTGATATTTGGAATTTAAATCCTAGAAATTTGTATTTTAAATGCATAAGTGACATGATGTTGATGAATGCATGCATGCTTTTCAAATTTTATTTTATCCCAAACAATAGTTTTAAATTTTTTGTCATTTTTAAACATTCCAAATTCTTGGGATGTTACAGACTACCACCCTTAAAAAGAATCTTGTCCCGAGATTCGAAGAGGATAGAACGAAAGATAGGTCTAGGCAACTAGGTTTAGAGCATATGGGTGGGCTACCACCCTTAAAAGAAACTTTTGTGGTCAGTCTAAAATTCTTGTCTTCCGCTCTTGTGTATTGCTTCATCGTCCTTAATTTCCTGGTATAACATTTACAAGCTCCTTGTGTGGGATTTGAGGTCCATCTCCATTTACCAGATGTGGGTGTCCTCAGCGACTTTATCTTCATAGCTGAAAGCTTCCAAGCAAACACTACACGACCCAACGATACTCTCACAGTAGGTCAAAACTTCCAGGTGTAGAGTTTCTTTCTTCAAGATGGCTAAGGTCCATCCTCACCGTGATTTCATACGTTTCAGCAACACTTGCCTAACATAGGGTAATTTATCTTACATTTCTATGGTTTAGGCTTATCATCGGCATCTCTCTTGTAGGTATGTCACTCAAGATTTACCATTCCTTATAGCAAAGCGAATGATATGAGTATTCGCCATGGGGGCCAATCCATGTCGCACTCACTCATTACCTTGTACTTAGTTTGATAAATCTCGCATTCTAACACTCGGTCAAACCTCACTTATCTCACAGAATGTTTCCAATCTGTAAGACAAACCTTACTAAAGTATCGGTCCTAAATACTATTAGGTTTGCGTAAGCACTTACACAACGTAAGCACAAAGATGTTGTATCTTCACGACTTCTCCTCCTTGATGTGATATACTTTCCATGTCGTCTTGTAAAACTTCAATTCCACATTTTTATCCCTTCTTGTTGGTTCACCTGTTGTATCCTAGGATACAACTGGCATGGAGCAAGGATGTGATTGTTCCTTCACATAAAAGAAGTAACCAAACTAGGAAGCATCACTCAGTTGGATGGCTTCTAAAATCATCGAGAACTGGTCATCACATACTTTTTGCCAAAAGTGTAAGGTATCTGGTTGGGTTTAGCATGGATGAGTAGAGATAAAAAGATACTAAGAAAGAATCCTACCCCAACAGAGCAGATCAAGACAATTCATCTTACAAACAACATCTAACAAACATCAAGAAACAAATAGTTCAAACACAAACAAACAAACTGGTATTGCCATACAACCTAAGTTGGTATGATCAATACACTATCACGATGTCGTTGTTCTAATTAAGTGGTGGTCTAGTCTATCTTCTTCTTGATGGATACAAAGAGGTAGGTCATCTAGAAGAAGAGACGATGTTTTTAGAAGATAGATAGTAGATGAGAGTACAAGAAAAAGATAAAATGAATTATATAATTATTTCAGAAAACGGAATAAAAATAGATTTTCAATCCTATGGTCAAAACTATTTCTATCCAAACCTAGGGTCTCAAACCTACAGGCAACACAGTGCTCTGATACCATCTGTAGCGACCTCACCTTTTACTAAAGGTGTTGAGATCCCTGTGTTAATGTGCTAGTCCCTGGATCAAATGCTAGCACCATAGTTCAAGATGAATACCATGCAAAAGTGTCAAATACTTTATTAAATCGCATGATCCAGAATTACATAAACCATTACAACTTGCATAGCCCAAGGCTAGCATTATTCAAAGTTCAGCACAGCGGAATAATAGTAGCAATGAGCCTCCATTATCTTCATGCGCCACAGGTAAGGCATGTTGGTTGTAGACTCGAACCCTAATGAAATCTCACTCATCGCTTGACGAACCTGCAACGGTGAGTTACAGCCCAAATTTGTTGGGTCAGCACAATTGAATTGTGGTGGCAAGTGACACTTATGTGGTTATAAATGGCAAGAATATGTCTACATGCATATCTGGCTGGTGGAGTTCAAGGCTGATTTGCATAAAGCCAGTTGTGTCCTATATTTTTAAAAGACATTTTCATCTTAAACAAAGAGTACCACTGATAGACATCAGTGAACTCCCAAACCCTTGTTCACCCATCAAGTTTTATTATGAAATTGGAATGAAGAGATTCTCAGTTGACATCCTTGTTTAGCCACTCAAAATGTCCGTTACCGGGGACACGGCTAAGATCTTAGTTTTATACTCTCGAGAGTTTGTGCACTTTCACCATTAGACCCAATCAACCCAAACTATCCTCTACACTCATTTAGTGTGGAGGAAAAGGAGAAGATCGAGACGAGACTTTTCAGAAGTAATCCCCCAAATCACCTGCGGACCGTACCAACCTACACCCTCTACATCTGCTGGTCACGACGGATTCAGGTTCATACGACATACTCCATCAAGACAGAGCCCATATGACTAATGGTTGCACGGTAAGCAACTAGACGTAGTGTAACATCAATTCTCAAAGCCCTGGGTGGCATACCACAAGTGAGCGTAAACAAGACAGCCATAGAAATGACCCATGAATAGCCACTCCACTCACATCATCCTCTAACAAACCAATCCACCCAGGCGGTAAATTAATTTAGTGGATTTTTCACTTATCACATCTACAATAAAACAATCATTTTTGCAGCATGTACTTCCACTAAATTATAATAGGTCACTACCAAGGTGGTCATATGGCTATCCTAAATGGTTCGCATAGCATAATATAATAGTAAAAATCTTGTCATGCATACTACTGAAAATACTAAAATGCAATAATTAAAATAGTAGGTCTTTTATGGTATCACTTGCCTTCGAAGTCGTTCGTGTTGGCGCAGCACTCACAATACGTTCTGCACTCTTCACAATCTATTCAAACAATAAGCACAAATTCAATACAACATACAAATGGCATTACAAAAATTATGTATGCATGATAAAATGCAGAGGTGACGCATCTTTAAGTCAAGCAATAAATATTATATTTGGTTCTCTGATATGTACAATATGCATGATGCTCATGACCAAATTTTAATATGTTTAGCAAAAACAACAATTGTGAGTAGCTAAAACACTAATTTTAAACATCTGTAAATAACAAAAATATGCATGATGCAAACGTGCTATTTTATTTTCCCACTGCACTCTACATAAATTTCTGAACATTTTGATATAAAGAACACAAATTTTGGACGAGTAAAACTTAAGATATGTATTTTACAAGTTTGGGTTATTTTCTGGAATTTTATCAAATTCGTGGAAAAACCAGTTGACTGGGTTGACCCAGCTGGCGACGTGGCGCTGCTGTGGCGCTGACTGTGCAGCTGATGCTACTGCCACGCGGCGGCGTATGATTCACCCGTACCCCTTCATCTAAAGGTTCTAATCCGGACTCTTGATCGTCGATCCGACGGCCTGAGAGGAATTCCTCCTGGACGTGCTTGTGCTCACCGGAGAAGACCACTATGGCGCCGAGCTGAGGCTTGGTTGCGGTCGTCGACAGTGTGCTGCTGCTCCTACAAGATGGGAGACTGCGGGAATCGGCAGAGATAATCACGACGAACTCGATGACGGCCTCAGCGACGTCCCCGGCTGATCCAAACGACGGCAGCGACTGCTCTCCGAGCTCCTGTACCGGCGTCGCTCCGGCGACGATTACAAGCTTCCTGGTACAGCGTTTCCAAAACAAAAACTTCAGGAAGATGTGAAATAAAGAGGGTAACAGGATGGACAAAGCAATAGAGGCTAGGGTTGTGCGAGGCGGCGGCGATAACCTTCGAAGCTCATCAATGGCAGCGGCGGCGGTGGATCGATTCCATCCCAAAATTCGGGCAGCCTGGCGGCCGTAGTTTTGGGAAGGTGGGGGAATAGATGCCTAGGGTTATGGGGTATAAATACCCGGAGTTTCGTGGACAAGGAACAAGAGAAACGGAAGAGATTGAGAAATTTGTGGGCAGTTTTGAGTAACGTACATACTCTGCATTTCTGTTCATCTTCTTCCCAGGTACGTGTTGTACGTGATGGTGAAAATGGGCTGGAGTTGTTGTTGGGCTGGTGTTGGGCTGGCCCCTTCTTCGGCCGAGGCTGGCTGGTCCGATTCGTTTTTTTTATTGTTCTGTTTTTAATTGTTTGCACACAAACTTTAATTCAAACTTGAACCAAACTTTTTCAGAAAAAATACGTAAGGATATGTTTTGAAAATCTCGTAGTAAAGGGACCCTTTTTGAAGTACTTAGGCCACAAAATATAATTTAATAAAAATCGAAACCCCGTGTTGAGCTTATATATGCCCTTTAATGTAATTTCTAATTTAGGGTTTGATATTTGGAATTTAAATCCTAGAAATTTGTATTTTAAATGCATAAGTGACATGATGTTGATGAATGCATGCATGCTTTTCAAATTTTATTTTATCCCAAACAATAGTTTTAAATTTTTTGTGATTTTTAAACATTCCAAATTCTTGGGATGTTACAGACTACCACACTTAAAAAGAATCTCGTCCCCGAGATTCGAAGAGGATAGAACGAAAGATAGGTCTGGGCAACTGGGTTTAGAGCATATGGGTGGGCTACCATGTAACATCCCAAATTTATAACACGGGTAAACACGACCCAAAATTCAGAACCAACAAAAACTTTTTGAATTACTTCACAAATGATTGTGTTTTCCCTTATCTTGTTCTGTTAACCTTGTGTAACTTGTTGGTTGTGATTGGTTGACTAGTAAATGTCAACTCAAGAAATCAAACTAAGTAAAAATATATTTACAACACTGGTGACCATGTTATGACAAGAATATATTCCATATATCTTTTCCATTCTTATGTTGGCCAAAAGTTTATTTCCACAATGATTTGGTTTTGGCAACAAATAAAATATCCTTTAAATTGAGACAGTAAAAGTATTTCCCAAAAATTTCATGCTTATAAAGTATGGAGAGCTATCTGTGATCTCCTATCCTTTCTTCCACCTTGACAATTCCAAATTCCTATTTTTAAAACTCCTATGTTTCAATTCAGTTTTAAAAGAAATACCAGTGGGAAATATATTACCTCACATATTTCTCCTGATCAGACCATTTTGAAAACTATTAAGTTATGGGTGGTTTATCCCTTAAACAACATCTTGTCATAATTGAGTGTGACCATTTTTACAAAGTAGCATTGTTAGTTATGGAAAAAGGTGTGTGATTTATTCTGGTGGTTTGAAGTGTGTGGTCTTGTTTGAGTTGTGGATATGGTTGTGTTGTAGGTATTTTGGTGCTATTGCTATTGCTGTGATTCTGCTGTTGTGTGTGATTTTCTGGTGAGGATAATTCCTCAGTGGGGTTGTTACAAAATTAGGACACCCTGGGCCACCAAATTTGGAGTGTGACTTGAAGAGGAACACATCCTCTACAATTATGCACCCCAAGTTAAACCCCTAAAACCTAGGGAGGTGATTTCAATAAAACTCCCTCTTTACCTATTCCTCTATTTTTATGAAAACCAACATACTTTCTTTATCAAAATTCTAGAAAGGGAGATGAAATGATACTTCTCTCCATTTCATATCACTCCCTCCTCTAGTAAACCTACTTGTTGATTTAAAAACAAACCCCTCCCTTCTTTTAAAGAAATGAAGGTCATGAGTTAAAATGATCTTCATAAATAAATTCCCTCCCATTTTCTCTATTTCCTCAAAACAAATGTTTTCTCTATGAAAATAAAACTTATTTGAAGATATCATATTTGTCAAGAAAGCTCCAAAGGTTCTACAAACTATTTTACCACTGGTTTTAAATATTAAAGGAGTCTCAAATTATTAATTTCCAAAAATGGTTTATTTAAATCCTATGAACAAAAATGGAGCAAAACATTTTATTTTGTAAAACCAATTTTTGTGGAGCTTCCTCATATATAGGGGAGGCTACATGAATTTTCTCTAATTTTTGTAAAGTGTTTAAACCCCTCAAATAAATTCTGGAAACCCTACTGATTTCAAAAAGGAAATAAAGGATTTTAGCCGAGGACCTATCCGTGAGAGGAAAAAGAGTTTAGGGGGCGTTTTGCAAAACTCCGTTGACCTCTGTAGCCGCACGCTGGCCGGCACGGCGCCGTGCTCCCCACGCCGGCGATGCCGTGGTCGTCGCTCGCCGTGTACCTCTCCCTCGCCCAGCTGACCTCTGACTCCTCTGCCCTCTCCCTTCACCTCAGCTCTGCAACGGGACGGCCGTGGCATCTCCCGCACGCTGCCGTGCCCACGTCGCCGTACCCGCACGCTGCCGTGCTCCTCCCGGCGTCGTTGCCGTGGCCCGTTCCTCCTTGCTGAGGAGGAGATGATAAGAAGCCGCGCACCCCTCTGCTCCCTCAACCCCTCACTCATTTCCTCCCCTCACTTCCTCTCTCACATTGCTTCCATTGAACCCGAACCATGGCCGAAGTCGCCGACGCGCCTCGCCGGCGATAGAGAGCTCCCCCTCCAAATCTCTGACCACCAGCATCTTCGCCGTGCCCTACTCCCCCTCTCTGCGCGAGGAATCGAAGAGGGAAGCCCGGGATCGCCGTCGCCGTCCCGATCCTCTTCTCCTCCGGCCGCGGACGTGCGAGCAAGCTCGCGGTGGGCACAGGCCACCTTTCTCCGCCATTTTTGTGCACACGTGCTCCCCTTGCCGTGTTCTCTCTCATAGGCATCCCCATTTCTTTTCAGGACGTCGGAGCCGCCGTCGCCATCCTCGCCGCGCTCCGGCAGCGCCGCGTCCGTGCCCTGCTCGTGTCGAGGAAGGAGAAGCCAGCCCGTACCGCTTCGCTCAAGCTCGTGGGCCGCGAGCTGGGCTTCCTCCCTCACGGCACAGCCCAACTCCAGCCAGATCCAGCCCACTGCTTTTTTTTTAAGGTTGTTTATTCTTTTACTTCTAGATTTGTTTCTGGACCCTCACAAAAACATTTGTTTCTTGCGTTTTAGATGTCCAAAAACTATGAAATAAAATTCCCTGGAAAGGTTATGAAAATATTTAGCCGTTGGCGTTGGTCTCACTCAAAAATATTTAACAGGCTAAGATAAATTAAAAGTTTGCCACAGAAGCTTTTCTGGACTAAATGATTTTTAGTTGTTGATTTAAAAGTCCAAATGAGTTGAACCCAATTTTGTTAGTTTAGTATTGTAAATTGTTAGCTACTCCTAACTTGGTGGGATTTTAGGAGCAACAGAAACTCATTAGTAATTCAATTAGTGATTTGAACCTTTCTGTAGTAAAAGAATTATAGAGGGATAAATATTAATCCAATTGGACCTAGGTCAATTTTGTTGAACTTGCACTAGCCAAGTTTAGCTATCCCTAAATTGGCATAATTTTGTGATCAACATAAATTAAATGGTGGATTAACTCGCGTGTAACTAGTTTCTGAAATTAATAAAAGTATATGAAATTAATAATAATAAAAATTGAACTAAATTCAATTGTTTTGACTTCCATAGACCAGTAGGTATTTGTAGATGTTCAGCTTGAGTGTTAGTGTTGCCTGGTCAAATTGTGTGGTAATTGTGTGTCTTGTTTGTTTTACGACGTTTAGACGAGAACGTTGCCGGGACTTGCGAGAAGGGGGAATTTGTTGAACCAGAAGAACAAGACCAGGGTCACTTTGCTGAGCAAGGCAAGCTACTTCACTGAGCTTGCACCTATATACATCTATTTTGATTTACCTGTTTTACTATAACTAGCATAAATGATTTATGTGGTGGTTGCCACGGAAGCTATGACTTTGAAAACCCTTTTCCAAAATACAAGTAGATTCTCGAGACACCCGATATAGAGGTGTCAATGGTCTACAACGATTTCGAAATGAATTTGTTTTACTCCAAAGTCTTCTATGAAAATCTTTTGGTGGGATTACGAACCACCCAAGTTTGACTAAAAGTATTTTGCTATGAGAATTGGAAATGATTGTGAAAACCTTTTCAAAAGTTTATGAAAAAATATTTTGCCACTCTATGTAGAAATATCAGTTTGTTTAAATAAAACTATAGGATGGGAAAAACATTGTTTATTCAAAACTCCTTTGAAAACCCTTGGATGAATTATGGTATGCCGAGATGTCGGTAATGAAATTGAGAAGTGGTGAATGGTGATGTTTCTGAAAAATGCACATTGTGTCCTGGTACTTACCGAACAACCAATAACCTGTGCGACCACATTTACCCACATATGAGCAAGGGCGTAGTCATATAATTTGCTCGTGTTAGTACTGGATGCCTCAATAACGAGGATAACCTCGTTCCATGAGGGGATGGTCTGAGGACCTACCCCCTGACCTGGGTCCTCTTCATTGAAGTCTACCGGAAGCCGGTATGAGCGTATCGGAGGAAGAGGATTGAAGGGCTCCCTTGGGTCCGCCGGACAGAACTACGAGTCCTCACACTTAGTTTCTGAGGATTTGAGTGTCGATGGAAAGTGTCGTAGAGGCAGGGTCCTATACTAGCATGAGCAAAGGACGGGCTATGGCCGGGAACTCAACTTCGCATACCTCCGGTATGGCGGGACGTGGCTGACACGATGAGTGACCGGATGGGTGTGGGAAAAGCGTGCTACCTCTGCAGAGGGTAAAACTATTCGAATAGCCGAGTCCTCGGATATGGACAGTTGGGAAGAACTGCTAAGGCCATGTGCAAGTTTTACAGAGTTTTGAGTTTGAAAGGAAAATGAAGTGAAGATTGTTTTAGGCAACTATACCGAGGGGGTGGTATGATGTTGCTGGAAAATAAGTGACCAGGATGGGGCTGTGGACAAGACGGTGATTTTCGAGGAAAAAGTTTTAAAAGAGAATTCTTACCTTTTTTTTAATAAAGGGTTTATTTTCGAGAAAAAGGTTTAAAAAGACTTCTTACCTTTTTCAACCAAAAATAGTGAGAAAACTACTTTCCAAAAAGGGTTGTTTCCAACCCCGGTATTGAGAAATTACTTTCCAAAATGTTTTGTCTTCAACAGGATTAAAAGATCTACTCTTCCCTTTTCAATAACGGTATAGAGATGTTTTGTTCTAAAAATAAAGGTATTATTGAAAGATTATCAAAACTAGTGCATGCTCAAGTTGGGGTAGTTTGCGAGTACAATCAAATGTACTCATATTGGTTTCGTCCCTGGCTATTGTCTTAGCCAGATTTTGGAAGAAGAAGCAGTTCGAAGAAGAGGAGTTCACTGGCGTCTTTGCGAACTAGGGCGCTTCCCAGTCAGCTGCCTGTAGGGTTAAGGCGAATGACTTGGGCTCCACGTTGTTTGGTGATTTTCCGCTGCAAGTACCTGTTGAAGCTTATGACTTCAATCACGTAAGTATGTCTATTCGGTATTTATGGATGTTCTGTGATACCAATTCGAGTTATGTGTAGCAACAGACTGATCACGGGATTGTTGTAGGAAACATAACGAGTATCTCGGGTACTTAATCTGGGGTCCTCACATACCACCCTTAAAAGAAACTTTTGTGGTCAGTCTAAAATTCTTGTCTTCCGCTCTTGTGTATTGCTTCATCGTCCTTAATTTCCTAGTATAACATTTACAAGCTCCTTGTGTGGGATTTGAGGTCCATCTCCATTTACCAGATGTGGGTGTCCTCAGCGACTTTATCTTCATAGCTGAAAGCTTCCAAGCAAACACTACACGACCCAACGATACTCTCACAGTAGGTCAAAACTTCCAGGTGTAGAGTTTCTTTCTTCAAGATGGCTAAGGTCCATCCTCACCGTGATTTCATACGTTTCAGCAACACTTGCCTAACATAGGGTAATTTATCTTACATTTCTATGGTTTAGGCTTATCATCGGCATCTCTCTTGTAGGTATGTCACTCAAGATTTACCATTCCTTATAGCAAAGCGAATGATATGAGTATTCGCCATGGGGGCCAATCCATGTCGCACTCACTCATTACCTTGTACTTAGTTTGATAAATCTCGCATTCTAACACTCGGTCAAACCTCACTTATCTCACAGAATGTTTCCAATCTGTAAGACAAACCTTACTAAAGTATCGGTCCTAAATACTATTAGGTTTGCGTAAGCACTTACACAACGTAAGCACAAAGATGTTGTATCTTCACGACTTCTCCTCCTTGATGTGATATACTTTCCATGTCGTATTGTAAAACTTCAATTCCACATTTTTATCCCTTCTTGTTTGTTCACCTGTTGTATCCTAGGATACAACTGGCATGGAGCAAGGATGCGATTGTTCCTTCACATAAAAGAAGTAACCAAACTAGGAAGCATCACTCAGTTGGATGGCTTCTAAAATCATCGAGAACTGGTCATCACATACTTTTTGCCAAAAGTGTAAGGTATCTGGTTGGGTTTAGCATGGATGAGTAGAGATAAAAAGATACTAAGAAAGAATCCTACCCCAACAGAGCAGATCAAGACAATTCATCTTACAAACAACATCTAACAAACATCAAGAAACAAATAGTTCAAACACAAACAAACATACTGGTATTGCCATACAACCTAAGTTGGTATGATCAATACACTATCACGATGTCGTTGTTCTAATTAAGTGGTGGTCTAGTCTATCTTCTTCTTGATGGATACAAAGAGGTAGGTCATCTAGAAGAAGAGACGATGTTTTTAGAAGATAGATAGTAGATGAGAGTACAAGAAAAAGATAAAATAAATTATATAATTATTTCAGAAAACGGAATAAAAATAGATTTTCAATCCTATGGTCAAAACTATTTCTATCCAAACCTAGGGTCTCTAACCTACAGGCAACACAGTGCTCTGATACCATCTGTAGCGACCTCACCTTTTACTAAAGGTGTTGAGATCCCTGTGTTAATGTGCTAGTCCCTAGATCAAATGCTAGCACCACAGTTCAAGATGAATACCATGCAAAAGTGTCAAATACTTTATTAAATCGCATGATCCAGAATTACATAAACCATTACAACTTGCATAGCCCAAGGCTAGCATTATTCAAAGTTCAGCACAGCGGAATAAAAGTAGCAATGAGCCTCCATCATCTTCATGCGCCACAGGTAAGGCATGTTGGTTGTAGACTCGAACCCTAACGAAATCTCACTCATCGCTTGACGAACCTGCAACGGTGAGTTACAGCCCAAATTTGTTGGGTCAGCACAATTGAATTGTGGTGGCAAGTGACACTTATGTGGTTATAAATGGCAAGAATATGTCTACATGCATATCTGGCTGGTGGAGTTCAAGGCTGATTTGCATAAAGCCAGTTGTGTCCTATATTTTTAAAAGACATTTTCATCTTAAACAAAGAGTACCACTGATAGACATCAGTGAACTCCCAAACCCTTGTTCACCCATCAAGTTTTATTATGAAATTGGAATGAAGAGATTCTCAGTTGACATCCTTGTTTAGCGACTCAAAATGTCCGTTACCGGGGACATGGCTAAGATCTTAGTTTTATACTCTCGAGAGAGTTTGTGCACTTTCACCATTAGACCCAATCAACCCAAACTATCCTCTACACTCATTTAGTGAGGAGGAAAAGGAGAAGATCGAGATGAGACTTTTCAGAAGTAATCCCCCAAATCACCTGCGGACCCGTACCAACCTACACCCTCTACATCTGCTGGTCACGACAGATTCAGGTTCATACGACATACTCCATCAAGACAGAGCCCATATGACTAATGGTTGCACATTAAGCAACTAGACGCAGTGTAACATCAAATCTCAAAGCCCTGGGTGGCATACCACAAGTGAGCGTAAACAAGACAGCCATAGAAATGACCCATGAATAGCCACTCCACTCACATCATCCTGTAACAAACCAATCCACCCAGGCGGTAAATTAATTTAGTGGATTTTTCACTTATCACATCTACAATAAAACAATCATTTTTGCAGCATGTACTTCCACTAAATTATAATAGGTCACTACCAAGGTGGTCATATGGCTATCCTAAATGGTTCGCATAGCATAATATAATAGTAAAAATCTTGTCATGCATACTACTGAAAATACTAAAATGCAATAATTAAAATAGTAGGTCTTTTATGGTATCACTTCCCTTCGAAGTCGTTCGTGTTGGCGCAGCACTCACAATACGTTCTGCACTCTTCACAATCTATTCAAACAATAAGCACAAATTCAATACAACATACAAATGGCATTACAAAAATTATGTATGCATGATAAAATGCAGAGGTGACGCATCTTTAAGTCAAGCAATAAATATTATATTTGGTTCTTTGATATGTACAATATGCATGATGCTCATGACCAAATTTTAATATGTTTAGCAAAAACAACAATTGTGAGTAGCTAAAACACTAATTTTAAACATCTGTAAATAACAAAAATATTCATGATGCAAACGTGCTATTTTATTTTCCCACTGCACTCTACATAAATTTCTGAACATTTTGATATAAAGAACACAAATTTTGGACGAGTAAATCTTAAGATATGTATTTTACAAGTTTGGGTTATTTTCTGGAATTTTATCAAATTTGTGGAAAACCAGTTGACTGGGTTGACCCAGCTGGCGACGTGGCACTGTTGTGGCGCTGACTGTGCAGCTGATGCTACTGCCACGCGGCGGCGTATGATTCGCCCGTACCCCTTCATCTAAAGGTTCTAATCCGGACTCTTGATCGTCGATCCGACGGCCTGAGAGGAATTCCTCCTGGACGTGCTTGTGCTCACCGGAGAAGACCACTATGGGGCCGAGCTGAGGCTTGGTTGCGGTCGTCGACAGTGTGCTGCTGCTCCTTCATGATGGGAGACTGCGGGAATCGGCAGAGACAATCACGACGAACTCGATGACGGCCTCAGCGACGTCCCCGGCTGATCCAAACGACGGCAGCGACTGCTCTCCGAGCTCCTGTACCGGCGTCACTCCGGCGACAATTACAAGCTTCCTGGTACACCGTTTCCAAAACAAAAACTTCAGGAAGGTGTGAAATAAAGAGGGTAACAGGATGGACAAAGCAATAGAGGCTAGGGTTGTGCGAGGCGGCGGCGACAACCTTCGAAGCTCATCAATGGCAACGGCGGCGATGGATCGATTCCAGCCCAAAATTCGGGTAGCCTGGCGGCCGTAGTTTTGGGGAAGGTGGGGGAATAGATGCCTAGGGTTATGGGGTATAAATACCCGGAGTTTCGTGGACAAGGAACAAGAGAAACGGAAGAGATTGAGAAATTTGTGGGCAGTTTTGAGTAATGTACATACTCTGCATTTCTGTTCATCTTCTTCTAGCTACGTGCTGTACGTGATGGTGAAAATGGGCTGGAGTTGTTGTTGGGCTGGTGTTGGGCTGGCCCCTTCTTGGGCCGAGGCTGGCTGGTCCGATTCGTTTTTTTAATTGTTCTGTTTTTAATTGTTTGCACACAAACTTTAATTTAAACTTGAACCAAACTTTTTCAGAAAAAAATACGTAAGGATATGTTTTGAAAATCTCATAATAAAGGGACCCTTTTTGAAGTACTTAGGCCACAAAATATAATTTAATAAAAATCGAAACCCGTGTTGAGCTTATATATGCCCTTTAATGTAATTTCTAATTTAGGGTTTGATATTTGGAATTTAAATCCTAGAAATTTGTATTTTAAATGCATAAGTGACATGATGTTGATGAATGCATGCTTTTCAAATTTTATTTTATCCCAAACAATAGTTTTAAATTTTTTGTGATTTTTAAACATTCCAAATTCTTGGGATGTTACACAAAGCTTATTGGGCTGTGAGAGAACTTAATAAAGATTTTAAACTTGCCGGTAAGAAGAGGTTACTCCAATTAAGTTCTTTAGATGACTGGAGAAGTGAAGCTTATGAAAATGCTAGACTTTTTCAGGAGAAAGTTAAGAAATGGCATGATAGAAGAATTTTTAAGAGAGAGTTTAATGTTGGTGAGAAAGTTCTATTGTATCGGTCTTGTCTCAGATTTTTTGCAGGGAAATTACTCTCAAAATGGGAAGGACCTTTTGTCATTGTGGAGGTGTATCGTTCAGGTGCAATAAAGATTGCTCCACTGAAAGATAATGCTACACAAGTGGTGAATGGGCAAAGACTCAAACATTATATTTCTGGAGATTCTTATAATGAAGACGTTGATGTTATTCGAGTGGTAACTCCGGAAACTTTTATTAAAAAGGAAATTGACGGGACTGCAGAGTCTGTTTTCGAATAGGTAACAGTTTTGGTAGGAAAAAGTTCGCGTTTAACTTTCTAAAGGATATTTTGTTATTTTTATTTAATACAGGAAATTACGAGATCAAAACGGGTAGGAAAAGGTGCCTGAGGGCACCTCCCCACACTGTGGCGCGGGCCCACCCCTGGCCGCGCCGCCATATGGGGAGGGCACCTCGGAGCCCTTCTCTGACCCGGTTTCTCTCTCGTACCTTCCTTTTGTCGTAAAACATTTTGCTATAATCCCCCGGATCCCCGAGATCCGTATATCGTCTTTTCATCGTATTTTGTTTCGAGCTGTTTCTGCCAGGATTTGCTCTCAGTTTTAGAAGCGCCATGGTCTCTAACAAGAACAAAAAGGGCAAGGGGCCTTTGGAAGATGATCTTCAAGACCCAAGCTGGAGGAAGAAGTCATGAGTGAAGATGAAGGTGAAGTGGAGGAAGATCCGCGCGTATACCCGCGCGCCACCGTCGCAAGCATCGGGGTGGTGGAAAATCAGTTCAACTTCAAGAGAGGCTAGCTCGAGGACGTCTTCTCCAGGCATCAATAACCCCTTCCATACTCTAATTCATAAGAGTCAAATTGAAAGGATTCCTGAGGCAGAGTTGCCCAGTGGTTGGAATATAGATCGTTCTAACAATGCAGGAAAGATGAATTCTGAAGCTGAGAAGTGGGGAACCAACTCCAAGAGCTAGGACTCACAGTCTGACAAATTCATGAACCGCATTGAGCACAACTCGGAGCTGATTCACATTCTCACCTACAAGATTGATGATCTGAAGGAGCTGGTCGATAAGCTTATCAAGAATTCACCATCGCCACCGAAGGAGTAATTCATCATTGGTATTGGCATCCCCTTGGCTTGTTCCAAGCTTGGGGGGAGTGCCGCGGTATCACATCATTATCTTTTACCTTTTTACATTTCAATCAAGTCATATCATGAGTAGAGAAGTTATCTTATAGGATGGTTTGCAGTACGGAAGTATCTCTCCTTTAGTTGGTTATCTATGTATCCCTTGGTGTGAGTTGCCGTTATGGAATATTAATGAGAAGTTTTATCATTTACTTTCTGCACTTCTTATTTTAGTTTGCAATTTCTGTCATATGAATGATCTTGTTGTTAGTATTGGCATCACTTTGGGAGCATTAAGTAAATCTATTGGTTTTGGCAAACTTAGCATTGGTCAGTAGCAACAATACTTTGAGGCTTAAGTAGAAAAGAGGGAAGTGCATGTAGATATATTATTTCATTATCTTTCTTTCTTGTTGGCTAATCAGCTTAGTATTCTCAAGTTAAAATTATTTGTGCTTCCAAGGAAGATTGCATGATTGTTTTTACTACATGTATATTTGTTTGTATCCCTCAACTCTTATGCTTGCTACCCAGCCTTGCTAGCCAAAAACCTGTACTGAGAGGGAATGCTTCTCGTGCATCCAAAACCTTGAGCCAAAACCCATGCCATTTGTGTCCACCATAACTACCTATTATGTGGTATTTTGCGCCACTCCAAGTAAATACTTCATGTGCTACCTTTAAATTATTCAAAACCTTATTACTCCTTATTTTGTGTCACTGTTTATTAGCTCATGAGGGTTATGTAGAGTTTCTCTATCACTCTTGTCAGACAGACTTTCACCAATGGACTAGTGGCATATACATCCGCTTATCCATTAATCTTGCAAAAAGAGCTGGCAAATGGGGTGCCCAGTCCCAATTAATTATAACTTTAACCATTTGATTCTCTTCACATGCTTGCCAATGATTTATCAGAAGCAAAACCAAAATGTTAAACTATCAAATAGGCACTCCTCCATGGTATGTGATTGTTGGAAGGCACCCGAGGATTCGGTTAGCCATGGCTTGTGTAAGCAAAGGTTGGGAGGAGTGTCATACCAATTTATAAATATGCATGTGTAAACAAAAGAGAAGAGGGATGATCTACCCTTGGGTAGAAATAACGTCCTTCATGGGAGCCGCTCTTGAAAGTCTGGTTGACAAGGGGATAGTGTTTTCTTTACTACGATTCGTTGACAACGACATACATATATCAAACTATATTTTATACTCTCTATATGATTTCAAAACATAAAAATCTCTAGCACATGATTTAATCCCTGCTTCCCTCTGCGAAGGGCCTATCTTTTACTTTCATGTTGAGTCAGTAAACCTATTCCCCTCTATCTCAAGCAAGCATTTGAGTTGTTGTGATTCAATCATCTATATGTTATTACTTGCAATCATGTCTTTTATCCTTCCTTGTTTAGCACAAGTCTTTTATCTGAATGAATACAACTTTGAAAGTTATCAATGAATGTAAGGAGACTGTTATAGTTGAGCATGCAAGTTCTGCAATATAAGCTCTAATATAAAGACTCTGATCGAAAGATAAGTACAATCTGTTAATTATTCTCTGACCAAGAACGAAGTTTGCCATCACCAATTATGATTTCCTCTATGCACCTTTATTTGTGACTTCCCTTTACTTGTTTCAAGTTAAGTTATATGAGAGGAAGTTGTTATCTAAAATGACTTGTGTGTTAATAGATGTGATGCTTCTTGTCCGTATTTTGTTTATCGACACTTCACTCCATAAACATGTGGTCTTGTTTACTGAGCTCAGTTTTCGCTTGGGGACAAGCGAGGTCTAAGCTTGGGGGGAGTTGATACGTCCATTTTGCATCACTATTTTATATCATAATTTACTGTTATTCATTGATATATTTCATATTTAGATATGATACTTCTGTTATTTTACCTATTTTGCATGTTTCATGATTATTGGAGGATTATTCACCGGAGTCAGGATTCTGCTGGAAAAAGCACCGTCAGGATACAATATTTCTGAAGATCAACAATTGAAGGAAATTATACAGAAGCTCCTATTTTGTCAGATGCCGAAGGGAGCCAAAAGGGGAGGCCAAGGTGGGCCACCATGGGCCCTCCCCACCTCATGGCGCGGCCCCCTAGGCTGGCGCGCCGCCATGTGGGGAGGGAGGCTAGGCCCACCTCAGCCGACGCCCGTTCGCGTACTTCACCCCTGGAAACCCTAACACCTGGGGGATAAGCGAGGAAATATTCCACCGCCTCCACGAGGCGGAAAACACCGAGAGAGAAAAGCTCTCCGACAGGGGGAAATCTACCGGGGAAATTCCTTCCCGGAGGGGGGAAATTGTCGCCATCGTCACCGTCATCGAGCTGGACTTCATTGGGATCATCATGACCATCATCTCCACCGCCGACACCGTCATCTCCACCGCTGCACTCCGTTCCGCTGTAACATCTAGGGTTGAATCTTGTATTTCAGAGGGGAAACTTTCCCGGTGTTAATTACTCCTTGTGGTTGATGCTATTGAGTGAAACCGTTGAATTAAGGTTTATGTCCAGATTGTTATTCATCATTATATCACCTCTGATCATGATCCATATGATGTCTTGTGAGTAGTTCGTTTAGTTCTTGAGGACATGGGAGAAGTCTAAATGTTAGTAGTGAATTATGTTGAGTAATATTTAATGGTTTGATATTTAAGTTGTGGTGTTATTCTTCTAGTGGTGTCATGTGAACGTCGACTACATGACACTTCACCTTTATGGGCCTAGGGGAATGCATTGTGTATTCGTTTGCCAATTGTGGGGTTGCCGGAGTGACAGCAACCTGAACCCCCGTTGGTATATCGATGCATGAGGGATAGCAGGATCTCAGAGTTTAAGGCTGTGGTTAGATTTATCTTAATTACTTTCTTGTATTTGCGGATGCTTGCAAGGGGTATAATCACAAGTATGTATTAGTCCTAGGAAGGGTGGTGCATTAGCATAGGTTCACCCACACAACACTTATCAAAACAATGAAGATTAATCAACTATATGAAGCGAAAGCACTAGACTAAATTCCCGTGTGTCCTCAAGAATGTTTGGTCATCATAAGTAAACCAACCAGCTTGTCCTTTGCTGTAGAAAGGATTGGGCCACTTGCTGCAATTATTATTACTGCATTTTACTTACTTGTATTTTATTTATCGGCTATGTCAAAAACCGCTAAAACTTGTATGTGAGTATTTACAGTGAATCCTTCATCGAAACTGTTTGTCAACACCTTCTGCTCCTCGCTGGGTTCGACACTCTTATTTATCGAAAGTACTACGACACACCCCCTATACTTGTGGGTCATCAATGCTAAGTTTGTTACATCTCCTATTGATATAAAAGATAAAGATTATGATTTCTCTATGGATTTATCGCATATATCTATTGCTGAGAAAGAACCTTTTAGAGGAACTGAAAATGAAAGTGCTGTAGAACCCATGAATATCCTCTCTACTTTAAGTATTGTGTTTTCTGATGATATTAAGAAACGCAGTTACTTCGTTACTAAAATCTTTTCTTTCTCACTGAAAGATGAAGCTAAAACTTGGTTTAATAATTTATCTCCTGGATCAATTAAAAGTCCAATGGATTTGGTCAATGTTTTCTTTCAGAAGTATTTTCCTGCTAGTGCTCAACATGCTGCCTTGCATAATTTTTTTAACTTTAAGCAACTTGAGGAAGAGAAAATGCCTGAATCTTGGTCAAGGTTTTGTGCTTTACTTAGGGCTCGACCTAGACATCAACTAGCTAAAAATGAACTGCTTGATATATTCAATAATGGACTAACTGTTGAATCTAGGACATACCAAGATAGTTGTGCTGGTTGTGTTTTCAGGAAAAGAACTCCGGATGAAGCTGAGGAATTAATGGCTAAAATAAGCCAGAATCATGATGATTGGACTATACCTGAGCCAACTCTAGTACCCACACCAAAGAAGAGAGGAATTATTGAATTGCATGATGAAGGAATGAGAGAAGCCAAGAAATCTCTTTAAGAGAAGGGTATTAAATCTGAAGATGTGAAGAATCTACCACCAATAGAAGAATTATGTAAGCCAATTCCTCACCCATCTACAATTGAGATACACTCTCTCCAACGCTTTGATGATAGAGATATTCCTTATTCTAAACCTCCTGATCAATGCTTGGATGAATTTTATAACTATGTTGTAAGCAAGATAATTTTAATATGAGAGTGCATAATCATCTTATAGAAAATTTTCAAGCTATTAGTAAATTGCATGATATTGTGGAAAGAACTTCTAATGATGTTAAAATGCTTGTTAAACATTTCCACATGGTTCAAACTCAAATAGATCAACTTACTAAGGTGCAAAGATAAACATGAACATGTTTGTGAAGTAACAACTAGAGGTGGTGCTTCTACTCAGGATCCTTTATATCCTGAGGGATATCCTAAGAGAGTTGAACAAGACTCTAAACTAGATAATGAAACTAGTGCTCCTTCTAATAAAAGAAGAAGAAACATAAACATGTTGAAGAATCTTCTGAACCTATTAAAGACAATGAACCTGTTAATGATTCTAATAGTATATCTATTTCTAATGCTCAAACTGAGAGTGGTAATGAACATGCAAATGATAAAGATAAGAACAATGCTTCTGATAAAGAAGAAAGTGAAGAGGAACCTGAAAAACATTCTAAAAAATAAAAATTACACTAAAGAAGATTTCATTGCTAAGAAACATGGTAATGAGAGAGAACCTTGGGTTCAAAAGCAAATGAATTTTCCTAGTAAGAAACTTAAATCAAAGGAAGAAGAACACTATAATAAATTTTGTGATTGGATGAAACCCTTGTTTTTGCAAATTCCTTTGACTGATGCTATTAAATTACCTCCTTATTCAAAATATATGAAAGATATTGTTTCCAACAAAAGGAAAATTCCTAATGAGGAGATTTCCACTATGCTTGCTAATTATTCTTTCAATGGCAAGGTTCCAAAGAAGCTTGGAGATCCAGGTATACCAACCATTCCTTGTTCCATCAAAAATAAATATATGTTAGAACTGCTCCATGTGACTTGGGAGCAGGAGTTAGTGTTATGCCTTTCTCTCTTTATAAGAGACTTTATTTGGATAAATTGATACCAACTGATATATCTTTGCAAATGGCTGATAAATCTACTGTTGTTCCTGTTGGCATATGTGAGGATGTTCCTGTTCAAGTGGCTAATAATTGTTTAATCTTGACTGATTTTGTTGTGCTTTAAATGCCTAAAGATGATAATGCCTATTATTCCTGGGAGACCTTTTCTTAATATTGCAGGTGCTCTTATTGATTGCAACAAAGGAAAAGTAACTTTTAATGTTAATGACAAAGAGCACACTGTTTATTTCCCCAAGAAATTGGACAAAGTATGTGGAGTTAATACAATTTATAATTTTAGAACTATCAGAGTGGGCAATATTGATTGCCCTATTTATGAACATCAAGAGGGATATCAAAATATTATGATTGGGTCTATAGCAATACAATTCAAGGTAACATGATTGTCTCATGTGGTTTAATTTCTTTATGTCATATAAATTTATTTGGTGATAAGACTTGATCAACCTTGTCAACAAATATGTTTTAAATGCATAAAAGCACTAAACAACATTTTCTTTCCAATCTGATTTTACCTACTGTTTTGTTGTTGTTTTTGCAAAAAGTTTTAGTTTAGTTTGGTTCTTTATAAAATTTTATTTCCACTTGAGTTTATTATTTAAATGCCCAGAAAATGTGCAAATTGAAAGTTTTCAAAAATTTATAAAACTTATACCAAAAGTCCTAGTTTTTAAAGTGGAGTGTGGGAGCACCTGGGGCTGACCAGGGGGACCCACCATGCCTCCATGCCACCCCTTGGCACGGGCAGGGGGTTGGCCGCGCCATGGCATGGCGTGGGCCCCACCTAGCCCTCCACTTATCCATCTAGCTCCCACAACTCTCTCTCTCTCGACCAAACACACCACCATTGCTCAAACCCGTGTTCTTGCTGTTCTTGCTCATGATTTTTGATCTCCTTGCTCAGCCCATCTTTGTTACTGAGATTTGGCCCGTTTGCTCTCCGAAAAGAAGGATGAACATAGAACAACTTGATTATGATGAATTGGTGGTGTCTGAAGTCATGTGAGTCAACCGCGAAGAGGTTGTGTTTCCCTCCATTTATCCATGCACTCATTTCATGACTTCTGCAGGGATTTTGCAAGATTTCAATACTTTAATCTCTAATGCAAGGTTGGAAAAAAAATTGTTAGTGGAGAACCATATCAATATGCAAAACTGACTATGTCAGTGGTGCAGAACTTTCGTGTCGATTGTTCTCTACCGAACCCCATGGTTCACTATGAGATTTACAATAAAGCTGCCAATTTGTCCTTGCATGATTTTTGTACAGCTATTAAGGTGCCACACTAGGGATCATGTGAGAGGATGAGGGATCAACCTCGACCTCTATTGGACCTATATAAGGACATTTGCCATGGGAGGAGTATTGCGGATGAAGGTGGTAAAATTTGAAGCATTCAACTCCCAGCTATTCGATATTTTGCATATTTCAATTGCAAGTGCGTTCTAGCTAGGAAGAATGCAAATAAATTATTTGTTAATGACTTGGCTTTCATCTCAGCTGCTTTGAGGCATGATAGAACTTACAATTTAGTTGCCTTGATAGCTTTCCGTCTTTCCGCTAACCGCGAAAAAGGGGGAGTTTGTGGAGGCCTCATTGCTTCTCGCTTGTTAGCTGTGCATGGTTTAGTGCCACACCATTTAGATATTCAGCTTCCTATTGAAAAACTTGATATTGACTCCATGAAAGGTCACAAGTTTGTTTCTAGCTGGGCTATCTTGAATGATTTAACTTACGAAATAACCTTTTGTAAGAAGTCTAGGTGGAGAGTAGTTAAGCCTGAACGAATAGTCTGTTTGCCTGCACCTCTTTTGTTTAACCTTGATAACAGGGAAAGGTTGTCACTTTCGGCGGATGAAATTGATGCATACATAGCCACGCACTGCCTTCACGCGGAGGATGACGAAGAGGAACTTGAGGCGGATTTCACCCAACCTTCTGACACAGCTGGGTACCCGTATCAGCACTTCGATTACGGGAACTCTGTTCCTTTTTCTTCACAGGCCCGGATTACGATCACGCTAGCTATGATGCACCAGGGTGGAGTTCGCACCCGTGCCGCTGATTGCTCTCCACTTAGGCCAAAAGCCTAAGCTTGGGGGGAGGTATACCGACATCATACTCATCTTTATATTCATATCTTGTCGGTACCTTGTATATCCATGTTTCGATTTCCTTTCTTTCTTTTTGTTATTTCTTATTTTGTTTTCACTTTCCAAAACCCAAAAAGACCAAAAATATTTCTGATATTTCTCTTCTTTTTCCTTTTAGTACTAGTTTGCTTTATCTTTTAAATTCGGTTTGTTTTTCAAAAATCTAAAAAGATTTTTCCTCTTTGTTTGCTCCTTTCTTTGCTTGTTTCAAAATCGAAAACCCAAAAATATTTGTTGTTCTTCTTTGGTTTTGTTTAGTTGTTGCAGAATTCATTAGTCTTCCATGATTCCATTGGAACTTTGTTATCATTCTATAATGACACAAGTGAAAGGCAATAATGACGATTTACGACAACTCGAGTTGTGGTGAGAGGCAGGTATGAACTCTATTTGTTTTCATTTTTGTACATATACTCACCCATGTGGACATGCTTAGCTGATTCGTGTGAGAAGTATGTTATTTAATGGATGCTTAGTAGTTCATGTTTTCTTATGGTCGGTGCCAACTTGCTAATAGTAGATAACATGTCATATAGATATTTGCTTGCATTGTTCTATTCATAAAAGGGTATGACACAGTGGTAGCCTCCTCTGAATTGTTTAATTGAATTGACTTGGCACATGCTCACACATGCTCATGACTGAAAAACAAAACTCAATTAAGTCTTGATGATTTATTTTGCCTCAGAGTTTTAGTATCACTTTTATGCCCCAGTTAATTTTGTTCTGTCGCAAGAATGATTATGACAGTGAATGCTCTCTCGGTTGTCGCTTCCCAGTCTATTGCTAGCCTTCACTTGTAATGAGCGGGAATGCTGCTCGTGCATCCAAATCCTTGAAAACCAAGTTATTCCGAAGAGTCCACTATAAATTCCTATGCATGGCACTTCATACCATTCCACGTAAATTTTCATGTGCTACCTTTTAAACCTTCAAAATATTTCTCATTTTGTGCCACTGTTTTTATCTCATGAGGACGTAGTAGTTGGGTTTATTATCTTCCGTACTAAATTAAGTACCCCGACTTGCATGCTTCATCTGTTCGTCACTAATTTTGCAAAGAGCTGGTTAGACCATTATAACATCAAAATCTAAACAAATTAAAATAGACACTCCTTCATGGTATGTGATTGATTGGCAGGCACCCGAGGATTCGGTTAGCCATGGTTTGTGAAAACAAAGTTTGAGAGGAGTGTCATACTATATAAAAGTGCATGCTATAAATGCCCACTAGTGGAAACAGGGCCACTGGTCCCGGGTCGTAAGGGCCTCTAGTACCGGGTGTCCACCCGGGACTAGCAAGGCGACACTAGAGGCCCCCCCCCCTCTAGTACCGGGTCCATTACGACCCGGAACAACAGGCTCCCTCGTGGCCGCGAGGCGCGGGCGTGGTGGAGGACCTCTAGTCCCGATTGGTCATACGACCCGGGACCAAGGACCTCACACGTGGCAGCCTGTAATTTTTTGTTTTTCCTCCCAATTTAATATTGAAATGGTGCAAAAAATATGCGTTTAATTAATTAAAAACAGAAACTACATATAACATATCAAAATGTTCATAAATAAAAATATGTTCATGTCTATCCGGTTACATGGAGGTGCTCATAACTGGGACTAGAGCCCGTCTATTCGATTACACGTGTGTGGAGATCATAACCGGGAGTAGAGCCCGTCTATTCGGTTACACGGGAGATCATAACCGGGACTTCACCGCTATTCTCCATTGTATGTTCCTTTTGTAGGTATGACTTCGCTGAGCAGAAACCCCGCAAGTTCCTCTGCTAGTGCTTGAAAGCGCTTCTTTAGTGGCATACTCTCGCGCAATGGCTCTGCCTATAAAAGAAGAAGTTCAATACGAATATTAATCATGACTATCAAAAATTATGAATGACACTGGAGATCAATTGATGAATATGATTGTTCACGTACGTCTAAAAATTTCTTTGGGTCCCGCTCAGTGACCGAACGACGAATCCACTCGCAAACGAAATATCCACAGAAATTGGTCCCCTGTGGTTGCCTCTCGATCCACTTTACGAGAATAGAATTCAATCAAATCATAGTCAACATATAGTGGTATTGAAAACTATAAATAAAGGGATGCGCGAACCTAGCTAGACCGTACTACCTACCTGTGGGTGAACAAAAGTCAGCTGTTCTTCAAATGAACCTGAACCCTTTGTCCTCGCTTTGAATTGTTTCCAAACCCTGCCGGCCAAAAAAAAGAATAAATGAGTTATTAGTTGCTTGATATCTCTGAAATCAATAAGAGAGACTGATATAGTGCGATAATGTTTGAAATTACCTTTGGAGCGTATCTAGAATGCTTTGGTACCTCTCCTCAGGCTAGTCCAATGAGTCGTAGACTTGAACTCTTGATCTATCAACTTCAATGACTAGCAGAATGTAATGATCGCTGCGCATGATTATATACACGTCAGTAACTCATCAGTTACACTTAATTTGTACAAGCGAGTAACACTCTCTTACCTGAAGAAGTAAGGAAACCTTATCTCCGTGTTGAAATGTTGCTTCATTAGGGTATTTAGCAAGTTCTTCTCCGTGTCCTTCACGTTGTTTTTTAGTGTCCTTGCATTAACTCGTACTGGGTTAACGAACCCAAAGCCATAGATGCCCTTTCTACCACATTCATCACTCTTCATTCTGCATAATACCTTAGTGAGCATAATTAGCGATGGCAATGAACGAGCTGAGAGCTATAGACTTTATCTTTTTTGGAAATAAATGAATTGAATCACTTACAGACAGTAGGCACCGACGAGAGCCAAGTCGAGGGAGTCAAGGTTGTATAAGTACCAGAGTTCTTCGAGCTGAATTGTGAACATGTCTTCACCCGCGAAATGATTTTTTGTAACTTTCACACAGATCAAAAATTCATCAAATTGCTTTGTGGTTTTCATGTACCAACTATGGAGTTGTCGCATACATGTCGGTAGACACTTTATCTGATCACCTCGCAGCAGGGACCTCCCCCATTTCCATTTCCATGAATCATCTACATCAGACGGAAAGAGATTTTCGTTGTCCAGTTGAGCAAGATTAATACAGCAGCTGCAACAAAGTCCTTCTTCAAGGATAAAGTAGGAATTAGGTCCGTCACGGAGCCATGACCACTGGGTATAACTACGAGCGCGGCTATCGACTGGTTTGCCTGTTGTCCGAACTGGGCAACGTCTCTTTTCCCTCTGGCACTACTACTTCTCGTCTTGGGAGAGCTACTACTTTTACTCAGAGCTCGTAAATAGTTATATGGCTTATTTTTCTCATATTGCGATGGTTCCGTGATGAATCCAATAGCCCACTTGTTTTCCTTTGCAGTAATGTTTGCTTTTCCTCGGGATTTTTCTGTGCAAGCTGTCTTTTTGTGTCTGCATCCACCCATGCATCCAATTGCTCTTTAGTCATGTCGCAAGCTCTGAGGTCGTCAAGGCTTTTGGGTACTTTTGGGAGGGCGAACGTCGGGGGTCTCGCCCGAATCCCATGGACGACGAAGTGGCACCCTTCCTATGTCGGGGCTCAGGAGTCGGCTCATGCGGCGGTGGAGTCGGCTCATGCAGCGGCGGAGTGGGCTGACGCAGCGGTGGAGTCGGCTCACGCGGCGGCGGAGTCGGTGCACGCGGCGGTGGAGTCGGCGCACGCGGCGGCGGAGACGACTGATGTGGAGACGACTGATGGTTGTCGTCCCCTTCATCGTCATCAGGTGGTGAATCGTGAATTGGCGGAGACGATGGTGGCCTTGGCGCCCAGCCTTCAAACTTGATGTATTTCTTCCGCCATAGAATTAGACCACCCACGACGTCCCCTAGCACCGACTCATCATTAGCTCTTGGGAACTCAAGGTTCAGTGATTCATATCCTTGTACAACTTGATCCACGCCGACACGAGCAAATCCATCTGGAATGGCATTGCCAAGCCACGATGCTGTAGAGTCAATGGAGAATGCATAGCCATCCGCCACCTTCATGGATAAGTTAAATACTGGGACATGCAGCTCACAAGTTGTGTTTCTCCGTGATATAATCCACGGGGTAACTTGTCTCATCATCACCGACCACAACCGAGGAAGCCACGCTGCTTCTGCAATGCGATGGGCTGCCTTGACTCGCTTGTTCCAGCTGAAGAGTTGGCGCCCCTTGCTCGCGCATTTGATCTATTTGCTTCTGCTGCTCCTTCCTCCTCTTTGCTCTCAATCGGCTTCTATAAGAGGCACGGTCCTCGGGAAACCCTTCAATCCACGGCACTTCTCCTAAGCCTTGTGTTGATTCTCCTTTTTCTTTGGTCCCGAGGGCCTCTGACAGCTCGTCCTTCTCTCTGTCGGAAATAAACTTTCCCTCTTTAGACTTGGCAATTAAGTCAATAATTTTTTTTGGGCTCCGTTGACTACTTTGCTTTCATCAATTATTAACTCCCCTGTTTCAATGTCATACTCCCCTCCATGCGCAAGTAGCCAATTCCTTATCCTTCTGTCCCATTCCTCTGTGACCGGGGTGAGCCCTTTCGCACGCAACTCGGACTCAATTTTTTCCCACTTAGGCTCGGCAACTCGGTAGCCACCTGGCCCCATCTTATGGTGATACTTCTTTTTCGCTGCATTATTCTTATTCGTTTGCGACCTTTTCTTAGCTCGTTCTGATTTCTTGTACTCCAGAAATGCAGGCCAGTGAGGCCGCTGCCTCTCTCGTGTGCCGGTGAAATCCGGAAGTTTCCCATCTTCTTCCCACTCACGGAATAATTTGTTCTTGTAGTTATTGAATTGTTGAGCCATCTTCTTAAGAGCGAAATGCTTGACTTTGTCCGTCATTTTTTTGTCTTCACCTCATCTTCCAAGACCGGTAGGGTGAAATGTGCAATGAGCTTGTTCCAAAGCACATCTTTGGTTCTCTTGTCGACGTAACTAACTCCCTCTAACTTTGGCTTAATCCATTCCTGAGTGCTGATATAAACGTTGTCCCTGACAGTGGCTCCGCATTGATGCACAAACTTAACTGCGTTCGGCACGGGTGCCAGTGGTTGGCCAGTAGTTGCATTCACCTCGTCAATTCTGAGATGCTCATCTTTGCCCATCCCTTGGGCATGGCCTCGTTTAGTGGATTGGTTCGATGCGGATGTCTAAAAATATGAAACATGTGTGAATACATATATATGCACAAATCAGTTATTGCATCTGCTCAACATAGGCTTAATATACCTCGCCAGACGGCGTGGGTCCACCAATTTCCGAGTCCTCATCTTCAGCTCCTTCCGCGGGATGACGAAATTCATCGGGTTCCAAAATGTAGGAAAGTATCTCTTCTTCCCCTTCTCTCGTTACGAAGGGAGCATCGACATCCATTGTTTAACTAATACAAAAAAAAATAAAACAATAATAGCATTAGTACAATAATTCAAAGGAGGGAACTATACAAATATGCAACAAAAACAATTTAATATTGCATCAAAAGAAAAAAAATCTTTCAAAAAAAACTTAGGCTGCTGTCCCAATCCCAGCCCAGCCCAAATTTGGGCCAGAACCTGGTCAAAGGTGGCCACCGTGGTCATCGCTGGCCCACCTGCCAGCGCCTACCCGCCCCACCGCCACGTGTGACCGCCCACTAGCCACACGTGGTCAATGCTGGCCCACCACCAGCTACCCAGTTCTGACCCCGCCGCCCTGCCTCGTGTTCCCGCCCCGCCTCGTCTTCACCTCCCCGCCTCGTGTTCCCACCCGGCCGCCTCGCCTTCACCCCCCGTGGTCAATGCGGAGCACGAACAGCCCCCGCCCACCGGGAGTCAATGCTCCTGGCCCTCTTGCCAGTGACTCGGGCGCTGGCCCACCCGACGGTTCCCCTCCCGACGGTCCTGGTCTTTAAAAAGGGACGCGCCCATGCGGATGTGGACAGCACTCCCACGGTTCCCCTCCGCCCGACGGTTCCCCTCCTCCCGTCCAGTGCCCTCGCCGCCATCTCGCGCTGGTTCGGGAAGTCCCCAAAGAACGAGACCGGCGAGTCCTCCAACCGTCGCCGCGTTTCTCCACCGCCTCCACCGCCGGTGGCCTTGGGCGTCGTTCCCGAGGGCGTGCGGAGGACCGCTCCACCGGTGCGGGTCGCCCACGCACCCAACGCGCCGCCACGAACCTCCACCACCACCGCTGGAGGGAGGAGGATCCGGCGCCGGCTCTACGTGCCGGAGCCGGAGTGCCAGTGGCACTAGGACAATGCCGCCACGCTGGAGTGGCACGACATCCACCTCCCCGAGGGCTGGCACCTCAACCCGCAGAGGATTCCGGTGCCGGCGGTCCCGCTCCCAGGGAGGCAACTGGACAGGGAGATCGCGCGCCGGCGCCGCCTCCTCCCTCCGGCGCTCCGCAACGATCCCGCCTACGCGGCCCACTCCCCTCACTGGGAGCAGTGGCTCAAGGACGAGCACGAGGACCGCCGCCACTCCTACTTCGCCCCGGCGCCCCGCGCCGTCCAATCTGCCTACCCAGCGCTGCCCGACGCGCTGTGGTTCGAGGAGGAGGTCCCCGAGGACGACGACGACCCGGAGATGCAAGCCGCCTACGAGGCCTCCAACCGCACCCTCGTCGAGGACGAGATCAAGAGGTGGGAGAAGGTGAGGACCGCGGCCGCGGCCGCCGCGGCCGTGGCCCTGATGCCGCTGTCTCCGCCACTGCAGCAGCAGGAGTACGACCCGGACGAGGTCGAGCCGTGGCATTACGCCATGGAACGCGAGCAGGAGCAGGACCTTCCGCCGCCGCCTCCTCTGCCTACCGGCCTCGTTGGCCAGTCCTGGGTCTTTACCGGCGGGAGCTGGGAGGCGCCACTGGAGCAGGAGCAGGAGGCGCCACCGCAGCAGCACGCGCCACCGGAGCATCTCTGGATCCCGCCGCCCTTCTACATCCTCGACAACTAGGCGGCACCGGCACCGTCGACCCTCCCCTCTCTCCAATGTAATGGCATTATCAATGGCCTCCCCCCCTTAATTATAATGAAATCGGCCCCTTTAGGCCCTAAAAATCTGTTCTTGTTTGCCAACTCCGGTGCCGGCCCCGTGGTTAGGGTCCGCCGCCACGCGCTAGATCTGAGAGAGGGCGAGAGTAGTTGGTCGGGGGGGGGGGACGAGCTCACCGTGGGTCGGGGGCGAGCTTTTCCTGCTCGGGGAGCAGGACGGCGACCCACGGTGAGGGCGTCAGCGGCGCGGGGACAAAATCGGGCAGCCTGGCGGCGCAGGTGGCGGCGTCGTCTGGAGCCCGGAGGCGGAGCGTCGATTTACTGGACTTGGGCAAATTTTCGGCCCGAGCCACTAAAAGTAGCGCCAAAAAGGCATCTAGTACCGGGCCGTGGCTCCACACGGTACTAGAGACCCTCTAGTACCGGGCCGTGTTACCACCCGGTACTAGAGGTTAATTTTTTTTAATTTTCTGGTTTCTTACTTTTTTTATATCTTTTGATTTACTTGTCTAAATTAAGTAAAAATTGCTTTCATTTTCCTGTTTTCTGTTTTGGTTTAAAATGAAGTATCACATGCGCTTGGTTTTAAATTAAGTACTACATACGCTTAATTTAAAATCAATTCAAAAATTTATAAATCAAGTACTACATGCGCAGTGGATCATTTCACATCACAAAGTTTGATGCTACATCAAAAATTTATAAATTAAGTACTACATTCCGCCACCGCCATACGCTTGATTTCATTGACATGTCTGTCTTGTCCTCCATACTATAAATATATAAAAGTTTAATAAATTATTACACATCATGAACAACATCCCTATTTAGTCTTCGCTTTTTCTTTTTGTGAGACCCTTTCTTCTGATCGCTCCGTAACCATGGACAAGGGTCTGCATATAACTTGAGACTTGGGTCAGTGGTCACTTTGAAGGGCGGAATTTCATGAAATGAGAGTTTCCACCTAGAAGAAATGGGTTAATACACGAAATGGGAGTTTCCACCTAGAAGAAATGGGTTATAGCTAGGGAACCCGAATGTTTTGTGTTTGAGCGCCACTTCGATCCAAGCAGCGGTAAGACGTCTCTGATGATCTACAACCGGCCGGCAAGACATCTCTGATGATCTGCAACCGTTTGGAACGGTCGCAGGTCATCAGAGACGTCTTGCCGCTGGTTGCCCAAAGATGCCTCTCCGAGTGACGCTGGAATGTTTTGTGTGAGTGAGTAACCTGTCTGAGGAGGGGGGCTATATATAGGGTACGTGTGCTTCTTTAGTGTTGGTAACACCAACCGGTCATGTGGCTCACGAAGTGGTCGTGATACTGCTGATCCAACAGCTCACAATCCCTCAAAAGAAACACACCCCTGATCCAACGTCTCACAAGCGCTTGAAAGAAAACACGATCCGTGTGCTTCTTTAGTCCCGGTTGGTAACACCAACCGGGACTAAAGGCGGGCTTTGCGGTCACGACACGTGTCCTCCCCCAGCGTTGCCCTGGGCACGTGTCCTCCCCCAGCGCTGCCCTGGAGGTCTTTATATATTGTCGCCGACGGGGTAAACCCTAATCCAACATTCCTAGCCACGAACGCATCGTCCCACGAGATGGATCCGCCACGCCCGCCGCAGCGCCTTCTGGACGAGGTCGAGCGTGCTCGGCAGAGAGCGCTTGGGCGCAACCGCGGGAGCCTATCCCGCCGTATGCCCACGAGCCCGGCGTGGAGAGGAATGCCCAGCTACGGCCTCCTGCTCCACCAGGTGCCGCCGCACCTCCACCTGGCGCCGCTGCACCTCCACCAGGCGCCGCCGCTCCTCCCGCGGAGGAGGAGGACGACGACTTCGACTGGAGCGACGACGGGGAAGAGGGTTGTGGGTTGCAGATACAGGAGGCCATGGAAGCCTCCTTCCAGTCTGTCCGCGACTACCCTGTCCAGCGAGCAAAGACTTCCTACCAGCTCAAGGCGAAGGAGGCTTCCGAGCTGGATTGGGCGCTGAAAGACTCATCCTCCATGGATCTTGCCCTCCGCCGCAAACGTGCGCGCGAGAACCGGGCGGCCGCCCACGGGGCTGGCTCCTCCCGCCGTTCCCCCTAATCCTACGGCCTTCGAGCCAGCAAGTCCGTTTATGTAGAATAATGTTGGTGATGTTGGATCAGGGGTGTGTTTCTTTCAAGCGCTTGTGAGACGTTGGATCATGTGTAATAATGTACTAGAGGTTAATTTTTTTTAATTTTCTGGTTTCTTACTTTTTTATATCTTTTGATTTACTTGTCTAAATTAAGTAAAAATTGCTTTCATTTTCCTGTTTTCTGTTTTGGTTTAAAATGAAGTATCACATGCGCTTGGTTTTAAATTAAGTACTACATACGCTTAATTTAAAATCAATTCAAAAATTTATAAATCAAGTACTACATGCGCAGTGGATCATTTCACATCACAAAGTTTGATGCTACATCAAAAATTTATAAATTAAGTACTACATTCCGCCACCGCCATACGCTTGATTTCATTGACATGTCTGTCTTGTCCTCCATACTATAAATTATATAAAAGTTTAATAAATTATTACACATCATGAACAACATCCCTATTTAGTCTTCGCTTTTTCTTTTTGTGAGACCCTTTCTTCTGATCGCTCCGTAACCATGGACAAGGGTCTGCATATAACTTGAGACTTGGGTCAGTGGTCACTTTGAAGGGCGGAATTTCATGAAACTTGTCGTAATCTTCTGACATGTCTGTCTTGTCCTCCACTCCCACGATGGTTCTTTTCCCTGAAAGAACTATGTGGCGCTTTGGCTCATCGGCTGATGTATTCACTTCCTTATCTTTTTTTTTTTTGGCTTGGTAGACATGTCCTTCACATAGAAAACCTGAGCCACATCCTTGGCTAGAACGAATGGTTCGTTGTCGTACGCAACATTCGTGAGATCCACTGTAGTCATTCCGTACAATGGGTCTTCCTTTACCCCGCCGCCTCTCAGGTTGAACCATTTGCACCAGAACAAAGGGACCTTCAAAGAAGGTCCATAGTCAAGTTCCCATATCTGCTCTATGCAACCATAATATGTGACCGTGGCCTCATTCGTGCTCTTATCATCAAAGCGGACACCACTATTTTGGTTGGTGCTCTTTTTATCTTGGGCGTTCGTGTAAAATGTATTCCCGTTTATCTCATACCCTTGGAAAGTCCAAATAGTCGAAGATGGCCCCTTAGACAACAAGAACAGCTCATCTGAGACTGTGTTGTTGTTGTTCAGATGCGTTTCCAACCAACCGCCAAAATTCTCCATGTGTTCCTTTGCAATGGCGGAGTCATCCATCCCCGGGTTGTTAGAGCGTACAATATCCTTGTGCATCTGGATATACGGAGCCACCAAAGTGGAATTATGCAGAACTGTGTAGTGTGCTTTTGTGAAAGAATACCCGTCCCTGCATATGTATGATTTCTTTCCTAGAGTGCCTTCTCCACTTAGTCTCCCCTCATGTCGCGATTCAGGAAGACCAATCGACTTAATGCCGGGAATAAAGTCAACACAAAACTCAATGACCTCCTCTGTTCCATACCCTTTGGAGATGCTTCCTTCTGGCCTAGCACGGTTATGAACATACTTCTTCAACACTCCCATGAACCTCTCAAAGGGGAACATATTGTGTAGAAATACAGGACCCAGAATGTGAATCTCGTCGACCAGGTGTACTAGGAGATGTGTCATAATAGTGAAGAAGGATGGTGGGAACACCAACTCAAAACTAACGAGACATTGAGCCACATCCTTCTGTAACCTTAATAGAGTGGTTGGGCTGATTGACTTCTGCGAAATTGCATTGAGGAACGCACATAGCTGAACAATGGATACTCGAACATTTTCCGGTAGAAGCCCCCGCAATGCAACCGGAAGCAGTTGAGTCATCAGCACGTGGCAGTCATGAGACTTTAGGTTCTGGAACTTTTTCTCTGCCATATTTATTATTCCCTTTATATTCGACGAGAAGCCAGACGGGACCTTCATACTGCTCAGGACTTCAAAAAATATCTCCTTCTCTTCTTTGGTAAGAACGTAGCTAGCAGGACGTAGACGTCCTTTATCCGTCCTCATTGGATGCAGGTTCTTTGGGTCTTTCAAAAG
Source organism: Poa pratensis (assembly GCA_947311845.1). Classification (NCBI taxonomy): domain Eukaryota; kingdom Viridiplantae; phylum Streptophyta; class Magnoliopsida; order Poales; family Poaceae; genus Poa; species Poa pratensis. Next base: position 59,322,475 of record CAMZMU010000027.1, on the reverse strand, counting down.
TTGCTGGTCCTCTCGTGCTTCCGGAGTATCTTTTGCCTTCCCATACACGCCCAAGAAGCCTAGCAGGTTCACGCAAACATTCTTCGTCACGTGCATCACGTCGATTGCAGAGCGGACCTTTAGGATTTTCCAATAGGGTAGTTCCCAAAATATAGACTTCTTCTTCCACAGGGGAACGTGGTTGTTAGCGTCCTTCGGAACAGACTGTCCGCCAGGACCCTTTCCAAAGATTACATCTAAATCCTTGACCGCATCATATATATCTTCACCACTTTGGAGGGGTGGCTTCGGCCGGCGATCTTCCTCACCTTTGAAATGCTGCTGCTTGCTTTTCTTTCTTAGGGGATGCTGAGTTGTAAGAAATCGACGATGACCCGGGTACACATTCTTGTTACCTACATATATACTTTCAGTGCTATCTAAACAGTGTGTGCATGCATTGTATCCCTTGTTCGACTGTCCTGAAATGTTACTAAGAGCAGGCCAATCATTGATGGTTACAAACAACAACCCTCGTAGGTTAAATTCCGCTTGTTTGTACTCATCCCACACAGGTACCCCTTCATCACGCCACAACTGTAAAAGTTCATCAACTAATGGCCTCAGGTAGACATCAATGTTGTTACCGGGTTGCTTCGGGCCTTGGATGAGCACTGGCATCATAATGAACTTCCGCTTCATGCACAACCAAGGAGGAAGGTTATAGATACATAGAGTCACAGGCCAGGTGCTATGACTGCTGCTCTGCTCCCCAAAAGGATTAAAGCCATCCGTGCTAAGACCAAACCTTAAGTTCCTTGGGTCACGTGCAAATTCCTTGTACTCTGTATCGATTTTTCTCCACTGCGACCCATCAGCCGGGTGTCTCAACATCTCGTCGCTCTTGCGGTCTTCTTTGTGCCATCGCAACAACTTGGCATGCTCTTTGTTTCTGAACAAACGTTTCAACCGTGGTATTATAGGAGCGTACCACATCACCTTGGCAGGAACCTTCTTCCTGGCGGGCAGGCCCTCAACATCGCCAGGGTCATCTGCTCTGATCTTATACCGCAATGCACCGCATACCGGGCATTCATTCAAATTCTCATACTTCTCACCGCGGTAGAGGATGCAGTCATTAATGCATGCATGTATCTTCTGCACATCTAATCCTAGAGGGCAGATAATCTTCTTTGCTTCATACGCACTCTCGGGCAATTCGTTACCAGCCGGCAGCTTGTCCTTCACTATTTTCAGTAAACTCCCAAATCCCTTGTCAGATAAACCATTCGCTGCCTTCCATTGCAATAATTCCAGTGTGGTACCGAGCTTTGTGTTGCCATCTTCGCAAGTTGGGTACAACTTTGTTTTGTGATCCTCTAACATGCGCTCCAACTTCAACTTCTCAAGTGTAGTTTCTGCTAGGGTATGTGCATCAACGATGACCCCACGTAAATCATCATGTATGATGGGATCATCTGGTACCTCTTCATCATCAGCTTCCCCTGTTGGGTTACCAACATATTCAGGGTACATGTAGTTGTCATCGTTCTCTTCTTCTTCGTTATCTTCCATCATAACCCCTTTTCTCCGTGCTTGGTCCAACAATTATAGCCGGGCATGAAACCAGAAGTTATCAGGTGGAGGTGAATTCTGTCTGTGTTAGGGTAATCCTTCTCATTCCGACATTTCTTGCATGGACAACACATAAAACCATTGGGCCCCTTGTTATCCTTAGCCACATTGAGAAAAGATTGCACGCCATCCATGTACTCTTTAGAGCGTCGGTCAGCGTACATCCACGGATGACTCATCTGCAAATCACCGCTAAAACCCATTACGATAAACCAACATAATAGGAAACATATCATATTCATTAATACAAGTTCATCACATTAAAACCAAAGTATAGTAGTGACCAAATGTAATACATAGTTCTCATAAAACATAAATTAATTGAAACTAGAATACAACTATCTAAAGAATTTAAATCCAACAACAAATGCGATCAGAATCGCAACTAAGGTAACTATTGAACCAACAGCATAATGATACCAAGCCTCTTGACTAATGACATATTTTCTAATCTTTCTAAGCTTCAAGCGCATTGCATCCATCTTCATCTCGTGAACAGCGACGACGTCGGTAAGCTCGACCCCGTGAGCATCAACGATGTCGGCAATCTTCAAGTCCAATACCATCTTCTCTTCTAGGCATTGGAGACGAAGATCTTCACTTATCTTCAATTTTGCTTTCAAATCGTTGTTTTCTTTTTAAAAAACTCTACAATAGGGTCGGCTGGAATTTCCGGTTCAACTACCTCCTAAATAAAAATATATCTATGTCAATTTGGTCGGCATGATTGTTATAAACACGAAACAAAATAAATAGTGATAAAAATATACCACATCCGAATCATAGACCGGACGAGGGACGACGGGGACGGATATCAAAACCATGACACTATACATAAAAAACATAAGAAAATTATACAAGAAAAATAATTATGCATCAAATCATACAAGTAATTTTGTAAAATAACAGATAAAAGAAGAGGCTCACCGAGGTGGTGCCGGTCACGGGATGGCGGGGGCTATCGACGGCGGTGAGGACCGAGACGACACTAAAATCCACAAATAATAAATTAATTTGAGCTCAAAATACATAAAAAAATGAACTACCTAGCTTAGGCATTTCATCAAACACCTAGGTAGCACTATAAAAATGAAATGAGCTAAACTTGTATGGAAATGGCTAAAATTCGGCCGCCGGGTGAAAGGATCAAGTGTTGCTAACCCTTGGAGAGATGGGTGCCGTCTATCTTGACAAATCTTGGAAAAAAATGGGGCTACACTTGAGCTTGAGAGAGGAAACAATGAGATGATCTTGAGAGTTCAAAAATGGTGGCTGGCCCGGGGTGGGAGATGATATAGCGGGACCTCTAGTCCCGGGCTGTACCACGGCCCGGGACGAAAGGTCCACCCTCCTGTCTCCACCCTGCCGCTGACTGCCTCGGTCCCGGGTGGTATCACGGCCCGGAACTAGAGGTGCCCTACAACCCGGGACCCGACCTGCGCAGCGTCGGAGCAGCCGGCCCGGTACTAGTTCCCTCCTCTAGTCCGGGATCGAACCACGCCCGGGACTAGAGCCCAACACCCCTCTCCACCAAAGCCCTGTTTCCACTAGTGGCCTAATATCAATAATTCGGAACCGCTCTCAACTTGTTTAGTATGAAAGATTACAAGAACTCTATTGCCATTCGTTGACAGGAACAACCACCACCCAAAATTTATTTTTACCTCTGTTTTATAAATGAAAAGCTCTAGTACATGATAAATCTCTGCTTCCCTCTGCGAAGGGCCAATCTAATATTTTATGTTGAGTCACCATCTATTCTTTGAGCACCTCCTCGAGAGCATAATTATCATTCTTAGTGAAATGTACTTGTCCCAGAATACGGTTAAATGTGACATAACTTTGATACTCTTATCTTTGATATTTTTACATATCTAGTTTTCACTTAAACTTCAGATGTGCCCTGGCATTTATGTTTTCCTCTCCAAATAAAGGCAAGCGAGATACCACTTTATCATATATCTATTATACTAGCAAAATACCCGTGCGTTGCAACGGGATAGATAAAATTGAGTCATAGAGACAAAGATACATAAACATGTCATTGTTGACATTAATATAAAATATTATTGTTATAGCTGACAGCGATGACCACTCTAACCATGTTTGTGTGCACGAGAAAATGTATGGCTCGTTTCCCTTAACAAATAAAGGTTTGAACTAAAAAAAACTAACTAATGGATGATGGGTGGTAGGTTGAATGGACATTCGTATCGTCTCCGATAATCGTCGGCTAGCACGAGAGAAGGTATGCGGTTTTCAAGCTAAGAATATCTGTAGCAGGTTGTATATATTTCCATATATACAATGGTCCAAGAACATCCCCTATCACAGTCTTCCAGTTTTCAGATGATCGTCTATGATTTTATCTCTTATATTTAAATATTATTGGATTATTCTACGACCCCCTGTTAAGAGATTGTAGAAATAAGTTCTACAACCCTTCTAAAAATACCTTCTGAGTTCTGATCCCGACCTGGCCGGCTGGTTACTCCACTCGCTCCTAAAAAACCGACAGACCTCACTCACCTCTGGCGCAGACTCGGAGCTAGGTAAGCCCTGGCGGCAGACAATGTATTCATACGGGGTCAAATTCATCCGTCCCTCACAGCCGTCACCACGACGCACTCAGCATCTGTAAAATAGGCAAGCTTCTCCACACTTGGCACATTCTGGTCAATGAACACAATTGGGTTGTACCTGGTCCGGCCAAACTCCCTGTTAATCCTCTCACAGCTATCCTGAATCTCAGCCCGGATGTGCTCAACATCATTCCCCTTCCCTCGTGCTGGGTTCACTATCTGCACGAGCACAGCTCTTCCCTGCCACTTAGGATGCATCCTCAGCATATGCTCAAATGCAAGAAGCTTCAGATTGATGCCCTTAAATATATCCATGTCATCCACACCAAGCAACACAGCCTTGCCCTCAAATTGCTGTCGCAGCTCAGCAACCTTCCGCTGCATTTCAGGTAATCACAGCACTGACTGCAGCTGACCCATATGGATCCCCACAGGCATGATCTTGATCCCAACAGTGCGGCCAAAGTAATCGAGCCTAATGTATCCACGCTTTGACTGGTACTCTATCCCGAGCATCCTGCTACAGCAAGAGAGGAAGTGTCTGGCGTAATCAAAAGTGTGGAATCCGATGAGATCGCAGTTGAGCATGGTTCCGAGGATCTCCTCTCTGACAGGCCCATCCACAAGCCCCCGCACGCCTCCTTCTTCCCGTCGCCGGGCAGGGCCGCGGCGAGCACCGCCTGTGCGTCCTCCTCTGCAGCGCGCCGCCGTCGGGCCCTCCCTCTCCAGCGCGAGCGCCGCCGCCGGCCCTACCTCTCCAGCGCGCGCCGCCGCCAGGCCCTTCCTCTCGTGCGCGAGCGCCGCCGTCGGGCCCTCCCTCTCCAGCGCGTTCGCCGCCGTCGGTCTCTCCCTCTCGAGCGCGAGTGCCACCGGGCGGTTCCTCTCCAGCACGGGCCTCCGTCGAGACCGGGCGCAGATAGGACTGCCTTTAGTCAGGGCTAGTATAGGACTGCGGGTTAATTTCCTACAAACTGAAGGGCTAAATAGCAAAACAACCCGACGTACCTACGGTCGTTTACTTATATTATATAGTAGAGATAATTAAAACACAAGACAACCAACGGTTAAGATTTTCCACCGTAAAACTACAAGGTATAAATGGTGGAGATTTATCAGCACAAGATATAGATGGACGTGGTTCCACATGGAAGTTTAAAAATTGCGCATTAGATGTCCAGCCTCATCACGTTGAAGATTCTGGAAAGCAAAAAACTAAGTTTAAGAAAGTACTACACGGTACGAATGCTTAGAAAAATACAAAGATGGGTTCCTGAGACAAACCACACCGATATAGGTGTTTTGCCTGAGCACGTACATGAATCTGTACAAGGAAACGGATACTAACGGAGGGCACAGCGCTCAGCTAATATAAGTACATAACTCTCAAAAAAAAAAGCTAATATAAGTACATGTAACCCGTCGCCATATTGAAGGCAATGCCGAGTGAAAGGCACCTACCTAGAAATCGATCCCAAGTTCCCGACCGGCGGCTGGTAGGCTATATCAAGAGACAAGAAGGAGCAGCGGGACGACCGACGATGTACCATCACTCGGCCGGAGATGCACAAGGACTGAGTCTTCAGCAATGCCATATATGAGACTCGAGACACTACTGGGCCAACTCCAGTGCTCCACGGCACCATCCCCGTTGTCATCCTGCACCCAAGCATCATCACCAACATCTGAAGGAACCTATCGTCTGATGGATGCAAGAAACAATTACCATAGATCGACCGGAAATTCTAGACCAAAGGCTCAAGCGACCGGAAATTCTAAGATAGATCGATCGCCGTCGCAGGAGGATTTAATTAATTATTGGAAGATGTGTACATGGGTCTATGGATTGATCAATTCTTCGATTGATCATACAACATCCGTGTCACCCAGCGGATCCAAAGGACATGCAAACCATCCGCAACAACACGTCCAGTACGAGATCATCACGCAGGGCGGATTGAAGGATACGACGTTCAGATGGCAGCGGATTGAGGTCGCGACGCTCAGATGTCAAACAGATTCAACTCACGTTAACAGCACATCTGTTACGATCTCGCGACGTCACGGTGGCCGGCGGAAGTTGCAGGAGCTGAATCGCTCAGCTCTGAATCTCTCTACTGCTTCACACAGCTCTCTCAAGAACAGAAAGACACAAGAGATTTTTGGCCTCGCGCTGCCTCTCACAGCCACGAGTTTTCTTCTCTATATTCTGTTGACTCTATGAAACATGCAGATTACATCACCTTAAATAGGCACACGCACACACACGGCCAGAGGCCACTCACGCAACTAACCCATGCACTAAGCCACTAACCCACTAACAGCTGACCTTATCATCTCCTAGAATCTCTCTAAGCACTATGACCAGGCCTTCGGCTAACAACTGGATAGCGTCCAAATCCATGCATGCAACACAACAGCTTCTCGCCACCAACGGCATCTCACCGGCTTGCCGTATCGCACGGCTCCAGCATACATGCGGAACACACACACCCAGCTAATACATGCAAATACAGAAAATAAACATGCAGATACAAAAACATCAAGATTAGTGCTAACAATCAACCCCTAATCTTGATGTTCATCGTCACTCGGCTTCAAAGAAGAGCAGGTCCGTCGCTGCCGTAACCAGCGAGCAGTGCCTTCTCCTCCTCTTTCTTCTTCTTCTCGGGACACTCCCATGCAAAATGTCCAAAGTCATCACAGTTGTAGCATTGTACCTCGCTCTTGTCTCTGCGCCCTCCACCACGGCCATGTCCACGGCCTCGTCCTCGCGACTAGTCATGTCCCCTCGTCATGAGAAGCTTCTCTTCGGTACCTTCCTCCTCTTGTCTCTTGAGGAGCTCTTCATGCGCCTTCAATGATCCAATGGCCTCCTCCATGACATCTTGTTCACGTCACAGAACAGCCCAATGGAAGAAGCAACGCCGATGTACTTCTTGGAGACGGCTCGCAGCAGCTTCTAGCTTCTTCACGACGTACTTCTCCTCCATGGGGTCTCCAAGCTCACGGATACGCCCCACAAGCATCGTGAACTTCGCCGCAAAATCATCCACGGACTCTGCATAAGACATCTTGAGGCCATCAAAATCCGAGCGCAAGGATTGAATCCTCGCCTCCCGGACGCGCTCGGCGCCGATGTGCATGGAGCGAAGCGCCGCCAACACATCCGCCGCGGTCTCCTTCTCCGCAACTCGCAGCAGCGTCTCGTCGTCGATCCCTTGCGAAATGATGGTCATGGCCATCTCCTCCTTGCTCCCGCTGGCTTCCGCGGATGAGCTCTCCTGATCAACGGCACCCATGCGCCGTGTACACGCAGGATGTACTTCATCCTCAGCGCCCATGCTGAGTAGTTCGTCCTGGTTAGCAGCGGCACCGACACCTTGCCGGCGGCCGCCGCCATCGCCAAACCGCTTCCGCCACTGGTCACCATGGCTCCACTCGCCGCAGCGTCGGCGTCGCGCGGCATCGTCTTGGTCATCCGGCTCTGATACCAAATGTAGGAGCTGAATCCCTCAACTCCCTGAACCTCTCTCTCTGCTACTTCACACAGCTCTCTCAAGAACAGAAAGACACAAGAGATTTTTGGCCTCGCGCTGCCTCTCACAGCCACGAGTTTTCTTCTCTATATTCTGTTGACTCTATGAAACATGCAGATTACATCACCTTAAGTAGGCACACGCACACACACGGCCAGAGGCCACTCACGCCACTAACCCATGCACTAAGCCACTAACCCACTAACAGCTGACCTTATCATCTCCTAGAATCTCTCTAAGCACTATGACTAGGCCTTCGGCTAACAACTGGATAGCGTCCAAAATCCATGCATGCAACACAGCGGCTTCTCGCCACCAACGGCATCTCACCGGCTTGCCGTATCGCACGGCTCCAGCATACATGCGGAACACACACACCCAGCTAATACATGCAAATACAGAAAATAAACATGCAGATACAAAAACATCAAGATTAGTGCTAACAGAAGTTTCTCTTTTCTTTTTGCAGGATATCAATGGCGACATCAACAGGAGGCAACATGCCATAGACTTGCGGGCAGTGGCTTAGATGCACATACGAGACCACGGTCAGATGCAGAAGTACAACAGCCAAGCTAGGAGCAAGATCGATTACTTTTAAAGAGTTAAAGACACACGTACTAAGCCGATGGATTTCTAGCCGGGTACATGGTCAGATGCATGCGCCTCGATGCGTGCTTAGATGTTTCCATCTCAGCGAGTATAACAGCTTATTTATTAACAATATTTTTTTGTGTGTATTATCTATATCTAAAAATCGCTTATTTCTGATAAGAAAGAGTGAAAGACTCATGTGTATTTTTTAGTTTAAGGAAACAACAACATGAAACTGAGCAAGCTTACCATAAGATGAAAAACGTCATGCAACATTAAGGTGAATGCGGCGAAGATATTTTATTTGATCAATTCGTCTATTGGTTAACTACCAAGATTTTTTAATTCAGCTATGAATGAAAGATTAATGACAGTTCGCTATATTATTTGGCAATTTCAAAGTTGTACAATGTGCATATATCGTTTGGCAAGAAATAAAAATATAATTATTGCGTGTATGCTACAAGAAAGAGGTGAAAGGACCATCGTATAATTTTTGAAGTAGCTACACTGGATTTGCTATAAGGACCGATGTTCTACAACAAAATTTAAAGAAAGAGCAACAATGTAAGATCTCCTTGGATTTTTCACCAAGATTAAGAAAATAAAACCAAGGGTTGCACCGCTAACCAACCATAGATTTCAAATATCTATGAGATAAAAAATTGAATACCAAATAACTGCACAATCATATATATCAATTTCCAGTTCAAGAATATCTACAAATACACATGTTAGAATTAAGGTTAGGGGTGATAAAGCCGGATTAACATCAGAGTGAAATTTTTATTACCATTTACGTGATAAATATTTAATGATAAATATGTAGTACTTATTGTTAGCTCAACACGAGAGCAGTATTCAATGGTAGGTCCAATAATATTGACAGGACCAGTAGAACGAATATATATGATCGTTGATGATTTAATAGGCTACTGCCCGGAGGAAATCTGAATATACTCATATTTGTTTAGGGCGAGAAATCGTTGTTGTCAGGTTCTATTATGTGATGTGATTTGAATGAGAAATCCATATTTGTTGAATGTCAAATGTCAAAGGGTTGTATATGAAAGTTGATGTATAACGCAAATTCCGCTTTTAGAAAAACAAAATAGCACATCATAGATGCACATGCACCATAATGACACACAATATAAGATCAAATTCAACAAACATTAGTATTCACTCAAGTGACATCAGATATCTTATGATTTCCAAAGATTATCAAATGTATATTTAACTAAATATAATGGAAAAATATGAATAGTAAATATAGGCGCGCAAATCTGCGGGCCACACAGCTAGTTATTATGAACATTGCAATCTTGCAGGTAGATTTATTTCAAGTTATTTATTCTTAGTATGTTGGTATCTTGTTCATAGGTCACATTTCTACTAGATGGCATTGACTACATGCTTCTTATTATGAATTGGCTAAGTACTTGATCATATAGTGAGAATGTATACATCATATAAAGCAAATGTGTTCGTAAAAGTTTCTTTTATCGCACTCAGTTTTCAACTGAATTGCTTGATGACAAGCAATAAGCTAAGATTGGGGGGAGTTGATACTACGTCCAAAACATACTAGTACATAACGACACATCTGCAATGGGCCAAAACCTTCTATGGCCACGGAGAAAGCATCCGTTGCCCCCTCTTCCGATGCTGATGTGGGCGCATCTCTTGGCAACGGTTATTTCGCCCGTTTCCTTTGTGGGCCATATATATTAAAAAAAAAACAGGCCACCGGTCACCACCGGTAGCGCAAACAATCAATAATGACTACAGTACTGCACTTTACTAGTCTTTTACACAGGACAACCATAAAGATTTATACAAGACTATATGTCAAAAATACACAAGGCATAAGGTTCAGAATACAATAGAAAACTGTCTCCACTCATAAAAAATCCACTACTGCTCGCAATGAAAATCCACCCAGATCATCAAGTCTTACCACACCAGTCCTTGCTCGCAATAGAAACAATCTAGGCCATTGCTACTTGTCGCAGCAGTACATGCACACCATTCTTCAAGAGATACTGCATAAGTAGTGAAAAGTTTAGAGCAGACACAAAGCATAGCTGGACCAAGTATTTAACTAGATTAAGAAAAGATCAATGCAAATACTAGTTACTAGTGGCCTCCACTTTGTTGTATTTCTTCCTGCCTTTTTCAAGAACTTAACAAGATAAGTATTGTCGTCCGGCCGAAAAATCATTGATAGCAGCTGCAGATACGAACTGCAGGAGCGTACTATCACAGCAAGAATACATATACACCAACAGCTGACCCAAATCCTTGCAGTAGAAAGCTGGTTACAGGAGCTTGTGCCAGATCGTAGCACCAGATCTGACAGCTGAGATGGAATCAACGGTGTATTACAGATCGACAAATCAAGGGTGTATTACAGATCGACAGCAGGTTACAGGAGCTTGTGCCAGATCGTAGCACCAGATCTGACAACTATTCTAGTCCAAATCGTACTCAAGAATCAAGGGTGTATTACAGATCGACAAATCAAAAACCAGGGAAAACCAGATCTGACAGCTGAGATGGAATCGCACAAGTACCTGGGAGAAGATGATGACTGCTTCAGCCACCGTCGGCCGCTAGGGAAAGCCCAGCTGCTGACGCAGATGGTCCTCTCCTTCCCACAGGATTAGGGGTGCCAGGATCTGAGAGGCCAAGGAGTGGCCGCATTGACAGCTTCGGACACCGTCCGCCGCTAGGGAAAGGCCACGCAGGGCGGCTGCATCGGGGCCGCGAAGGTGGGCAGCGGCATCGAGGCCACGCAGGAGAGCGGCGCAGGGGAAGACGAGCTTAGCGGGAGGAAGGAGAAGATCGGTGCGGAGTGGTTGTGGTTGTTGTGTGCGGGAGGATAAGAGAGCGAGAGGATAAGGCAGATCGAGAAAAAGGGTTCGTGCGGCGCGAGGCTAGGGTTTGGTGAGTATTTATGGAACACGGAAAAAGGCCTCTTGGGCCGAGCTACATCGCATACCGAGCTGAATTTCCACCGTTAGCGATATATCCAAAATTGCACACGGAGCTAAAATTTCCACCGTTGCTGATATATTGGAAACAGTTAAATTTTTTTTGTCCGTTGCCGATGTGTCGCGAATCTAGCGTGGGATAGACATGGAATTTTTTTAACCGTTGCCTTCGTGAGCGCTGACTGTTGTTTTTTTGCTGCCGTTTCCATAGAGGGGTATCCGATGTGTCGTTCTGTACTAGTGACATATCTACTTTCCCGAACACTTTTGCTGTTATTTTACCTCTAATTTGTGTGTTTTGAATGCAACTAACACGGACTAACACTGTTTTCAGCAGAATTGACTTGGTGTCTTGTTTTTATGCAGAAATTCAAGTTTCGGGAAAATCCCCGGAAAATATACATAAGATCCTATTTTTCCAGAAGTCACCGTGTGCCAGAAGATGAGAAGAAGGCGGGCCACGAGGGCCCCACGCCAGGGCACGTCACGACTAGAGGTGGGCCCGCGCTGTGGGGTGGCGTGGTGATGACGTGAAAGACACACGTTCGTTGGGAACCCCAAGAGGAAGGTATGATGAGTGCAGCAGCAAGTTTTTTCTCAGTATGAAACTGAGGTTATCGAACCAGTTGGAGATGAAGACACTTCTGAAGGTTGTTGGTGGCGAAATGTGGCGCGGCGCAACACCAAGGATTTCGGTGCCAACGTGGAACCTGCACACAAGACAATCAAACTACTTTGTCCCAACGAATCAGTGAGGGTGTCAATCTCACTGGCTTGCTGAAAACAAAGGATTAAAAGTATGGTGTGAAAAATGATGTTTAATTGGAGAGAATGAAAGAGAACAATGATTACAGTAGGTTGTATTATCAGATGTAAAAGAATGGAACAAGGTCCATAGTTCACTAGTGGTGTCTCTCCATAAAGATAACTAACATGCTGGGTAAACAAATTACAGCTGGGAATTGACAATACTGAAAAATGCATAATAATGCATGTACAAGTTATGGTGTCTACTATGAGATTTACTTGGGCGTTACAACATGGTACACAAACCGCTATCCAGCATGCATCTGTGCCTAAATAGTCCACCTTCAGGTTAGCGTCCGCACCCCTTTCAGTATTGAGTTGCAAGCAACAGACTATTGCATTAAGTAAAGTGAATAATGTAAGCAACACAATTGTCCTTAGACAAAGCATCGCTGTTTTACCCCTAGTGGCAACATCACATCCACAACCTTAGAACTTTCTGTCACTGTCCCAGATTAAATGGAGACTGAACCCACTATCTAGCATAAATACTCCCTCTTGGAGTCACAAGCATCAACTTGGCCAGAGTATCAACAAGCAACGGAGAGCATGCAAGATCATAAATAACATAGACATGATAATTCAATAATCAACTTGACATAGTATCAATATTCATCGGATCCCAGCAAACATAATGTGTAGCATTACAATAAGATGATCTTGATCATGATAGGCAGCTCACAAGATCTAAACATGATGGCACAAGAGGAGAAGACAACCATCTAGCTACTGCAATAGACCCATAGTCCAAGGATGAACTACTCACGCATCACTCCGAAGGCAGGCTTGGCGATGTAGAGCCCTCCGGTGATGCTTCCCCTCTCCGGCAGGGTGTCGGGAAGAGCTTCAGAACCCTCTCGAGTTAGGGTTGATAGCGGCAGCGGCTCTGGAACTTTTCGTGGATAATGGCTCGGGTGTCTAGGGTTTTCCCGAATAGATGAATTTATAGGCGAAAGGGCGGCGTCGATGGGCAACCGTGGGCCCCACACCACGTGGCGGCGCAACAGAAGGGGGCGCCGCCATATGGTGTGGGCGCCTCGGTGCCCTACTTCGTCTCTCCTTCGGACTTCGTGTACGTGACAGGAAAATAGGACCGTGGGCTTTTGTTTCGTCCAATTCCGAGAATATTTCCAGAACAACTTTTCTGGAATACAAAAACAGCAGAAAACAGGAACTAGCACTGTGGCATCTTGTTAATAGGTTAGTCCCAGAAAATGCATAAAAATGATATAAAGTGTAAATAAAACATGTAGCAATTTGGCATAATATAAGCATGGAACATAAGAAATTATGGATACGTTGGAGACGTATCACGTGGCCACCCAGGTCACCACCTAGCGACCCCCTTCGACTACATAACTCCTCTGACCTAAAAACCACAGGGGGTTCGATCACTTTTCCAGAAGACCTCCAAAGCGCCGCCGCCACCAAAAATCCTAATTCGGGGATCAGAAACTCCGTTCCAGCACTCCGCTGGGACAGGGAATTGGAGGAGATCATCGCCATCATCATCACCGACACGTCTCCATCGACCATCCATGATTCCCCCATCCATGTGTGAGTAATATCCGCTGTAGGTTGAAGGGGATGGTAGGGATTGGATGAGATCATTCATGTAATAGATATCAGATTGTTAGGGCATGGTGCCTAGTATCCATTGTTAGTACTTCATGTCATTGTTGCAACTTGTTATCCTTAATGCTTGTCACTAGGGCCCGAGTGCCATGATTTCAGATCTGAACATGTTATTGTTTCATGAGGATAATTATTGTTTTAGATCATATTTGCAAGTTGTATACACATATAATTGTCCGCAACCCGAGGACCCAAAGTGACAACAATTGGGACAACCGGAGGGATGGCTGTGATGTGAGGATCACATGTCTTCACGGAGTGTTAATGTTTTGCTCCGATACTTTATTAAAAGGACTACCTTAATTACCAGTAGTTTTCCTTGAGGCCCCGATGCAAACGGGCTGGTAGGACAGACGTTGTGCAAGTTTCTCATTGTGAGCACGTACGACTAAATACAGAACACATGCCTATGATTGATTATTACTTGGATGCTTTATTATTATCTACCTGCAAATGCCCTATGCATGACTATTTCATAAATTATCTTATCCATGCAACGCCCGTTGATCCATCTCTATGCCTACAGTATTTTAATCTTGCTGTCTACTGCAATCATACTGCTGTCTTTATTTTACTGCTGCTATTATTTCACTACTGCTACTGCTATAATACTGTTGCTACTGATAATTTGTGTCGAGCAAGTCTATTTCTAGGTGCAGCTGAACTGACAATTCATCTGTTAAGGCTTATAAAAATTCTTTGGCTCCCCTTGTGTCGAATCAATAAATTTGGGTTTTACTTCTCTCGAAGACTGATGCGATCCCCTATACTTGTGGGTCTTCACCGGCTCGCGCGCCACCAGTTAGCGCCTCCTCCACGTCGCTCAGGGCGGCGTTGACGGCCCTGTGACATAGGCATGGGTTCAGACTCAAGATAACAAACAGCGGAGAAACAAAGTACAAGCTTCGAACGTAGGTACTAACCTGTCGCCCGCAGGCGGCCGAGCCGTAATCCGAACGCCACGCACTTGAGGCGTGGTAGGCGACGGAGTCGGAGCCGTTGCGGGGGTGTCCCTCAAGGCTTTCTGCTTACGCTCGGAGGCGACGGTACGCTGCGTCGCAGCCGCCGTCTTTGAGCGTTTGGGCTGAGAGTGTTTGGGCCGCCGTCTTTGAGCGTTTGGGCCGCCAGATTTGCGCTTCCGCCGAAAGCAGAGAGGCGCATCGTCTTAATCATCTTCATCGTCAGACACCGGGTCACGCGACCCGGCGTCTCCTCCTTCTTCTCTTCCTTCTTCTCCCTCACCCTCGTCTTCTGAGGAGACGGGGATGGGGCGAGTGGAGGAAGGCACGACCTCGGGAGTCGCGACTGGGGTGTCGGCCTCATCGTCGGACTCACGTTCAAAGACGTCGTTGGGGCCGACCGGCACCATGGGAGCCTCTTCATGGGCTGGAGGTAGCCCGACGAGACCGCGGAACTCCTGCACGATAGATCGAGTGCAAAGAAAGAAGTCGATAAAGAAGATGGGAAGAGTTCAAATAAAAAATACAAGACATGGAAGGAGGACGGCTCGTGCACGATTCAAACTCACCTCAGCAGCCGGCTTCTTCTTGACGTGGGCCCGCAGACCCCCGATTTCCTAGTCCAGCACCGGGTGGGCGGTGATGCGCCGTATGCGGAGGGTGAACTCCTCCTGCTGCGCGTACGGCTGCGGGTCGCGGCGGCTTGGGTCGTTCTTACGTCGAAATTCGCCTATCACGGTAGGACGGGCCTGCAACGAAGCGATCTTCCGCTTCACCAAGTCGCCGACAATTTGAGCCATGTTAGGCCCCCCACCTTCAGCTCCTCTACGTCACTACCCGGAGCTGGGGATGCCGGCGGCTACGACAGTGCGTACTGGGCCGCTCAAGACCCTGACCTACGACGTCCTGCTTCATCTTGACAGGGCTCTCGACTACTCGGCTTCGCCACCATCGAGCCCGGACAGCAACATCTCCTTCCACAGCGACGTCAGCGGCTTACCTTCGGAGGTCTCCGACACGCCGGCCTTACCCACCACCTGGGGCTACAGGTGGTGCCTTGGCTACGAAGACGGGACGTACCCGCCTCGTGCACCGGCTCACTCCCGGCTGCGTTGCCCTGGCCGGAGGGACGGCGGCGCCGGCGGTGGTGGCCGTGGTGGTGCTCCAAGCGGAGCGCGTTTTGGTCCTGGTGGTGCTGCAGGTAATGGCGGCAACGGCGGTGGTCCTGCCGCCGGCGGTTCGGGCGTGGCTCGTGGGGCCACAGGCGGCGATCGTCGGGCGCGGTGGGACATTGGTCCCGATGGGCGCCACCATGCCCAGACTGTGCTTCAGGCGGTGCAGCCTGCTGCCGACGGTGCCCCACTACTGGTTTTGACGGAAACGGAAGGTGGGGAAGTCCTGGCGGGCGGCCCGGCGGTGGTCTCCCTTCCTTTCTCGGAGACGCGTGCTGAGGTGCAGACGAGCCCGCAGGGTCACATGGAGGCCGTGCTCTAGCACATGGACTCGGTACCTACGCTCGGTCAGCTTGACCGTGGCGCGGGCACCCCGGTGGGGAAAGATGCAGGCAGCGTGGATGTTGATCTGTTGTGTTTGCATGGCCAAGCAGGAAAAGAAGTACCTTGGTGGGTCCCTCAAGAGTTGGAGAGCTTCGTGGACGCGGGCACAGGCGCGGCAACGCCGGTGGGCAAGCTGCAGGAAGCGCGGGAAGAAGATTTTGAGTCTGAGGAAGTCTCTCCTCTGTTTGGGCCGCACTCCCCACGGGCCCGTGAAGATCTCGGCCCGCTCGTTGGGCCTGGCATGGTTGTTTCTGCTGGGATGGAGTTAGATCCGCTCAAATCCTTTCTGGTGGGCCATTCCAGGCCTGCAGAAGAGGCCCTTCTTCCACCGCCAGACCTGACCTCCGTGTCGACACCAGCTGCAACTACTGAAGATTTGGGCTAGGGGAAAATCAAGAGGAGTGGCCGGCTCGCAGCGAAGCCGACGGCAGGCCTATCGACCATGGACAAGGTGAAGATAGTCCTGCTCAAGAAGAGTGGTGTGATGCCTGATGTGAGGAGCCAAAAGCTGCGGATCTGGGGAAGTTCAACAATATCTACACCAAGCCCTTGCCGCCTTCCTTCTGTCAGGCTGTCTCCGAGCTGATTGATGCAAACTCGGCGGCCAAGTTCAACTCTGGGGCAGCGGCACCGTGGGACCTGTGACCTACCGGGTCATGTGTGTACCATCAGTTCCCCATGTTAGGTACCTTCAGTTTCTTCAGTTCCTGTAGTTTAGAGTTTGCTGTTAGTGAGTTTGCTGTTAGTGCTAGGGATTGCCTCCCTGTGTTGTGGTTCTGGCTGTGGTTGTGCTTGTGTCTCCGAGTTGTTGCAGTTTTTTTATGGATTTATGTGTAATGGATTGGAATATTAGAGGAGCGAACAGTGCTGCCAAGCGCCATGCTCTGCATTTGTTCTTTGCTGATAAGCCTTGCAATGTGGTGTGTTTCCAAGAGACCAAGATCGAGGTTATGACTAGCAGTCTAGTTGTGGACATGTTGGGGCCACGTTTTGGCAACAATTTCATCTGGTTGCCGGCATGTGGATCAAAGGGAGGGGTGCTCATTGCTTGCACCGATGATTTTAGCATCTGTGTTAATCAGTAGTTGGTCGGGGCACGCTACTCGGTGACAGGGACCATTGTTCACAAGGAAGATAACAGCTCTTGGTCAATCTCGGGTGTTTTTGGTCCGCAAGAATATGCCCTCAAGGTGGAGTTTATGCAAGAAATTCGTGAAATTCACTCTAAAGTCCAAGACACTTGGATGGTTCTTGGTGATTTCAACCTGATAAGCAGTACCAGTGACAAGAGCAACTCCAATGTGAACTTAGGGATGATGGGACATTTCAATGCTTTGATCAGCGATCTCGAGCTTATTGACTACCCTCTTGTTGGGCGGAACTACACCTGGTCCAATGGCCGTCAAAATGCCACCTTAAAAAGGATCGACCGGGTGTTTGTTTCGAAGGAGTGGGACATTCGTTTCCCTCAATTTCAGCTAACTCCCGCCTCTTCAAGTGTTTCCGATCACTGTCCCTTGTTACTGAGTAAGATGCAGCGGCAGCGCTTCTATGGGTTCATGTTTGAAAGGCACTGGTTGCAGTTTGAAGATTTTATGTCGGTTGTTCAGCAGACCTGGGGCAAACCTGTACAATCTCGTGATGCTATCAGAGTTCTACACATTAAATTATGTAGAACTGCCAAGGCCTTGACGAAGTGGGGAAGAGACAAATTAAGCTGGGCTAGGATTGTGTCTGCTATTGCCACAGAAATCATCTTTAACCTTGATCTGGCTGAAGAATCAAGAAGCCTCTCAGAAGATGAACGAGCTCTCCGCAACAACCTGAAAAGTAAATTATTGGGAATTGCTGCAATTGACAAGTGCAGATGGAGACAAAGATCTAGGATCACATGGCTCAGAGAAGGGGATGCTAGTACGAAGCTCTTTCACCTGAGGGCTAATGGCAGGCGACGGAAAAATCACATACCTTCTTTTTTGGGCAGCTCGGGTCCTGTGGCTGGTCATGATCAAAAAGCATCCATTCTGTTGCAGCACTTCAAGAGCTTGATGGGCTCTACCATATCCCCTACGTTGGATCTCAATTGGGAGGCACTTGGCCTTCCTTCGGTTGACCTTGCTCACCTGGATAGGGCTTTCCCTTTACAGGAGTTGAAAGAGGCTGTTAATGACATTCATGGTGAAAAGGCCCCTGGGCCTGACGGTCTTATTGGAGACTTTTACAAGCATTGCTGGACTGTAGTCTCTTCTGACCTGCTTGCGGCCATGAACCAGCTACATGCTTTGCAAGGGAGTCAATGGCGTTTGCTTAACACAGCCAACATCGTGCTGCTGCCCAAGAAAAATGATGTTGCCGATGCAAAAGACTACCGTCCTATCAGTCTAATGCATAGTGCTTCCAAGATTCTTTGCAAAATCCTTGCGAGACGTTTGGCCCCAGAGATGACGAAGCTAGTATCGGTAGGGCAGAGTGCTTTCATTCGTGGGAGATCGATTCAAGATAACTTCCTCTATGTCAAAAATGTGATTAAAGAAGCTCATGTCAAGAAGTCGCCCCTTCTCTTCCTCAAGTTAGATATTGCAAAAGCGTTTGATACCTTGAACTGGGGTTTTTTGGTTAAGGTTATGACCCACATGGGGTTTGGAGATCGTTGGAGAAATCGGGTTTCTCTAGTTTTGGCATATGCTTCCTCTCGGATTATGTTGAATGGACGAGCTGGCAGTCCTCTTTATCACCGCCGAGGTGTGAGACAAGGGGACCCCCTGTCCCCTCTACTTTTTGACCTGGCCATGGAACCTCTACAGAAGCTGTTTGACAACGCCACCGATCAACTTGTCTTGTCTCCCTTGAAGCTTAGGAATGCAAGGCTGCGTGCTAGCTTCTATGCCGATGACGCTGCCTTGTTCGTCAATCCTCTGAAACAAGATATTTCGGCAGTGCATAGTATCCTTTCCTTATTCGGAGATGTCTCTGGGCTCAGAACTAGCTTCAATAAATGTGTGGCTTACCCTATTGCTTGCCATGATGTGGATCTACAAGATGCTCTGCAAGATTTTGGAGGAGCACAAGAGGCCTTGCCTTGTAATTACCTCGGACTCCCTCTTGGTTTCAGAAAGCCGAGAAGAATTGAGGTTGAACCAGTTTTCGACAAGGTGGTAGCTAGGTTGAAAGGTGGAAAGGGAAACATGATGACTCGTAAGGGTCGCCTTATTCTGGTCAACAATGTTGCAACTGCCACAGCAACCTATTTTCTGACTGCCTTCCCTGCTGAGAAATGGATGATCAAAAAATTTGACAAGTTAAGGCGCAATTTCCTTTGGGCGCCTGAAGAAGAAGCCACAGGGGGCAAGTGTTTGGTTAGCTGGAAGAAAATTTGTGCGCCCCAGAACTATGGCGGTCTAGGTATCAAAGAGCTCCAAGCTTTCAGCCACGCCTTGTGCTTGCGTTGGGAATGGTTTAGATGGGATGAGCAAGATAGGCCATGGAAAGGGACGGCTACGCCGTGCGACGAGATGGACAAGGCACTGTTCCAGGCTTGCACGTCCATATCTTTAGGCGATGGGAATACTGCTAAATTCTGGACAGATGAATGGCTTAATGGTATTGCGCCATTGACCTTAGCACCTTTGCTCTTCCCTCTTGCTGCAAGGAAAAACCTGACGGTCAAAGGGGCCTTCCATGATGGAAGATGGAAAAGAGGATTACATCGGATCAGCACCGAGGCGCAGCTTGATCAGTACCTCGAGCTTTGGCAACAAATTCACAGGTTCAACTAACCCAGGAGAAGGATTCCATCATTTGGAACCTCACTTCAAATGGGCACTACTCTGCGAAATCTGCCTATCATGTGCAATTCTTGGGAAGATTAAAACAGCCAGCCCTAGAGGCTGCCTGGAAAGTTAAGGTCGAAGGGAAAGTGAAGTTTTTTTTTTGGTTGCTACTACAAAACCGAAATTGGACTGCTGATCGCCTAAGAAAAAGGGGGTGGCCTCACGATGATGTTTGTTGTCTGTGTCATCAAGAGCTTGAGACTGCCAATCACCTGGCACTGCACTGCTCTTTTGCTAAAGAGGTCTGGAGCATCTTCACAAGCTCCAACCCGTCTTTGGTCCAGCTTTTGTGTCGCTCCAACCTCATTGGCGAATGGTGGAGCAAGATGCGGAGCAGCCATGTATCTATGCAGCTGAAGAAGGATACCTCCACTGCAGTTTATATCTTTTGGCATGTTTGGAAGGAGTGAGGACGGCGAATTTTTTAGGGCGAGAACCTTGCGGCAGCTTCGATTGCTGCTCTGGTCAGAAGTGATGTAGATGCGATGTTCGCCGTGCGGTAAAATATGAATAACGTTGGGTAAACGAGTGTATAGAGTGTTTGAGTTGCTCAATCTGGAGCGTCTGTTGTAAACCTTTTTGTACTTGTTCTCTCTCTAATAATGCAAAAGCAGAACGCCTGCTGTTTCCTTCAAAATTTGCAATGGTGTATCTCATATATACTTGTCGGACCCAATCAGATTATCGACAGACAAGAGATACCTCATTACAAATGGTTTATTAAATGACTTGGTTGTTTCCATATTTCGCCGCCCAAATAAACTAATGTGAACGGCGTGTATACTTATTCAAATAAGACAACGGCAAATCTATGTTCAGAACGGTCTGAAGTTAACCATACCCGGCGGACTCACGCGAACCGTCCATCTCGATCTCTAACGTTGCAGCTAAGCCAATCGCATAAGTACCCACGGGCGTCAGAATAACTCCACCGACAGCCGCGCTGCAGCCGCCGCGCCGCATCCAGACCTCCATGGCGCTGGCGGCGGGTGCCAAGGCCGGAGAAATCACCCGCCGTCGCTGCCCCATCTCTCCACTTCCCCCTCCGTTCCGCTTTTCCACGCGCCTCTATCCTGTCCGCGCCCGGCGAAATCCGTGAGGAGCAGCCGAAGTCTGGCGAGGTCGAGCCGCAGGAGGCGCTGTACGTCGGGATCCGCAGGAATCCGACGAGGTCCGTGGTGAGGATCAGGGAGGAACGAGTTCTGGCGGAAGAAGGTATACTAAGATAGGTCACCGCGAGTCACGGCGGAGAAAAAAATGGCTGGTCGGACGCTGACGGTGACGATGGTGCAGGTGGAGACCCGAGTAGAGGCGACGGAGGTGACCACGGCGGATTTTCCGCATCAACTGCAGAAATTGTCCGCTCCTCACCGGCCACATCAGCGACATGAGCGACCACTGACCGCATCCTCAGTTCCTCACGACAGTGAACGAATTTCACCAATGGCGACCTGAGGTGGACAACACAATAGTTCATCGCGGTCGCGATCGAGGAGCTGGGCGCGTGTAACTGCAGAATGGAGTCGGCTCGCCATCTGCTGCTGCCCTGATGGCCCCTGCTCAGTTGAGCACCACTCTGCACCAGGTACACTGGGTGATGTCCCTCGTACCCTTGAACTTACAGAGCACACCTTGGCTAAGGGTACGTGCGACCATCCCTATGTGTATGAAATTGGTGGTTAATCTGCTACACACAATAGGGACACTATGCCATTTCAATTTGACAGGGAGAATCATGGAGAGTTTAGGATTCCAAAAACATAATTTCCTGGGTTTGATGCTGAAAATCCTAAAATATGGCGATAAAAATATGAGAAATACTTCCATATGTTCCATATACCTGCTGCAAATCCTTGATTTTCTGTTGTGATCGCAATTGGAATTCAATTGTGCATGTGATTCAAAGCTCGGTACTACTAAATGATTTAAGCCAATTTAGTTGTACCACTCGATGTTCATTAGCTTGATACATACTCTAGCACTTCTTGATCAATGATGATAAATGGTTGCATGATTTAGAGAGAACGTCAGTTCTTGTGAACAATGCAGTTTCAGTAGCCGTAGAAAAAAATGCAGTTTACAGTATGGTCACATGTGTCGGTCTGCAGTCCAATGGATGGCCTACTGGAGTAGCTATGTAGCCCAACTAAGATAATGATATCTTGTATAATATTGTACAACGTTGGGGATTGAGACATGTTCTTTTGTGTAGAATTTAGTTGACTAGCAGCACAGGTGAGAAGATTATTTGTGACTAGTTGCAGAGATGAGAAGATTATTTGTGAGATGTGTAAGGATTCATTAGTTGGCCTCGTGGGGGTCCATCGTTCGTTGCCGAGCCCTCCACCAAATCAAGACCTCCAAGACCACCTCGTCGCACCCTTCACCGACCCTCGGAAGCACGGCGTTGGCATCCCGGGACCTTGCATGAGCTGCCTGAACCTACGCTGGCCTCCCCGGTCCTCAACAAACCTCGTCGGAGTACGGCAAGCCTCGCCGGACCACCTCGAAACTCGACGCAAGATGTCCAATAAACCACTCGTTCGACTTCTACATCAACAGTTGTCGTCACCCGTTATCGAGCACACTGCCTGCATCAAGTCTCCCTCGACAAGATAGTTACCATGCTCTTTATGTAATAGTTACCCACTTAGTACTGATGGAGTTACCTAGGTGTTAATGATATAGTTATCACCGCGATCTCTACCCACCCAGTACTAATAGACTTACCCATGTTTAAAGATATAGTTATCAACACGAACTTGATTTAGTTACCCTTCCCTATAGAAAAAAGTTACCCAGCCAGTTATAATAGAGTTACAGTTACCCACCCAGTACTGATGGAGTTACCCGGGTGTTAATGATATAGTTATCACCACAACAATTCTCTATGTAATAGTTACCCACACAGTACTAATAGAGTTATCCATGTGTTAAAGACATAGTTATCAACACGAACTCGATTTAGTTACCCTTCACTCTAGAAAAAGTTACCCACATAGTAATAATGTAGTTACCCATCTTTTAATGATATTTATCGCCATAAAAACCGATTTAGTTACCCTTCTCTCTAGGCAATAGTTACAAACCCAGTACTGATAAAGTTACTTATGTGTTCATCATATAGTTAGCACAATTAGACTTCCCGCGGGGTAGTGCGGGGAACTTGCTGAATAAACTCCTTGGAATCGGAGGCCTGACTGAGGGTCAATCCTAAAATTGATATAGTTACCCTAAACTCTAGATAATAGTTACCAAAAAAATTAGTGATAGACTTATCTAGGTACTCAACATACATTTATCACATCAGGGTATCGATGTAGTTACCAAACAAGTAGGGATTTAGGTACCCAGGTACTCAACGTATAGTAATCACCATGATATCGATGTAGGTACCCTACTTTGACTAATAGTTACCAACCCAATACGGAATTAGTTACCCGGGTGTTCAAGGTATATAGTTACCAACCCAATACGGAATTAGTTACCAACCCAATACGGAACACAAAGTCAATGTAATTACCATGCACTCTAAATAATAGTTACGAATCCTGCAATGATAGAGTTATCCAGGTGTTTATTGTATAGTTACTAACCTAGTACTTACAGAGTTATCCAGGTATTTAGGATACAAATATCAACCGTTTACAGCTAGAGTTATCCAAGTGTCCAGGGTCGAGTTACCCAGGCATTTACGGAATACCTATCACCACTAAATATATGTAGTTACCATGCTCTTTAGGTAACAATTATCCACTGATGACTAATTGAGTTATTCAGATGCTCATGGTATGACTATCACCAATAAGTCGTCAAGTTACCCCCTTCTTTGGGCAATAGTTATGGCAACTCACTTGTGAAACTAGGTGGTGACCTAAGCTCAAAAAACGAAAAGAACAATCGAAAGTGAGATCTAGTTTCAAGCTGAAACCGATCGCTCATAAGGTGGGTAACTTGCATACTACAACATGGATAACTCACTTGTTACTGATGGGTAACTTTTGGGTCGAAAAAAAAGTTGTCGGAACGTATCAACATGGGATCTAGTTTCGAAGATCTCATCGCGACTAGATCAACGGTCAAAACGGATCTTCAAACAGATAAACGGTTTGAGCTTCAAAACATTTTAAATTTTCGGATTTTCGCAATTAATAATGCTGACATCAGCAATTTTGGTTCTATTTGCATGCATACAAAGCTGGTGTGCACGGTGGCCAGCGGCTGTCGGAACATCGTTGTTTTCGCGCGGATCGTTCGAGTGGACGCGGTTAGCATCAACATTATCTGAATGTTCTACAGGTTTGCTTAAACATAGAACGTTCTACGTGTAGTAGCGTCCTAAGACAATGTAAATAGTGTCTTTGAGAGTGGCGAATTAAAGGTTTTCTAAGGAGGCATTTAGGACAAACTGTATGTTTTTTGAATGACGTTTTTGCGAGGGGCCATAGTTGGCAGAAAGGTTTCTTAGTGGGTAGTGAAAGTTTGACAAAAAAAAGTCATTTAAGACAAATTATACAAAAAAATATACGAGGGAATAAATTATCGATATGAATTTTATTCTATCTCGATTACATTTTACAGGCAAGACCTTTGAGACGAGGGATCCACGGACAGGCGATGTGCTGGCCCATATAGCAGAGGCGGATAAAGCCGACGTGGACCTCGCCGTCGCGGCCGCCAGGGAGGCCTTCGAGCATGACCCGTGGCCCCGCATGTCAGGCTACGTACGTAAACCTTCCACACCTTGACCTGGTCAACGAACTCGTTGTTGCACTTGCAGCGTAGTACTAGCTTGATTATCTGAGGAACTACTGACTGACAAGTGACAACGTCGTCGTGGTCGGCATGCATCCATGAATATGCAGACGAGGGGGAGGGCCATGAGCAAGCTGGCTGACTTGATGGAGGAGCGCATTGAGGAGCTGGCGCTGCTCGACGCCGCCGACGCCGGGAAGCTGCTTCTGCTGGGCAAGATCATCGCCGTGGATCTTGTCGGCGTGGATCAAGTTGAGGGTGTGCCCCTGGTACTTGCCGGAGACGCGCAGCGAGTCGCCATGGATTTTGTCGGCGGCGCCGGCGTAGTAGCGCAGCATCTGCACCGAGCTGGGGATATCGATGATCTTGCCCAGCAGAAGCAGCTTCCCGGCGTCGGCGGCGTCGAGCAGCGCCGGGCTGATCTTGAGGAAGAACATTGTGCTGGGGAAGTTCCAAGGGATGATGATGCCGACGCCGTGGGCTCTGTTCTTCCTCAAGATGAGCCCGGTGCTCCGGGCCGGCCCTGGGGGGATCAGGGGGTGCGGCCGCCCCGGGCCCCCAAAATACAGGGGCCCCACCCCATGGTATGCTGTAGTATACTTGTGTATGGCTACGTACGTCGCTAAGTATCGCATGTTCAGCGAAAAAAATGGTAATGGGCCGGCTGTAGATCGCATCGCTAGCTAGCTCAGAACGATAGAAGGCACACATACCTGGCGATCGCGACGATTAGCCCGGCCCTCTTCTATTCCGCTGTTCGTTCTTTCTATCGTTCGATTCAGCGTCTAGGCGATCCCATCCCCAGGCCGCGCCGCCGCCACACTTCGTCCGGTAATTTTTTGCACTCACTTTTTCTCTATTTGTAACGCGCGACCCGTAAGTTCTCCCCTAAATTCTTTCTAACGTTGACCGTCAGATCATCCCCTTGTCAATTTTAAATCCTGGGGCCCTCAATCGCGAGAATATGTCTTTGACTCTTGTGTTTTGCAGCAATGAGTGTTATCGTGCCGTCCAGTACTTAAGTGGTTATGAGAATGTAGCTAATTTATCGGATGCACAAACACAGTCTGCTAGTGTTAACAAACAACGAGTTCATACGTCTGACATTTATGATCTAAAAAATTGGGATAATCTTGATGATAAATCAAGAGACATCTTAGTTGAGAAAGGACGTATGCGAGAGAGGGGGAAAATGGAGTATCCTCTAGACGATGCATCAAGACATTTTTCATATGATCATTATGATAGAAAGTGGCAAGTTAAATTGGCAACATTGTGCATCGAGAAGAAATTATTGATCGACATTGATATCGACCCCATCATATATAAGTGAATTTGCATCGCGAATGTCAGAAGAAAATTTTAAAGTAATTTGTATAAATTATTGATATTTGTAGTGCTTTTGGATGCATTTTAAGTGTTATTGAAAACGTATTTTACATGTATATATTCGTTATTATTATTTTGTTGTCATAATAAGGGCCCAAAAGTTTAGTTTCGCCCCGGGCCCCGAAAATCTCAGGACCGGCCCTGGGCGCTCGCCGCCGGATGCACCGTCGTCCTCAAGCCCGCCGAGCAGACGCCACTCTCGGCACTCTACTACGCTAACCTCGCAAAGCAGGCCGGCATTCCGGATGGAGTGATCAACGTCGTCCCCGGCTTCGGCCCGACCGCCGGCGCAGCCATCGCCTCCCACATGGACATTGACAGCGTAAGTACCACTGTAGTATATTTGACCTGCAAATTGCTCACAATCTTCACGCACAACACGTGCCATGCTGTTATGGATCTTGTGTTCTTACTCCTGAAAAATACCACCGTCCGTACGTATCAGGTTGCCTTCACTGGCTCTGGAGAAGTCGGCCGCCTCGTCATGGAGGCATCTGCACGGAGCAACCTGAAGACGGTTTCGCTTGAGCTCGGCGGCAAGTCTCGTCTGATAATCTTTGACGATGCCGACCTCGACATGGCGGTCGAGCTCTCAAGGCTTGCTATCTTCTTCAACAAGGTAAATTTTCTTTACCGAGTGTAGAATTATACCAAGGTTCAGAAAAAGTAAGCAATTCCACTGAACAACAGACTGACCATATGTAAAACTTCCAGGGAGAGGTCTGCGTCGCCGGTTCTCGTGTGTATGTTCAGGAAGGGATCTACGACGAATTCGTCAAGAAGGCCGTCGCAGCTGCCCAGAGTTGGAAAGTTGGAGATCCGTTCGACGCCGCAACCAACATGGGTCCCCAGGTAAATCTTTTCCGGCAGTTCCGTACAAATTTTGAAGAATGAACGTTAAAACTAGTCGAGTTCATGGCGGGAGAGGAAGTGGTAAGTAACTAAGCATGCCTTAATTCGGTCGTTGTTTTCCTTTAGGTTGACAAGGTCCAGTTCGAGAGGGTCCTAAAGTACATTGATATTGGCAAGAGCGAGGGAGCAACTCTTCTCACAGGCGGCAAACCCGCCAGCGACAAAGGGTACTACATTGAACCTACAATATTTGCAGATGTCAAGGTAACTTCTATATGGCACAAATAACAAAAATTGTGCACAACATTACTAAATAAAACAATAAGCTGTGCAAATCATGCCGTCCCCTGCATTTGGACAGAGTAACACCAATGTGCATTCTGCAGGAGGACATGAAGATCGCGCAAGATGAGATATTTGGCCCTGTGATGTCCCTCATGAAGTTCAAGTGCGTCAAAGTTTTCACAAACGTCCCTTGACGGAAATACCTTGGTTCTTGAAATATGAAATGCAAGTCTCTGACCAACCTTTCTTTGCCCATCTATGTCTCCAGGACTGTCGATGAGGCCATAGAGAAGGCCAACTGCACCAAGTATGGACTCGCCGCTGGGATCATCACCAAGGATTTGAACATCGCCAACAAGGTGTCGAGGTCGGTGCGCGCCGGGACCGTGTGGGTCAACTGCTACTTCGCCTTCGACCCTGAGGCGCCATTCGGCGGGTACAAGATGAGCGGCTTCGGGCGGGACCAGGGGATGATGGCCATCGACAAGTACATGCAGGTCAAGAGCGTGATCACCTCAGTCCCTGACTCGCCGTGGTATTAGCCCTAGCAACGTTCTTCATCCTTTGCAGTGTACATGCTTGAAGTTGGGTTGGTTCCTGCGTAGCAGCAGTCCTTTGTTTGCGCCTCCCTCATATATATGTTGGAATGGACGTACGTGTTCCAAATTGTTGGATTTTGTGATGATGCAAATGCTATTTGGTATAACATCTCCGAGACTACTCCATATGTATGATGCTGTGAAGGATCATAATATACGACCAGAGTGAGGTGAATAGAAGTCTACAGAAAATTGTTCAAATAAAACTTTATAACGGTGAAGATTAAAACAGATTCAACAGGTGAAATAAGGTACTTAAGGAATAGTGACACAACAGCTAGATTTCTACTATTGACCTTATTTTCTGCTAGCCAAGCTTGCAAGTCTTGACCCTTTTCTACTATTTGATTTTTACGAGCAAACAATAAAAAAATGGTCACATACTTTGCGAGACAAGTCCACACGCTGGATGTTCGAATAGCTGACTCATATCCATTTAGAAGTGTCAATTTGCAAGAGTATTTGTACCGTAGTCTCCCTATATAGGAGCATGTTTCTAACTGTAATGCCTAGTCTTATGCCGTGAGCGGGTCTGCAGTATCTCTAGCGATCACCCCTCTCTGCTTGTATATGCATTCTCAACTGAATTAATACAGAACACATCGAGTGTTTTATCATTCTTCCTTGGTATCAGAGCAGTATATCCTCTCTCTCCCATGACCGACGACGGCGATGCCTCCGGCCAAGCCTTCTTCGGCTTTCCTGATCTCAAACCTCTCGATGCTGAATGTCAAACTTGTCTGTAGAAGTGCAGCGCCGATCCTCGTATCACTCTCATGCCGCGCGCTCCTCCCAGCCCATTTGGGGCCTGCCAGCCTCCCTGCTTCCACCTCTATCGTGCTCGTCGCAATACCTTCTAGTTCTCTCGCCATTGTCGGGCCCACCAACCATGCGCTGAACGACGTTGGCACCCCGCTCACCGACGGTGAACTCACGGTGCGGATGGTGGACGGCTTGGTAAGAAATTCAAGATGCATGTCGAGAACTTAAAGCAGGTAAGGTCGTTCTCCACCTTTGCTAAAGCCTACTCTCTATTACATACATACAAAAAGAACACCTCGCTCGCTCCCGTGCCGCACCCAGGCGGCACCGGGGCGCCACCCTCGCCGCCACCAGTAGATCCCCTCCACGCCACCCTCGCCGCTGCTGCCGCCGGCCTCCGTGCAGCGGCGGCGGCGCTCTCTGCCGCCACACAACTGTTGCTAGGGGTGGTCCTCTCCCTCCTTCATCGCGGGCGGACGCCGGGCCCGGCTAGGGACGGCGATGGCGGCCGTCGGCGCAGGCACGCCGGAGCGGCGGCTCCGGGACTGGTGGGGCATGATACGTCTCCAACGTATCCATAATTTCTAATGTTCCATGTTAATATTATACCAATTGCTACATGTTTTATTTACACTTTATAGCATTTTTATACATTTTCTGAGACTAACCTATTAACAAAATGTCACAGTGCCAGTTCCTGTTTCTGCTGTTTTTGTATTACAGAAAAGTTGTTCTGGAAATATTCTCGGGATTGGACGAAACAAAAGCCAGGTCCCTATTTTTCTGTCACGTACACGGAGTCCAGAGGTGAGGGCACCTCGGGTGCCCACCGACATTGCCCCTTCGCCTATAAATTCATCTGTTCGGGAAAACCCTAAATACCCGAGTCATATTCCACGAAAAGTTTCTGAGCCGCCGCTGTCGTCAACCCTAACTCGGAAGAGTTCTGAAGCTCTTCCCGGCACCCTGCCAGAGAGGGGAATCATCACCGGAGTGCTCTACATCGCCATGCCTGCCTCCAAAGTGATGCGTGAGTAGTTCATCCCTGAACTATGGGTCCATAGCAGTAGCTAGATGGTTGTCTTCTCCTCTTGTGCCATCATGTTTAGATCTTGTGAGATGCCAATCATGATCAAGATCATATTATTGTAATACTACATGTTGTGTTTGTTAGGATCCGATGAATATTGAGTACTATGCCAAGAGTATTATTGATCTATCTTATATGTTATTTATAATCTTGCATGCTCTCCGTTACTAGTAGATGCTCTGGCCAAGTTGATGCTTGTAACTCCAAGAGGGAGTATTTATGCTAAATAGTGGGTCAGTCTCCATTTAATATGGGGGAATGACAACAACCTCTAAGGTTGTGGATGTGTTGTTGCCACTAGGGGTAAAACAGCGATGCTTTTTCTAAGGATAATTGTATTGCTTACATTATGCACTTTACTTAATGCAATAATCTGTTGCTTGCAACTTAATACTGAAAGGGGTGCGGATGCTAACCTGAAGGTGGATTATTAGTCATAGATGCAGTTGGATTACGGTCTATGAATCATGTTGTAATGCCCAAGTAAATCTCATAGTAGACATCTTGACTTGTACATGCATTGTTATGCATTTCTCTATTTTTTCAATTGCCCAGCTGTAATCTGTTTACCCAACATGTTAGTTATTTATTATGGAGAGACACCATTAGTGAATTAGGGACCCCGGTCCATTCTTTTACATTGATAATACAACCTACTGTAAACACTGTTGTTTTACATTCTCTGCAAACAAACATCATTTTCCACACTATACGTCTAATCCTTAGTTTTCAGCAAGCCGGTGAGATTCACAACCTCACTGTTAAGTTAGGTCAAAATAGTTTGATTGTGTTGTGCAGGTTCCACGTTGATATCGGAACCCCTGGTGTTGCGCCGCACTACACTCCTTCACCAACAACCTTCAGAAGTGTCTTTGACCTCCTACTGGTTCGATTAAACCTTGGTTTCATAATGAGGGAAAACTTGCTGCTACACTCATCATACCTTCCTCTTGGGGTCTCCCAACGAACGTATGACTTGCACGTATCAAGCATACTTTTCTGGCGCCGTTGCCGGGGAGGTGAAGCCTTCTGCAAGGGGAGTCTCTCACTTCCAATCTCTTTACTTTGTTATTGTCTTGCTTAGTTTATTTTATCTTGTCTTGTTTGCTCTCTTTATCAAAAACCCAAAAAATTAGTTTCTTGCATTTAGTTTATTTCGGTTTGTTATTATGTCTAGTTATTTATTTGCTATTAATGTCTTCTCTCTTTGAAACAAAATCTTACTGGCTAAGTGAGTTCACGAAGGAACAACAAAATTGTTATAAGGAGTACTGCTTGTCTGAAAAAGGGAAATATTTGTGGGATCAAATAAGTAGATTGAATTATTTTGCTAAAAGCTTATGCTTTACTTATGATGAAACCTACTGCTTTAATGAATCTTTCTGTGGTAGAAGGCATAAACACCTCCCTTTCCAATGTGATTATAATGATAATGAAACCTTAGCTGCTTATGCTAAAGGAAACTATGACTTTGGTAATCTTGAACAAATTGAAGAATTTTATATTTTTAAGGGTGCCTATGAAATTGCTGGTTATATTCAAGATGATGATGCTCCTTGTAGAACTGAGAATTATGCTATACTTGGTTATTGCCTTGAATATTATAATAATAATCCTTATATCACTGAATTTCTTGAGAAAACTTATTCTCCAGAACAACTTGCTACCTTTCAGGAACCTGTGGGAGAAGAAATTGCTGAAGCTGAAAGCTCATTGGATGAAAAAGAGGAGGAGAGTGAAGAACAAAAGGAGGATCTACCTTCAAATGATAATTACCCTCCATGCCTACCTAAAGAGGAAGAGTGCTATATTGTTGAATGTCATGATTCTATTGAAATATCTACTTTTGATAAATTTGAAGTAACAAACGCCTTGACTCAAATAGAAGAGGAAATTGCAGAAAGTAAAACATTGGTCCCTAATCTTATATATGATAATTCTCTTAATGATGGTCTTATTTTGCTTGATAATCCTCCATGTTTAGAACTTGTTACTAAATTATGTGGGGATAAAGATGATAAACTTGCTGTTTGTGACAAAACTCTCACTCATGAGAGTCCTACTTTGTCTTTGAATTCTCTTATTACACTATAGAGGAGAAACATTATTTTGATGATACTATGTCTCCCATTTATGACGATTACGATGATGAATGTGATATTTTCAGTCCACCTACTATTGAGGATAAAGTTTGTTATGATTATGATATTCCTCCTATATATGATGATTACAATGATGGTTATGAATGTTTTACTCCCACTATCACTAATAAGAAGGATTTTACTTATGTGGAGAGTATTAATACTTTTATGCTTGTAGATCATGAAAGATATGCTTTATGTAATAATTATATTGTTGAATTCTATCATGATGCTACTGAAAGTTATTATGAGATAGGAAAATATGGTTGTAAAAGTTTTCAATTCACTAAAAAACCTCTCTGTATGTTGAAAGTTTTGAAGTTGTACTTGATTCATCTTTCTATGCTAGTTGCTTTATGCTTCAAGAATTTGTTTTGTTACAAGATTCCTTTGCATAGAAAGTGGGTTAGACTTAAATGTGTTTATATTTGCCTCTTGATGCTCTCTTTCATTTTTTAACTCTTATTCTTATGAGAGCATCATTAAAATCTTCCAGCCTAGCTAAAAGGCATTAAAGAAAGCGCTTTTGGGATGCAACCCATTATCTTTTATTTTCAGTTCTAGTCAAGGAGCTTTCTTACTTCTGTAACAAATCCTTTGTATCTTTATTTTATCACATTGTTGTGCCAAGTAAAGTCTCTAATAGAAAGTTGATGCTAGATTTGGATTTCTGCACAGGGACAGATTTTTGCTGTCCACGGTTTTGAGCTTAAAAATCCAGAAAAATTGAAAAATGCTGAAAAACTTCATGCGTGATCCTCAGATATGCACACAACTTTCATTAGTTTTGAGTTTTATGATCTGAGCAACTTAAGTGCCTCGAAAAAATTCATCTTTACGGACTGTTCTGTTTTTGACAGATTCTGCCTTTTATTTTGCATTCTCTCTTTTACTATGTTTGAGTGGATTTCTTTGCTCCACAAAACATCAGTGGTTGTAGCTAATGTCCAGAAGTATTGGTGATGATTGTGTCCTTACAGAACATGTGAATTTTTGATTATGCACTAACCCTCTAATGAGATTACTCTGAGTTTGGTGTGAAGGAAGTTTTCAAGGATCAAGAGAGAAGGATGATATAATGTGATCAAGAAGAGTGAAAGCCTAAGCTTGGGGATGCCCCCGTGGGTCACCCAAGCATATTTCAAGAAGACTCAAGCGTCTAAGCTTGGGGATGCCCAAGGCATCCCCTTCTTCATCAACAACTTATCAGGTCATTTCTAGTGAAACTATATTTTAATTCTTTCACATCTTATGTGCTTTACTTGGAGCGTCTGTGTGCTTTTATTTTTGCTTTGTTATTTTTATTTTCTGAATAAATTGGATCCTAGCATTCTTGTGTGGGAGAGAGACACGCTCCGTTTTTTCATATGAATACTCGTATTCTTCACTTATATTTGTTGAGTATTCTTGTCTAGCTACTGCAATGCTTTTAGCTCCTGTTTTTCATGCATCTCTTGTTCAGAGCTGTTAGTTCTTGTAGAGAGATACTCTCTTGTTTCATTGTTAAATTATTTGGAGAGTTTTGTGTTGAAATAATTTGATTGGTGTTTGGTTGGAAACAGAAAATGCTACATGTGGTAGATGGTATATTGAAAAAGACATACTTATTCTTGTAGATCATTGTCTTGGATAATTTGATGCTTGGCAATTGTTTTGAGCTCTCAAGTAGATCATGTTTAAGCTCTTGCATCATGTAGTTAAAACCTATTAGTGAAGAACTACCGTAGAGCTTGTTGAAATTTGGTTTGCATGTTTGGTATCTCTAAGGTCTAGATATTTTCTGGTAAAAGTGTTTGAGTAACAAGGAAGACAGTGTAGAGTCTTATAATGCTTGCAATATGT
Organism: Poa pratensis; assembly: GCA_947311845.1. NCBI lineage: Eukaryota > Viridiplantae > Streptophyta > Magnoliopsida > Poales > Poaceae > Poa > Poa pratensis. Next base: position 59,288,651 of record CAMZMU010000027.1, on the reverse strand, counting down.
TTTCATGTAAGTCTTGCTGTACCAGTTGATATCCTGTGTTTGCTTCAAACAACCTTGCTAGCCTAAACTCTGTACTGAGAGGAATGCTTCTCGTGCATCCAAACCTTGAGCCAAAACCATGCCATTTGTGTCCACCATAACTACCTATTATGTGGTATTTCCTGCCATTCCAAGTAAATACTTCATGTGCTACCTTTAAACTATTCAAAAGCTATTATCTCTTATTTGTGTCAATGTTTTATAGCTCATGAGGAAGTTATGTGGAGTTTTCTCTATCAACCTTGTCATTTACTTTTGACAGACTTTCACCAATGGACTAGTGGCATATACATCCGCTTATCCAATAATTTTGCAAAAAGAGCTGGCAAATGGGGTGCCCAGTCCCAATTAATTACAACTTTAACCGCTTAATTCTCTTCACATTTTGCCCTGATCCAATCAGATAAGCAATGATACCAGTGAATAACTGCATGTGTAAACAAAAGAGAACAAGAGGGATGATCTACCCTTGGGTAGAAATAACGTCCTTCATGGGAGCCGCTCTTGAAAGTCTGGTTGACAAGGGGGGTAGAGTGCCCACTGCCATTCGTTGACAACAACAAACACCTCTCAAAAACTTACATTATGCTCTCTATATGATTTCAAAAACTTAAAAAGCTCTAGCACATGATTTAATCCCTGCTTCCCTCTGCGAAGGGCCTTTCTTTTACTTTTATGTTGAGTCAGTTTACCTACTTCTTTCTATCTCAGAAGCAAACACTAGTGTCAACTTTGTGTGCAACAATTTTTATATGCTTGCTTATTGCACTTATTATATTTCTTTGTGTTGACAATTATCCATGAGATATACATGTTGAAAGTTGAAAGCAATTGCTGAAACTTAAATCTTCCTATGTGTTGCTTCAATACCTTTTACTTAGAATCTATTGCTTTATGAGTTAACTCTTATGCAAAACTTTTTGATGCTTGTCTTGAAAGTACTATTCATGATTTTTTTTGCTTATATGATTCAGTTGTTTACTTTTTATCTATCTGTTAGCACTATAGACCATTGCCTTGAGTCACTTCATTCATAACATGAGCCTTGCAATATTATTTGATCAAGATTGTGTGGTAGCATGTCACCTCAGAAATTATTTTGTTGTTATCGTTTTACCTACTCGAGGACGAGTAGAACTAAGCTTGGGGATGCTTGATACGTCTCCAACGTATCCATAATTTCTGATGTTCCATGCTTATATTATACCAATTGCTACATGTTTTATTTACACTTTATAGCATTTTTATGCATTTTCTGGGACTAACTATTAACAAGATGCCACAGTGCCAGTTCCTTTTTCTGCTGTTTTTGTATTCCAGAAAAGTTGTTCTGGAAATATTATCGGAATTGGACGAAACAATAGCCCAGCTCCCTATTTTTCTGTCACGTACACGGAGTCCAGAGGAGCCACAAAGGGGACCCAGGGGGCAGCCTCACCATGTGGTGGCGTGGCCCCACCCCCTGCCGCGCCGCCACGTGGTGAGGGAACCTCACGTGCCCACCGACGTTGCCCCTTCGCCTATAAATTCATCTGTTCGGGAAAACCCTAAATACCTTAGTCATATTCCACGAAAAGTTCCAGAGCCACCGCTGCCGTCAAACCTAACTCGGGAGGGTTCTGAAGCTCTTCCCGGCACCCTGCCGGAGAGGGGAATCATCACCGGAGGGCTCTACATCGCCATGCCTGCCTCCGAAGTGATGCGTGAGTAGTTCATCCTGGACTATGGGTCCATAGCAGTAGCTAGATGGTTGTTTTCTCCTCTTGTGCCATCATGTTTAGATCTTGTGAGTTGCCTATCATGATCAAGATCATATTATTGTAATGGTACATGTTGTGTTTGCTGGGATCCGATGAATATTGAGTACTATGTCAAGTTGATTATTGATCTATCTTATATGTTATTTATGATCTTGCATGCTCTCCGTTACAAGTAGATGCTTTGGCCAAGTAGATGCTTGTAACTGCAAGAGGGAGTATTTATGCTAGATAGTGGGTTCAGTCTCCATTTAATCTGGGGGAGTGACAGCAACCTCTAAGGCTGTGGATGTGTTGTTGCCACTAGGGGTAAAACAGCGATGCTTTGTCTAAGGATAATTGTATTGCTTACATTATGCATTTTACTTAATGCAATAATCTGTTGCTTGCAACTTAATACTGAAAGGGGTGCGGATGCTAACCTGAAGGTGGATTATTAATCATAGATGCAGTTGGACTACGGTCTATGAATCATGTTGTACTGCCCAAGTAAATCTCATAGTAGACATCTTGACTTGTACATGCATTGTTATGCACTTCTCTATTTTGTCAATTGCCCAGTTGTAATATGTTTACCCAACATGTTAGTTATTTATTATGGAGAGACACCACTAGTGAACTGTGGACCCCGGTCCATTCTTTTACATTGAAAATACAACCTACTGCAAACACTGTTCTTTTACATTATCTGCAAACAAACATCATTTTCCACACTATACGTCTAATCCTTAGTTTTCAGCAAGCCGGTGAGATTGACAACCTCACTGTTAAGTTGGGGCAAAGTAGTTTGATTGTGTTGTGCAGGTTCCACGTTGGCACCGGAATCCCTGATGTTGCGCCGCACTACACTCCTTCACCAACAACCTTCAGAAGTGTCTTTGACATCCTACTGGTTCGATTAAACCTTGGTTTCATACTGAGGGAAAACTTGCTGCTACACTCATCATACCTTCCTCTTGGGGTCTCCCGACGAACTTGCACGTATCAGGGCACGGCTTGTTGTCCTCGTGGGTGGCAGGGCGGCGGCGCGAGCGCTCGGCGCTGGCGGAATGGGCCTAGGCGGGCTGGATTTGGCACCTGGCGGGCTCGTCGCCCTTGGGGCGGGTCTGCGGCCAGGCGAGGTCGCCCGCGTGTGTACTGGGCGCAGCGTGGACGTGTGGGACTCTGAGCTTCGGCTTTGGAAGTCCAGGGAAGGCACGGGAAGGTGGTGAGCTGCTGGTCTCTGTCTCCGATCGCCGACGGCCGTGCGGCGCGCATGGTGTGCGTCGTTGTGCCTGTTGTTGAGCTGCGGCCATGGGCCGTGGTGGCTCCTATCCACGGGCGGCGCTCCTACTGGCCTTGCCGGCATGGTTCTCGGAAAGGTGCGGCGGTCTGTGCTGCGACCGATGGTTCTATTCTGGTGGTTTTTGTTGGACCTGATGGCTGCCTGGCGGGGTGGTTGCCGGTAGTCTCCACGAGGTGCGGGTGGCTGCGGCGACCTGCGTTGCACCTCCTCGTCGTCGGGCTTCTTGGTGGTGGTGGTGGTTGGTGAGGCTTGCCGCACCGGTGCCAGTGGTGGTGCGACGGAGTGTGTGCTTGGAGCAGGGGTGAAAACCCCGTCTCGGTTTGTACTGTGACTAGTGATGGCGGCGGCTGTGGCCGTCGTTTACCTCCTTGGAGGCATCGCTGCTATGCTGCGGCCCCTCATGCACCGTTCCGATCGGTTGTCCAGCTCCGGGGGAACACTTGATCTTGTGATCGGATGATGACGGCGCCATGGCGTCGTTTCCTTTTTCAAGGCTTCGTCTTCGGAGTTGGATATCGGCAAGAGGGACCAGTGGAAGGCCGAGGTGTTCGCGTTCAGGCTTCTGTGGCGACGACGATGATGATGAGCGATGTCGGAGACGTGGTTGTGGCTACGGTAGTCGGCTCTTCTCCGTCGTGTCCTTGGGGTTGCCTCGGCGTGTTTTGTTGCTAAGAAGTCGAAGCCGCTGCGGTGTTCCTGGTGGTGTACGATGACTGGCGGAAGATGTTCCTTTCGGCAAGTTTTCTTGGCGCCGGCCTGCCTGGTTCTGTCTTCTTAGCTCTTTAGTGGATTCAAAGCTGCACTGCCTTGGCGCTAGGGGCTGAGTTTCTAGCACGAATCTTTTTTTGGCTCCACATGGCCGCGACGGTGCGGGCTGGCTCCGCGACTGCCTGCAGTGATGTCGGAGTCGCATGCTCAGAGTTTCGGGTTGGCGGTGTGGCCCCCCAGAGGAGATGTGATGACGATGACACCTTCGTGCAGTCTTGACGAGGCCCTCTCTTGAGAGGCGTGTGGGTTTTCTTTTTGGTGCCGCTCAGCGGTTGTGTTGGTTTTCGCTGGGTTGGGCCGGCGAGTGGTGCGTTGTGTTGTATGGTTTTTGACCGGTTTTCCTTATAAACTGTCCAACTCTTTTTCGGCTTAATCAATAGATTGTCTAAGTTTCGAAAAAAAGCCTACTCTAGGATGCTGACGCCCAGGAGGACGCCCCTGGCACCCAGGCACTCGCTTTGCACAGTAGCGGGGATGGTGGCCACGGTCTGCAATGACAACATCAACATGGGTTGCGACCAGGGCGGTCCGCAAGGCCACAGTGGCAGCCCTAGTCAGCCCTCCGGTCCAACCGGGGGATGGAGCCCTCGGCTAGGCGGCTACCAGCAGAACTACGGTGGCAGCCGTGGTGGCAGAAGTGGCGGACGCGACGCTAGCCGTGGCAATGGCAACGCCCAACAACCCCTGGCTCGGCTATTTCGAAAGCCAAACCTGTAAGTCTCCTAAGAGCATCTTCAAGCGGAGCCCCCAAATTCGGCCCTCAAACTATGCCCGGACGTGTCCGGACGCGTCCGCGGACAGTGACCAGACAACCCCCAAAATTGGTATCATACAACCATAATCCCCAAATAATCCCCCCAAAACCATATTGGGCATGCACGTACACTAGTACAGAACGACTCATCGGATACCCCTCTATGGAAACGGCACAGGTTAGGCGACGGAGAATCGTGCTTTCCAAATGAGAAAACCCGCCCAGCCAGGCAAGCTGGCCCGCGTCCCGCCTTCATAGGCAACGGTCACGAATTATTAACCGTTGCCGATATGTTGGTAACGGAGTTTATTTTTACTCCGTGTGCGATATGTTCTTCAATGGCATCGGAGATTTGTATACAACCATTGGCGAGGTTGCGTATATAAAATTTCTTTTTTAGCACTATCTTTGATATTATAAAAGACTGTCGATTCGCCCTTGTTCCTCTGCTCCAGCTTGTTTTTACTCCGCACTCGTATCCTCCATGGCCAAGAGCATGAGCTCGTCGGGGAGATCGAATGCGTCCTCCTCCTGCGCCGCCGGGGCCGGGTCAGATCTGCCGCTTGTGAAGTGTGTTTTCTACCGTTGTCGGAACGCGATTCGTCGAGTGTCACGTTCGGATCTGAACCCAGGCCAGATCTACTTCAAGTGTCCAAATCACAGGGTTAGTTCGACGCTTCGACCAGTTTTGATTGAGTTTATTCTATGTGTGATGTTGATTTGCCTCTGGATTCGATTTACCATTTGGCAGGGGAGGGGCGAAGAGTATTCTGGGAGCTGTGATTATTTTTTTTGGATTGAAGATTATGTTGAGATGCTGCTTGCTAATGGCGTCGAAGTGGATGTTGCAGAGTTGGAAAATGTAGCCTTGATAGTCAAGAAGGCGAACATGGAGATGAAGCCGCACACTAAAGCAGCTCTAGCTGGTTTGGCATGGAGCCCAACAAACACTTCGACTAAATCTGACCATGTTGTTGCTGTGCGCAAGGAGCGGCATAAAGGAACAGAAATAGCTCAGTTAAATGTTCTTGTGAGCATTGCTAGAATGATTTTGTGTGTTTGTGTGCTGTTGTTAGGTGTGAACTTGTATGCAGCAATGAAAATCAGTAGAATGTATTAGGTTCGTATGCAGCTATGCAAATCAGTACAATGTATTAGGTTCGTATGCACTTTGAAAATCAGTAGAATGTATTAGGCTCATATGCAGCTCCGGAAATCAATAGCACATAGTAGTTGTGAGTTTGTATCCAATGGAAATGGTTGTATAAAATGTCCGTTGCCGATTGGGCGCTTATAAATGCACTGCCGAGAGAGCAAGCCATCAGTCTCATTCTCACTCCCTCACTGTCTATCTTTCAACCCTAGCCGCCGCACACTGTAGCTTTTTGCTCTCCTCACTCTCTCATGGCTTCCTCTGCCGACGCTTCTAGATCCCGCCATCGCAGCCGCCGCTTCAGCGGCCGCACCGATCTAGCTGCAACCTTTCCTGATGAGGCAGATCTGGAGACGGCTGTGATGCCGCAGGTGTGGGAGCGCGTCAGGCTGATCACCTGCGGTGATGCCCCGCGTCCTCTGGGCCACGCGGAGCTGAAACAGATCATTCGTCGGGTGGTGATGCAGCAGTTGTGGCGGATCCGCCGTCAACGGAGGCCGATCTGGAGGCCGCCGTCGACGGAGGAGGAGGTGGCCGATCTGGAGGCGACGTCCATGGTGGAGGAGGTGGCCGATGTGGAGGCTCCGTCCACGGTGGAGGAGGTGGCCGATCTGGAGGCGCCATCCACGGAGGAGGAGGTGGCCGATCTGGAGGCGCGACCACGGAGAAGAAAATACGAGGTCTAAATCGCTCAGCTCATGAACTAGTTCATCAATTGGTTTTATATTAGATTGTTCATCAATTGTGCTGTCTCTATATGTCATATTCTGCAGCGGCATAGGCAACATCTCATGAACTAGAGATGCTCTGTTTTGATATGTGATTGGTATTAACAACTAATGAAATGTTCCATTGGTTTTATATTAGATTGTGAATTATTTCGGTCAATTGTGCTCTGTTTTGATTTGTGATTTGTATTAGCAACTCATGAAATTTTCTATTGGTTTTGTATTAGATTGTGAATTATTTCGGTGACACTGTCCAAGATGAAGTGATTTGTATTAGCAACTCATGAAATGTTCTATTGGTTTTGTATTAGATTGTGAATTATTTCGGTGACACTATCCAAGATGGAGCAAGCCTCAAGATGAAGAATTTGGCAAAATATATTTACTACGGAGGCTTGCGATCTCGGTGTGGTTTCATGTTTTTAGTTTCTCTATCTATTTTCAGGATGTGTAGCAATTATGCTGCATATGTGATTTGGAGAAGCATGAAACCACTACTTGCAGAGCGAGCTGAGGAAGAAGGAGAAGGGTGGAGGACTATAGACGGACAGTGAGCTGAGGAAGAAGGAGAAGTCTCGATATGTGTAATTGATCATCTTTTGATGCTATGTAATGGTTACAATTGTTATATACATTATGAATGGATTTGTTAGCATTGTTGTGCTTCTGCTGTCAGATTTTAAATGTCCAGTGGCAACTCTACTACAGCTCTAGGCTTATGAAGAAACCACAACGCAAACGATTCAAAACGGAATCTCCATTTCTGATGTTCCGATACATCGGAAACAGAGGTCTGGGCACAACCGTTGCCAAATGGAGACCTCATCGGAAACGGTGATTTACGTCCGTAACTGATGAGGGCCTTCACATCAGTGACAGGGTCGGGGACACGGACACTTTTTCTGTTTCCGATGGGTTTTTTGGCCCGTTTTCGATGTGTCGTTCTGTACTAGTGGTAGATCAAATGATGGATCATAGTTCAAACATCATACGAATAAACATTGTTCAAACATCCACAAACATAGTTCAACACCAAAATTAAATCGGACACAGTTCATCGGACACACGGGAGCGGAGCGGAGGTCTCACAGATCATGGAGAACCCGGGCGGCCTCCGCTGCGTCACGTCGTTGCCTTTGGCGACGACGACGTGCCCGGTGAACCCCGGCTTCACGTTCCAGCTCCCGTGCGTGATCACGTTGAGCTTCCACCGCTATGGTGACCGCTCTCACGACGGCTTCCTATTGTTGTTGGCGTGCTTGAGCGGCGGCCTCTACGCGTTCCCGTGCTTCGCGTTCCCTTTGCCGAGCACGGCGTGCCTGTCGAGCCTGGCTCTCCACTCGACGGATCATGTACCTCCTCTCCTCATCCGCCGTGTAGTCCACGAATGGGCTATCCTTCAGTACTTCCCAAGAATGGCCAAACTTCCAGTCCCTCGTCTCCGGCCTCCCCCCAAGTGCGTTGTACAGTAGGATGGCATCCTCCATCTATGAAAATGAAATTGGTACTCCAATTAAACGGTGCTATAATGGATCCAACATTAAAGAAAATTTAACAATAAAAGCTTACGGAACCCATTTTAGCAAAGCATCCGGTGAACTTGTTGACTTGCGCCACTATGATTTGCCATCTATGGCGGAGGGAAGACTCACTGCGGACAACTTCCGAGTTTGCATTGAAAACTTGACCGATCCGGCCCCAAAACAAAGCACGGTGGTCGATTCCGGTCTGAGAATCCTCCGGGGTGGACAACCACGCATTGCACAAGATCTTATCATCGCCGACGGAGTACAATGGAGCTCTAGCAACAGCCTACGGAGTACATCGTACATCAAATTCCTAAATTACGCATCCTACTCCTTTCTAAAATGTGATTCAAATGTCTAATGGTGTAAGGAGGCACGAATCTGCGAAAGCTCGTTGGACGCGGTGGCGGCGGCGAAGGCGGAACTGCCTGCAGCACCGTTGCAGAGAGCCGCCGAAGACGCCGCCGCGGCATCCGGCCCGGGGCAGCTCCTAGTCTCCTCCTCCTCAAACGCATGCCAGTACAGCTCTGAGGCAGATTCGCTGCCGCAGCCGGCCATTGGCAAGCTGTGGACGGAGAAGAGTGGAAATGGAGAGAAGTGGAAAGGGGATCGGAGGAGAGTGCGAGCTAGAGTTCCGACCGGAGTGGGGAATTTTCGGATATATGTGGGGTCATGTTGGGCCGCGTCCGACGTGGCGGCTGCTTGATGCGTGTAAAGTCACACGTCTGTTGGGAACCCCAAGAGGAAGGTATGATGAGTGCAGCATCAAGTTTTCCCTCAGTATGAAACCAAGGTTATCGAACCAGTAGGAGATCGAAGTTGCTTCGAAGGTGTCAACGGCATCAGAAAAAGTGTGGTGATGAAGGGGAGGTCTGACTCGTCGACTTGGAACCTGCACACAACAATCAAACTAATTTGCTCCAACGAAACAGTGAGGGTGTCAATCTCACCGGCTTACTGAAAACAAAGTATTAGACATATAGTGTGGAAAATGATGTTTGCTTGCAGAGAATGTAAAAGAACAATGATTGCAGTAGGTTGTATTTCAGATTTTAAAAAATGGACCGGGGTCCACAGTTCACTAGTGGTGTCTCTCCATAATAAAATAATAACATGCAGGGTAAACAAATTACAGTTGGGCAATTGACAAATAGAGGGGCATAACAATGCACATACATGTCATGATGATCACTATGAGATTTACTTGGGCATTACGACAAAGTACACAGACCGCCATCCAGCATGCATCTGTGTCTAAATAGTCCACCTTCAGCTTAGCATCCGCACCCCTTCCAGTATTAAGTTGCAAGCAACAGACAATTGCATTAAGTATGGTGCATAATGTAAACAACACTAATATACTTAGACAAAGCATTGATGTTTTACCCCTAGTAGCAACAGCACATCCACAACCTTAGAACTTTCTGTCACTGTCCCAGATTAAATGGAGGCATGAACCCACTATCTAGCATAAATACTCCATCTTGGAGTTACAAGCATAAACTTGGCCAGAGCCTACACTAATAACGGAGAGCATGCAAGATCATAAACAACACATATATGATAGATCAATAATCAACTTGACATAGTATTCAATATCCATCGGATCCCAACAAACACAGCATGTAGCATTACAATAAGATGATCTTGATCATGATAGGCAGCTCAGAAGATCTAAACATGATGGCACAAAAGGAGAAGACAACCATCTAGCTAGTGCTATGGACCCGTAGTCCAGGGATGAACTACTCACGCATCACTCCGGAGGCAGGCATGGCGATGTAGAGCCCTCCGGTGATGATTCCCCTCTCCGGCAGGGTGCCGGAGGAGAACTTCTGAACCCCCCGAGTTAGGGTTGACGGCGGCGGCAGAGTATGTTTTTCTAGAATAATGGCTCAGTGTTTTAGGGTTTTCACGTCTGGGGGAATTTATAGGCGAAGGGGCAACGTCGGTGGAGGCGCGGGGCCCGCTCCCCATAGGGTGGCGCGCCAGGGGGCCCACCCGCACCGCCGTGTGGGGACGGCGCCCTGCTGGCCCCCTTCGTCTCTCCTTCAGACTTCGTGTACGTGTCAGAAAAATAGGCATCTGGGATTTTGTTTCGTCCGATTCCGAGGATATTTCCAGAACAACTTTTCTCAAACAAAAAACAGCAGAAAATAAGAACTGGCACTGTGGCATCTTGTTAATAGGTTAGTCCTAGAAAATACATAAAAATGCTATGAAGTGTGAATAAAACACGTAGCTATTGGTATAAAACTAGCATGAAACATAAGAAATTATAGATACGTTGAGACGTATCAGCAGCCTGTCCGGGCGCGTGCGGACCTCCCCAATCTCTCCCCACATATGGGCTGGGTTTGGGATGTGCCGGACCGCCTGGACGTTTGGGGTGGCTTTGAGGGACTCCTTTGTGTGATAGTTTTTAGCCCAAACCCAGTCCGGGCTGTCCGCCCGGACGTTTGGGGTGGTTTTTAGCCCAAACCCAGTCCAGGCTGTCCGCCCGGACGTGATAGTTTTGGGTGGTTTAGCCGTTGTAGAACCTCTAATATACGTTGGATATGCTCTAATCCACGCATAATTAACACCATCGATGCAAACCGAAAGGAAGTAAAAATTGTAGTGGTCGCAGACTTCACCAGATTTTTTACGGAAGGTAGTAGGCACTGCTTTCATTAGTTAAGAGAAACCGGGACAAATGCCGGTTTGTAACCAGTTACAAGGAGGGATGAGCTACAACTAGCTGTAGCAAAAACAAAAAGAGGGGTGAAATAGGATTTCCTGTCCCCCCGAGAGTAAAAGTGAAAAGAGCTAATCTCCCGTTAGTCGCGACGCACCAAGAACACCCGCCACTTTTCAGTGGCTTAGTTCAATCAAAATAGAGTCAGCAACTGTACCAGCTATGGTGGCCTTGTTATTGAAAACCCGGTTGTTTCGTTCCTTCAAGAGAAACCACCAAGTGAGGAGAGCCAAAGAACGCCACCGGTCAACAAAAGCAGGTGGGATGGCAGTAGTGCAAAATTTCCACCAGTCTTGAAGCTGAACGCAAAGAGAATGGGGTGCCAAACAAGCAGGATAGGACAGCCGTTGTAGAACCTCTTGCCAAACCTGACGAGCAAAAGAGCAAGAAGCCGAGATGTGGGCAGCTGTTTCCGCGTGTATATGGCAAAGTTTACAAACCGGATAATGAGGCCAGCCCTCTTGGCCAGGTTATCTGAAGTCAACACTTTGTTATGCATAAGCAGCCATGTATGCAGCCGACACTTTGGAGTAGCTTTTGCTTTCCAAACTTGAGGGAGAATTTCCGAAGGGATGTGTCCAAGTAGATGTGCCGTATAGGCTGAGGCTGCAGAGTATTTGCCATTCGCGATCAGGCGCCAGGTGACCGTGTCTTCCAAAAGATCAAACACCATAGGAGTGTGTTTCTGGAGCAGCTCCCATAACTGAAGGTATTCAGTTAGGACCAAAAGGGAGGGGTTGGGTTTTATGTGGGTGATCCAGGCCTTCTGCGTTAGAGCATCCCGGACTGAAATGTTTTTCTGCTTGGAGTGTTTGAATAGGTTAGGGTAAAGCCGTAAAGCTGACATAACGGCCAGCTTTCACACCAATGGGTTGTCCAGAAAGCAGTCGCATTACCATTATGAATCTGTATTGTTGTTGCAGCCTGAAAGAGAGCAGCAACGGTCTTATCTGTCGGGATAAGTGGTTTGGAGGGAGCAGACTTCACCAGATTAATCAGCGACTATGCAATCTGAAGACTAAACTGCATCATACTAGAATACATCCTGGGCAGAAGCGCATCAAATCAATCACACCAGAAGAAGCAATCGGCAATCTGGAGAGCTAAGTGCATCGTAGAAGATCGTACGCAGGGAGAAGAAGATCAATTGAAGTGCTGCACGATTTCCTAACCCAATAGTCTATGAATTACTGCATTCTTCTTGTCCGTGAACACCCTGGAGGAAGTGCCAGCGTGAGTTCCGCTGCTCTTCCGCTCAGGCGGCGGATCAGAGTGGAGTCGTCAGAGACGCGGCCGAGGAACGGGGGCGTGGCGGAATACATCACGGACTTCATCCCCTCCGTCCATCGCTCGCCATGGTCTGTTCAGCTTCGAGTGCGTAAGAACAGGGAGAGGAGGAGAAGATAGACTAGCGCCGCTCGGTATTTTCTCGGGTATTAATTTTTTGTTTGTTTGTGAGGAAACGAAGCAACGCGGGCCATCGGATGCACGGCCGCACGGATGGGCGCATAAGCGCGGCACAGGCAAGCCATGGGATGCCTTTCCCTACTCCTCGCGTCCCTGGATCACGTCCAATGGTGCAGGCATCTTCGGCGGATCCATTAGCCTGCGTTGGGCGCTGAGGAGGGTATCCTCGGGCGTTCTTCATCATGACATTTCGTGAGCATGCCTTTCGGCTTAAAAATGTTGGCGCAACTTACCACACGTGCATCCTGACTGAAGTGCTTACACGAAGAAATTGGCCCCATTAATGTTCATGCTTACGTAGATGAAAATATGTGATCTTATACTACTCTCAAGAAAACATTGCCAATATGCGGAGATACGACATGAAGCTTAATCCGATCAAGTGTGTCTTTGAGTTCCACCTAGAACTGCTTGGCTTCGGTCGTATCGTGCCATCGAGGCAAACCCATAGAAGATCAAGGCGATCAATGACCCGAAGAAGCCTAAAACCTTACGCGACGTTCGGTGCCACAGGCTGCGTCACTGCCTTGTAATGTGTTATTATAGTCAATTTGGGTTGTGTAAACAAGACATCCTTTTGTACCTCTCACTCAAATAAATGGCACAATTAACATAAATATCCAAAACAAATAGTAAACTGGAACTAATGAGTTGGTCATAAGGAGAGGCAATAACCATCATACGGCAAGGCTTACATGAAATGAAAATAGTAATAAATAATGTATATTTTTTGCGCATAACATTATCCCGATTATAGGATTCTCATAGATGTGTTATATTTAATTATAAAAAAATTCGTCTTCTACGAAAGGAAAGTATTAATAAACGCAATTCTTATTTTAGCCATACAATTTATGACCTCATCAATGGGATTTCGTAAATGGCTACCCAAAAGGTATATTCATCTAAAATCTCAACCTACCAATTATAGAGAGGTGGGAATTGATTAGCTAACAAAATTAATTTCGTTGGTGAAAAAATCTACGCTTAATTACGTCAAATTAATTCTCTCTTTTTTTTTTTTGCGAGCTAAATTAATGACTGCCTGGATCCAATACTTAATTATCATTTAATGACTGCCAAGGCAATATAATTATAGTTGCAAGCCTTATACAATATAAATAGCCGTGTACCGACTCTTGCGTTCTACTGTACAACTCAACTTACCAATCCAAGTATCCAATACTTACTTTCTTACATCCAAGTTACCAATCTAGGTATTCACCATGGCAGGGAAGATGGCAGTAGTAGTTGTATCGATGTTCGTATTAGCAGCCCTCTTCTGTTACGGTAAGTTAAGAACATAGCATTCGAATTTTACTAGTAGTAGAAGCATTCGTCCTGATGGAGTACTATAGAAACTTTACTAGAAGCATTCGTCCTGATGGATCTCTCATAACAGGTATAGAAGCCCAGTGTGCGCATATTGACCGCTCCAATATGCCAGATCCATGTGATGATATAAAGTGTATGAACTTCTGCATACAAAAGAAGTACCAAAATGGGACATGTCTTTATTCTGGAGAGGGTCCCGGTATAATTCATTGCTATTGCCTCAACTGCGAGGATAAGACGCTGGTTGATCAACCGGCGCTGCTACTGCTAGAGGACGCGAACAGAGCTTGATCATGCAGCGTATGATGGATACATCACCACTGAAATATTGGTCCTCTTAGTGAGGCTGCCATCTCATAGTATTAAAATAACTTTGTGGTGATTGATAAATGAATTGATCAGAAGAACTATATACAACATATACTCTTGAAGTAGCATGGATTTTGTGTTTGTGTGCGTCTATACAGGCTGGGCGTTCGGGATTTCCCGAAATTTCGGGACGGGAAATTCGGGGGGGAAAAGTTCGAGATCCACAAAATAAATCCCCGATTTTAAATATAAAAAAATCGACGCGAATCCGATAATGTGCGCCTGCTGTGCTGCGCTGTGGTGGAGAGAGAGCAGAGTGGAAGAAACTTAGAAAAGAGGAGTAGAGAGAGAAAGCGAGCTGCTTGTTTGGTGGAGCTGGAGACTGCTGCGTGCTCCTCTGCTCACTCGCACAGGTCACGGGCGGACTGAGCTTCAGTGACTTGTACCCTTCAAGTCACAGAGAGACTTGTGGCAATCTCAACTCTCCATTTTAGATCTAATGGATAAGAGTTGTCCAAATTTGTTGCTCAAAACAAAAAAGTGCACAGATTTTTTTTGAAAAAATCCAGTAAATCTCAAATGCCTCGATTTATATTATGTGAAAGTGGCATCATATTTTTCTTAATATTTTTGAAATAAATAGCATTTTACCATTTTAAGCTATAAAATTTACTTATTCACAAAATAATTTTTCAAATGAAATGAAACTTTCCCAAAATATAAAACGAGGCATTTCTGATTTACTAGATTTTTTTCACTTTTTCCGTGCACTTTTTATTTTGAGGAACAAATTTAGACAAGTTTTGTCCATTGGATCTAAAATGGGGGGCTGAGATTGCCACAAGTCTCTCCGTGACTTGTAATGCACAAGTCACTGAAGCTCAGTCCGTCACGGGCGGTGACGGCCGGCCGGCGGCCTGGTGGGCGGCGGGTTGCCTCTTGCCTATACGATGGTGCCTGACTGCCTGTGCGTGGCGGCTAGGGGCCTAGGGCGGGAGCGCCTACAGGGCGCCCATAAGCGCCGCATACTAAGTGGGGACCACCTATGCGTCGACCCATGCGATGATAACATCGCGTCGCACACCCCGCCACCACGCTGCTCCTTCTTCCTCCTCCCGCACCTGCACCTCGCGCACACTACAACTGCCGCCACATACCGCCGGCCAGGCCGCCTGCTGCCGCCACTTGTGCCCGGCGCAGCTGCCGTGCCACCTCGGCGCCCCGCCCTCCTCCAACCGCCGTCGCCCTGAGCCTTCCCTCTAATTCCCCCCAACCTGCGAGCTCGCCGGACCGAACCCCGGACCTGCACCCTCCCCTCGTTAAGTTTATCCTCACCGGCCGCCTTCTCTGCCGTGTCTCCGGCGCCACCTCGGCTTGGGACTTTCATCGTCGCCGCCCGCCTTCTATGCCGCGGCCCCGCAGCGGCGTTGCCTCGGTCTGGCCTCCCTTTCCCTAGCCTCCCCTCCCTCCCCTCGCCTCCCCTCTTCGCGTCGTGCCGCCGTCTCCTTCAGCTCCGACAGCTCACCTTCTATGCTTTGTGCGCTGGTGTGAAGCTAGCGACGCCGGTTCGACTTCGCATCGTAGCGAATTTCGTTTACTTTTTCTTTTGCGCGTTGTTTTTCTTCATTTATGCCTTTTCTTTTGCGCGCTGGTTGAACCCAGCTACCAGGATTTGATTTCCCGTTTCTGCTTATTTATCAAACTTTCGTTTTATTTTCTTTGTTTTTCGATGGCTCGCGTATTTCAAGCTAGGAACCCATCAGTTATTTCATTGTAGCAGTTCTTTAAATGGTTCCGTACTTGTTTTTATTGTAGCACACTCTAAATGCGTGAACAAACAAATGAAAGACAATTTTGATTTGTATGGAGAGGTCGAACCTGGGTAAACCCTTTATCCCCTCCGAGCTAAACAATCTCCCTGGCATCAGTTTCGCCTGACCCTCAACTCAAAGTTACCCTATGGTAACATATGCCATGACAACCCCACGCCAACTTATGTTCACGGAGTGTTAATGCTTTGTTCCGGTGCTTTATTAAAAGAAGCACCTTGATTACCAGTAGTTTGCCTTGAGGCCCCGCTGCAAACGGGCTGGTAGGACAATAGATGTTGTGCAAGTTTCTCATTGCGAGCACGTACGACTAAATACGGAACACATGCCTATTATTACTTAGTAATCGGATGCTTTATTATTATCTACCTGCAATTGCTTGTATCTTGGCTATTATATGAATTATATTATCCATGGAACGCCCGTTCATCCATCCCTATGCCTACAGTATTTTAATCCTGTTGTCTACTACAATTACTGCTGCTATCTTTATTTCATTGCTGCTATTGTTTCGCTACTGCTACTGCTATAAAACTGTTGCCACTGATAAACTGTGTCGAGCAAGTCTATTTTCAGGTGCAGCTGAACTGACAATTCATCTGTTAAGGCTTATAAATATTATTTGACTCCCCTTGTGTCGAATCAATAAATTTAGGTTTTACTTATCTCGAAAACTGTTGCGATCCCCTATACTTGTGGGCCATCAGCTGCTACTGCGTGTTCGTCTTCTTCATGCTTCACAGCAACAATCGGCTGGTCAGGGCGTTATGTTCAAGCCACCTTGCGCGGGTTTGATGTTCTTCCTCAACAAGCTGACCATGCCACTGCTGCGAGCATCAGTGGTCAATCGCGGGTTTCATCTTCTTACTCAACAAACTGAGAATGCCTCTACTGCGAGCATCAATCGTCAATCTTTTTGCCGGCAAGCATTGGTCGGCGCCAACGTGCGTGTTCAAGCTGCTCGAAATCAGGCCCAGATTGGGCAGTCTATTGCGCCTTCTGATTCTTCATGAAAACATTTGTGGAGGCTTTGAAGGTGGTATGCTTGTTGAGGGGGGACGAACGGCAGGTGCTTCAAAGAGAGGGTGTTGCAGTTTCTGGACCCGCACCCGAGGATAGGTGAGCACGTGTGGCAGCGGCGATAGCAGTTGGGCAGGAAGAAGCGAGTTGAAATGTCACTCCCACCAACTCTCGTCTCAGATCCAAGAACTGAAAAGATAAACTCGGATACTGAAAATATGAGGCACTCAGGGTAGAATATCCAGGCCCCTCGATAAAAATCTTGGTTGGCTGGTCGGATCGTTTTTTTTTTACCCGGACCATGACAACGACGGTTATGGTTATTAAGGTCTCGTTTACCTCTAGTGTATTTTAGGGGATGAGAGGCGATTATACCAGATCCCGCAAAATCTCCACTATTTTATTTACTTCTAATGTATTTTAGCGGATGGGATGGGATAATTCCTAAATATTGTCTACCAACTACCTCATTTTTGCTTAACATAAAAACTCCAATCCATACTAGTATATATTGTAGGGGAATTCTTTTTGTAAAAATTTGTGGGGGACTGGGTGTTCACCAAACCCCTTCGCATCTCCACTCTTCCCATCATATAAAAACTCTTGGAGTAAACAAGGCCTACACGGTGGGGGTGTTTTCCTGAAACCTAAGATGGGAACGCGCTTAGATTTACCCTCGAAATCTTTCCACCCGTATCCAGGCGTAACTTATACGGACCATGAACCTGAGTGGAGTCTCGCGTGAGAAGCCTATCGTCCCAGAAGAGCCCCGAGCCGGACCCAACCCTAGCCCCAGCCCTCCGCACCCGCGCCGCCGGCAGGCCGCTCCTCCCCGTCCCCTCCTCCTCCCCCTCTCTCGCCGCATCCGCGCCGCCCCCGCGGCGGCCGGCGCGGCTCCCCAGCTCACTGCGCCCGTCCCTCCCCGCCTCTGCCCTCCCGCTGCCGTCGGCGTGCGCCGCCGAGCTCTGCTCAGGTGTGGCCGGCGGCGGCGGTTGTCTTCTCCCCGCGCACGTTGGAGGCCTCGCGGGGCGGCTCTCCTCCGATGCCGGTGCATCTCGGGCGGCGGCGGCCCGGCTCCGGCCGGGGGTAGCAGAACGACGGCGATGCGAGCTTGCTGCGGGGCGGCGATGCGGGCGTCGACGTGCAGCAGAGATCGACGGCAGGCCCATGCGGCTCAGATCGGGGCCGGCTTTACCTGCGGTGCGTTTTGCAGAGGAAGGAGAGGTGGAGGATTAGGTGCAGCAGCGACGGCGGCCGACCTTGTTGCAGCGTGACGGCAAGCTTCACGAGCCCGGATCCACCCGGATCTGGGTCCGGCCGGACTCTATTAGGACTGGTATGCCCCCGTGGGGCTTTACGGGCCCGCTGGGCTCGGCCAGACCTTACATAGACTGGTGTGCTATGCTGTCGCGTCCGGTCGACTATCGTCTTTGGCGGTGGAGGTTGTTCCCTCCCGCTCGGTTGCGGTATCTGCTGACCCCGGTTCATACTCCTCACCTACGTCTTGCAGATCTCGTGACGGCTACTTCGGTGAGATGACGACGGTGACTTCGGATTCGTTGGCGCATGGTGGTGGGCGGCTAGTCTGGTGGTGTCGAGGCTCGTCCTCGTGGAGCTCCTATGCTACATATCGACCGGGTTGTGGATGGGGTTTTTTGGGAGAAATCCTTGTCGGTTCGTCTGACACCGACGCGGTGCCACCTCGGGTGGCATCTTCCTTCCTGAAGGGCGTCGTGGCTACCCTTCGTCCGCTTCCCTGTGCCGGGGGAAACCCTAGGACCTGATGGTCCGGGCAGCAGCGTGGCTTTCCTTCTTAAAGGTGCTGCTTGCTACTCGTCGCTTGTGCTAGCTAGGAGCGTGGTGGTTCTTCTTCGGAGAGGGTGCAACGATTGCGGGTCACCGTCTTAGTCAATCCGTCTATGTCTCCATTTTTTTCTTTTTTCTTGTCTTTGGGTGTTTGTGTGCTGCCGCCCAGCATTTCATGTTTGTCGGTTGTATCGGATGGTTGCTATATTTATATAGCGGAGCTACGGCATATTTCATCAACTTATACGGACCATTTGAGCATGTTTCTTTTCCGACGAATTACGGCGCGGAAATTTGGTTTGTCTGTCAAATTTCCCCTCCGTAACACGGAGTAATTACCTGCCGTTTCTACAGGCTGGCCCGGATTTTTTTGAGCCGTAATTAAATACCCCGTATCTGGTTAATATCCGACCTTCCAAGCGGGGCCTTAAGCCCAAATGTCCGCAACTATTCCCAGTCCCGCAACTTCTCCACCACCGGCCGCCGCCGCGGCCAGGCCGGCGTGGCGGCGCCCCATCGAGCCATCCCCACACGCTACTTTATCCCCTGTCATTCTTCTCGTCACCAACCCCAGCGCCAGCGACGAAGACCATAGCGACGTGAAGTTCTACTCCCTGCGACCCTTGCTGCTCCTCCTCTTCATCAACGAACCAGCGACGACGACGACGACGGCTGCTCTCTTCCTCACTGACCTGCTGCTTTGTCCTGTCTCCCTCTTCTTCACTAACCCAGCACCAACGCCCTCCTCTTCACCGATTCTAGCACGACAGCAAGGTGTTTGTTAATTTTTCCACAAGACGATTTAGTGCGGTGACGATCCCTTTTCGCTATGTTCCAGTCTTCTTCTCTGCTATTCTTGTCTAGAAATTGAATCGTGCAAAACCTGTGTTTATTTTGTGGGCGACTGTGATAATATTGCACTGTGACGTCCATGTTTAATTTCTAGTAATATTACAGTTGCTAGTGAGAGTGTTTGTGGCTATCTGTTTGTACAAGTGCAGTCACTATTTAGTTGTTATCTAATAACTATACATGTTCATTTACGTGATCTTGTCTATGTAAACGTGAGGCAGGGAAATAAAGTGAAGAAATCTGAGTGCTTGGATTGTTGCCTCAAGCTACTTCTCCGTTGTTGCCTCAAGACACTGGACCTCTGATGGCTTAATTGCGGTGCATTTGGCTTTTCTTCTTGTCAAGTATGCATTTGGCTTTCGTAGGTTTACTTAGTTAAAAATGATAAAGTAGTTCCGCCTTTTACTAACCTTACTACCTGTAGCTTTAATGCAAATATGCACCACATCATGAAGCTGGTGGCATAGCTGCTTGATTGAGACAATATGCACAATATATGTTGTAACTGTACATCTTTAAATTGCCAAATAAAGTGCAGTTGTCAAAAGGTTCTCATTAGTTTATCTGAAAAGAAAGTTCTCATTCGCTTACCTAGTCCAGTTTATCTTAAAAGAATGTTCACATTATGCTATATTTATAATCGACCAGTTGTGAGGGGAGACACCGGTGAGAGGGACCAATGGCAGAGCCGTGATTTGGACGGCGCCAATGCGGCTGACCCCTGTTGGCGCATATCCTATCTGAAGCCGTTTGGATCCAACCACTGGAGCTTGCAGGGGAAGAACAAGGTGCTACCTGCTCATCAATTTGCGATGTGCTATGGATATGGAGCCTCGGCAGTAGTGTTGGGCCTACAGTTTTTGACTTGCAGCTGCAGTACATCTCCCTCTATGGAATGTACCGGACTCTCTTCAAGTTTTTGTATATGAGAAAGTCTAGGTATGATGCCAGTACACACCAAGAGCTTAATTTCGAAATCGGATAGATCATGAAGCAAGCAGAATCATTACAGCATTAGGACACTGAGACTTGCATCATGAAAACAGTGAACATCATGTGAGGGCATCTGACCGACTTCTTCAGAATTGAGATGTTCAGAATTACAAAGTCGCCATTTCCGATTTCAGGCTTCATTTCGATGTTTCAAGACAAGATACAGGCTACAGCGCTTCTATGTAAAGTTTGAAAATAGGCATTGACATCTAAATTACGTTGTCCCTTGTGAATTTTCTACCTCGGAAACATTGTGAAGCATCGTGTGCAACATTTTGATTGTTACTGTATCAGAAGTGCGCTGTTTTTTTTGTCGGTGATGTGTATTGGAATACATGTAAACAATCTGCTTGTTCTAACTAATAACCTGGTGATTTCATGAGTTGTCGCTGATGTAGTAATTTGTGACCTTGATAATCTAATAAGACACATGTCATCAAGGGTTGCTACCAATTACACAATAACAGAGGTTCCCACGTGGCCGTTCACTGAGTCCCGCTGCACTGAGCTGCCCGCTTGCACTGAGCTGCTTGTGGATATAGCCCAACGGCAGTATGACGATGCATAAGCAGGTTAGCATAATGCTATAGATATATGTAGTGCATACATCTAACTGTACAATGTATCATTTTCAATATACTTTATTATCGAACCAGCGCACAAGTACTCAATGTCAGTGTAGGAACTTTGTTATGTATTGTAATTGTAGCGGTAATCGTTTTGGCAGTGCATTCAGGGTCATCTGGCTAGGCCACATCTTGAGGAGGCCTGCTATTCGGTCCTTTATTTATGTCTGCCTTGTTGTAAATACTGCAGATGTCAAATATTGTTCTGTTAAAACTGATATAAATTGTCTATGAAATCGCAATAAGCATAGATTTTTTCGAGCATACCTACTTATGTGGATTTGCCAGGTCGAGTAAGTCTTTGAACATCTGGTTTACATCAGCTGGCTCCGACTCCTTGACATCATTGGCGACAGCTTCCATAGGCATTTGTTGGTCATTGGACGCCTTCAATTGCACCTCCATCTGGATCGCGTCCTGAATTTCTCGCAGTACATCGGAGATGGAAGGTCTCTGCGCATCGTCTGGCCCCACGGTCCTGATAGCCAAGTCAGCAAGCTTCTGGACGGAGTGTGGGTTATACCCAATATCCAACGACTCATCGACTATGAAACTGATGTTCCCACTCTCAATGCTCTGCACATGTGATCTAGCCTGTACCATTTACATTTACTAGTCAACGGAAAATGCAACGACTCGGTAGTATCAAATGATTATGGAATGAATCTCGGACTTACCCAAGTGACTATGCTTTCATGACCAGCCAGCCTAGAATTGCTACCGGAGATTGGCTTTTCACCGGAGATAAGTTCAAGTAGAACGATACCAACACTATAAATGTCACTCTTTTCACTTAGCTTCCCACAATCTTTAAAATATCTGCACATCAACAGGGAAAGAAAACAAGAAAAGCTACTACGTAAGAGATACTCCATGTATTCAGTTTTCTACACAAGTAAAGAATAACATAGAACATATCAGGAGATGGACAAAAATGTCTTACTCTGGATCCATATAGCCAACGGACCCACGAGCTCCGGCTGACGACACAGGTGCGCCATCAAACATAGCCTTTGATAGGCCAAAATCAGCTAGCTTAGCTCTCATGTTGCCGTCGAGGAGGATATTACTTGTCTTGATATCTCTATGAATGATGGTTGGAATACAACCTATATGGAGATATTCTATACCTAAAATTTAAAAAACCCAAGAAAAATATATTTTAAGAATCTTTTGACTACATGCTAGTGAAAATTTTGAATGAAAATAGAGGGGGTTACCTTTCGCAACATCTTCGGCTATCCGGAGACGCTCGAACCAGCTAGTTATTTTGACGTCATCAGGACCTCCTATAAACATCAGGGTTTACATACATTTATGAGACATTCATATAATAATTCATTCTGACCATAAGGTTTAATGTATTAATAGACATCGAGCTATAGATAATTAACAAAAGAACCTAGACGTCAATCTTTGTAGACTACTGAAATTTCTCAATGACGACATCAAATTTTTAGAGGAAACGCGACATCAAATTTTATCTAAGGGTACATATCTATTTAAGAATAGAACAAATGCCAATATCTACTTAAAAAGAAGCATGTTTCGGTGTTGATCTAATGGTACAAATGTCGTTATGCACAAAACAAATGCTGATATATCCATAAGAAGAAATCCGTATGGGTCTACTAGTGTGACCTCAACCTGCTAAGGATGTACTAGTTACTTACATTTCAGAATATTGTAAACAGAACTGCACAGTATTTGTTTTTATTGGAGTGTGAGTTGAGAGGTCGGATTAAAAAAAAGGGCTAACGGGAGCTCTGTTACGCCTGATGGAGCTCCAAAACAGGCCATGCATAATGCGGCCCACTTGGAGTAAGTTATAAACTTTTTTTTCTTGTAAATCTTAAAGTATAATTATTTTACGATGATTTAATTTGAACTAAATCTAAAAATATGTTTTGTAAAATAAAATAATCACATGTCGAATAAGCAGATGTACATTCGAGTTAAATAAAATTTCATGTGTGTTAAATGATTACGAGTTACAAATAGTTTCTTCATATAATAACAAATATCCATGCCAGTACGAATGAAATGTTCATGTTTATCTATATAGATGTTCATATCTACATAACGATTTATACAGAAAGGCAAAAATCTTCATATGAAACAAAAAAAATTCAAATGAAATAGGGAAAAAATGGTATATAAGAACTGTTTCAAAAGAAGAAGAAACCAAAGTAAATGAAAAAAAGTAAACCACAACAGAAATGGTACGGAAAAAAGTAAAAGAAAACGAACAATCAGAAACAAGGGCATGGGTAGGCCTGCTCGATTGATTTAGGCTTATAAGAAGAAAAAAGAGGTGATTCAGCCCTTCTGGACATGATTTTCCGTTTGGGGAGCGTAGACATGGTTCAGTGGCCTGTTCGCCCGATGCACTCAACGGCGCCCCTAATTTGGGGCGGACATGCCGTTCTTTTCACACAATTTATCAAATATATTTTTTTTTCAAAAAAATCTAAACTTAAACTTAATTTCTTTCAAGCAAGGCCTAAAATAAACTAGGCCTAAACTAATCGTTGTCTATGCCAATAATGACAGGCGGTGCCTTTAGCTTCTCATTCTCGAAGTTCTCGTACATGTCTTCGAGCTCCATCCATGATCCAACTGACGTTATCGTCTTTGTCCTCGGGCGTGTTTGGGAGGGGTGGACCTCTTTGGGCGTTAGGGAACAGCTCCAATGGAGACGGGACGATGACAATCTGGACAATGTCGTGGGACGAATTTGCCTCGTAGTCCCGTGTGCTGCGCCGGCTTAAGGGGCGGCACCAACGCATTGAAACCACGCACCTGGGCTCAACGAGCCAAAGCAGCGGTGGGCCGTGGCCACCGGCGAACAAGGTCGGTGTTCAAAGCACCACCGATGAGCCATGAGGGCGTGTGGGGACGTCAACCTTCCCTTAGAGATGCCACGTCAGATTTTTGCTTAGTTGGAGGAAAGAGAATGAAAAGAGAGAGGGTTGCCTTCACTTAGCTAAGGGATGATCTCTTAAAATTAAGAGAAGGCTATTTTGTGCATTGTACCATATGCCTTCCCTTATTAATCTAATTCTTACTAAATTAAATTTGTTCTCATTAATTGCTAGATATGACAATAAGAGTTAACGCATTGTATGACTACTTCTTATTGCCTTCTCTAAGTGACGTGGAGCGCTAAGAGAAGGCCGGCCTTCTCTACCATTGTACATGCCCTAAGTGTACCTTTAACCTCGGACCGGAGGGCTATCCGCGATTAGCATGTCCGTAAGCCCAAGTGTTTGTTGGGCCGCCTACATTTGCGGATAAAGGTTGGCGTAACGTAACGTCCCTCTCGAGCAGGCTGCAAGCCCTCCGTCGCCGGAGCTTGTCCACGTCTGGAACTGATTGGGGATTTTTTTCTTGGAGAGGACTACGGAGCGGCGCCGCTATTTAGTCGTCTCGTGCGGCGGCCCGGGTATGTGCGCTGCAAGGCTGGAAATACACGCGCAGCCCATGACAACGACGTGACGCCCGTGATAGCGATAGGATCATAGGACAAGCTGACGTGCTCGACTTGGTCATCCCAGCTAGCTAGCTATCCATAAAAAAAACTACCGTAGCTAGTTGCTAGCTAAATAGGGTAGGCATCCAAATTAATTACCTGCTCCGGTGCTCTCATCCGAAAAACTACAGTACCGGTTGCTCCAATAGCTAGGAAGTTGTCACTGTTTGATAGTAAAAGCTAGTGTCCTTGCTGTGTAATTTTTGTTGACTTTTTAGATGTAACTCCCACTAAATATTTTAACATGTCCAAACAATTTTATATTTTTTATAATAATTTTGCTTAGCTCAGATTATGAACAGATTATCAAGAGCTTGAGTTATTAAATTATTATCGCATTATCTCGTTGACAAATACTCCAACATTTCTACTACATATTGTTGGGGCACAATTTATCAGCTACCACATTGTTCGGGCACTAAGAGATAATGTAGGTGGTTACCAAATAAATCACACATGGTTGACAAATAAACTAACCTAGATACCAGATAAACCACACATGGCTGACGGATAACTAAATATGGTTACCAGATAAACCACACATAACTACACGTGGTCACCAGATAAACCTCCAAGGTTGACAGATACACTACACAAGGTTACCAAATAAACCACACATGGTTGACAGATAAACTAAAAGTGGTTACTATATCAACCACACATAAGTAAATGTGGTTACCAGATAAACATACATGGTTGACAAATAAATTACACGTGGTTATCAAATAAACTACCCATGGTGACACATGGTTGACAGATAAACTAAAAGTGGTTACTATATCAACCACACATAAGTAAATGTGGTTACCAGATAAACATACATGGTTGACAAAATAAATTACACGTGGTTATCAAATAAACTACCCATGGTGACCTTCTCAAACACCAGCACCTCCAACAGTAGTATATGCGGTATACAGTATGATGCCGGCGAACAGCAACACGAACACCTTGTGAAACAAGCAGCATCCGGCGAGCAGCAACACGAACACCTTCTAAAACAAGCAGCATCACACACCTTGTGAAACATGCTGCGGGCTAGTCCGGGCTTCCAGTCTTGCCGAGCGCCCGAGCAGCGCTTTGTTTTTTTTTTTTTGAGTACATGGGGTTACAGATCGAAAGAAAACCGAGCTAGAAGAACAACCACAGGAAACAAGAACACAAACCCGTCCCTGAGGCCCAGCACCACCGTCGCCACCTCACCACGGTGACCGCCAACCGCGCGCTGCTGCCGCGCTCCACCGAGCCGGCAAACCACAACGAACCGCGGCCAGGAAGCCGTCGACGACGCCGCCGTCTTCAGTCAACCGCTTGGGTCTTGGTGAAGAAGATGAAGCTGGCCGTCCACCAGCACGAAGCCGTCGCCTTGACACCAGCGCCGTCGCACGACGCCGAAGGCGACCTTGAGGACCTGGAACCCCCGCCTCCAGCACCGACCTCGCAAACCCCACCGACGCCGGAGGGAGCGCCAGCAGAGGAAGGGAGCAGCCAACCGTCGCCTACCAAGACGACGACGGGACGAGGGGAAGCTGCAGCCCGAGAAGACGACGACGACGGCGGCCTCCCCGCCTCGGCCCCGCCGCCCCAGATCCGCCCAGCCCCGCCCTCTCCTCACCGCCGGAACGCAGATCCGGGTATTCCCCGTCCTCCCGCCGCCGAAGCGACCGACGGAGGGTGGGGAATCGCCCGGATACGCCGGCGGGCGCTGGTCGCGTCGAGGTCGCAGCGCGTTGTTGGTTGCGGCGGAGTTGGTTCGTCCAGCTCTTTCTCCGGTGAGCTTGCTGAGAAACATCAAATGAAAAGACCATAAAACTAGTGTAAAAAAAATGAAAAAATCAGCTAGCGTGGCAGGCTGTGAACACTATCTATCTAGCACAAAATAGTTCACATCAGGTTACCAAATTATCGGAATTACATTTATCATATTATCAAGATTATCTCCCTATCAGTTACATATAGCAGATTACTATAACAACTACTAGGTTAATTAGTCAAGACTATCAGATTAATTAGTCCCAGTTGACAGGTTATCCAAGCAGTGTTATCGGTCAAAAGTACCAGGTTCTTCAAAAGCAACAGCCACCAAATTAATTAGTAACAACTAGCAGTTTAATTAGTCACAATTATCAGAGAAAATAAACATACACTCGCGCTAAACCATTAGTTATTCAATCTGTTGGAATAACCACATCATGGACAGTGTATTCGGGAAGAAATAACCAATCATTCATGGACTCGACCATACCTAAATACAAATCATGCTAAACCATGTGCCCTATCCCACGATTTCGAATTCTAGCTCATGAGTGGACCTTAGCAATCCAACAGTGCCACTGGAGCAGCTTTTCAATCGATAGAAAATTCAGCAACCATGGTGGCAGAGCTACCTATGGACACAACCTTACTCCCCTGCAAACAAGGCTTACTCAATTGCATTTGGAGCCCCTTTCTTTTTGTGTGACCAGAGCTAGTCTGCTATTCTACTACATAAATCCGCAAACAACGGGAAGGATCGGAGTCATCACGAAAAGCTACCTGGATTCGATTGCTCTCCGGCCGTCCCAGCGGAACAGCAAGCCAAGCAAAACGTCGACGCTTCTCCTTCTCCTGCGGCGCAGGCGACGAGGAGGGCTCGGGCTCGGCAGCACGGGGAGTCTCAGGATTTCGAGGACACGGACGAGGAGGGCTCGGGCTCGGCAGCACGGGCTCGGTAGCACGGCGGCGCAGGAGGAGATTGAATGGTGGCGCGAGGGAGAGCTTGAACGGCGGGAGCAGGCGCCTCGACGGCGGCGCCTCGGGGCTGAGCTCCTGTACGGCGCGGGGACGAGGGGAATGAGCTGCTGCCTGCTGGAGGAAGGGGTCGCGGTGCAGGTGGCCTGGAGGAGGAGCTGCAACGGCGGCACGAGGGAGAGTCGGCGCAGGAGGAGCTTGAACGGCGGCGCGAGGGAGAGTCTCCATGCGCTCGTCGGCGGCAGCCTCTCCCTGCGCTAGACGATAGGCGCCTCCTCCTCGTGTGCTCGCTTCCTTGCGCGCTCGGCGGCGGTGGATCCCCGTTGGGTACTCAGCGGCGGCGGTCACCTTCGCTCGTGCCTCTCCGGCGGAGCGCGGCGCGGCGCTGCTCCCCCACGGTGGCCTGAGAGAGAGAGGAGGAGGGATGTGTGGTTGGTAGCGACCGTGTGAGTGGATATGGTCAACGAGTAGAGACGGGATTAGAGAAGTAGCGGTTGCTGCTGAAGGGGCTCGAACGCTCGTTTCTTTTTCCGCGAATCGTGATGCGCCGCTAGAAGAGACGCGCGAGCGGCGCCTCTCTTTAGATTTTCCGTTTTTTCTTCTTCAAAACGGGTTTTTTTTTTGCAAAAGAAAAGTCACAGCTGAAATCCCAGTTGGCCTGACAGATGGGGTCCATATTGCTCCCACATCAGCAAATAAGATGCTGTACCAGCTCCAGTGACCGTCGTTGGGCTCTTAAGTCGTATTTGACGACCGTATTGAGCTTACATTGCTGTACGGTGACCATGGCGAGCTCGCGAAACAAGTATGATGACTGCCGATGTATTTTACTCAAAAAATACTCTAGTCAAATATCGATAATCACCCTGCTGCCGCCTCGCTCAATCCTCCGATCTATGATTCCCAGCCGCTGCTGCCTGTCGCGCGTCCCTGCTGTCCTCTTCGGCTCGTCCTGTCCACCTCGGTGCTCGCCCACTCCAGGTTCTTCACTGGTTCCGCGCCTGCGCACCGTCCTCTGACGGGCAGACGTTCGTGGCGGCGCTGCCCATACAACTCTGCCTCAACGACGAGGGCGACGATAGGGCGGCATGTCTGACAGACATGCTTCGTTGTTCGGTGTGTTCCTTCCTACAACTCTGCCGTCGCGCCTATCGTCTAAGTGTGTGTTCTTTGCTTCGCAAATGTTGTAAGAGGGAGCGAAATAAAGTGCAGAATTCTGCGTGCTTGGATTGTTGCCTCTTTGCTTTTCTTCTTGTCAAGTGTGCATTTGGCTTTCGTAGGTTCACTTAGTTAAAATGATAACCGTACATGTTTTAAAGAGCCAAATAAAGTGCAGTTGTCAAAATGTTCTCATTCGTTTACCTAAAAAAATGTTCTCATTTGCTTACCTCAAATAAAAAGTTCTCATTCACCTATCCAGTTATTACATGCAACGTCATTCACATACATTGTCAGCAGTTCAAATCAGGAGCATGTTTATGCTCTTAGTTTAATATTAATATGTGGTTTTAAGAGAACTGTAAATGCAGATTTACAGACTATCAACCAAGAATAAGAAAAAACATAATTATGTTTTCAATTTGAAGTAAATTGTATAATAAGTTTTTCTCTTGGCAATTACACTTTATCCTTCTTTTCAAAATAATAAAGCGTTGCCACTGCCTTCTCTAAAACAAACCCAAAAACAAAAGCTAAAAGATGTTTATTTGATTTGGGAGCTGCAGATGACTTTGTTGTTGAAGCTGGAAGCTACTGGTGAAGATCATGGCTCTTCTGCCTACTGAAGAATAGGTGCATATCTGGTGTACTTTTGTGGTAAGGAGATAAGTTGTTTGCCGTGATAGAGCAGAAACTTATCTAGTTGAGAAGACGTAGCGAGAAAAACAGAACAGATCGGGTCCTCTACTGATGTTGTGTGTCTGAGGTGATGCAGCAGTGGCTCTTCCGCTGCTTCAAGGTCGTCACGGACGTTAAGGTTACGGAAAAAAAATCCAATAATTCGTAGACTGTTCGTGCTTCAGGGAACAAAAAATTCAATAAGTCTGAAACTTGGGTGTTATGTACTTTTGTTGGCTGATGTTTGTTTGTGGCTGCTGTGTGATGTTTGTTTAAGGTCGCTAAAATAATCAAATAATTCAAATAAAAAGGTTTAAATATCGCATAGATCTCTGGAGTGATGGTCCTTCATGGGCGTCACGGAGGTTAAGGTTACAGCAAGAAATCTAAATAAAACTTCATAGACTGTTCGTGATTCAGGGAAGAGCAACTCCAGCAGGGATTTATTCGAGCTTCAAATGCGTTTTTGTGGTCTTTGAAAAAGAAATCTCCAACAGCGCCTCTGACTAAGCCCCTACTTTATAAAGGCCCAAACATTAAAGCAATCATGTCCCCGGTAGTTGTACATACGAACAGAATGCTACGGATTTTATGAACTCGATGCCAGAATGCAATGGATTCTATGAGTAGTTGAGAGGGGACGTACCATGAAGATGCTGCTTTAGCGTACCATTTTGCATGAACTCAAAAACAAGGATGTTTTTTCCATTTTGCTGACAGTAACCAACGAAACGCACCAACTGTCTATGATGTATTCTTGAAAGCAACTCTACCTGATGAAATAATAAAGCCAGCTAGTCTATAAATTACCTGTTCATAAACTCATAATAATCATACCATGTTGTATATGTCAGAACTCGGAAGAAATCACATTCAAGAAGATTACCTCGTTCAAAAAATCCCTGATGCTGTGATGGGAGTTGTCTAGTAGAACTTTGGCTGCGATATCTCTACCATCTAACAGCTTTCCACGATACACTCTGCCACACCCTCCGGACCCTAGTATTGTCTCAAAGCTGTTGGTGGCATTTTCAATATCCGATAAGGTAAATTTTTCTGTAGCTGATCTGCTCAAGCCGAGCTCCGCTGCAATAATAAATTAACAATGGCAATGAGGTATAATCGCTGCAAAATGGCAAATCAGCTATAATCGCTGCAAAATACTCCGGCCACAAGTATTAGCATCCAATAGTAACAAGTAGCAAAATCGGAGCATTAGGTAATGGGCACGTACCGTCTGAAGAGTTTTTCCTCCGTGTAAAGATCAGGCAGCATCCAATAGCAACAAGAAGCAAAATTGCTCCGGCCACGATACAAATAGCAATAACTATTGTGAGCATTCGTCGCTGCCCGCCACCTGTCCAGAAAAGTACAAGTTCGAAAATAATTAACTTACCCATTATCCTGCATCCTTTTTTAGGTCAATATTATTCTGCAACTAAAAATAAGAGACTGTTTCTTACCGTCCTGAGGTCCCGTAGTAATTTGAATATACTTGTAGATCTCGATGGCATTCATAATAGGCCCCTTTGAAGAATATTTTGTCTTCTCTAACTCAAAAGAGAAAACAAGAGAAGAGAGGTTGCTGTAGCTTTGTTCATACATCCGATACTTCCCATGTGCAACCGCCGCTACATCAATGGTTAAACCATTGAACCCTGGCCAGCCTGAAATACGTGACGTAAAATTTCTTGTCTCGTTAGAAGCCAGGTCTTCAATCTCCGCAAAATACGCTGCTGCCCATGCATTTAATGGGGATTTCTCCATTTTAAGCCAATAGGATAAATATCCCCCTTTACCAGCCACTGCAGTTTGCATCACCTTTTCAGGCGGTTCTTCCTGACTATTAACAAAAATAGGGTTTATAGTTGATATTCTTTCGGTCCCTGCAGCAACATCAGAAAGGCCTCTCGTTGCCAAATCAGATACCCATATTCGATCGAATGGGTCATCAGGGTACCTGTAAATTAAAAAAAGATTCAGCGGTGACAATATAGACATTTCAATGAAATAGCATTGTTTTAAGGACGGAATAGATGATAACACAGATGCGCCCGTTTGGTTGGTGGTGGGTTTGGTTGGTGGTGGGCTAGTTTGGTTGCGTACCTTAGCAATGTTTCGAGGGCCAGAAGAAGGACTGGTTTTGGTGGTGGTGGTGGGTTTGATTGAAGCCTGAGCCTAGCTGATGAAATCTAACCCACCACAGGACTATTTCCTCGCTAAAAAAGATTGTTTTCTGGCTAACCAAACCGAGCTATACTTAATTGTCACAACAGCCCATTATAACCAAAAAAAATATTTGGAATGTACAAAATAAACAACATATAAACTATTGGCAAGCCGCGTAATAATTTTTATGTTAAATGGCAACGTAAAAAGTCATTATAACCAAAACACACAGTTATGCCAGCTCTTTTTACCATTATTTTAACCAACTAGTTGACATAGGCATCATCATAACTGAACGTCTAAGTTTTCCAAATATGTATAATGTGAAGATGTTACCTACACTACTGCATGCATGATAAGTTTGTGAAGAGTATAACTTATTAAAAAAACACTGCCAACTGAAATGAACATTATGCGTACCTGACTGGTTCAATGCTTTCTGCCCCGAAGTTGATTCGTGCAGATAGACTGAGAAAGAACTGGGCCTCATATGGAGTTGAGTATGTTGAGCCACGGAGCATTCGAACCTCTAATGTAGAAATGAAAGGTTGACCCGTGGTAGCTTCAGAGAGACAAACTCGGAGCTCCGAAGTAGTAGTGAGTTTGATAGCTTCCTTAATCACCATGGAGGTTGCATTGTAGATCACAACTGTTGACCAGTGAGACTCCCCGAGGGAGAGCTCGAACTTGGGATAGACAGGACTGTTATCAAAGTTGCCGTACAGAAAGGTAGCTCTGACCAGATATCGTGTGCGCTCCTGTGCATGGATAGCATAACAAAACTTTTGATTGTTCGCCGGGAAGTACCGCACAGTCCTGTACTGTTTCTGAAATTGATGGACAGGTAAAGTCGCTATGTGACCACCGGAAACAAAATTGGAGTCGGAAGTCCAGTGGATTCCAACTCCATCCGCATAGTTTCCGGCGTTCCCGCCACAATCCAGACTAAGAAAACCTGCATTATGTAATGAACAAAAAATATGAATTGCAAATACAGACAAGTTGGTGAGGAAGTTGGAAATGGCACAATGATAAATAGTTTGAAATTATGCCAAATCTCGACTACTTGTTGTTTAGAGAAATCCCAAGTAATATTCAAGTATAAGTACGTCGCAGAGACTACAATAATATATGTTATAATTGGTTAACAAATTGTATTCAGCAACAGATTCGTATTAGCCAACTTCAGACAAAAAAACTAAAATTGACCCAAAAATATGGGAACGAGTTACCGCTGCATCAGGGTCAGCGGCGTCTCAACAGACTGTTGGCGACACGAATCCCCAAGCCCCCGGGTGGACACGGAAGTAATAGGAAATTAAATAACCATCTTTCTGAGACTAAGGTATTGTGATATGGGGAAACACAAGAATAGGACATGTGGTTTTGGTAGGATACACCACCAGCTATGAGACACAAGAGGGTCAGTAGTGTTGTTATGACGTATACTTCTGTTGGTAACAGCTTTATTGTCCAAGAAATTAACTTACGGTTGTTGTGCATGTTTTTGTCTGAAACTGGAAGGACTATACCTGCTAATAATACCGTCACTTCTGATGCATATATTCTGCACAAGAGCGAGCAAGTAGCACAAACATGTGTGCGCTCGAGAGGGCATTCAGGGGATTCCTAGAAAACAGGGACTAACATGCTTTGATTCTCTCGTGGAAGTAGATGACTACCAAAACTTGCTCGAGCTCGCCAGAACCGTTTGTAGGCTGCACCCCAGTGGTCAATCCATGTGGGACCTGACAAAAGAACCTGCACATAGGGAGGACGACGTGCCCGACCTCCGTAAGCCCTCGCCGCCGTCGCCTCGAAATGTTGCCGCGGCACCGCCGAATCTTGCACCGACCGCATCATGACCCATGGGTGCGCGGCACGGTAAGCGCCGTTCGACGGAGAGGCGCTCGGCATCTAACCGATGCACGCTCCTCCGACGAACGGGGCCACCGCGCCGCCATGTCGTCTCGCTCGGCGCCGCCGCGCCCCGTCGCCTAGCATCGACGCGTTGCCTAATGTGATTTCTGCCGTGAGATCTGTACCGTCCGATCGCGTCGCAGTAGCACGGAGCGGAAGATGGGCCTAAGTGAGTTCATAGGCCAAGTTAGACGTGGGTTTTGCACCAGGTTTGATCGGCCTGTTGCTATTTGTTTTTCTTTTTAGAGGATTTTCTCTGATGGGTTCAGCTTTTAACGGGCCAAACTTTACTTTTCCTTCCGGTGACACGTGGAGCTTCCTCCCACACATTTCTTTTCTTTCCTTTTCGAAAACACGCAGGAAAACTGCACGTCTTTGTATTAATGATCTTAAAAGGGTAAATAATGCCATAAAATGGCTACACCACCCAACACAACGCATGTCGGCTTAATATTTTCCGTGCTCCGCCTCATCGCCGTGAGTGGCCTAAGGTTGGGCAAGCCAAGCTGTATGGTCTGCTTATTGTAGCTGTGAGTTCCTTCGACACAAATAAGTGTGCATTTAGTTTTGTACTAAGTTTTACCAATTTTATAAAAAAAATAGCAATACCTATTAGTATATGAAACTACATTTTAAGATGAAACTAGCAATATTAATTTTATTTTTGTCAAATTCACAAAATTTTGACAACATACACTTATTTTTAAACCGGGGGGAGGAGGTACTATCTGCGTAATTTTTTTTCTAGACAAGCTGTTTGCGACTCTGCTCCTGTAGGATGGACAGTAGTTGTACGTGAACATTTTTTTTTCTTTTAAGTTGCAAAATTAAATAATTTTTGAACAGGAGCTCCACATCATGAACTGATTTCATAATAATATCTTAAACTAAGATCTCTGACTTATAGGTTCTGGGAAAGTTTTTTTTTACCTCTAGTGTACTTGCTACATTAGTGTACGTGCACTTTGGTGTACTTCCCATATTTAATTTTTAGGGTGCATGCATAATTATGGTGTACTGCTCGTGTTCTGGTGTACCTTCGAAGTAATATGCATGCACTTCCCACTTATCGTACTTCTCATGTGCTACTGTGAAAGTATGTGCATTGCAGGGTCCTTCTGTAATTTCTTTTATTTCCTGGACTTCTTTGTAATCTGTACTGAGTATGCTGATTTTATGGATCGGGTCCTTTTTCCTCAAAAAAAAAATACTGTGAAAGTATGTGCACTTTCCGGATCCAGTACACCCGAAGTTATGTACACCTTCTATTGTCTAGCAGTACACGTGATCGTACTGCTGGCGAAAAACTACACGAAGAAAACGTTTTTTTAGGGCATCGGGGGTGCTACTTAGTCCGTGTCAGTTTCATCTTGGGCTGTCGCTCTGGAGTAAATGAGTGGGCTAGTACTAGTTTTACACCTGGGTAGTACAAGGCCCAGTTGTTCCCAACGTAGCTCCGCATAGTCATTTCATGTAGTGTCAAAAAAAAAAGTCATTTCATGTTGATATGGAAATTGTTCTAAAAAAATGTAGATATGGAAATTCCCCTAAAAATAATGTAGATATGGAAATAATAATTCTCAAAAGAAACTGTAGATATGGAAATTAACTTAAAAAATGCTGATTTGGCCGAAACCAAAAGTAACTCTGCAAATTAAGTTTAGACTTTGTGTCTGTCTAAAGGTAGTTTGAGCTCGGTTGGGCTATCTGTGTAGACAGAGAGTTTTCATTGTGTGTCAAGGCTGTATACTTAATTTGGCACTCGACATACATGCATCTTAAGCAAGAAAATGTCTTTTGGAAGTTTGCAGCCATAGATGTGCTTGCATCGCCATGTTAAGCTATAGATCATCATGGTGGCTCGGCAAAATGGATGCTACAGGTGGATTTGTTCCTGCGCAATACTCGGCTAGAGGAAGCTAAATACAGCCATGAAACAAACTCGGTGCTAATTTCGGTTTTGCCCGGGATAATTTGGATTCTGGACGGTGATGAAACGGCCGTCCAAACCAAACAAGGAATGAAACGGCCTCCACTATCCTTTTGTCTCCACCCTGGTACACACCAGAGTGACCAGACACCACACATGCAATAGCACATTGATGGCCTCCCCCTTGCAGACCCCCGCTCCACCGGAAATGTGCTACAACTACGGAAAAATCATACAGTACGGAACAAGGCGACGGGCCGATGGCAGCGCCTCCGGTGGTACTCAAATCAGAATGGAACTGAGCAAGGACGTTCGGTTCCCGGCCGGTCACCATCGATGAATTAGTCCTGGGATTGCCTTCTATTCCTCACCGTTGTTGAATTGCTCTGCGCGCGCCGCATCGATTGGTCAGGACGGTAATTTCCGGCTGCCGGCCAACTCTACCTGCTCGTCAACCGGAAACTACACCGACGGCAGCCAGTACACGAAGAACACATGCCGGCCTCCCTGCGGACGCCCGGCGGCAACGAGTGGTTCTAGAACGGCACGGCGAGGCATGGGAACGCCTGACCAGGTCTGCGGCAACGTGAGCAGTCTCAGTAATGCCTCGCCGGCGCTCCTGCAGGCTGCAGGGATCACGACGGTGTGCCCCGAAATCCGGAATGTGCACAGAGTGTTCGACGCTTGCGTGCTGCAGTACCCGCTGGTGCAGCCCTTCCCCGAGACTGCCGACCTCGACTGCCTTCGCCGTCATGGTGCAACTCAGAATTCACCGATCGCACTGTCTCGGAAGATCCATGGGAGAATTCACCGATCGCACTGTCTCGGAAGATCACAGTTGCGCTGCCCGCTCCACCGTGGTGCTCGATGCAAAACGGCGCTCTCGATCGGAAGAGTAAACCATACATTCTCCACACACAGACAAAATGGAGGAGAAAACTGTAGAAGAAACATTAGAAAGTAATGGTACCTGGCTGAGCCGCAGAGGGTAACGATACTAGCAGCAGTAGGAGGCTGATCTTCAGGACAATTGACATCGTCAAGCGCTGTGCCTGAACAGGTCAGAAATCAGTCATATATATGCGCAATCATCAATTCTGAAGAGGCTCGTACTGAAATCAGTCAAACGAAGAAGCACAGAGCTAGAAGGATGGTGAAGGGGCTCGTACTGCAAGCAGACGGCGCAGCGCAGTGTCCCCGACCGGTGGAGGGACCGGAGCAGCAGCTAAGAGGCGTATAGTGTATATACTGTCAAGCTCTACTAAACATGAGTATAGTCACATTAAAATTCGAGAATCTCCACATTTTGAAAATAACATGACACTCTTCTCACAGAGATAATTTGTATGAGCAAACCGTTCAAACTTTTGCATTACTTTTTATTTCGTTCAAATTTTGCTCCACTAAACTACATTTTGGTCAAATATTTATTGTCTTTTGAAGCATAAAAAGAACATCTTACATGAGCTCACGTATGTCAATTCCTAGCACATCAACCCGCTGATATTGAGTTGGTCCCTATTAGCATCACAACTTCCTATGCCTAGCCAATCCAAACCTGTTTTGACACCAACAATCATCTAACATTGACCTTCACACCAATTTAGAAGAAAAAAAGGTAGTTACCCATCTTATTACAAAATGCAACAATCCCTGCTTCACACAGCGATAGTTACCGAATGAGCTATTGGAATCTATTTTGTGGGTACAAATAGCTGCAAATATATGAAAAACATGAGCGAGCCCTCCCGCGCGGAAGCTCGAGGTCGCGGGGCGCACACGAGAGCCGCTCCGAGCCTGCCACCTGCCGTGGCAACAGACACTCGCGGCAGGACATCAAAACACATAAAATCAGGGGACAACATGCACCAGAACCGAAGGCAGGGCAACCTACGTGACGTAGGCAATGTAAAAATAAAGTTCGTATAAATATATCGATTTGGCATCCAATTTTAAGAATGGATCATGATTTGGAAACTCGGTCATAAAATATTTAACCTTTTTATTTGAATCTCTAATATCTCTAGTATCTAAAAGGAAAATTTGATTCCCCGTTCGGTCTTTTGTCCAGCATCTTCCACTCGCGCTTCTCTCCAAAAAAAACATGCGACCAACTGGACCTAAACCCAACAAACTCTAGCATCCCTCTACCATCCCTCCATCTCCCTCCGCCTCAATGGCTCAACGAAACGGGTGTGGCCGCCCCTGCCAGCCTGATCCACCACACCAGCATCGCCGTCCCCCTGGCCTCCACCACCACCGCGTGTGGGAACCACGGCTCCATCTTGCGCCGGGCGGGCGCCCCCTCTCTGTCCTCCTCACCGAAGAACCCTCCTGCGTCGACCTCCTCCTGTCATTTCGCCGTCCTCTGGAACGCCGTCTGCTTCTGCGACGCGCCACCGCGTCCGCTGACGCCCCAGACAGGCGGGTCATCCTCCATGACCTCCTCTCTACGATTCGGAAATCGGGAAGGGGTAGCAGGGTGATCGGTGTAGTTGCATCCGAGCTCCAACGGTCCTATCGATCGAGGAGAAGCAGCGTGACCGGAATGCTACAGCCCATGTGTCATCACCTCTGGTCACCGACTACGTGTTGTGTGTGCCTCGTCGTCGCCCTCTCTCTTCTCCAGACCTCCGGCGACAAACGGCCCTGCCTGGACCCCAATGCTTGCACGAGCAGAGTTGCGCCCAGTTCACCAGGTACGTCGGTGGTCCGCGTCTCGCGGTTCTGCCAAATTTGTCTGAACTCCGGCCGTCCTTGCTCCACCCAAGCAACAGGCTCAACTCCAAATTCGTTAGTATCCTTGAATACATAAATAGTACATACGCATAAAGTGTTGAATAAATGTTGCTGATTATTGTTACATGGACAGGGCGAGGAACATCAAATGGTTTTACTTGACAAGATGTTTGCTTCAATTTGTAGCGATAGACCGATGAGGCTTGTGTTGCCGGCCAAGGCATGGTACTCCCTCCATTCCGATTTATAGGATGCAATTCCATACTAGGTTTTTTCAAAAATAAGATGCAATTTAGGCATTTAATGAGCAATTGGGAGAGAGAAAATGGAAGACAACCAATGCATGCCCACCAATTTAGTCAATTAATGAGTAATTAGAGAGAGAAAGAAAAGATGCACACCAATTACGCTACTCAATACACCAATTGTTAGCCACCTAGGTTGGTGAGATTTGCCAAATTCATCTTATAAACCGGAATGGATGGGGTAGTTACAGTCATCAATTAATTTCACTAGAGGTTTGAGTACATTGACACAGATCAAAGATGATAGTTAGTGAAAGGACATTTCTATCCCTATATGTTTTTGATGTTTGTTAACAACACAATAAGCGGACTAATTGTGTGCTAAAAGGTTTTCAGGTACATATGATGGATGATGGTTGGACCCTCCCTCGATAAAGCATAAAGATTGTAGTTGTAGTTTTCCTAGTTTGTATCTTATAGGAAAACCGTACTGTCAAGAGGGGGATCCGTTGTGATGTTTGGGCGGAATCAAGTTTGCACTTCTATTATGCACAAACCACAAATGCACTCCACAACCATCCTACTCCCACAAAGTTCTGTCCAATTTGCTGTTTTTCCCAGGCGTCGGTAGTACCGGCTGAGGCCCCGGTAGTACCGAGCTTCCTATCCTGGCAGTTACTTGCTCAGTTTGGTGATTTTCCCAGGCATCGGTAGTACCGGTTGGGAGGCTCCGGTAGTACCGAGCTAGGTACCGAGCCTGGTACCGACGATCTCCAAATGCTCTCTGTTTTTCAAGGGAGTTAAGCGGTAGTACCGGTGGGTCAAGCCCGGTACTACCGGGCCGGCGCGTCGCCGAGTCAAACTTCGTGGTTTGACTTGGCCGTTGTCTGCGGTCCGGTACTACCGGCCATTGGTCCGGTACTACCGGGCCTTCGCGTTCTGTGGCCAACGGCCACATTTTTGGTGGACCTATATATACTGGCTCTTCTTCTCCAATGAAACCAAGCTTTCCCAAATACAAATCCACCATTGTTGAAAAGCTTCAACCTCCTAGATCTCCCACTCCATCGGTCCAAACACCTTCATACTTTGAGGAGTGACGGAGGAGGTCTAGATCTACACTTCCACCAAAGCAATTTCGATTCCCCCTATTAATCCCTAACGGATCTTGTTACCTCTTGGGTTCGTTGAACCCTAGACGGAAGTTGTGTTCTTCGTGGCTTTGGAAGCCGCGGGGAACAGCCGGGAGCCTCCAATTGAGTTGTGGAGACGTGCCCGGCCTTGTGATTCTTGCGACTTTGGGAGCCGTGGGAATTTGGTGAGAGCCTCCAATTCGGTTGTGGAGTGTGCCTTGTAAAGGTTTGTTGCCGACCTCGAGGGCATCATATAGTGGCTCGTGGAACTCCTCATCGGAGGATAACACGAGGGAGATACGGTGTGCCATATCACGGCTATTCGGGGATCACTTGTGACCCCGCACCGCTCCAACGAAGACGTAGCTTCCATTGGGAAGTGAACTTCGGAATCATCTCCGTGTCACCGTGTGCTTATCCTTTTATATACCTTTACTTGTATTGCTAGCTTATCTTGTTTAGTATATCTTGTTAGCTAGTTTATTGCTCATCATATAGGATTGTTCACCTAGTTGCATATCTAGAGAACTTATATTTGAGCAATTCCTAACTTGTTGAAAAGAAAATTAAAATTGGTAGTTGCCTATTCACCCCCCCTCTAGTCAACCTACTCGATCCTTTCAATTGGTATCAGAGCAAGGTCTCTTTATTAAGGGCTTAATCGCCTAAAGAGGAGGATGGCTAGTGCGGAGGAGTACAACGTGCTAAAGATGAGGAGTTAAAACTTGCTAAGGAACAAGAAAAACTTGATAGAGAACAACTTGACAAAGAACTAATGAAGCGGGAATAATCCCTCCCGAGGGTGATGCCCCAATCACCATGAAGTCCATGATTGAACTTTTGGGTTCATGAAAGGCAAAATGGTGGATGAGGTGTATACTCGGGTATCTAATCAAAATGGCTCCTCATCAACTACTAGCCCTATTAAGGGAGCTAGTGACAAGGATAAAAATGATAAACCTAATGAGAAGCCCTCTTAACTTTGCTCCACCTAGCTCTTATCTCACTCAAGTTGCACTCACTCAACCTCATATAACCAACCTTGGTAGACCCCCTCCTAAGCTTGATAATACTCGTTATTTCACTTGGAAGAAATCTATGGAGTCTTATTTTCGCAGCTCATCGGTGCATCTTTGGAGGGTGGTTCTACATGGTTTCAACCCGTTGATCCCAACAACTTGACCAAGCAAGAAGAGATTGATGAGCAACTTGATGCAAATGCCAAGTACATTCTTGAGAGTGCTATGACCGCAAATGATGAAGATCATGTGCGGAATCTCAAAACTTGCAATGAGGCTTGGCTCTATCTTGAAACCGTGTATGAAGGAAATGAGGGCATTCAACGCTCCAATGCGGCCGTCCTTCAACATCAAGTTGACAACTTCATCATGCTAGACGAAGAGACTCCGACCGAACTTTACCGAAGACTCTACAAGCTTGTGGTGACATGTAGGGAAAATGGAAAGAAGGATATGGATGATGAATGGGTCAAGGCCAAGTTCCTTCAAGCAATTATGCCATATAGTGAAACTATGGTGATGAACCTCCATGCAAGAGCGGATTACACAACAATGACTCCCAATGACATCTTGGCTCAATTTGTCACCTATGATACATTGAAGTCCACATCCAAGTCTTTCAACCAAGTCCGTGGCCCAAAGACTCTTGCTTTGAAGGCTGTGTGGTAGACCATCCAAGATATGAAGAAAGCCCGGTCTATGAAGGTGAAGAAGACTTGGAGGGTGAGCTCAATGAAGTTCTTGCACTTGCCGCCACCCGGTTTTGGAACAAGAAGAACAAGAGCAACCCTCCACCAATAAAAAGAATGTGCTTCAATTGTGGAAAGGACACTCATCTTGTGAAGGATTGCCCCTATGAAAGAAGAGAGGATAATGGTGGTCAACTCATTCTAAAGAAGAACAAGTACCACCCCAAGCCTACCTACATGAAGAGATCACCTCAAAAGGCTCTTGTGGCATCCCATCAAGAGGAATACGAGTCCGGAGGTGAGGAGGATAAAGAACCAAGTGAAGAAGTAGGAATGGCGGCTCTTGCAATGGGCACCCTTCCTCCATCATTGGCCAACCTCTTCTCATCTCCAAACGACGACAAGATCTCCAAGCCTATGTGCCTCATGGCCAAGGAAACAAAGGTGAATTCCCCACCAAAAATTACTATCTCCTCTAACCCATCACTATTGGATTGTGTTGAGGATGTAGGGAAAATTGAAGAAGAGGATAAAATTTCTATCTTCATTAGCAAGCTCCAAGGTCCAACCAAGAAAATGGTTGAGGCCCTCATGTATCAATATGGAGAAGCCAAGCCTTCTTAATGAGAAGGATGTTAGGATTTGTGAGCTCGAAGGGCATGCATGTGATCATGCCGACAAAATTGGTGAGCTAGAAGATCAACTTGTTGAGGAACAATTGCTCCGTGAGCAACTTGAGGAGACACATGCCATGGATCTTTCCAAGGCAAAAGAAACTCGTGAAACCTCTATTCAAATTGCTATTGATCTAAAAAGTAAAAATGAGGAACTTGTAGAGAGTCATAACAAACTCTTTGAGGGTTTTGAGCAACTTAGGGAAACCCACAAGGTGACCTCAAGTGAGCTCACTACACTCAAGGAGTCATATGCCAAACTACAAGCTCAATTTATCTATGCTAGCTTCACCAC
This sequence comes from Poa pratensis, assembly GCA_947311845.1. NCBI lineage: Eukaryota > Viridiplantae > Streptophyta > Magnoliopsida > Poales > Poaceae > Poa > Poa pratensis. Next base: position 59,246,756 of record CAMZMU010000027.1, on the reverse strand, counting down.
TTCTCATAATGATAAAGATGCAAATGCTTGTACCACTAACCCTTTATGTGTCAAGGCATCTCTTATTGAGGAAAACACTAGGTTGAAGGCCCAACTTGAGAAGGGCCTAGCCACTTGTATCCAAGGGGAAAAGAACCTCAATGATCTTTTGAGCAATCAAAAGGGAGTGGTTGGCAAAGAAGGAATTGGGTTCACACCCAACTCTAAGAAGGTCAACAACAAGAAGAAGAAGCGACTCCCCTTCCAAAGATATTGTTTTTGTGAAGGAGGGGGAGTTAGCCAAAGCAAATGACAACTCTATTGGGAGTGGTAATGTCACTAGGGGCAATGCCACTCACAATAACTTTGCGGGAAAATACAACCCCTCATATGTTCTTTTGAAATCTACAAATGGTTGTGTTTTTGCTAAATATGTTGGCTCTTCATATGGAGATGATTATCACTATGCTATTTGGGTTCCAAAGACCCTTGTGACTAACAAAAGAGGACCCATTCCAAAATGGGTACCTAAATCAAAGACTTGATTTATTGTAGGGTTTCTCTTCCGGTGGATCTTCATGGCTCATTGATAGTGGATGCTCATCCCATATGACCGGAAGCAAAGAACTAGTAAAGGACTTATTGAAACAACTACTCTCATTCTCTCATGTCACCGTTGGCAACAATGCAAGACTCAAGGTAGTGGGAGTTGGTAAGGTGGTGATCACTCCGGAGTTATCCATTGAGAAGGTCCTCCTTGTTGAATCTCTTTCATACAATTTACTTTCCGTTGGTCAATTATGCAATGCCGGTTACACCGTTATTTTTAATAAATACCACGTGACCATCCTTTTCACTCAAACACTCAATGTCGCCTTTGTTGGATTTCGTGAAAACGGTTTGTATGTGGTTGATTTCTCAAAAGAGACCACTCAAATCGCTACATGTTTAATGGCTAAAGGCGACAAGGGGTGGCTTTGGCATCGCCGACTTGGCCATGTCGGTATGAGAAATTTACAAACTCTTGTAAAGGGTGGACACGTGGTAGGACTAACCGATGTTAATTTTTCCAAAGATCGTCCTTGTAGTGCTTGCATAGCCGGAAAGATGCATGAAAAGAATCACCCCAAGAAGACCATTATCTCCACTAAGAGGCCTTTGGAGCTCCTTCATATGGATCTTTTGGGCCTCCCACATATGATAGTCTTGGTGGCAAGAAATATTGTTTGGTGATTGTGGATGATTATTCAAGATATTGTTGGACTTTCTACATCAAGAAGAAGAGTGAAACTCAAAAGATATTCATTGACTTTGCAACCCTAGTTCAACGCCAATATGACTCCAAGATTTTGGCAATTAGAAGTGACAATGGTACGGAGTTCAAGAATTACACTATGGATGATTTCCTAAGTGGGGAGGGCATTCAACACCAATATTCCGCTGCATATACTCCCCAACAAAATGGGTTGCCGAAAGGAAGAACCGCACTCTTATTGATATGGCAAGAACTATGATGGCCGAATTTCATTCCCCATATAACTTTTGGGCCGAAGCCATCAACACCGCTTGCCACTATTCCAAACCGGCTCTTCTTTCGTCCTCTCATGGAAAAGACACCATATGAACTCCTTATCGGTAAAAAGCCAAGTGTCTCTTACTTTCGAGTATTTGGTTGCAAATGCCATGTTTACATTAAAGGTTGCAAACTTGCTAAATTTGAGTCTAGATCTTTTGATGGTATTCTTGTTGGATATGCCGCAAACTCTCATACTTATAGGATCTACAACATATCCACCGGGTGTGTTGAAGAGTCATGAATGTGGAGTTTGACGAGGATAATGGTTCCCAAGCGGGCATATTGATCATGATGATGTAGGTGATGAAGAGCCATCTCATGCCATAAGAACTAGGGATTATTGCTTATGTGCCCTGGTTCTCTCTAGTTTATCTGTTTGTGCCATGTCTGCGTAGTTTCTCTCGTCTGTGCCCTGGCTGGCTCGCAAATGGCCCGTGCACGGCCAAGACGGTCGCTTCCGCCCTTTGACCGTTAACAAACCTGTTACATGTGGGCCCAGCGAAGTGCATGCACCCCATCCCACTTAAAACTTACAAGTGGGGCCAGCGGCGGAGGAGTGCTTGCATGCAGCCGTACGTGCACGTCCATGCGACCATGCATGTGCTCGCCGTCCCCAAATTTGCGTCGCGCCTTCAATGGCGTGCCAAGCTGCCTTGCCGCCTACACTGCCGGCCCGGCCGCGCATCTGCTCCGCCGTCCTCGCGTCTCTCTTGCCTACTCTGTCCTGCTGCAAGCTGAGCAGTCTTGAGCCGAATCAATGCCCGGTCGCCATTACTGCCGTCTAGACCGCGACGCCGTCCAGACCGCGGATGGCTTTAAAAGGAGCCATCTCCTTACCCATTGCGCTCACAAATCCCCTCTTCCTCTCCTAGACACCCTCGCCCAGTCCCTTATCTCTCCATGGTTCATGGTGATGGCAGCTCCACTCCCAGCTCGAACCGCCGCCGCCACGCCCGCTATCCTTGGTTTCTTGAGGCGAGCGTGGGAAGCGGCATGGGGCGTGGGCATGGGCGTGGGCGTGGGCGTGGGCGTACTCCTCCAAGTTCGAGCAGGATGCGTTCAAGGATGGAGATTGCACGATCCGGGGAGTCTCCAAGGCGTAGTCGCAGGGCAGGGGCATGGGCAGGGCCATTGCTCCCGATCCCATTCCCTTCATCGATCTGTCCGACGAGGACGACGAGGACGACCCGGGTATGGACTGGACCATGGCCTGGAAGGACGAGGTCACGGAGGTCCTGGACCCGGGTATGGCCTGGGCCATGGCCGACCAGAAAGCCATGGAGCTGGCCAAGCATTCCGCCGCCGAGCAGCAACGGCTCAAGGGGAAGAAGAAAGCATGTGGTCGCCGTCGAACAGCAACTCCCCAATGGAGGTCGATGCCAAGGGCAGGGGCAAGGGCAAGGCTGAGTCGGTGGAGGTTTCCGATGACGAGGACTAGTGGTAGTCCATTTTAGTTATTAGTTTCTTTATTAAGGGCAACACTAGTAGGGAAACCCTATATAGGTAGGTTGATATTCTGTGGCGCACCCTTAATTGGTGCGCCACAGAAATAATTTCTGTGGCGCATTGTTTTGCATGCGCCACAGAAATTTGGAATTCTGCGGCGCACGAAAACCAAATGCGCCACAGAAATACACATTTCTATGGCGCACCGGGCCTGGTGCGCCACAGAAAGCCACATTTCTGTGGCGCACCACGCCTGATGCACCACAGAAATTCTTATTTTTGTGGCGCGTGTGGTTAGGTGCGCCACAGAAAGTCACATTTCTGTGGCGCATCTACTTGCATGCGCCACAGAAATACGACTTTTTGTGGCGCACCTCACCAACATGCGCCACAGATCACAAAAAAGAAAAAATTCTCCAGATCTCGATTCAGTTTCTCTCTCGTGCTACCCCTTTCTTTACTCAACCGCACACCCACGCACCACTCCCATGCCTTATCCTCTTTCTTTTTTCTTCCTCATCTGGGAGCAGATCGCCGTGCTCTACACGGGCAACCTCGACGCGCGCGCTGCTCAAGCTCGTCAAGGAGGGATGCCTCGAACGCCGCGCTCGCCGTCGGCCTGCTGGGGCGTGACCCTGAGTGCATCGAGCAGATGGTGCTCGCGGGCGCCTTCGCCAAGGTGCTCAAGGACGCGCCCATGAAGGTGCAGGCCATGGTCGCCTGGACCGTCTCCGAGCTCGCCGCCAACCACCCCAAATGCCAGGATGCCTTCGCGCAGCACGATGAGGAGCAGCGGGAGCAGGCAGGCAGCGGGGCCTCCTCATCACGGCCGCCGCCATGACCGGCGCGGCGGCCCACGTGGTCTCACCCCGCGGCCCACACGGTCTCCCCTCCCTCCGTCCCCACCTCCACGACGACGCCTCCCCCAGTTGCAGCGAGGCCTCCCTCCGCGACCATGGAGCAAGTGCTGCTGGCGCTCCACGAGACGGAACCCGAGCGGGAGGCGCGGATCCGTGCGTGGCCAGCATGATGAGGAGCAGCGGGAGCAGGCAGGCAGCGGGGCCTCCTCGTCGCCGCCGGCCACTGCTTAGTTTTTCGAGCGGATTTGGGATCTCGGATGCGTACGTCGTGGGTGGCCTTTCTTCCGCCGCCTGGCCCCCAGTCGCCGCCATGGTGCAGACCCCCGTCCTCAGACCACCGAGCTTGTAGCGTGCGACCACAGACGTCCAGCTAGCGACCACAGACCTCCAGCCAGTGACCACAGCCGTGCGCCGCTGCGGTGCTGCGGTGCGGCAGCATTTTTTTTATATTGATAAAGACATTCTGTGGCGCATGCACGCCTAGTGCGCCACAAAAAATTCTCGGCATTTCTGTGGCGCACGGTGGGGGTGCGCCACAGAAAAATTAATTTAGTGGCGACGATTCTGTGGCGCACCCAGCAATTCTGGGGGTGCGCCACAGAATCTAAAAAACGTGCGCCACTGATAGGGCTTTTCCCACTAGTGCAAAATGCCAATTTAGTTATTAGTTGTTGATCTATTTTATAATTATGTACTACCATGGAATTTGGCAAGGCCTTGTGCTTGACGTTTCCAATTGTGTGTGTAAATCCCCATTTGGTGTGCCAAAATCCACTTCAGTTTGCAAATGTTGCTTAGAAATGGGGCCGTTTACCCTACCTTTGGAGCTCATTTCAAAGACATTTTTTCAGCGAGTCCACCATTTTTGCTTAGAAATGGGGCCGTTTACCCTACCTTTGGAGCTCATTTGAAAGACATTTTTCAGCGAGTCCGCCATTTTTGCTTAGAAATGGGGCCGTTTACCTACCTTTGGAGCTCATTTGAAAGACATTTTTCAGCGAGTCCACCATTTTTGCTTACAAATGGAGCCGTTTACCCTACCTTTGTAACTCATTTGAAATACATTTTTCAGCGAGTCCAAGCTCATTTGAAAATTTATATGGATTCAAGCTAGATTTGGCCAAGCTCATGGCTATCCCCATTTGGTGTGCCAAAATCTCCATTTAAGTTATGATAACAGGTACAGCCAAAATCCCCATTTGGTGTGCCAAAATCCCCATTTTGTGTCACTCAGGCAAATGGGGGTGGGCGAGCCAAAATCCCCATTGGGTACGCCGTGGTCCACTCGTCAGTGGGTAAAGCCCTAGTCCTACGCGCGCGTCCAATCAGATCACAGAATGAGCTTCTCGCGGATCGCCCGAGTCTGCCTGCAGATTCCTTCTAGAGGAACGATCGGACGGCTGCAGTTCAACGCTAGGATTAGTTCGACGGTCATTGTTCAAATGGGGTTTGGAGTCACTCAACGGGGTTTGGAGGCACTCAACGGGGTTTTGAAAAGTTTGATAAAGTGTCCAAGCTTCATTTTGAAGTGACTAAGAAGGATCGAGTCTTCATTTTTCAAATTTAATGTTTTAAACTTGTTTAAATGTCGGTCAACGTTAAGTTGACCGAAATTTGAAATGAGCTTCAAATATTAAAAAAATCAAAAAATGGAAAATCCTGCGCACATAGTCGTATTTTCTCATATAAAACGGTTCAAGCTGACAAACAATGTCTATACACATTCAGATGAAAAATGCATGTATCTAAGTGATATTCTCGAACTATGTCATATGAACTCAAGGTTCAAACGAGCTTCAAATATTCAAAAACAATCAAAAAAAGGAAAATCCTGCGCACATAGTCGTCTTATGTCATATACTAACGATTCAAGTTGATAAACATCATCTATAAACATTTCGTATGAGAAATGCATGTATCTAAGGTGATATCTCAGACTATGTCCTATGATTTCAAGGGTGAAGAGAAGGGGTTTTGGATTTTTAACATGAAATGTTCAAACACCTCACAAAGTTTTATTTTGGAGTGACTAAGAAGGATCCATGCTTAGTTTTTCATTTTCATGTTTTAAACTTGTTTAACGTAGGTTTTACCGAAATTTGCCCGAATTTTGAAATGCGCCTCAAATATTCAAAAAAATCAAAAAAAGGAAAATCCTGCGCACATAGTCGTCTTATGTCATATACTAACGATTCAAGTTGATAAACAAGGTCTACACATGTTCAGATCACGTAACTACACAGAGCGCGCATTGTGGGTGCCCTTCACGTCCAGTTCATATCCAGATCGCGCTTGGTGTGTTGACACGGATGCACCGACGCATATTTGCACGTAAACAAAAAGTTAATCACGTCAGTTCTCGCAAAAATGCTTCTGCTACGTGTAGATGTCTCACAGCGTCTCCAACTGCATTCAATTTGACCAGAACGACGACGCACATCAACTGTTCGACACTTGTACTCTACTCGTCAAGGGGCACCAGATGGCGTGGTGAACATTTACAAGCATGTCAGTAAGGGGCACCAGTTCGACTGACGTGAAGCACGGTCACACGATGTCATCATTGCGAATATAATCTGTAAATGGTGTTGTCATTTCACACTGCGTTGGCAAGAAAACGAAGCGATCGGCCTGCCGCCTGTTCGGTGACCCAAGCGGTTATCGATCTACGCGCCGGCGGCAGTGAATTCATCACTATCCTTCACACATAAAAACCCCAATCCCATTGCACTGCTCGGTTCTCTCTCGTCTACATTGCGCATTGGTGCAGTGCAGTTCTTCTCTCTTCTCTCCACTCCAGAAAACCCTAACCACCCCCTTCCCTCCAATGGATCCGTGGTGGCAGACCGAAGCCATCCCGAGCGACTCCGACAGTGAGGGGAACCCGATCCCGTGGTGGGAAGAGGGCCACGGGCGTTGGCAGGAGAACATGCCGAGCGACGACGACGGCGAGGGCGACGAGGAAGACCAGGGGGAGGATGGCGATGGCGCCGACTCGACGACAACGACGGGTCCGAGGAGGAGGACTCGGACCCGGAGTTGGAGCTGCAGGATGGCAATGGCTCCGACTCCAACGACGACGAGGAGGAGGAGGCCGACGACGAGGAGGAGGTGGAGGAGGAGTACGTCGATGACGGCGACGATGGCCATAACGGCGACTACGGCCAAGACGACGACTCCGACGACTCCGACGACGACGACGAACCGCCAGCCCAGAGACGGCGCATGTAGGAGCCGAGGCCGGCGTAGTAGCAGTAGCAGTGCATTAGTTGCACTGCTACTGATTAGTAGTAGTATTAGGCGTAGTAGCAGTGCATAAAGCACTGCTAATATTGTCTAATCTTTTGTAAAACCGCCAGAATTTTTTGTAATCAGTGTTAATAGTAATATGAATTTCAGTTTCAAATCGATTTATGAATCCTATTATAAATCGAGTTTCGGTTTCAAATCGAGTTAAGAATCCTATTATAAATCGAGTTATGAATTTGAGTTATAAATCGAGTTTCAGTTTTCAGTTTCAGTCCCCACTTAACAACGACTCGCTTCCTGTCCCCACTTTGGAAACAACGAATTGTCACTAAACAATACGTGTGTTAATTCAGTGTTAATTCAGTTAATTCGGTGTTAATTCAATTAATTCAGTGTTAATTCAGTTAATTCGGTGTTAACGACATGTTAATTGGGGCCGAGATACCCAACCTGGGCGTCAGATTCGTCCCTTCCTGTCCCCACTTGAGACTCGCTTCCTATCCCCACTTGAGCGGTCCCACTTGGAGGAGGAGGATGGGACGAGGAGGACCCAGGTCGACCCCACCAATCCGACCCCACCAGTCAGGCCGGTGCCCCAAGCCGACCCCACAAGTCAGGCCAAGTTACGGTTGACCAGACGGAAACGGCCGTCTTGCTGTGCGCGGGCCATTTGCGGCCCAGCCAGGGCACGGACGAGAGAAACTACGCGGGGCTAGCACAAACAGATAAAACTGAGGTAGGTAGGGTACATAAATGATTGACCCTAAGAACTATGGGTATCGGTGAACTCATTCCTAGTGATGAACCCATTGTTACTCAAGAAGAAGGAACAAGTTCCACCCAACACTATTAGGAAAAGGATTATAGAGAGGTTAGCATTCTGTGGCGCACCCTTAATTGGTGCACCACAGAATTATTTTTGTGGCGCATGGATGTTGGTGCACCACAGAAATCTTGGACTTTCTGTGGCGCATCTTTTGCCCATGCGCCACAGAAAGATAGAATTCTGTGGCGCATGCACACCCATGCGCCACAGAAAGCCAGACTTCTGTGGTGCATGGGACCCCATGCGCCACAGAAATCTTGTGGGTCCCACGTGCAATTATTGGGCCTAGGTCCATATGGGGACATTCTGTGGCGCACCGTGGATGGTGCGCCACAGAAAGCAAACTTTCTAGGGCGCATGCTGGTGGATGCGCCACAGAAACTTGGCTTTCTGTGGCGCACCAGCCACCATGTGCCACAGAATGTCCACTTTCTGTGGCGCACGGAGCTCGGTGCGCCACAGAATGTTGGCCCACCAGATCTACAAAAAGGTGGCAGCACACTTTCCCCATGCATGTGACCTTCTTCATCCTCCCATCTAGCTCGAGCTCCTCCTCTCTCCCATGCCATTTTGACCATCCTATTCTCCATTATTTGTTGTTAAACCTGCTTTGTTTGATATATAATTGGTGAGGGCTTGGGGAGAGCCTCCATATATATTCTCCTCCTCTCTTTTTGTCCACTATTTTCTCTTCATCACCACACACTCTCTCATCGATCACGGTCACGTCTCGACAACGGATCTAGATCTACTAGGTGGGTATTGTTGGATGGATATGTGTATGCATGTTTTGTGTGGCCAGCGATGTGTATGGATATTTTTAGGCATGAGAAACTTGTCGGCGGGCGGTTTACACGACGATCGATGTTTATACATGAAGCTTGTGTGTGTTGTGCATGTTGTTGCCTTTTGTTGTTGCGTTGCGCCGGCGTGGTGCATGGATGTTTGCCAAAATGTTGATTCATTTCCATTTTGGTAAATTTTTGCACCACATATGTCCTACTTTTAGGGGAAGTCATGCCGAATTTTTTCGTCAAACATTTCCGACTTTCCGACTTCCCGCATGAGAAGCTTGTATGTGTGTGTGTGCATGTTGCGGTTAATTAATTCTAATTAATAACACATACTCTATATGTATACCGCGTAGGCGATCATGGTCATGAAGATGAGCTCCAGTCGAATCAACAACTACAAGGAAGAAGCGAAGGCGGAAATGATTCGGTGCAACGGGCGCCAGATACGATCCGTGTAGAAGTTGCAAATTTGTGAGACGGATCGACCCTGATTCCGGACAACTGGAGGAACACCTGCTCAGGCGCGGTTTCATGGAAGACAGCAAATGTTGCGCCTGAAGACGAGGGCGGGCAAGATGATCGTGACGAAGGAGATGCCGACGGACAAGGTCATGCCGAAGAAGACGCGAACACGCCACAGAGCTCGCTAATGTCGGCCTTGATGGAGTCTCATGTTCAAGAACTGCTCCTCAAGAAGGCGAGCACCATTTGAGAGAAAGCCAAGCTGGCGCAAATGGAGATAGACGTACTGTTGACGCAGATACTTCCCGTTGCAATTCGAGGGATAATGGACGAGCACGTCCGTGATACGCTGCTTGCCCTTTGCAACTTTTTCGATGTCATCAACAGGAAGTCGATCGGCGTGAAGCAGCTCGACAGGCTACATGAAGAGATCGTGCTGATACTATGCGAGCTCGAGATTTACTTCCCGCCAGCATTCTTTGATATCTACGTGCTTCTCCTTCTCCATGTTGTTGATGACATCATGCAGCTCGGGCCAACGTTCATGCACTACATGATGTCGTTCGAAAGGATGAACGGTGTCATGAAAGGATACGTTCGCAACAGGGCCCGTCCAGACGCAAGCATGGCAAAGGGCTTTCTAACCTACGAGTGCATCTCCTTCTGCCAGAATTATCTAAGCACCGAGAACCAGGATGTTGGTCTGCCCACGAGGAAACACTTCGGCAGGCTCAATGGATATGGTCACTGAGAGGGCGCCAGCTCAACCTTTTTCAGCATGTAGGGTCGAAAGGACGACTTCGACAGGGCTCGCCGGGTCGCGCTACAACACTTACAGTCGATCGAAACTTGGGTGGAACAGCACAAATGCTTACTCGAGCAAGATTACATCAAACTGGGTCGGCCGAGGAAGAAGGGAGATGTAACCAGAGAGCACAACTCCAGCTTCATGCGTTGGTTCAAGAAAAAGCAACTGGAGCTAGCAAAGAGCAAAGCGCCATCTACGGAAGATGAAAAACGCATATTCTCCTTATCACTGGATCCCTCGCAAAACTTAAAGACCTATCAGGCGTACGACATCAACGGCTATAGATTCTACACCGAGGAAAAGGACAAGATGTCGGAATATCAAAACTCAGGAGTAACTATGCTATCCTACGGCAATGAGGAGGCTACTGTCAAGGAAAGATACTTCGGAAGGATTGAGGACATATGGAAGCTCAACTACTGTGGAGAGTTGGTGCCAATGTTCCGTGTAAGATGGGCCAAGGACGTCGTCAAAGAAGGCCGGTATTTCACCACCATGGTAATACCCGATGCCAAATCGAAGAACGCCTCCGCGAAAAATGAGCCATGGGTACTCGCTAGCCAAGTTGAGCAAAGCTTCTTCATTACCGACCCGTCAAAGCCTAGCCGTGTTGTCGTGAGGAGGGGCAAGAGGAGCATCATCGGAATGGAAGGAGGCGCCACCGAGCAAGACTTGGACAACGAGCCAAAGATCGAGGAGGAATTCTACAAGTTCTTCGACATGCCTGCTACTAGTACACAAAGAAGGAAGACCTCCCTACCTACTAAAGGTTCTTCGTTCACGCGAAGAAATCTCAAGGTGACCGGCCTAAAGTTTTCAACCGCGAAGAAGGGAAAGAAGAGAAGCTAGCTCGCGGAACCAAGACGAAGAATACTTTTTTGGTGTATTTAATTTGTGTGTGTGTGAGAGAGACAATGGAGGAATATATATGTATGATCATGAATATGTGTGAGACAATGCAAGACCAATATATATGTATTCAATGAATTGAATATGTACCAAAGACATTGTGTGTATTTTTTGAACCAAAAATATTTTAAAGAAAAAATGTTAAAAAATTGAGACAACCAGGATTCGAACCTGGCTGTCTAAGTACATGTTTTAGAAGTGTACACCATTGAGATAAGTTGATTTTGTTGTCAAACTACAGCACAACACGAATTTTAAACTTACAGGCCACTGAATTCTGTGGTGCATCCCCTAGCGGATGCGCCACAGAATATTAGAATTATGTGGCGCATCCGCTAGGGGATGCGCCACAAAATATGAGAATTTTGTGATGCATCTGCTAGGGGATGCGCCACAGAAATGTTTTCCACCCGCTTACATGTGGGCCCTCCCCCGCGCTGCCTCTCTCATTCCAAATTTTGCTAAGTCCTCAACCGCGCCCTCGCTCGCGTCCCCTGCCACATCTCACCGTCGACACCGGCCGGCCCCACCCAATCCTTCGCCGTCGGCGACCTCCCCTGCGACCTCGACACCGGCCGTGCTCCCCTGCGTCCTGCTCCCCTGCGACCTCCCCTGCGACTTCGACACCGGCCGGCCGCCACAACTCCTCGTCCGCCACCGCCGCCTCCTCCAAGCTCGGCCTCGTCCGCCGCCGTTGCCCCCTCTCCTGCAGACGCCCTCGACCTACCCTCCCTCCCCCTCCCCAAGGTGTGCTTCCCCCCCTCTCTCCCTCCTCCCCCCCTACCAAACCTGCATGCAAGGTGTTCGACAAAATTCCTAGCTAGGATCAGTTCAATTTTGCTGCTGCATTTTGGGTTTGGGTTGCTGCCTTTAGAATCATTGCTAGGTTAGTGTTAGATTAGAGTTAGGTTAGTACAAGAAAAAAATTGGAGATGATAAATTGCAGGTGAAAAATTGGCTAAGTGTGTTGATGTGTGTGTACTGTGTGCAATGTGTTAGAGCATGATGTTAGAGCTTGTATTTGTTGTTTATTGCTTGCTGCAAGTAGTTGTTAAATGGGCATGAAACTTGCAGTGTTTTAGTCTGTGTTATCATGGGCAACAACAGTGAACATGAAGCATTGGTAACCTGTGGTGTTTTTGTGCTTCTGATGTGTGTATTGTTAGTGTTAATCTTGTTGTATAGGTTTAGTCTCATGTGTATAGTTGCTTGCTGTTAGTGCTAGGTTACTGCATAGTTGCTAGTGCTAGGTTAGTGCATAGTTGCTTGCTGTTAGTGCTAGGTTAGTGCTAGTGCTATTGGTACTTTTTTTTGTTTCTTGCTACTGCCACTATGTTGCTTGCTTGCTCTAGTTGCTTGCTGCATAGTTGCTAATGCTCTAGTTGCTTGCTCTAGTTGCGTGCTGCATAGTTGCTAATGCTTTTCTTGTAAAAAAATTGCTACTGCCACTATGTTAATTGCTATGGTGTACTAGAAGTGATTTTTGCTACTGCCACTATTTTTCCTACTGCCACTATGGTGTACTAGAAGTGTTAATTCTTATGCTTTTATTGTGCAGACCATCGGCTTCGACTACATCAACTACTAAACTAAAGTTCCCCTTTGGTGAGCATTTCATCGAAAACCTCCGGTGACCGTGTGTTTTGTGGTACCACGACCATCGTGTCGTGGTTTTTTGTGAAGCTGTTGTCGGCCAGCTATGCCGGCGGGAAATGTTGTTGATGTGATGTGTTGCCGGCCAGCGATGCCGGCCATTATTTGTGAAATGCTTGTGCAGGTACCCCGTGAGGCCCTTGAGATTGCCAGAACGTCGATTAACTTCCGTTTCGGCAAATTCGGGCACTCCATATGTCCTATTTTTAGCAAAGGTCATACCAAAAAAAATCGTGAAATTTAGCATGACTTTGCTAAAAATAGGACATATGGGGTATTGTGGCTAATGCATGGGTCGGGGTATCTTAGTACTAAATTAAGTGATGCTTTTGTTATATTTGTTGTACTAGCGTTTTTCCTCTTTTTCAATGCAGTGCAAACATGTCCTCCGAGGCCGGCCCTTCTAAGCACATGAGCGTCGAAGAACAAGCTAGAGAAAAGAACACGTCGTTCTGGGAAGTGAACCAGGAGATGGAGGATGCAGAGGCCACCGAACTGGCTCGTGACGGCGATGGTGACTTTCTGTTAGAGGATGCCGACGGAGATAGGGATGAAACCACCACCACCGAGTCGGGTGCAGGTACCACGGAGGGCGGCGACCACACGGATGTCGGGGGTGGCGACCAAACGGATGGCGGTGGTGGTGGTAACCCGACCGCTATGATGGGGGGATGCCCAACCGGGTAGGCCCAGGACCCCGAGTCGGCGGTCAAGGCCGGGTGGCCCAAAGCCCACCCGATGTACATCTTCCAGGATACCGGGTCCCCGAGGATCCCGGTATGACGGCTCGGGGAGGCGACAGCGGATATCTCCGAATCAGTCTGCGATTCTGTATCCCGAAGAGTGCGCTCCACGAAGCCGCACTTGTAGGCAGGATAGCTAGCGCCGCCAGCAGAACCCGTCATTCCCTGTAAACCCTAGCCGGCTCCCTATATAAAGCCAACAAGGAGCAACCCTAGAGGCAGACTCATCTCATTCCATAGCCTCCGGAGCACCGCAAGCTCTGCTGCGCACACCATTGTACACCCCATTCAAGTCCAAATACATCCAAGCAGGAGTAGGTCTTTACCTCATACAGAGGGGCCGAACCTGGGTAAACTCTGTGTGCAACCTCTCTGTGAATCCTACGTCGCCTGGCTCACACCCGAGTTAAGCCACCCCGTATGGCATCTGCCGTGATTACCCCATGACAGTTGGCACCCACCGTGGGGCCAGCGATCGCTGGAATTTACTTCATGGAGAGTCCTGAACCCGGCACTGGCGTCTACTTCAGCCCCCAAGCCATGTCGGGTCGCGGTGACATCGTCACCGGCAGCTACTTCGAGCATGGAGAGATCGGCTACATCGCCGATCCACACACTTGGGGCAGGCCCAACTACGCCCCGATCACTCGCACGATGGCTATCCCGTTCGGGACCGCCGTCACCGCCTACGTCGGCTTCTGCGGCTCGGATGAGGAAGGAGTCGCCAACAACTATAATGGTACTCCCTCCCCCATCGACCCGCTCGACGAAGCCGATGTCGACGCCGCGGCTGCAAACCACTTTGCACCCGCCCCATCCGCCGAGACCATCCAGATCTCGAACGACGACGACACCGGGTCGATCTTGCCCGTTCTCGACTATGAGTCGGAGGGCTCGACCGATCTGGCCTCGGACGGCACGGCAACACCTGCCCACATCTACATGACAGGCGAGGCGGCAAACCCTGCTGTCGCCAAACCTGTGGCAACCAACGCCGCCACAACAGAGGCCAACGCGCAGAAGCAGCGCGACCAGGCACGGCGCGAGCAGGAGGCTCGCGAAAAGCAGCAACGCGACGAATCTCTCGCCGCCCTGCGAGGACAAGCAGGTCGGGCGGCTGACCCGCTCAGCACCCCGATCACGCCGGCAAACGTCGTCGACCAGGCGACACAGCTCGAGCAGCTGTGCTGGAAGATGGCCCTCCAGCAGGAGGAGATCTGCCAGAAGGAGCTGGAGGTCGATGCTCAGTCGACCGCACTCTCCGCGGTCACTCGGCATCACAAAAACCGCAAGTCGTGGCCTAATCCCGATGCACCAACTCGCGCGCTCGACGACGCCTTCGCACGCGAGACAGAGCTGGAAAGGCAGCGCGACGAGTGCCGTAGGGCCCAGCCCGGCGGCTCGAGTCAAGTTCCGCCTCAGTGTCGCCCGACGATGCCGCCTCCAGCGTCGCGGCCGCCTCCGAACCTGCCTCGTCCTCAACCCCAGCCGCGGAACGACGACGATGCCGACCTCGCGATTTTCGGCACCCCAGTCGATTGCATGACTGCAGCCGCCTCTCTCTTCAAGAGGATCCGGGTCAAGGACAACCCCTATTGGAGCAAAGGGTGCAAGCTGGTGGACAAGGCGCTGGAGCTGTAGGAGAACATGTTGCAATCTGATGGCAAGCTCTACTCCAGATCGCCACCCAGCGAGAAAACGGCCTCGGCACCACACCGAAGCCAGGGAAACAAGGGTTCCCCCAGGCGTGATGCTGCCCCACAGCTGCCACGCAGTCGGCACGAGGAGCCGGCAGTGTCGAGCAACGCGAGGGCTGGAGGCAACCCGCCTCGGCTCGCCCGCAACGACGCCCGGCACACCATCAACAACAACCAGGCGCAGGCGCGCTCCAATCACTCCGCTCCGGATCTACGCCATCACCTCAACGACAAGCGCGCCGAGGCGACGCGCAACAGCAACGACGATGACATCGGCCCTAGATGCTTTGGACCCGCCATCAGAGGCGAGCGTTTACCTAGCAGCTTCAAAGGACCGAGAGAGGCGCCCAAGTACAACGCTGCCATGAACCCGGAAACTTGGGTCCAGGACTACTTGGCCGCCATGAGCATCCAGAACGCGTCTTCGCTCTGTTGTGCGCGCTATTTTCCTCTCATGCTTGAGGGAACGGCTCGCACTTGGCTCAACAACCTCCCCAGGAACAGCGTCAACTCCTGGGGCGAATTGAAGAGGCTCTTCGTCACCAAATTCGAGGGGACCTGCAAGCGCCCGGCCACGGTCGAGGACCTCAAGCGCTGCGTCCAGAAGGAGGGCGAGTCCACTAGAAAGTGGTATCGCCGAGTTGCCGACCTCATCAACTCGGCAGAACACCTCAGCGTCGACACGGTGCACTCCCACCTTGAGGACAACACCACCTTCGAGTCGCGCAAGCAGAAGCTGCGGCGCTCGCACAAGGGTGACATGATGATGGGCCAGCTACTCGCCATCGTGCACAAGTACGCCGAGTCCAACGTCACCAAGGACGACTCTGAGGAGGACGACGACGAGAAGAAAGGCGGCAAAAACAAGAGCAAGGCCAAGCACTCCAGCGCTCATAAACGCAAGGGTGACGGCGGCTCCGAGCTTGTAGCCGCCACAGCTGCGGGGGGCCGCGGCTTCAAGAGCCAACGCGGCAACTTCCCGCGAAAGAAGCTCACCGCCACGGAGATTCTGGCCATGCCGTGTAGGTATCATAGCCTACCCGGCAAGCCAGCCGGCCACACCACTGACGAGTGCAGCTGGACTGCAGAAATCGTCAAGGCCAAGACCGGTGCCAAGAAGTGGGCACCCGACGGAGATGACGACGGTGAGCAGCAGCAGGGCATGCCACCCACTGCCGGCTTCATGGGCCACACCTTCGTCGGCATCGATTCCAGGCGGGAGGAGAAGGTCATACGGCGCGCCGTCCACGTGACTCTGCCAGACGTGCCCCAGTGGCTCGACTGGTCAGAGCAGCCGATCACATGGGGCCGTCAAGACCACCCACCCCGCGTCGATTACCCGGGCAAATTCGCTCTGGTGGTCGCGCCCCAGGTCAAGGGCTACATCTTGACCAAGACATTGATAGACGGGGTTCGAGCATCAACATCCTCTATTACGAGACGTTCCAACGCATGAAATTCTCCATCATCAGATGCAATTCTGGTGGCAGTAACCCAAGAAACACACGACTGGAGGGAACCCTACATCGAGTTCCTCACCACCAAAAAACTGCCAGCCGACGAGGTCCTCGCACGGCGAGTCGTGCGCCGGGCCTCAGCTTACGCCATCATCAACAGCGAGCTCTACAAACGCAGCACATCGGGAGTTTTCCTCCGTTGCGTCGAGCCGGAAGAGGGAAGGCGCATCCTTCATGAGATCCACTCGGGAGATTGCGGCCACCATGTCGGCGCTCGCAACCTGGTCGCCAAGGCGTTCAGGCACGGTTTTTCTGGCTCTCCGCTCATCAGGATGCAGTCGACATCGTCCGTCGGTGCATCGGGTGCCAGAAGTACGCCCGGCAGGACACCTACCCGCCGCGGCTCTGAAGACCATCCCTCTGACATGGCCATTTGCAGTCTGGGGAATAGACATGGTGGGCAAGTTCAAGACAGCTCGCGGTGGCATGACACATTTGCTCGTCGCAGTCGACAAGTTCACCAAATGGGTCGAAGTTGAACCTATCAAGAAACTCGACGGCAAGACCGCAACCAAGTTCCTCCAGAAGCTCATCTTCCGATTCGGCTACCCGCACAGCATCATCACTGACAACGGTACAAATTTTGCCGAAGGAGAGATGAAGGCCTTCTGCAAACAAAAAGGCATCCGTCTCGACTTGGCGTCCGTCGCCCACCCGCAATCAAACGGGCAGGCGGAAAGAATGAACCAGACAGTGCTAGCCGGGATCAAGCCGCGACTTCAAGTTCCACTGGAGCGAACACCGGGTTGCTGGCTGGACGAGCTACCAGCCGTACTCTGGGGCATCAGAACGACTCCAAACCGTTCCACCGGCTACACGCCATTCTTCATGGTGTACGGGGCGGAAGCCGTCATGCCGACCGACCTCGAGCACGACTCGCCTCGGGTCGCCCTCTACAACGAGGAAGAAAATGAAGAAGCCCGCCTGGTCGGCGTCGACCTCCTGGAAGAAGCTCGCGAACTCGCACTCTCCAGGACGGCGATATATCAGCAAAGCCTGCGCCGCTACCACAGCCGCCGGGTTAGAAGTCGCTCTTTCCAGGAAGGCGACTTGGTTCTTCGGCTCATCCAAAAGTCGAAAGGGATGCACAAGCTCTCGGCACCATGGGAAGGACCGTTCGTCGTTAGCAAAGCGATGGGCAACGGCTCCTACCACCTCGTCGACTTGCGTGAGCCGAACAAAAGCTCCAAGTCGGAAGAGGAGACCAAGCGTCCATGGAACATCAGCCTGCTTCGCCCCTATTATACATAGTATCCATTGTAATACTGTGTAATCAATCAAGGAAATAAAGTCGATACACACCCGGCACGCTCGGGGGCTATCGTTTCGATTCAATTATGCTTTCGAGTCTTTATTCTTCCTACTCACACGTTATATGATTGATGGGTTGTCAAAGAGAGCCGGATGCCACGATGCGCGGCTCACCACTGGACCCCCTGCTCACGAAGCAAAATCACAAAAATTGTTGTTTTCTCCCAAGTCGTCAGCTACCCGCACAAAGTGAAGAAGTAGTGCAGCCGGTTCAAACCTAACTTGACAATGAAGCCGCACTCGGACTTTGTCACCATGGGTACCGCGCGCGTCACGAAAAAATCACGCGAAGCACACTTGGCGAGGTCGCACGATCGACTAGCTTACAAAACAAGCGAAAAACAAACAAAGTGACGGAAAGCGCACAAAAAACAAACATTAATAAGCCGCAGAGGCGCACGCTGAAACGCGACCCGGCACACATCATACTTGTTTCATTACATAATATTTTTTCGCCCGCAGGCGACAAACCCTAACTACTTCAAAATAACCCCTCTTTTGAAAGCAGGGGAGCAAACTTCAAGACGGAGGAGCCGCCCGAGCAGAAGACGTCGACGCCTCGTTCGTCGCAGCCGGCGGTGGCAGAGCTGAAGCCCTTTCGAAAAGGTACTCCGACGCCGGCTCCCTGTCCGCCACCTCGCCAAGGTCGTTGCCCTCAGGCACCACGTCGAAGACGAAGTCGTCGTGGTCGACCATCTTGGCAGCCCGGCAGGCGTAAGGGGCGCAGTACTGGAGCACCGGCTGCAGATCGATCTCCCGGCCGCTGCTATCGGTGGGGATGCTGGCCGTGATCTTGTCCACGTTCGTCTGCCTATACCGGCCTCGCACAAGCCCGAGGGCAATGCACGCGCCGGCTCGGGCCGACGACTCCCGCACCCAGGTGATCACCTGGGGCATCAGCTCCAGAACCCGCAACACCTTGCAGACGGGTGCGGGGACGCCTTCCTTGGGCGACAGCATCTGGACGACCTTGCTGGCCCGGCCGTGAACGTCACGGGCGAAGACTCCGAGCCGGTGGACATGCTCCGAAGCCGTCAGGCCAGCCGTCTCCTCGCCTGCTCAACAAAACAAAAATCAACAACAAGGCCACAAGTCAAGTAGGCACAAACTGCAAGGGTCGCATGAAATCTTTACCCCAGATGCCAACGGCGAGGGTGGCAAGCCGCTCGGTCAGCTCCTTCATCTCGCGCTCAGCCTCGCCGGATTTGCGCTCGAGCTTCTCGAGGTCCTCGCCGTACCCCTTGGTCGCCTGGGTGAGGGCGGCGTCCGCCTCCTCCTTCTGCTTGCTGAGCCGCTCGCAGGATTCCTGCACCGCGGCAAACGCCTGCGTGTGCCGGCTCTCCTGCGCGGCCAGCAGTTGCTGGTGCTCAGCGACGGAGATGAAGCCGTCGCGCGCCTTCTTCAGCTCCTCCTGCAGGCGGCGGGTCTCCTGCTGTTCGGCTTCGAGGAGCCAGGACAGCTCCTGCAGTTCACAAAAACAATAAACAATCAAGAAGAGGCATGGGGGCTACGCCACGGGTTACCTCTACACCAACATTTGCTAACCCGGGGGCTAGCCCCAACAAAAAAAAAAAATAATACGCCGGGTCAGGAACCCGGGGATACGTTCCGAGTGGCATACACACCCACCACCGGCCTGCCTCTACATCGACATTGGCAAACCAAGGACCACTATTCGCCAAATTTTGCATCCAGAAAACTATGAAGACCCAAGCCGCTTTCTACGAACGCGACTCGGGCCTTGGGGGCTACATATACGCTACGGACGCAACAGGTGCAAGAAGGATTCTACGTACCTGGTGCGCATCCATCGCTGTCTGGATGGCGGCTCGGAAGTCAGGCCGGGCGCAGATGCACCCGGGACGGAGCTCGGGGGCTGGGCAGTCAGCCCACCCGACGAGGAAGCCGTCACGGTGGCGCGGGTCGTCGTCACCACCAGCGCCGTCTCCGGCTGAGGCGTGGCACCCATTGTGCCAGCCGGCACGGCGTCATCAATAGTGGCCCCCTCGGGTCGAGGGGGCACAATAACTTCGTCGCCTCCGCCGGTGGAAGGCGGAGGACTCGGCGCTCTCGTGGTCGGCTCCGCGACGTGCGCGGCAGGCTCCGCCCGCTGGGAGTCGCTCCCCAGCGCGTCCTCCATGTCACTGAGGGACGCGTCCTCAGCCCTGCGACACTCGCACGGGTCAAACTCAAGATAGCGTTTCCAGTGGAACTTTGGATGAGGATCAGCAGCAGACCTGTCACCCGCAGGTGGAAGAGTTGAGGTCCGAACTCCTCGGAAGCGAGGCGCAGGCGGCGAGTCGGCGCGAGCCCTCGCAGGGATGTCCCGCAAGGCCTTCTGCCTCCGCTCGGCAACGACGGTGCGCTGCACGGCAGCCCCAGCCGATCGCTCCGGTGGCGGCGGCGTCGGGTTCGCCGACTTGGAGCGCTTGGAGTTGGGCCCGGCGTCCTCAGCCGCAGGCCTACGCCTCCGCCGGATGCGGAGCGGCTGATCATCTTCATCATCTTCAGCAGGCGCCGGGTTCTTGGACCCGGCGCGTTCTTCTCTTCCTTCTTCTCCTTCCTCCTCATCCTCAGACAGGATGGGGATCGGTTGGCGGGAGGAGAAGGCGGCTTCGTTGCCCATGGTGGCGCTGTCGGCTTCGTCGTCAGAGTCGCGCTCGACGACGTCGTTGGGGCCGGCAAGCACCGTGGGAGCGTCTCCGCGGATCGGAGGCAACCCAACAAGCGATCGAAACTCCTGAATTCGACAAAGCAGGAAGGATCGGTATAAAAAGACCAAGAAAAGGAAAGTGTTTCGAATCGTCAAGCAAAGGGACTCACCTCAGGAGCCGGATGCTTGGCGGAGTAGGCCTCCAGGCCGCCCACGATCCACTCGGGGCCGGGTGGACCGTGACACGCTTCATCCGCAGCGTGAATTGCTCTACCGACTCGAACAATGTCGGGTCATGGCGCTGCGGGTCCTTCGTCCCCTTGTACTCGCAGATCAGCGAGGGCCGGTGCTGCAGAGGTGCGATCTTCCTCTTCACCCAAGTGGCGATGAGGTTCAGACCCGTCAGCCCTCCGTTCTTCAGCTCCTGAAGCCGCGCCATCAGCCGGCGCACCATGGGCAAGTCGGCGTCGCGCGGCAGCTCCTGAAGATTGCGAGGGGCTCGGCGATGGCGAGAAGCAGGGGATCCCGATCTCGCCGTCAGGCGCCGGCTCCCGCATGTAGAAGCCCGACTTCCTCCAATACACTTTGGAGGGGAGGCCGAGATCCAGGTAGTCGACGTCGCCGCGGACCTGGAAGTTGAGGCCGCCGCAGGGCGCCATGTCGCCACCCTTCCCCAGTTTGCCGTGGAAGATCCACAGCCACAGCGGGAAGAACGGGGCGCACCCGAAGTAGCCCTCGCACAGGGTGACGAAGCAGGCGAGATGGAGGATCGAGTTGGGCGTCAGGTCATGCACCTGAAGCCCGTAGAAGTCCAAGAATCGCCGGAAGAACTCCGACGTGGGGAAGCCCAGCCCGCGCTCGAGGAATGCGAGGAAGGCGACGAACTCGCCCGGCGATGGCCGCGGGCGAGGATCCGCGGAGGCGATGCGCCACCGACGCTCCGACGCCGGCGGCAACAAGCCCTCGTTGGCGGCTTGCTCCAGCGCCTGCGCCGTCACCGACGACCTCTCCCACTTGTTCTTGGGCGCCACCATCTTGGCCGGAGAAGAGGCGGAGGAGCAAGAGTGTCCAATGGCTGCGGCGGCGATGCGGCGAAGAACTCAGGCGCGAGCTGCTCGAGAAAGTGGCGGCGAGCGCGAAGAAGAAATGGAGGATGAACTCACCAGCCGCACTCCCCTGCCGTTTTAATAGGCACGGTGAGTGGAGCCGTTACCGCAGTAAATGGCGCCGCCCACGTCGTCCACGTCGCCCACTATCGCCACGTCGCACGACGCCTCGATTCCCGCGCGACGCCTCGGTTTCCACGGGAGCGTGCCGAAAAATGCGGCTCAGATTCGGCCACGTCGCTCTGTCACGACGTGTGGATCGATGGATCGGGCGCGTGCGGGTCAAGAGCGTCATCATTGCCACTGCTCCATCCCGAGGTGGAGGCAGTCGATGCGCCGTCAAGTCCCATCAATCGACTCGGCGCCAGACGGACAAACACTACAGGACAAACGGTCAAAGATGCCGTGACGTCAGACGGAGAAGGCGAGGAGACAACCCGCACCGAGGCGAGTCGGGATGGCAAACGTCCCGACGGGCACAAGCCGGCATCAAACAAAAACTTGAGTTAGACCGGGCGTTAAAAGCCAAAATCCACCACTCCGAGCCGTTGTTTTCTTTCTCTGTTTCAGGAGTTCGTTCAACGACACGACCCGGCAATTCGCAAGACGAAGACCAAGCCGGAACGAGTCCCTGACGAACTCGGGGGCTAATGATGGGGGGATGCCCAACCGGGTAGGCCCAGGACCCCGAGTCGGCCTCAAGGCCGGGTGGCCCAAAGCCCACCCGGTGTACATCTTCCAGGATACCGGGTCCCCGAGGATCCCGGTATGACGGCTCGGGGAGGCGGCAGCAGATATCTCCGAATCAGTCTGCGATTGTGTATCCCGAAGAGTGCGCTCCACGAAGCCGCACTTGTAGGCAGGATAGCTAGCGCCGCCAGCAGAACCCGTCATTCCCTGTAAACCCTAGCCGGCTCCCTATATAAAGCCGGCAAGGAGCAACCCTAGAGGCGGACTCATCTCATTCCATAGCCTCCGGAGCACCCGCAAGCTCTGGTGCGCACACCATTGTACACCCCATTCAGTCCAAATACATCCAAGCAGGAGTAGGTCTTTACCTCATACAGAGGGGCCGAACCTGGGTAAACTCTGTGTGCAACCTCTCTGTGAATCCTACGTCGCCTGGCTCACACCCGAGTTAAGCCACCCCGTATGGCATCTGCCGTGATTACCACACGACACGCTAAGAAGCTTAAGAAGCAGAGGAAGGACCGGACACCGCAAGCGGTCGCACCGTCACCGACACGTTCACTAAGGTCTCGAAAAGTGGCCTACCCCAGGAGCCTAGGAACATCGCAAAAGGGTACGGCATGCAACTAGGGTGCATCCTCCGGGAAACCGTGTCGATCAACATGTATGACCTCAGGACCGCGGAGAATGAGGCTTTGCGCACACAACTCCTCAAGAAGCTTCACGAATGATACATTTTCCCGAATGATGGAAACAAAAAGGTGGATGGCTTCACCATCACGAAGATGAACAAGGCCTTGACCAGCTGGAGAGGCCGGGTGAAGGCGAAGATTGAAAAGGGTTTTAGCTGGGAAGAGATCAGTGCCAAAGAGCCATACATCGACATAGAAGAGTTCGAGGCATTGAAGTTGTCCTTAGCATCTCCGGACGCTGAAAAATGGACCGAGTGGGGGAAGAAAATGCGGGCACTGAACTTAGGTAACCACCATTTGGGAAGCGGCGGTTACGCAGGAAAAAAGCCCGTTTGGGACAAGGAGGATGCCAAGGTTGCGAGACTTGGGAAAGAGAACCCGTGGCATAAAATCACGGACGAGCAAGTTAGGAACTTTGTTCGGACCCGCTACTATCTGAAGCCGGGGACGGGGGAATTCGTTACCGACTATAAAGATGTTCTGAATTTCGAGGAAACGCTGGTAAGGAACTTAATTACCGCGGATATCTCAAAATCCATTGCGTTGATTTCTACATGGGTTCACGTTTATTTCCTTTGTCCACAGGAGGCTCAGTTGAAGGATGAGGCTGAGGCCGGCCCGTTGTCCCAGGAGGCTCAGGCCGGCCGTGGGACACGATTTTCAACCGGGCGATGAACGTTTACAAGGGGAGGGACAAGTCAAAGCCGCCGACGTCTGATGGCCGTGTGACCAGCTTTGGTACGGCGATGAAGTTCATGGAGTACTACAGCACGGACACCGACAAGAGAAAGGAGAGGAGGAAGCCGGCTAAAGATAAAGCCGAGGTTCTTGAGCTAAGGAAGAAGCTGGAGACAATAGAGAAAGAAAAGGTGGACTCCAGCATGGTGGACAAGCTAGTGGCCGAGAAGGTGGCCGAGAAGTTCCGGAGTTTGTTACCCCTGGATTGATGGAGGGATTAGCTGCTTAGCAAGCGGGAGGTCAACAGGGGCCGATACACGTGCCCAGCTTCGCCGGTAGCACCTCCAGCAATAACGTGTCGCTAGCCCTGGTGACCCCACCGGTGCCCCCTGTCATGTCGCCGGCCCTGGTGACCCCACCGGTGCCCCCCCCCCCCGGATCAGAGAATAATGACAATGCGCACGAGCGCCCGGAGAATGATAGGCCGGCCGCCGGCACCGGCGCCCTTGTCTTGACGTTAGCCGAGCTCGACGCCATCGACAAGGTAACTAATTAGTTAGTCCACGACAGCTCCTATGACTATATATGCCTTTGATGACTGCCATATCTCATGCATGGTGCCCAACATGTGTTGACTCCCAGGACTTGCCTTGCATACTCCTGCATAGGGTAGGGGCCGGAGTCGAGTTGAAGGAAGTCGCAACGGCCAAGATCATACAACCTTTGACCCGCGATATGCACAACACCCGAATGAGCGAGGACGTGATGAAAGTCAATGTGAGCAAGGTACCACTAGTACAGAACGATACATCGGATACCCCTCTATGGAAACGACACAGGTTAGGCGACGGAGAATCGCGCTTTCCGCGTGAGAAAACCCGCCCCGCCAGGCAAGCTGGCCCGCATCCCGCCTTCATAGGCAACGGTCGCGAATTATTAACCGTTGCCGATATGTTGGTAACGGAGTTTATTTTTACTCCGTGTGTGATATGTTCTTCAATGGCATCGGAGATTTGTATACAACCGTTGGCGAGGTTGCGTATATAAAATTCATTTTTTAGCACTATCTTTGATATTATAAAAGACTGTCGATTCGCCCTTGTTCCTCAGCTCCAGCTTGTTTTTACTCCGCACTCATGTCCTCCATGGCCAAGAGCATGAGCTCGTTGGGGAGATCGAATGCGTCCTCCTCCTGCGCCGCCAGGACCGGGTC
The DNA here is from genome assembly GCA_947311845.1 of Poa pratensis. NCBI lineage: Eukaryota > Viridiplantae > Streptophyta > Magnoliopsida > Poales > Poaceae > Poa > Poa pratensis. The sequence goes on along the minus strand of CAMZMU010000027.1, from coordinate 59,221,894 downwards.
AAATCTGCTGCTTGTGAAGTGCGTTTGTTGTCGCTGTCGGAACGCGATTCGTCGAGTGTCACGTTCGGATCTGAACCCAGGCCGGATCTACTTCAAGTGTCCAAATCACAGGGTTAGTTCGACGCTTCGACCAGTTTTGATTGAGTCTATTCTATGTGTGATGCTGATTTGCCTCTGGATTCGATTTACCATTTGGCAGGGGAGGGGCGAAGAGTATTCTGGGAGTTTGTGATTATTTTTTTTGGATTGAAGATTATGTTGAGATGCTGCTTGCTAATGGCGTCGAAGTGGATGCTGCAGAGCTAGAAAATGTAGCCTTGATAGTCAAGAAGGCGAACATGGAGATGAAGCCGCACACTGCAGCAGCTCTAGCTGGTTTGGCATGGAGCCCAACAAACACTTCGACTAAATCTGATCATGTTGTTGCTGTGCGCAAGGAGCGGCATAAAGGAACAGAAATAGCTCAGTTAAATGTTCTTGTGAGCATTGCTAGAATGATTTTGTGTGTTTGTGTGCTGTTGTTAGGTGTGAACTTGTATGCAGCAATGAAAATCAGTAGAATGTATTAGGTTCGTATGCAGCTATGCAAATCAGTACAATGTATTAGGTTCGTATGCACTTTGAAAATCAGTAGAATGTATTAGGTTCGTATGCAGCTCCGGAAATCAATAGCACATAGTAGTTGTGAACTTGTATCCAATGGAAACGGTTATATAAATTGTCCGTTGACAATTGGGCGCTTATAAATGTACTGCCGACAGAGCAAGCCATCAGTCTCATTCTCACTCACTCACTGTCTATCTTTCAACCATAGCCGCCACACACTATAGCTTTTTGCTCTCCTCACTCTCTCCACACACTGTCCGCTAATGATGCGGCAGCGCCACCATCTGACGCCCTCCTCCTCCGGTGATGCCCGGCATCTTCTGAGCCAGGCCGATGTGGAGGAGGTCATTCATGAGGTGGTGGTGCAGCAAATCCGGCGGATCTACCAGCAGATCTACCAGCAGAAACCCATCTGCAGGAGGAAGTGGCCGATCTGGAGGAGGTGGGGAGGAAGTGGCCGATCTGGAGGAGGAAGTGGCCGATCTGGAGGTGGTGTCTGATCTGGAGAAGGAGGAGGAGGTGGATGTCGACGAAGGAGAAGGAGGACGAGGTGATTGCATCGCAGCGCGCTGGTAGCATCACAGCGCATCTGGCAGAGGCCTGCACCTCCTCCCCCACCGGGTGAAAGGTATAAATCTTTCTGTGACCGGCTGTGATGCCGATGAACTAGGTTCTATGTATGAGCATTTCATCACATAAACCAATTCACTCACAAACATGTGTACCTATTATTACAAGTATATAAACATAGACATCCAATGCCTAGTCCAAATTTATACATACATGTTCTGATAATTACAAACACTTATTGTTAAAGCACCATCTGTACAAACTAGTTAAACACCGACATCCAAAGCCTATTGCAATTCACCTAGGGCATTCATGCACCTAGGGCAGAGCATTTCCTGCCATGTTGGACGTAGCCTCTCCTTCAAGGTTAGGATCGTGCGATACAACTCGTAGGTCACGTACCCATCTATTGCTACGTAGTCGAGGTTAACTTTGTGCAGCGGCATCGACTCCCAAAAATTGTGCTGGTTGGATGGGAATTCCTTCTTCATGTTGGCATATGATTTGTCGATGAGGTCTGCCGCTAGATCACCCATTCCGTCCCTCTCGTCTCCACCCTTGATTTTGTATATGAGTTGGATGTCCATGTAGTACTCCGGTGGAATGTGGAAGCCGGCAGAAGAAAGCACCTTGCTGTCGTTGGTGATGTCCACGCTTGCGAAGGTGATATTCTTGGGTTCAAAGAATTTGCCCAACTCTGGACAATTCTTCTTGGACTTGCACCAGTGGAACAAGAGGACATGCTGGCGCATGGCGAGTTACAGGACAGCCATGTCCCGACGATTACGGGTGTACTCGATGTCAAGGCAGATGAACCGATGCTTCTCCTCTGCTAGCCATTCCTCGTACTTGTCGAGGATCCGCTCCACGGTATGCTCCTCGTTCGTGTACACCACCTCCAGAACGGTGCCGTGGGTACGGACGGTAGTTGTCTTTGTTGTTCTGTTGCGGTCGTCCATGGCGGGTGGGGGATTGGGTTGGAACGAGGAAGAAGAGAAGGAAGGAATGCGAACTGACTACCACCGAACAGAGCAGTTCCTGGATATTTGCCGTCGATCTTAGCAGTTTCTCGAAAATGGCAACCGAACAAAGCAGTTGCTAGAAAATAGCCACCGGTTTTTTTATCCAGATGTATTTTGTACATTTCGCTAATCTTTTTTTCTTTCACGCAGGAGTTTATTTTGGCAACACTGCATAAAAGTACCAATGTACCATTCCGAGAACCAGAAACCTTAAGGCAAGGAAATTCCGTGGATACTGGTCTCGGAGTGGGTACAGCGACGACGAGAGCTCATAGAAGGTGAGCTCCAAGTCAAAGATGGAACGCTGGCTTAATTAAGCCAGTCTTCCATCTTGTTAGGTTAGTTGCTTATAGGTTTAGAGTTCATGATTGTAGTCAAAGTGTAATAGGTGATATTACATTATGCCAATGTGTGATAGATATGATTGTAGTCAAATTGTAAAAACGGTAATATTATTGTATACCAATGTAATGATGGCATTTGTTCTATGTTATGAATTAATTTACGTTTTAGTGCATTGTGCAATCAGCCTTTCATGTATTATGGCATATAACCGAAATATGAGAAAAGCTCAGTGCAAACGGGTAGATGGAAAACTCCGTATCTGATGTTGGAAAACTAAAGCAACGGAGGTTGCGCACAACCGTTGCCAAATGGGGACCTCATCGGAAACGGTGTTTTGCCTCCGTTACCGATGAAGGCCTTCACATCAGTGACAGGGTCGGGGACACGGACCCTTTCTCTGTTGCCGAAGGGGTTTTTGGCCCGTTTTCGATGTGTCATTCTGTACTAGTGTACTGCCTGAGTTCCGTGACATCGACCCCCCCCCCACACAACCTCAGGGAGCCGAGAAACACATGAAGCTTGGCAAATTAGGGAAGTGGATGCTGGAATGGCCGAAGACCCAGATTCGTCTTGGGGATGTTCTTCATGGGTACAGGCGCACCAGCGGCGCCACCTCGAGGCCCCGGCCCTAGGTCGTTCGGCCCCCGTCGAGGAGGCCACGACAAGCTGTTGCGGATGAACCGGCGCCACAAGCAGCCGTCGCCACCACCCATAAGGAACTACCGGTCGCCGCCACCACCGGCCAGAAGCTACCGCCGGTCGCCCCCACCACCGGCCGGAAGCTACCACCGGTCGTCACCTCCACCAACCGCCACAAACAGTTGTTGGGAACGTCTTCACCGCAACCGTCCAAGGTTAGTTCTGACTTTCCGAATTCCCTTATTTTCCGACTTTCCCGACTAACGGATGTGCTATTGTTTATGTTTAGGACAAAGCCGTTGCACCTCAACTTGGTGGCAACGACGACAATGAGGAGGAGGAGGATGTCAACGTCGATGAGTACATCAACACTGGTGCCTGCCGGGATGATATGTACATGCCTCTTGTGGATGAAGAACCCTTCCACGACCACCGCGGTCAACCTGCTCGTCCCACTTCATGCACACAGCGCCTGGCCTTCACCGACACGCCTCCGGATGCCGGCGATCATCAAGCTCAACCGGGTAACATTTTCAGCCCTAACACACTGCAAGAAACTGTTAAAGCGGGGTTCACTGCACCCCCACAATCCCCAGAGACGAAGAAAAAGAAGAAGCAAAGGAAGAGAAAAGCATCCTCTGCGAGCCAGCCAGATCCTAAGATCCGGTTTCTTGAAGACACGATTCCACAAGGCTTCCCCCGAGTTCATGAAGCTGGTAAACCTATCTTGTTTGGGGACTTGCTCCGCCTTGTAGAAGGACCCATGATTTCTTTGCAGAATTATGTCTTGTATCTAGAGGAGACCCTTCTTAAAGAGGAGAACCCGAGTTACTCGGCGTTCCCGGTCAAGGTGCCAAAAGAGTTGGTGGACTTCGTCCAGGAAGACCCCGCGGATGTGTTCTTCATAGCGTACGAGGACATCTTTAACCTGTTTCACTCCAAACGGCTGGACTATAACATCGTCCGCCTATATGCGCTCGATGCGGCGATGAAGATCAGGAGAGATGATACCCCGTACGTCGCAATAGTGGATCCCTACTACATGCGCGACAGCCATCTGGTGAAAGGATCAACGACACGAAAAAGGGCCAAGGAGTACCTCGTAAGGGTCTTTCGGGCCAACAAGAGGAAGAACGCCCTTCTTCTGCCTTACTTTTTCGAGTAAGTACACATCTGCTCGCCACCGTCCTATCTTATGCCTTCTTGTACATTTCTTCCATCGCTGATCCTTTGTCCAACATTCCGCTTCAATTGTGTTGAGCAGGGACAAGTACTGCGCACTCATCTACGTATCCCCGAGGTGGTCCGTTGCCACTTATTTCGACTCGGGGAATAAATCCGGCCAGCCGAGATCATACAACAGATTAAAGTGTGTTCTCGATGACGCTCTTGAGGCCTATGCCAAAAAGGGCGGGCCCTTCTATAAGAACTCGGAATTTTTCACGGAGGACGACAACACACACAAGTTCTTCCATGGGATCCAATTCCTTTGCATCAAGCAACTGGATGGCAGCGTGATGGAGGCCTACTACGCCCTCCATCACCTTAAAACGATTGTCCGGGATTGCGAGAAAATGAAGATTCCATCTAATCTCGCAGAATACACCAAAATGGCGGATGCTCTCACCGATGCTGATTATAGACAAGACTTTCATCGCATCTGGCTGCAGTTAACAACAATCATCCTCGACGATGTCATTCACGCCTCAGGGTCCTTCCACTTCCCCAGAGGTAGGATGTATTATAAAAGATAGCCTTGCTAAGCATTACTATCTAGTGTGTACTTTTTTTGTAGAAGTGCATGTGTAGGGTTATATATTATATATATATCCTATGCTATGAAACACAAATAGGATAGCCATATGATTTCCAACCATGACAATTGATTGGTCGTCTTGCCTCTCTACTTAGATGAATAAATTATACTTTATGTATATCACTAACCAATATATATCCCAATCCATCTTCAGCGTTGTCTCAAAGGGAGATCGAAGAACGACTAGAGGTGCAGAATGACACCAGGGAGTGGAGGACGTTAAAGGGCATTCTACCGTTCCTGGCGCCGCTCAAGAAGAAGAGGACTCCATGATCATGCATGCTTCCGCGCGCTATTGCTCACCATCATCGCCAATGTGTAGTACATTTAATCCTAGTTAGGCGGTGAACACTTGATTTGTAATGTGTTGTGTGAAATGATGAACTTTTGTTTGTATCATGTAAGCATTCGGCACTTTTGTGACTATGTGTATGTATCTCGGGCACTAAGTAATATGTGTGATGACATATTGATTAATGTGTTTGTCTGTTCATATACCTATCAAATATACATGTATTTCTGTATAAATCTGTATATACCTATATTTGTATAGCAAAATGAAAAAAATACCTGTATTTATGTTTCATATTTCTGTGGCGCGCGCTTTGTTTTTTTGTGGCGCACCAGGCGTGGGTGCGCCACAGAATGCCTCTGTGTGTCCTGCCCACATATTTCTGTGGCGCACTGTCTGGGTGCGCCACAGAAAGTTGGTCTTTCTGTGGCGCACGCTCTGGGTGCGCCACAGAAAAAAAAATTGTGGCGAGAATTCTGTGGCGCACCTAGCAATCCTGGGGGTGCGCCACAGAATGCCAAAAAGGTGCGCCACAGAAAGGGTTTTTCCTACTAGTGCAAGTTGAGCCATCTACCTCAACAAGTGATCAACAAGCTATCCATAATCAAGAACAAGAACATGAAGATCAAGAAAATGGTCAAGACCCACCCAACCCTAGTGGTGAACAAGAGAATGAACCCATGACTCCAAGAACTCCACTTAAGGGTGACCATGATCAAGATGAAGGCAATGATGAAGATATTTGTGTTGGTGAATCTATTGGTCAAGCTATGGAACGTAATGTCATCCGGCGTGCATCAAAATTGGATTATCAACAACACTTCAAAGAAAATATCCTTGGGAGTATCCGTAGAGGTGTGGCCACTCGCAATCAATTAGCTAACTTTTGTGGTCATGTCTCTTGTTTGTCTAGCTTAGAACCTCTCAAGGTATATGATGCTCTTGAAGACATGGATTGGGTTGCGGCTATGCATGAAGAGTTGAACAACTTCGAGCGCAACAAAGTGTGGACATTAGTGGAAAGACCCAATGACTCCTCCCATAATGTCATTGGAACCAAGTTGATATTCAAGAACAAGCAAGACTCAAATGGTCAAGTCATCCGCAACAAAGCAAGATTGGTTGCTCAAGGCTACACCCAAATCGAAGGAGTCGACTACGGTGAAACCTATGCCCCCGTTGCTAGACTTGAATCCATTCGCAATGTAGTAAATTAATTGAAACTAGAATACAACTATCTAAAGAATTTAAATCCAACAACAAATGGCGATCAGAATCGCAACTAATGTAACTATTGAACCAACAACATAATGATACCAAGCCTCTTGACTGATGGCATAACTTCTAATCCTTTTAATCTTCAAGCGCATTGCATCCATCTTCATCTCGTGAGCATCGACGACGGAGTCAAAGTTGAACTTGTTTTCATCGATGATGTCGGCAATCTTGAAGCCCAACTTCCTCTTCTCTTCTAGGCATTGGAGACGAAGATCTTCACTTCTTTTCAATTTTGCTTTCAAATCATTGTTTTCTTTTTAAAAAAAATATCATCTCGGCAAGAGGGTCCGTTGGAATTTCCGGTTCAACTACCTCCTAGATAAAAGCATCTACGTCAAGTTGGTAGGCATAGTTGTTATAAACACTAAATGAAACAAATAGTTATAAAAATATACCACATCTGAATCATAGACCGGACGAGGGCTGACGGGGACGGATATCAAAACCATGACACTATACATATAAAAAAACATAAGAATATTATACAAGAAATAATTATGCATTTAAATCATACAAGTAATTTTTTTTAATAATTGATAAAAAAAGAGGCTCACCGAGGTGGTGCCGGTCACGGGACGGCGGGGGCTATCGACGGCGGTGAGGACCGGGACGACACTAAAATCCACAAATCATAAATTAATTTGAGCTCAAAATACATATAAAAAATGAACTACCTAGCTTAGACATTTTATCAAACACCTAGGTAGCAATACAAAAATGAAATGAGCTAAACCAGTATGGAAATAAGCTAAAATGAGCGCCGCCGGATGAAAGGATAAAGTTGCTAACCCTTGGAGAGATGGGTGCCATCTATTTTGACAAATCGTGGAAAAAATGGAGCTAAACTTGAGCTTTAGAGAGGAAACAATGGAGATGAACTTGAGTTCAAAAAATGGTGGCTGCACCCGGGGTGGAAGATGATATAGCGGAACCTGTAGTCTCGGGTTGTACCACGGCCCGGGACAAAAGGTTCACCCTCATGTCCCCACTCTGCAGCTGCCTGCCGCGGTCCCGAGTGGTATCATGGCCCGGAACTAGAGGTGCCCTACGACCCGGGACCGGAGCTGCGCGGCGTCAGAGCCATCGGCCCGGGACTAGTTCCCTCCTCTAGTCCGGGTTCAAACCACGCCCGGGACTAGAGCCCAACACCCCTCTCCACCAAAGGTCTTGTTTCCACTAGTGCTCCCTCTGCCACTTGTGCCCTCGGTAGACCTCAAACACTACCTTCTCCAAGTGGTTTTCGATGCAAGAAGCGAGGGATGATCCTAGCGCCTCCCACGACCCGGGTGCAGCAGCCTGTACCACGGACCAAGTGTCTGACTACAAACACAATGACATGTCAATTACTCGTGATATATATTTATAGGCCAATGTGATCCATCGATCACATAATTCACATTCGAGTTGCGAAGTCGAGAGAACACTTAGTTTATTACATTGATGTAGAGCGTCTCCAGGCAAGGGCACATCTTGAGGAGCTGCATGAAGCGGTCTATGTACCCCCTTGGTTGTGTATGTCACCTCGAGGGCCAGTGTCTTCAGGCATGGCATCACGGCCTATGCATGGAATTCATCTCTCTACATGTATGTACACCATACATTATCATGATTAGACATTAGTAACCAATCTGGCGATCAGAATCGCAACTAATGTAACTATTGAACCAACAACATAATGATACCAAGCCTCTTGACTGATGGCATAACTTCTAATCCTTTTAATCTTCAAGCGCATTGCATCCATCTTCATCTCGTGAGCATCGACGACGGAGTCAAAGTTGAACTTGTTTTCATCGATGATGTCGGCAATCTTGAAGCCCAACTTCCTCTTCTCTTCTAGGCATTGGAGACGAAGATCTTCACTTCTTTTCAATTTTGCTTTCAAATCATTGTTTTCTTTTTTAAAAAAATATCATCTCGGCAAGAGGGTCCGTTGGAATTTCCGGTTCAACTACCTCCTAGATAAAAGCATCTACGTCAAGTTGGTAGGCATAGTTGTTATAAACACTAAATGAAACAAATAGTTATAAAAATATACCACATCTGAATCATAGACCGGACGAGGGCTGACGGGGACGGATATCAAAACCATGACACTATACATATAAAAAAACATAAGAATATTATACAAGAAATAATTATGCATTTAAATCATACAAGTAATTTTTTTAAATAATTGATAAAAAAAGAGGCTCACCGAGGTGGTGCCGGTCACGGGACGGCGGGGGCTATCGACGGCGGTGAGGACCGGGACGACACTAAAATCCACAAATCATAAATTAATTTGAGCTCAAAATACATATAAAAAATGAACTACCTAGCTTAGACATTTTATCAAACACCTAGGTAGCAATACAAAAATGAAATGAGCTAAACCAGTATGGAAATAAGCTAAAATGAGCGCCGCCGGATGAAAGGATAAAGTTGCTAACCCTTGGAGAGATGGGTGCCATCTATTTTGACAAATCGTGGAAAAAATGGAGCTAAACTTGAGCTTTAGAGAGGAAACAATGGAGATGAACTTGAGTTCAAAAAATGGTGGCTGCACCCGGGGTGGAAGATGATATAGCGGAACCTGTAGTCTCGGGTTGTACCACGGCCCGGGACAAAAGGTTCACCCTCATGTCCCCACTCTGCAGCTGCCTGCCGCGGTCCCGAGTGGTATCATGGCCCGGAACTAGAGGTGCCCTACGACCCGGGACCGGAGCTGCGCGGCGTCAGAGCCATCGGCCCGGGACTAGTTCCCTCCTCTAGTCCGGGTTCAAACCACGCCCGGGACTAGAGCCCAACACCCCTCTCCACCAAAGGTCTTGTTTCCACTAGTGCTCCCTCTGCCACTTGTGCCCTCGGTAGACCTCAAACACTACCTTCTCCAAGTGGTTTTCGATGCAAGAAGCGAGGGATGATCCTAGCGCCTCCCACGACCCGGTGCAGCAGCCTGTACCACGGACCAAGTGTCTGACTACAAACACAATGACATGTCAATTACTCGTGATATATATTTATAGGCCAATGTGATCCATCGATCACATAATTCACATTCGAGTTGCGAAGTCGAGAGAACACTTAGTTTATTACATTGATGTAGAGCGTCTCCAGGCAAGGGCACATCTTGAGGAGCTGCATGAAGCGGTCTATGTACCCCCTTGGTTGTGTATGTCACCTCGAGGGCCAGTGTCTTCAGGCATGGCATCACGGCCTATGCATGGAATTCATCTCTCTACATGTATGTACACCATACATTATCATGATTAGACATTAGTAACCAATCTCCAAAGTTAAAACGGTAAGATTCCTAAAGAAAAAGCTTATTACTTTGAACTAGCTGCTTGGCCCGCGCATTTGCGCGGCTAGATTTCTTGTGAACTTTATCGCCAAAATGTTTTCTCTACCAATTGTATGATCTTAGTCCATTAATGCAATATATTCGGCACGGACGTCCGCATCCATCCACGCTCATCTAAATTACCTTGACTGGTTTTTTCTCAATCTCATTGTGCTCGTTTTGTTTGAATCAACTTGTAAATTTTATGCCTTTTTCAGTAAGTGAATCCATTTATACTACACGTACCATGCTGGGTGTGCATTTCATTGATAGGCATCGTCGAAAGTGGTGCCTTATTTTAATATTATACACAATTCTATGGTCAGAATCATTTAATCAAGTGCCGTTCTTTATCCTATGGGGCTGGTTTGACCTCTTACCTTGGGACTAATTAATATGTCCTCGAGACATGCATGCATCTACGTACAACGAACTCTTGCGTATGTATGCCTTCAGCCTTCGTAGAATCATCAAAGAATAAGCAAGCCAGCTGATGCAAACTACATGCATGCTGGCTGCTGGGTCACCAAGTACTCTACTGCCGTTAGGTATTCGCCGGTGTTTGGTCCTTCCGAGTCGGCAGATCACCATCGATTCAAGCATCTATGGTTGCAGACGTCATTGCTTGCCAAATCCATATCGCAAAAGGACTCCTCGGTCACCTTCAGTGTTGTTCATCTTCGTTGGCGCAATATCGCCGTTGTCGCCGCCCTTAGGTAGCTTCATCATCCTAATATGTGGATCGTTGCTTCAAGCTCATCTAAAGGACTCCTCCCTCATAGACGACTTAGTCTTAGGTCACCTTCAGTGTTTCTCGGCTTCATCGGCTGGCCGCCGGGGCGTATTGTCGAGTGTGTGTCGGGTGCCGGCGAAGGGCAAATGTCATCCAGGTCCGGGAGAGTTTGTGGCGTGCGTGCAGGTTCCAACGATCCGCGTGCGATCGAGACCTAGCATCGAGGATTTCGATCAGATAATCGAGCCAAGCAGTTGCGTCAGTCGCGGAAGCCTTCTTTTCCTATCAATCGCTAGCTCGGTAGCTCCTGTTTAGTTCCTGCTCACGGCTGGCTGACCTTGTCGTAAACTCAGAAGCCTTGTTGTCGTTGGCGGAAACTCATCGAGGCGTTACATGGGACACTGCCTTTTAAAGATTCACGGGACGACTACTGTGATTCTTGTTGCACATAATATGACGCGTGTTTCTGTCGGTATGAGAGAAATAGACTGAACAACCATAGAGCTCTTGGATTCCTCCCCGATCTAGGCTAAGCGTGTAGGGCTGACTGGTTCCTGTTGTGGGCGTGCGAGGCCGTCGGCCGCGCAATCTTGTTTTTTTTCTAATGCTAGCAAGATTGCCTGGAGAAAAATAACACCGGCATCCGGCGTTGCCAAACCATTCTGATGCGTGGGAGTTGTGGTGGAGCAAGGCCGCCGGCATCCCGGCCGTGCCGTTCTTGAAGCTAGCTACTCCGTACTTGCCCGGCCGGAGATCAATCGCACCTCCTTCTCGCCTTATAGGCTTCCATGCAGCGTGGCCATTGACGTGCAAGCTTCACGCTGGGTGGCCAGTTGGGTGTGACCATGTCGATCGGTGACTGCTTTTTGGTGACCGGCCGCCGGCAGCATCACTTCACCCGCGTGGAGACCTTGGCGTTGCACGGGGTCGTCGTCCTGCTGCAGATCGGGTTCGATTTCCAAGTAGCCCTTGATTTGTCGACGGCGTATTTTGTGGTGTCCAGCCGTGCATGCTTTTGGGCCTATGGTCAGCGGTACGTGCTTATATATTAACTGATCGATATTGAGTCCGTTTGCCTTTCTCTTTCGTGATTCTCTTTCCTAATTCTTGAACGTGTTGAGGCTGGATACCTATCCGCACTTATTATCTTCCATGTGGAATCACGATCCGTCTCTTCGTGCGCTGAGAAATCTCCACCGTTTGGTATACGGTGACAAATCTCCACCGTCAATTGTCTTGTGTTTTAATTATATAATAGATAGATATAGTGTCGACGATCTTGATCGAGTGTAAACTCGTGTTGAGGTAACCCAAGAACTCCAGCTGGGGCGCGTGCGTGATCTTGAGACGCACCGTTCTCAGGTTCATCTGGTCACCGAGCACATACTCCAGGTTCGGAGCATCCTCGATCAAGAGCTCCTCAAAGTTGCCTCAACTGCTCAGGACCTTGAGTTTTGGAGACCGGACACGGACGCAACGACACATGCTCATGCCCCGCATCCTCGGGTACTCCAGCGCCGTGCACTGCGAGAGGAGAGAGTTGAGAGTGCCATCGGAGATGGTGCCGCCGAACAGATCGATCTCCCTGAGGCGGGCAAGGGGGTGATGGTCTCGGAAAAAAATTCGTCGCTCACTTGAAGGCGCGTCAAGGAGGCACAGGCGAAGAGGGAGGTCGGGATCGGGATCCTCTGTCGCCTCCTGATGTTGGAGGAGAAGACCGAGACTTCCTGGACGCAATGGCTCGCAAGACCCTGAAGCAAGCCATCGAGGTCAGAGCTGGGGAAAGAGAGATCGGTGGCGGTGGGGATGAGAGACCGCATGCGGGCTCTGACGACGGCGCCGTCGGTCGTGACAACTTGAACGTCCAATGGCATGCTGGGGAAGAGGGCCAGCGAGAAGCGAGGGCGGTTGATCTCGCCCCCTCGGAGATAGGGAGCAGGGAGAGGATCATGACCAGGATCAGTGGCGGAGCTAGAACATCTTGAACCAGGGTGCACATATGGTGCCACAACACATTTAAAACATCTTTTGGGGGTGCATATGTGGTGAAAAATACTAATTTACAAAGAAAATTTCCTTCTCCCGATGTTCTGTGCACCCGGCTAGTTCAAGGTGGATCCGCCAGTGACCAGGATGTTGTCTGGAAGGTCGCGGCGGACGCCACCACCGACGTCAGACTCGAGATTGATATGCATTGTGGTGGATCTTGATCGCTTCATGTTGCTTGTGTTTAGCTATGACCTTTGTATCTCTCCCTATAATAGGGTGGGGTTTAAGTTAGATGGAACTTATCCAACGATGAACAGCCGTATAGAATTATGTGGGTCATGTAAAAAAAAAAAAGTGGGTTCCACACGTGTACTTGTGCAAATGGTAGTCTAGATCATGCCGGACCCATGTAGGATGACTTACATCATGGGCCCACATTGCTTCCTCACTCCATACCACCGGTTACAACCACTACAAGAAATATGATATAATGTGACCTTTTATAGTGACGCTCAAAATATTGGTCATAGATCTATGACCATTTTGAACCAGTTGGTCACACGCTTGTTTTGAGGGTGTAAACAGCACAAACTTATGACCAATTTGTGACCAAAGGACTTTTTTTCCTAACATGAATTGGTCATAAGCCAACCAGCACTAATATACGACCTTTTTCTGACCATTTAAAATGGTCATTCACATATGTTGGCAGCCAACTCAGCAAAGTTACCTACGTGTCAGTGCTTAGGTGTGATTTTTGCTTACGTGTCAATCTACTGGACAGCCAACTCAGCAGTTTCATCTACGTGTCACTCTGACACGTAGAACCCTTTGCAAAGAAGAAGCACATGCATTGACTTTATTGACTGACCTGACATGTGGGTCCCACCCCACCCTACCAGACATGTGGGTCCCGCCCCACCCTACCAGACATGCGGGTCCCGCCCCGCACTGCCATGACATGTGGGACCCACCCAACACTGCCATGCGGGTCCCGCACCCACACCCTGACATGTGGGTCCCACCCAACCCTGACATGTGGTGCCCGCCCCCACACCCTGACATACAAAACCCACACAACCCTAACATGTGGGTCCCATCCACACAACCTAACATACGGGACCCACCCCACACCCTGACATACGGGACCCACCCCACCACTAACATGTGGGACCCTAACCCACCCTACATCGCACCCCCTGACATGTGGGTGCAGCACCCGCCCCCACACCACCGGCACTGACGTGTGGGTGCCGACCCCGGCCCAAACCCCGTATAATATTTCGCAAAAATATTGCGCGCGTAGCGACTCGAACTCCCGACCTAAAGCTAGACAGAACCGCTCCTTGCCAATAGGCTAACGAGGTTCTGATGTTGGGTTTGCGAAGCTGCTATATATAGAGTGTAAGTTCCATCTGGGTTCGGAAACAGGCCTTGGCCGGTGCGGGAAGGTAATGGGCCGCATCAGGTGTTTTTTTTCCTTCTTATTATTCTTTTATGTTTTCTTTTATTTCTTTTGATTTTGAACTCCAATTTAAACCAAATAAATTTGCATTGTTTGTAAAGATGAAAGCTCTAATTATAGAGTATTATGGATTGTTTCTTTTCAAAATAAAATAACAAAATACCACTAACCTTATATATTGCTTTACATATTTTTGGTAGGTGCTTCACAAAAAATCTCATTTTTTACATTTAGAAAATGATTTTTTCATGAAAGGAAAATGAAAATTTCCTTCAGCAACATTGTTCATGGTTCCAAGATGCACTTTTGTGCCCAATATGGGCATGTTTAAGCAAACTATACCATGAATGTGGACATAACATTCGTCATTTAGCCCTAAAGACATGAATCTTCGTAGATATGATAGTTCATTTCTGAGAACACTTTATTAAGAAAATTGTCATATTCTAAGTTTATGATTTTTAATGGATAATAGGACACATATAATGACACCACGTGAAGGTTTTCCATTTATTTGATTTTTTTTTAAGAATTTTGTATGCCGATTTCAATATACGGTCAACTCGGAGGACATGACCGTTCGTAGCTAGGGGTTAAATCTTGCGAAACTTTTGTTGTATCTCTGATGAAATAGGTACTTGTGTACCTAAATATGATTTTTGCAATAAATCATGAGAAAACTACGCGGTACCTATAGTTCAAATTTGACCCCGTTCCAACTGAATCGACTTGACTTTGTCTTTTTTACGAGAGGTAGATGGAAACGGTTTGACACATGACCATTTGGTTATTTGTAAATTCAGTGTGATCTAGTATTTTCAAATAATTTAGCGCTTCTATTTTACATCATATTTTTGGTAGTTGCTTCACAAAATAACCCATTTTTCGCATTCGAAAATAGAAAAATGATTTTTTCGTGAATGGAAAATGAAAAGTTTCTTTAGAAACTATGTTCAAGGTTCCAAGATACACGTATGTGCCCAATACAGGCATATTTCAGCAAACTATACCATGAATGTGGCAATAACATTCGTAATTTGGCCCTAAAGCCATGAATCTTCGTAGATGATACCTCATTTATGAGAACACTTTCTTAAGAAAAATGTCGTATTCCAAGTTTATATTTTTTTATGGATACTAGGACACATATAATGACACCACGTGAAGGTTTTACATTTATTTGATTTTTTTTAATTTCGTATGTCGATTTCAATATACGGTCAAATCGGAGGACATGACCGTTCGTAGCTAGGGGTTAAATCTTCGAAACTTTTGTTGTATCTCTGATGAAATAGGTACTTGTGTACCTAAATATGATTTTTACAATAAATCATGAGAAAACTACGGGGTACCTGTAGTTCAAATTTGACCCCATTCCAACTGAATCGACATGACTTTGTCTTTTTTACGAGAGGTAGATGGAAACGGTTTGACATGTGACCATTTGGTTATTTGTAAATTCAGTGTGATCTAGTATTTTCAAATAATTTAGCGCTCCTATTTTACGTCATATTTTTGGTAGTTGCTTCACAAAATAACCCATTTTTCGCATTCGAAAATAGAAAAATGATTTTTTCGTGAATGGAAGATGAAAATTTTCTTCATAAACTATGTTCACAGTTCCAAGATACACGTTTGTGCCCAATACATGCATATTTCAGCAAACTATACCATGAATGTGGCCATAACATTCGTCATTTGGCCCTAAAGCCATGAATCTTCATAGATGATACCTCATTTCTGAGAACACTTTCTTAAGCAAAATGTTGTATTCCAAGTTTATATTTTTTTATGGATACTAGGACACATATAATGATACCACGTGAAGGTTTTCTATTTATTTGATTTTTTTGAATTTCGTATGCCGATTTCAAAATATGGTCAACTCAGAGGACATGACTGTTCGTAGATAGGGGTTCTTTTGTTGTATCTCTGACTAAATAGGTACGTGTGTACCTAAATATGATTTTTGCAATAAATCATGAGAAAACTACGGGGTACCTGTAGTTCAAATTTGACCCCGTTCCAACTGAATCGACATGACTTTGTCTTTTTAACGATAGGTAGATGGAAACGGTTTGACACATGACCATTTGGTTATTTGTAAATTCAGTGTGATCTAGTATTTTCAAATAATTTAGCGCTCCTATTTTACGACATATTTTTGGTAGTTGCAACACAAAATAACCCATTTTTCGCATTTGAAAATAGAAAAATGATTTTTTCGTGAATGGAAAATGAAAAATTTCTTCAGAAACTATGTTCACGGTTCCAAGATACACGTTTGTGCCCAATACAGGCATATTTCAGCAAACTATACCATGAATGTGGCCATAACATTTGTCATTTGGCCCTAAAGCCATGAATCTTCATAGGTAATACCTCATTTCTGAGAACACTTTCTTGAGAAAAATGTTGTATTCCAAGTTTATAATTTTTTTATGGATACTAGGACACATATAATGACACCACGTGAAGGTTTTCTATTTATTTGATTTTTTGAATTTCGTATGCCCATTTCAAAATACGGTTAACTCGGAGGACATGACCGTTCGTAGCTAGGGGTTAAATCTTGCGAAACTTTTGTTGTATCTCTGATGAAATAGGTACTTGTGTACCTAAATATGATTTTTGCAATAAATCATGAGAAAACTACGGGGTACCTGTAGTTCAAATTTGACCCCGTTCCAACTGAATCGACATGACTTTGTCTTTTTTACGAGAGGTAGATGGAAACGGTTTGACACGTGGCCATTTGGTTATTTGTAAATTCAATGTTGCCTAGTATTTTCAAATAATTTAGCATTCCTATTTTTCGACATATTTTTGGTAGTTGCTTCACAAAATAACCCATTTTTCATTCAGAAATAGGAAAATGATCTTTTCGTGAATGGAAAATGAAAAGTTTCTTCGGAAACTATGTTCAGGGTTTCAAGATACATATTTTTGCCCAATACGGGCATATTTAGGCAAACTATACCATGAATGTGGCCATAACATTCGTCATTTGGCCCTAAATCCATGAATCTTCATAAATGATACCTCATTTACGAGAACACTTTCTTAAGAAATTGCCGTATACCAAGTTTATGAGTTTTTATGGATACTAGGACACATATAATGACACTACGTGAAGGTTTTCTATTTATTTGAATTTTTTGAATTTCGTATGCTGGTTTCAATATACGTTCAAACGAGGTCAAAATTCTGTCAAAACTT
Organism: Poa pratensis; assembly: GCA_947311845.1. Lineage (NCBI taxonomy): Eukaryota > Viridiplantae > Streptophyta > Magnoliopsida > Poales > Poaceae > Poa > Poa pratensis. The sequence continues at coordinate 59,204,595 of CAMZMU010000027.1, read as the reverse complement.
TTAAACCCAACCTTTGGATTATTTGTACATAAAACTGGTCTAATATGTTTGAAAGATGGACTTGTGCCTGTTTACGAAAAAATTGGGGTATATACTTGAGAAAGAATCCATTATTTAAACTCAGAAATGGAAAACGAGGTGGAGCCAATCAGATGCATGAAAGCAGCCTCCCACAAATTATCGATCAGACCGTCCACACCACATCTGACACAACCATCCAGACCGTCTATACCCTATCTGAAAGAGCGACGCGAGAGATCCAGATATTTTGGATGCACTGACGGCTGTCACACACCACTGCCCACCTCCTCTCTTCGATCAACCACCTCGATCCAGACTCCACCACCGCGACCTCCCACCTCCCACCTCTCCTTGATCCAGATCTCCACCTCGCGCCTCCCACCTCGATCCAGATCTCCACCACCGCGACCTCCACCGCCACCACCTCCTTCCCCAGCTCTGGCCCCTCCTGGTCCACCTCACGCTTGGAGAGAGAGGCGCCTCGCGTGTCACGCTCCACAGGCGGCGGCGGCGGTGGGGACGCGCTGACGGCCGGCCCCTTGTGTGTCACGCTCCACAGGCGGCGGCAGTGGGGACGCGCTGACGGCCGGCCCCTCGCGTGTAACGCTCCACAGACGGCGGCGCTCCGCGAGTCCGTCGCGTGGCACCAAATCGGGATGGCGGACCTGCAGGAGGAGCTCGAGGCGGAGCGCTCCCGGTCAACCGACGACGGCACCAATCTCTCCATCTTCCCTGAGACCCCATCACCTCCTTCTCAACCTCCTGCGCTACGTCAACCTAATCTAAAACGCTGCATCTACTTGACCAGATCCGCTCCGCATGTGTCTTCCTCGCCGACGCCGGGGGAAGCACCGACAGTGCCTCTACACTGACAAGTATGAACCACCGTCTGTGATAAGTCAACTTATTTCACCACCACAAGCTACACGCACTGTTACTTCTGCTGAATCTGAAAATACTTCTGATAATTTTGATGATGCTTCTACTGTTCTTGATGAGAGTGGTTCTTTAGGTCCTTTTCTAGATGCTACAATTGCTAAATCTAAACAAACTGAAAATGCTGAAACACCTAGTGGAAGTCCCACTACCCCTGTTGATTCACCTGAGTTGAGAGACTATACTTGTGATGATCTTGATGAAACTTATGTGGAACTTAATGATGACTTTATTGATGAATGTCATGCTACTAGTGGAAAATCTACTTGCAAAACATGTTGTTAGATATAAACTGTCTCCTGATGCTAAATTTGTTACCTCTCCCATAAATATTAAAGATAAGGATTATGACTTCTCTATTGATTTGTCACATATATCCATTGTTGAGAAAAACCTTTTTGTGGTACTGCAAATGAAAGTGTTGTAGAACACATGAATGAGCTCTCTACTTTGAGTAGTTTGTTTTCTGGTGATATAAAGAAACGTAGCTACTTTGTTACTAAAAAATTCCTTTCTCATTGAAAGATGAAGCTAAAACTTGGTATAATAATTTGTCTCCTGGTTCTATTGATAGTCCTATTGGTTTGCTTAATGCTTTCTTTCAGAAATATTTTCCTGCTAGTGCTCAACATGCTGCCTTGCAGAGAATTTTTAACTTTAAGTAGTTTGAAGGAGAGAAAATGCCTGAATCTTGGGCAAGGTTTTGTTCTTTAATTAGGGCTCGGCCTGGACATCAATTAGCTAAAAATGAACTTCTTGATATATTTTATAATGGACTAACTGATGATCTAGGACATACCTGGATAGTTGTGTTGGTTGTGTTTTCAGGAAAAGAACTCCAGATGAAGCTGAGGAATTAATGGCTAAAATAAGCCAAAATCATGATGATTGGACTACACCTGAACCGACCCCAACACCAATATCGTAGAAGAGGGGCATGATTGAATTAAATGATGAAGTGATGAGGGAAGCCAAGAAATCTTATAAAGAGAAGGGTATTAAATCTGAAGATGTGAAGAACTTACCACCTATAGAAGAATTATGTAAGCCAATTCCCCACTCATCCATAATTGAGGTACACTCTCTCCAACGGTTTGATGATAGAGATATTCCCTACTCTAAACCTCCTGATCAATGCTTAGATGAATTTGATAATTACATTGTTAAGCAAGATAACTTTAATATGAGGGTGGAAAATCATTTAATGGAAAATTCTCAAGCTATTAGTAAATTGCATGATATTGTGGAGAGAACCTCCAATGATGTTAAAATGCTTATTAAACATTTTCATATGGTTCAAACTCAAATTGATCAACTCACTAAAGTGCAAAAAGATCTGTTAGTTAATGCCTCTAGGGATAAAGAGAAACATGTTTATGAAGTAACAACTAGAGGAGGTATTTCTACTCAGGATCCTTTATATCCTGAGGGGCATCCTAAAAGAATTGAACAAGATTCTCAACGAGTTAAAGAAACTAGTGCTCCTTCTAAAAAAAAGAAGAAGAAACATAAAACTGTTGTAGAATCCTCTGAACATGTTAATGATCCTAATAGTATATCTATTTCTGATGCTGAAACTGAAAGTGGTAATGAACATAACAATGATAATGATAAGAATGATGCTTCTGATAAAGAAGAAATTGAAGAGGAACCTAAAAAGCATTCTAAAAATAAAAAGTACACTAAGGAAGACTTCATTGCTAAGAAACATGGTAATGAGAAAGAACCTTGGGTCCAAAAGCAAATGCCTTTTCCTGCTAAGAAACTCAAATCAAAGGAAGAAGAACACTATAATAAATTTTGTGATTGGATGAAACCTTTGTTCTTGCAAATTCCTTTGACTGATGCTATTAAATTGCCTCCTTATTCAAAATATATGAAAGATATTGTTTCTAACAAAAGGAAAATTCCAATGAGGAAATTTCTACTATGCTTGCTAATTATTCTTTCAATGGCAAGGTTCCAAAGAAGCTTGGAGATCCAGGTATACCAACCATTCCTTGTTCCATCAAAAATAATTATGTTAGAACTGCTCTATGTGACTTGGGAGCAGGAGTTAGTGTATGCCTTTTTCTCTTTATAAGAGACTTTATCTGGATAAACTGATACCCACTGATATATCTTTGCAAATGGCTGATAAATCTACTGTTGTTCTTGTTGGCATTTGTGAAGATGTCCCTGTTCAAGTGGCTAATAATTGTTTAATTTTAACTGATTTTGTTGTGCTTGAAATGCCTGAAGATGATAATATGTCTATTATTCTTGGGAGACCTTTTCTAAATACTGCAGGTGCTGTTATTGATTGCAATAAAGGAAAAGTAACTTTCAATGTGAATGACAAAGAGCATACTGTTTATTTCCCCAAGAAAGTGGACAAAGTATTTGGAGTTAATACAATTTCTAATTTTAGAACTATCAAAGTGGGAAGTATTGATTGCCCTATATATGATCATAAAGAAGGATATCAAAACATTATGATTGGATCCATATCAATACAATTCAAGGTAACATGATTGTCTCATGAGGTTTAATTCCTTTGTGTCATATAAAATTTATTTGGTGGCAAGACTTGATCAACCTTGTTAACAAATATATTTTAAATACATGGAGGTGCTAAACAATATTTTATTCCTCATCCTTGTTTTACCTACTGTAATGTTGCCTAGTTTGCAAAAGTTTAGTTGAGTTTGATTTTGAAAATCATTTTTCTGCCCTGAATTTATTACTTTAAGCACCAGAAATTGTCCAAATTGAAAGTTTTCAAAAATTTATAAAAATTATACCACTGGTCCTATTTTTGAAAGAGCAACGTGGGGATGCCTGGAGCTGACCAGGGGGACCCACCATGCCACCTCACCACATGGTGACGCGGCAGGCACCTGGCCGCGTTGTGGCATGGTGAGGGGCCCACCTGGCCCTCCACTCACTCACCCACCTACCACCTCTTTCTTTCTCCCGACCAAACACTTCACCATTGCTCAAACTCGTGTTCTTGCTGTTCTTGCTCGCGATTTTCGATCTCCTTGCTCAGCCCATCTTTGCTGCTGAGATTTGAGGCATTTGTTCTCCGGTATGTGACTCCTCCGAATATCCAACTAGAATTTTATTTAGTGGAGTATACCTTGAGTATTTTGTTGTTGTAGGTGACATGTTAAGTGAGTTTGCATGCTTGTTCTATGTTAGAATAATTAGTTTTGATGCATGTTTAACCCTCTTGCAAGTTTCTATAGTAGCTCCCTTCATTTAGTTGTCTCAAAACCAATTTTTATAATGATTGTTGGAAATTTCAGAAAAGGAAGATGCATAACCACCCCTATGGAGAGATTTTTGAGAGGGATTCGCCAAGGGTGGCAAGGCCTTCAAGAGCAACTACTCGAATTAGGCGATCCTACAATGAAGATCTCATTGCACCAAGTATTGGTGAAGAGAGGGATGATGGAGTTCCACATCCATCATCTTTCCCTTGCACTAACTTTTTGCGTGATCCAGGGATCCTTGATGATTTCTTGCTCCTTGTCCAGAGGGTTGGTTTGGCTACATATATGGAGTATGAAAGTCACCAATATGCCATGCTCGACAAATTTTATGTTGAAAGTTTCACTTTTGGCAACTCCCCTTTCAAGCCATCCATTGCATTTAGAATTTATGATAGGCCTATTACCATGACTTTGGCGGATTTCTGTGCCGCCATAGGTATTGCTCCATCAGGGACAGCGAAGAGGATTCAAGGACACCCCAATGATATGCTGGAACTTTACCGAGGGGTGACAAATGATAATGACCGTCCAGCCCAGCGTGGCAAGATAAGGAACATTTAGCTCCCTGCCATTATATATTTTACTTACTACCTTGCTACTAGTATTCTTGGTAGGGAAAACACCAGCAACATTTCTAATTACCATCTTGCTTTTCTGGCTGCTGTGCTTAACAATAACACTAGTTATAATCTTGGTGCTCTCATTGCTCGTCGCTTAGCTGCTAAGGGACCCATCTGTGGGGGGATTATTGATGCACGAGTTATAGCACATATAGGCATTCCTGTTGATCCTAGTGATGAGTTACTGACCCCTTACAGGCTCGACCTTGCTGCCATGAGAGACCATCAATTTGTTACTCCTAACTCTCGTGCAGGAAGTCTAGTTTATAGAGTTTTATTCACTGATGGGGACCAAAGGAAAGTTCCTTTGCCGCAGCCCGGTTTGTTCAGTATTCGCAGGAGGCCGTGGTCGCGCTCAAAGGAGGAGTTGGATGAGCAGCTGGGTCTGCTTGGCTTCCACGAGCAGCACGACTCATAGGACGGGACACCCGCTGATGACTACACCGTGCATTACACCGGTTGTCTCCCATAAGGGCTTTTCTTTAACGCCTTTCAGCTAGGCGCAGAAAGTGAAAATCAAGTGTCTCCAAGAGACAAATCATCCAAATGGTAAAAGGCTTCTTCCAAAACACAACTTGTAACAATAGGTACCTTAGATGTTCCTGGAGGTGTTTCATTGTTGGAATGGCCCTTAACCGTACTAAAAGTTCTATCAATTTTAAGCTCATAGTGAGTTTTTGGTTTTGGCACTTTAGAAACATACATAAACTTTTGCTCTCTACCCACATAAACTTTCTCCTTTTTAGACTTAAGAGAAGTAAAGGTTGAACTTAAGGTTTCAATAGCTTCCTCCAACTCACCAATTCTATGATCATGAGTATTACTATCCTCTAAAACAGTGATTCTTTCATTGATGTTTGCTATTGATTCATTAGTCTTACCAATATTATCAAGAAAGTTTGGAAAGTTTTTCTCCATAGAGTCTAATTTGTTTATAACATCCTCCAAAGTGATCTCAGTTTTAATATCTTTAGTGGGTGGTATTCCTACCAAGCTTTCAATAATATTACAGGCTTCTAAAGCAGGAGTGCCTAAGAAATTTCCACCTATAAGAGTGTCTATAAACATACCTATACCAACTAGAGATACCAACATGGAAATTCCTAAGGAGGATAGTGGTAGAATGTTTTTTAGTACATCTATGATGAGCATCACTAATTCTATACCAAGCATCTTTCAAACTTTCTCCCCCTAGTTGTCTAAAAGAACGAACTTCAACTTCAGGAGCATTCATTTTGAAAAACAAAAGCAAACCGAATTAAACAAGTAACTAATTTTTTTTGTTTTTGATAAAGAGAGCAAACAAGACTAAATAAAAATAAACTAAGCAAGACAATAACAAAGTAAAGTGATTGGAAGTGAGAGACTCCCCTTGCTGTAGCAATGATGATTTCCCCGGCAACGGCGCCAGAAAACTTGCTTGATGCGTGTGAAGTACACATTCGTCAGGATACCTCAAGTGTAAGGTTTGATGAGTACAGCAGCAAGTCTTCCCTCAGTATGAAACCAAGGTTTATCGAACTAGTAGGAAATCTCGATGCTACGAAGGTGTCAACGGCGTCAAAAAACTTGGGCGTTGAAGGGAATGTTGAGCTCCTTGACAATGGTGCCAGAAAACTTGGTGGTGTCTTGACAGCTGACGTGGAACCTGCACACAAGACAATCAAACTACTTTGCCCCGACGAGACAGTGAGGGTGTCAACCTTACCGGCTTGCTGAAAACAAAGGATTAATGTTTAGTGTGGAAAATGAAGTTTACTTGCAGCGAACAAAAGAGAACAATGATTGCAGTAGGTTGTATTACAGATGTAAAAGAATGGAACGGGGTCCACAGTTCACTAGTGGTGTCTCTCCAATAAGATAACTAACATGCTGGTTAAACAAATTACAGCTGGGCAATTGACAATATTGATAAGTGCATAAACATGCATGTGCAAGTGTAGTGTTGACTATGAGATTCATTTGGGCATTGCAACAAAGTACACAGACCGCTATCCAGCATGCATCTGTGCCTAAACAGTCCACCTTCCGGTTAGCATCCGCACCCCTTTCAGTATTAAGTTGCAAGCAACAGATAATTGCATTAAGTAAAATGCATAATGTAAACAACACATTCATCCTTAGACAAAGCATTGCTGTTTTACCCCTAGTGGCAACAACACATCTACAACCTTAAAACTTTCTGTCACTATCCCAGGTTAAATAGAGGTTGAACCCAACTATCATGCATAAATACCCCCTCTTGGAGTCACAAGTATTCACTTGGCCAGAGTTTCAACAGGCAACGGAGAGCATGCAAGATCACAAATGACATAGACATGATAACACAATAATCAACTTGACATAGTATCAATATTCATCGGATCCCAACAAACACAACATGTAGCATTACAATAAGATGATCTTGATCATGATAAGCAGCTCACAAGATCTAAACATGATGGCACAAGTGGAGAAGACAACCATCTAGCTACTGCTATGGACCCATAGTCTAGGGATGAACTACTCACGCATCACTCCGGAGGCGGGCATGGTGGTGTAGAGCCCTCCGGTGATGATTCCCCTCTCTGGCAGGGTGTCGGGAAGAGCTTCAGAACCCTCCCGAGTTAGGGTTGACGACGGCGGCGGCGGAAATGTTCTGGATGTATCTCTCGGTGTTTTAGGGTTTTCGCGCTGGGAGGAATAAATAGGCGAAGGGGCGGCATCGGTGGAGTCCCGAGGGGCCCTCCTCACCTGTCGGCGCGGCCAGGGGGCCCACCGCGCCAGGAGGTGAGGAGGCCACCTCGTGGCTCCTCTTCGTCTCTCCTTCGGACTACGTGACGGTGTTGGAAAAATAGGGACTTGGCCTTTTGTTTCGTGCAATTCCGAGAATATTCACAGAAGTAGTTTTCTGGAACCAAAAATAGCAGAAAATAGGAGCTGGCACTTCGGCATCTTGTTAATAGGTTAGTCCCAGAAAATGCATAAAAATGATATAAAGTGTATATAAAACATGTAGCAATTGGTATAATATAAGCATGGAACATCAGAAATTATAGATACGTTGGAGACGTATCAAGCATCCCCAAGCTTAGTTCTACTCATCCTCGAGTAGGTAAAACGATAACAACAAATAATTTCTGACGAGACATGCTTTCACACAATCTTGATCAATATTGCAAGGCTCATGTCATGAATGAAGTGACTCAAAGCAATGGTCTATAGTTTGCTAATAGATAGATAAAGAGTAAACAACTGAATCACATAAGCAAAAACTTTTCATGAATAGTACTTTCAAGACAAGCATCAAAAAGTTTTGCATAAGAGGTAACTCATAAAGCAATAGATTCAAAGTAAAAGGCATTGAAGCAACACAAAGGATGATAAAGTTTCAGCAATTGCTTTCAGCTTGTAACATGTATATCTCATGGATAGTTGTCAACATAAAGTAATATAACATGTTCAATAAGTAAACATGTAAGAATCAATGCACACAAAGTTGACACTAGTGTTTGCTTCTGAGATAGAAAGGAGTAGGTAAACTGACTCAACAATAAAGTAAAAGATAGGCCCTTCGCAGAGGGAAGCAGGGATTAAATCATGTGCTAGAGCTTTTTAAGTTTTTGAAATCATAAAGAGAGCACAAAGTAAGTTTTTGAGAGGTGTTTGTTGTTGTCAACGAATGGTAGTGGGCACTCTAACCCCCTTGTCAACCAGACTTTCAAGAGCGGCTCCCATGAAGGACGTTATCTCTACCAGCAAGGTAGATCATCCCTCTTCTCTTTTGTTTACACATGCATTTTAGTTTCTTTATAGTTGACACTCCTCCCAACCTTTGCTTACACAAGCCATGGCTAACCGAATCCTCGGGTGCCTTCCAACAATCACATACCATGGAGGAGTGTCTATTTGCAATTTAAGTTGCTTACTGATAAATCAGGGCAAACATGTGAAGAGAATTATTAATGAAAGTTGTAGTTAATTGGGGCTGGGCACCCCGTTGCCAGCTCTTTTTGCAAAATATTGGATAAGCGGTGTATATGCCACTAGTCCATTGGTGAAAGTCTGTCAGAAGTAAATGACAAGGTTGAAAGATAAAACACCACATACTTCCTCATGAGCTATAAAACATTGACAAAAATAAGGAGTAATAAAGTTTTGAATAGTTTAAAGGTAGCACATGAATTAGGAATGGTAGGAAATACCACATAGTAGGTAGGTATGGTGGACACAACACGAGAAGCATTCCCTCTCAGTACAGAGTTTTTGGCTAGCAAGGTTGTTTGAAGCAAACACAAGTATAAACCGGTACAGCGAGACTCAAATAAAAACATATTGCAAGTATTATAAGATTCTACACTGTCTTCCTTGTTGCTCAAACATTTTACCTGAAAATATCTAGACCTTAGATATAGCAAACATGCACACCAAGTTTCAACAAGCTCTACGTAGTTCTCCACTAATAGGCTTTAACTACATGATGCAAGAGCTTAAACATGATCTACTTGAGAGCTCAAAACAATTGCAAAGTGTCAAAATGAAACAAGCAAAATAGCCCTCAACTAGTACATGTACTAATAGCTTTCTACAAGAATGCATATGTCTTTTCCAATACCAACTACCACATGTAGCATTTTCTTTTTCCAACCAAACACCAATCAATTTATTTAAATATAAAACTCTCCAAATGATACTACAATGCAGCAAGAGAGTGCTTATAAACAAGTACTAACAGCTCAAGAGATGCATGAAAAACAGGAGCTAAAAGCACTGCAGTAGCTAGTTAAGAATACTCAACAAATATAAATGAAGAACATGAGTATTCACATGAAAAAGCGGAGCGTGTCTCTCTCCAACACAAGGATTGCTAGGATCCGAATTTATTCAGGAAAAAAAAACAAAAAAAAAAAAGCACACAGACGCTCCAAGTAAAGCGCATAAGATGTGAAAGAATTAAAATATAGTTTCACTAGAGATGACCTGATAAGTTGTTGATGAAGAAGGGGATGCCTTGGGCATCCCCAAGCTTAGACGCTTGAGTCTTCTTGAATATGCAGGGATGAACCACGGGGGCATCCCCAAGCTTAGGCTTTTCACTCTTCTTGATCACATAATATCATCCTTCTCTCTTGATCCTTGAAAACTTCCTTCACACCAAACTCGAAATAGTTCTCATTAGAGGGTTAGTGCATAATTAAAAATTCACATGTTCTGTGATGATACAATCATTCCCAAAGCTTCTGGACATTAGCTACAGCCACCAATGCTTTGTGGAGCAAAGAAATCCACTTAAACATCGTAAAAGAGCGAATGCAAAACAAAGGCAGAATCTGTCAAAAACAGAACAGTCTGTGAAGACGAATTTTTTCGAGGCACTTAAGTTCTCAGATGGAACAGGTCCAGTTTAATTAAAGTTGCGTACATATCTGAGTAAGATGCGTGATTTTTTAAAGAATTTTTCGATTTTTCTCCAGGGAGAAAAGCTCAAATTCGTGACAGCTAAAAATCTGTTTCTGCGCAGAAATCCAAATCTTGCATCAACTTTCAATAAAAGACTTTACTTGGCACAACAATGCAATAAAATAAAGATACAAAGGAGTTGCTACAGAAGTAACAAACACCTTGACTCAAAACAAAAATAAAAGCAAAAATAACAGAAAATAAAAACAATGGGTTGTCTCCCATAAGCGCTTTCTTTAACGCCTTTCAGCTAGGCGCAGAAAGTGAAAATCAAGTGTCTCCAAGAGACAAATCATCCAAATCGTCAAAGGCTTCTTCCAAAATACAACTTATAACAATAGGTACCTTAGATGTTCCTGGAGGTGTTTCATTGTTGGAATGACCCTTAACCGTACTAAAAGTTCTATCAATTTTAAGCTCATAGTGAGTTTTTGGTTTTGGCACTTTAGGAACATACATAAACTTTTGCTCTCTACCCACATAAACCTTCTCCTTTTTAGACTTAAGAGAAGTAAAGGTTGAACTTAAGGTTTCAATAGCTTCCTCCAACTCACCAATTCTATGATCATGAGTATTACTATCCTCTAAAATAGTGATTCTTTCATTGATGGTTGCTATTGATTCATTAGTCTTACCAATATTATCAAGAAAGTTTGGAAAGTTTTCTCCATAGAGTCTAATTTGTTTATAACATCCTCCAAAGTGATCTCAGTTTTAATATCTTTAGTGGGTGGTATTCCTACCAAGCTTTCAATAATATTACAAGCTTCTAAAGCAGGAGTGCCTAAGAAATTTCCACCTGTAAGAGTGTCTAGAACATACCTATACCAACTAGAGATACCAACATAGAAATTCCTAAGGAGGATAGTGGTAGAATGTTTGTTAGTACATCTATGATGAGCATCACTAATTCTATACCAAGCATCTTTCGAACTTTCTCCCCTAGTTGTCTAAAAGAACGAACTTCAACTTCAGGAGCATTCATTTTGAAAAACAAAAGCAAACCGAATTAAACAAGTAACTAATTTTTTTGTGTTTTTGATAAAGAGAGCAAACAATACTAAATAAAAATAAAATAAGCAAGACAATAACAAAGTAAAGTGATTGGAAGTGAGAGACTCCCCTTGTTGTAGCAATGATGATTTCCTCGGCAACGGCGCCAGAAAACTTGCTTGATGCGTGTGAAGTACACGTTCGTCAGGATACCTCAAGTGTAAGGTTTGATGAGTACAGCAGCAAGTCTTCCCTCAGTATGAAACCAAGGTTTATCGAACCAGTAGGAAATCTTGATGCTACGAAGGAGTCAACGGCGTCAAAAAACTTGGGCGTTGAAGGGAATGTTGAGCTCCCTGACAATGGTGCCAGAAAACTTGGTGGTGTCTTGACGGCTGACGTGGAACCTGCACACAAGACAATCAAACTACTTTGCCCCGACGAGACAGTGAGGGTGTCAACCTCACTGGCTTGCTAAAAACAAAGGATTAATGTATAGTGTGGAAAATGATGTTTACTTGCAGCGAACAAAAGAGAACAATGATTGCATTAGGTTGTATTACAGATGTAAAAGAATGGACCGGGGTCCACAGTTCACTAGTGGTGTCTCTCCAATAAGATAACTAACATGCTGGGTAAACAAATTACAGCTGGGCAACTGACAATATTGATAAGTGCATAAACATGCATGTGCAAGTGTAGTGTTGACTATGAGATTCATTTGGGCATTACAACAAAGTACACAGACCGCTATCTAGCATGCATCTGTGCTTAAATAGTCCACCTTCCGGTTAGCATTCGCACCCCTTTCAGTATTAAGTTGCAAGCAACAGACAATTGCATTAAGTAAAGTGCATAATGTAAACAACACATTCATCATTAGACAAAGCATTGCTGTTTTACCCCTAGTGGGAACAACACATCTACAACCTTAGAACTTTATGTCACTATCCCAGGTTAAATAGAGGTTGAACCCAACTATCATGCATAAATACCCCCTCTTGGAGTCACAAGTATTCACTTGGCCAGAGTTTCAACAGGCAACGGAGAGCATGCAAGATCACAAATGACATAGACATGATAACACAATAATCAACTTGACATAGTATCAATATTCATCGGATCCCAGCAAACACAACATGTAGCATTACAATAAGATGATCTTGATCATGATAAGCAGCTCACAAGATCTAAACATGATGGCACAAGTGGAGAAGACAACCATCTAGCTACTGCTATGGACCCATAGTCCAGGGATGAACTACTCACACATCACTCCGGAGGCGGGCATGGTGGTGTAGAGCCCTCCGGTGATGATTCCCCTCTCTGGCAGGGTGCCGAGAAGAGCTTCAGAACCCTCCCGAGTTAGGGTCGATGACGGCGGCGGCGGATATGTTCTGGATGTATCTCTCGGTGTTTTAGGGTTTTCGCGTCGGGAGGAATAAATAGGCGAAGGGGCGGCGTCGGTGGAGTCCCGAGGGGCCCTCCTCACCTGTCGGCGTGGCCAGGGGGCCCACCGCGCCAGGAGGTGAGGAGGCCACCTCGTGGCTCCTCTTCATCTCTCCTTCGGACTCCTTGACGGTGTTGGAAAAATAGGGACTTGGCCTTTTGTTTCGTGCAATTCCGAGAATATTCGCAGAAGTAGTTTTCTGGAACCAAAAACAGCAGAAAACAGGAACTGGCACTTCGGCATCTTGTTAATAGGTTAGTCCCGGAAAATACATAAAAATGATATAAAGTGTATATAAACATGTATCAATTGGTATAATATAAGCATGGAACATCAGAAATTATAGATACGTTGGAGACGTATCAGGGTGAGAGGCTGGTATGAACTCTATTTGTTTTCATTTTTGTACATATACTCATCCATGTGAACATGCTTAGTTGGTTCGTGTGAGGTATATGGTATTTAGTGGATGCTTAGTAGTTCGTGTTCTCTTGTGATCAGTTCCAATTTATTAATAGTGGGTGGCATGCTATATAGATGTTTGCTTGCATTGTTCTGTTCATAAAAGGGTATGACATTGTGGTATCCTCCTCTGAATGATTCTTTTGAATTGACTTGGCACATGCTCACGCATGCATATGACTGAGAAAACAAAAGGTCAAATAAGCCTTGACGATTTATTTTGCCTCAGAGTTCTTGTATCACTTTTATGCCTCCGTTAATTTTGTTTTGTCGCAAGCATGATTATGACGGTTATTGCTCTCTTGATTGTCGTTTCCCAGTCTATTGCTAGCCTCCACTTGTACTGAGCAGAAATGCTGCTCGTGCTTCCAAATCCCTGAAAACCAAGTTATTCCAAAGAGTCCACTATAAATTACTATGCACGGCATTTCAAACCATTCAAGTAAATTTGCATGCGCTACCTTTAAAACCTTCAAATTACTTCTCATTTTGTGACACTGTTTTTAGCTCATGAGGAAGTAGTATTTGGGTTTGTTATCTTCCATACTAAATTAAGTACCTCGACTTGCATGCTTCATCTGCTTGTCACTAATTTTGCAAAGAGCTGGTTAGACCATTATAACATCAAAAGGCCAAAACAATAAAATAGGCACTCCTCCATGGTATGTGATTGATTGGCAGGCACCCGAGGATTCGGTTAGCCATGGTTTGTGTAAGCAAAGGTTGGGAGGAGTGTCAAGCTATACATAAAAAGTGCATGCTATAAATGCCAAATATCAACATCTCGGAACCGCTCTCAACTTGTTTAGTATGGAAGATAACAGAAACTCTATTGCCATTCATTGATAGGAACAACCACCTCCCAAAACAATTTTACTTATGTTTATTAAAATAAAAAGCTCTAGCACATGTTAATCCCTGCTTCCTTCTGCGAAGGACCAATCTTTACTTTTATGTTGAGTCACCATCCTTTCTTTGAGCACCTTCTCGAGAGCATAGTTGTCATTCTTAGTGTAATGTGCTTGTCCCAGAATGCGGTTAACTGCGGTATAACTTTGATGCTTTTATCTTTGATATCTTTACTTCTAGTCTTCCTTTGAACTTCAGAGGTGCCCGGACATTTATGTTTTGCTGTACAAATCCGGGCAAGCGAGATACCACCTTATCATGTCTTATTATGAGCTTTGCAATCCTGCAGATTGATATGTTTCATGTTGTTTATCATTAGTATGTTGGTATCTCTTCATAGTTTACATAACTATTAGGTGACATTATTTACATACATCTTATTATGAATTACCTAAGCACTTGTCCATATAGTGAGAATATATACATCATATGAAGCAAATGCGTTCGTGGAAGTTTCTTTTATCGCACTCAGTTGTTAACTAAATTGCTTGAGGACAAGCAATAAGCTAAGCTTGGGGAGTTGATACGTCCAAAATGTATCTACTTTCCAGAACACTTTTGCTATTGTTTTACCTGTAATTTGTGTGTTTTGAATGCAACTAACACGAACTAACGTTGTTTTCAGCAGAATTGCCCTGGTGTCTTGTTTTTGTGCAGAAAATCAACTTTCGGGAAAATCCCCAGAAAATATCGCGAAGCTCCTATTTTATCAGAAGACCCACGGTGCCAGAAGACGAGACGGAGGCGGGCCACGAGGCGCCCACACCACGTGGCGGCGTGGTGGGCCCTGGGCCACGCCACCACATGGTAAGGCCGCCTCGGCCACGCCCTCGCGTCCCCTTTCGACTACTTAAAGCACTTGACCTAAAAACGCCAGGGGGATCGACGCTTTTTCCAGAAACACTCCAGAGCTCCGCTGCCACCGAAAACCCTATTTCGGGTACCAGAAACTCCATTCTGGCACTCCACCGGGACGGGGAATTGGAGGAGATCATCGCCATCATCATCACCGACGCCTCTCCATCAATCATCCATGATTCCCCATCCATGTGTGAGTAAATCCCTGATGTAGGCTGAAGGGGATGGTAGGGATTGGATGAGATCATTCATGTAATAGATATAATATCGTTAGGGCATGGTGCCTAGTATCCGTTGTTAGTAATTTATGTCATTGTTGCAACTTGTTATGCTTAATGCTTGACACTAGGGCCTGAGTGCCATGATTTCAGATATGAACATGTTATCGTATCATGAGGATAATCATTGTTTCAGATCATATCTGCAAGTTGTATACACATATAATTGTCCGGAACCCGAGGCACCAAAGTGACAGCAATTGGGATAACCGGAGGGGATGGCTTTGATGTGAAGATCACATGTGTTCACGGAGTGTTAATGCTTTGCTCCGGTGCTTTAATAAAAGGAGCACCTTAATTACCATTAGTTTCCCTTGAGCCCCCGCTGCAAACAGGATGGTAGGACAAAAAATGGTGTGCAAGTTTCTCATTGTGAGCACGTACGACTAAGTATGGAACACATGCCTATGGTTACTTAGTACTTGGATGCTTTATCTTTATTTACATGCAAATGCCTTTGTCTTGATTATTATATGAATTATCTTATCCATGCAACGCCCGTTCATCCATCCCTATGCCTACAGTATTTTAATCCTGATGTCTACTACAATCACTACTGATGTCCCTACTTTACTGCTGCTATTATTTTACTACTGCTACTGCTACTGCTATAAAACTGTTGCTACGGATAATCTATGTCGAGCAAGTCTATTTCCAGGTGCAGCTGAACGGACAAATTATCTGTTAAGGCTTATAAATATTCTTTGGCTCCCCTTGTGTCGAATCAATAAATTTGGGTTTTACTTCCCTCGAAGACTGTTGCGATCCCCTATACTTGTGGGTCATCAGCCCTCTAAACAAATTTAGTCAAGCTCTGCCATTACATGTTTCCATAATTGCTTGTGATGTTCGTTATATTTAACCTGAGTCGCTGTCATCACTCTAGTCCATTACGTCAAGTAAATGTGGACTCTCCTGAACTGAGCACAAATAAAATAAAATCATGGTGCATATTATTCAGCACCTTGAGGTTGATTTGAAATTAGACCGTCAGGTCTCCCACCGAGTGATGGTGTAATTTCTTTCATATTAGCTAAGCTATTTAAAAAAAGATCCCTAAGGAGTCTTGATGTCTTTGAATATGATCCACCATGCCTACATCATGAATGTGTCTACCATATTTTCCTTTATATATTGTTTCTAAACGTAAATACTCTACACCACGTTGACTTGATCCTACATATGTCACACATTTTTTGTGTCAAAATTGATATGACTCATCTATGGCATTGCAATAAGCTTGCAGAGGGTTTTTAGCATAAATACTTTTCTGAGATTGTTGTGGTTGAGTATCTCGTCGAACATTTGGTTCGCATCAACCTGCTCTGACTCCATAGTATGAATGTTAAAAACTTCTATGGACATTTCTGATTGTTGGGTGCCTCCAGCGGCACCTCCATTGTATTATGTCCTGAATCTCGTGGAGTACCTATGAGATGGACAGCCTTTCCACATGCGGCCCCACGGATCTAATAGCTAGCTCAGTAATACTTTTCACTTATTGCGGATTGTACCCCGTATTTAGCTACCCATCGATAATTACGTTTTTTAGATAAGGGGGTGCGGATCCCGGCCTCTGCATCAAAGAGATGCACACATCCTTCCGCAATTATTTAAGCATCCAAAATATCAAGTTTTATAATTCATGGATCACGTAAGGTGGCTACAAAGATCAGCCACTCAAACAAAGGTGTACTAAGCATCAAGTCTTCTAGTATGAAGCCACCCAGCCCGACTGAAGATAGCCCGCACGACTGTCAACATACAGGTACATCCGGCATCCATAAGACCACGTTAATCCACAGGTAGCAGGAATGACCATGAATGGATCTAGTAGCACGCCTTGTGTATAACCTGCAAGTAATGAATAGAATTTGTTTTGTTAAAAACAACATCATTTCTACAAATCCAAAGTGTCCACAAAATGGCTGCCACACCAATTCGAATGCGAGAATGCGAGCCTTGGTCACATTATCTATCCCGTTCAACCAGCTAACAAATAAGTTCGCAATACTAGTAGGTAGGTAAACATTAAAAGTGAAGTGTGTTAATCGCCAAATGTCTCTAGCAAAAGTGCACTTGACAAATAAATGCTCAGCAGACTCATCTGCATCACAGAAGACACATTTCTTGCATCCTATCCACCGCCGTTTAGCCAAATTATCTTTTGTCAACAATTCCTTTCTATTAAGAAACCATAGAAAGATTTTAATCTTCAATGGTATCTTCAATTTCCATAGGTATTTACGCAGGTACCTGGTATCCATTAAAAGATCTTCATAATAGGATTTTACCGTAAAAATTCCATTATTAGTAAGGGACCACTTAAATTTATCAGGTTCATCTGTTAGAGTTGTTCGCATCAATCTCTCTACTAGATGAAACCATTCCCGCTCTCCTTGTCTTAGTAATGTCCGTCGAAAAGGAAGATTAATAGGAACCACCCCAATAACATCAGCCACCGTGTTGTGTTTATTGGAGGCAATGGCGTACAGCGATGGATACTCAGTTTGTAGTGACACCGGCCATAACCAGGTGTCCTCCCAAAACTGAACATGTTTCCTGTTCCCGATTAAAAATTTACCGCGCTGGAAGAATTCATCTTTTACCTTCATAATCCCTTTCCAAAAAGGTGAGTCAAAAGGTTTTGCTTGTACTTGAGATAACGCTTTATCCCCCAAATATTTATTGACTAAGATTTCTTTCTAGACTCTGTCTTCGTTTAATAGTTTATATAGCCACTTACTCAATAGGCATTTATTTTTAATCTCCAAAACCGCAATTCCCAGACCTCCTTGATCTTTCGCCATGCATACTATATTCCACTTCGTGAGTCTATACTTTCTTTTTGGTTGATCACTTTGCCAAAAAACTGGGAACGGTAATAGTCTAACCTTTTCCGAACCCCTTTAGGTATTTCGAAAAAGGAGAGTAAAAACATTGGCAAACTTGTTAGCACCGAATTATTTAACACAAGACGGTCTCCGTAAGACAACATCTTGGCTACCCGGTGCCCCCCCCCCCCCCCCCCCAACCTCCCCTCCCCCTTTACATGTACATAGCTTTGGCTCTGTCCACGATTTACACATGCGACAATGTTATCATGACAAGTGAGCTGCCCGCCCTAGGTAAGCTCAATCAGAATGACACCAAATCCCGTAGATGTCACTCTTCTCACTTGGATGAAAAATATAGGGAGGCGCCTTTTGCAGCATCTTCTGCTATCCGGAGACTCTTGACCCAACTAGTCAATTTCACATCATTATGTCATATTGTGAACAACATGAAATGTTTTATGTACATTTACAATGTTATAATGCCCTAACGATTACATTCATCTAATACTTCATGTTGATCATAAGGTTTAATACTAAAATAAACATTGATCTAGATACAATAAAGTGAAACACTACCATCTATGGCAAAGGGATTCAAAAATACATGTGGGGGAGTTGTTCCAGCGAGGACTGACATGGTTGCTCTCTTCATGCAGCACTTTTCATCATCAAAGTCATACCACTGTGTCTAAGTAGGGAAGGGAAGAGCAGGGAGGGAGAAATTATTTATAGGTGGCCCTATCTGGTGGCATGGCTTACCAAATTTAAGGAAAAATGGTAGCGTGGAGCTTCCATTAGTAACAGAGGATATAAGGAGAGAAATAGATAAATAGTGGACCCAAAATGAATGTTTATGCACGTCGTACGGATTGCTAATTTTGTGGTAAAACAACATTAAATATATGGCTCACTTGCCCACATACATGTTGATTTGGTGCTAGCCATCCTACTATTTGTTCAAAATCATCTTATAAACATTGCTAATACTCCCTCGGTTTAAAAATATAAGGCTCATAAATTTAGTCAAAAGTCAAACACTATTATCTTTGACCAATTATATATAAGAAAATATTTAACATCTACAATACTGAAGAAATACAATATGATAATAGATTTTAGAACTTGTATTATAACTTGTCAAAATTAGAAATGATACATTTTGACTAAATTTATACGCCTTGGAACAGAGAGAGTACAACATTAGTTTTTCACTATCTCTTCCATTTGTTTCATATACCAACTAATAGCAAGGAAAAATGCACAGGGTCAAATTCGTGATAATGATACAATGCAAAAATTGTCGATAATGGAAGCTAAGGAAATCAGATGAACTTAAGATAAATAAATCAATCTTTAGAACTAGATAGAAATAGTGACTACTAAAATATTTATTGAACTTATATTTTCGATTTATCAAGAATTATGGGTAACCAAAATTTGAATTTTCTGATAATTGCAATATGGAAGAAATTCGTTTTCACTTTTGTGTTTATAAACCTGACAAATTTAATCTACCAAATTTTGAGTATTTTTTTAGGCGCTTTTTTTTTAGTATTCATGCCTGTTATAATTGGTAACTCAAAATGCCAAAAAAATGTGGATGCCACTAAATTTTTTTGCATTCCATAATTGTTATATATGGAATGAAAAAATACATAGTACTACATGTTTCCATTGTTGACTTCTAATTTAAAGACTATAATATTTTAAAGTCTATGTTCCATCAAACGAAGGAGCATAAACACTTGAAGGGGGTTGACTCGGTGTCCAACAGGGCGTATAATTGCAAAATAGTCACGATTCTGATGGCGAGGATGTGAATTCAATCAAAAACATCTAACTACCGACGGATATATGGATACACAAAAACAGATGGATGCCTAGGATACGTTTATAATGTTCCAAGTTTAAATGTTATACCAACTAGTATTTCAGATTGTTGATTTGTGCATATTTGTGTTAAGTTTGATTTAGTGGTGGTCTCAATGATAGTAATAGAAATTTGGTAAATTTAGTGTCAGATACTTCTGCAGAAGTTAAGACAGCTGCAATGCTACTTTCTAGTGCGGATAGACAACACTTTTGTAATTTTTGGGTATCGTGATCCTTTAGATAGTACTCACTTTGTTCCGAAGTATAAGACACATAGATGTTTTCTATGAACTTTGTATCTTGAATGTTGTAGTTCTTTTATAAATAGGTATTATAGTTGTTGATAAAAATGTAAACTTGCCAACTTTGCACAATTTAACATAGGGCAAAATTATGACTTATATTATAATTTATAAAACTGATGCATTGTGGTAGATGAGGAAATTGACCTTCGTGATGCATGGGGCTAAGCGAATGAGGTAGAGTCAACATGAAAGTGGAGACTAAGACAATGTTGATAAGAGATACATGTTGAGAAGGTTAGGGATTGTGACCTAGAGCCAGAGCTAACACGGGAGCAGCAACCAGGGGGAAGCCGAGGATGTTGCCTTTGCTAGAAGCCCCGAAGGTTAGGCATTGAGTGTGATTGATCACCTTCGCCAGAAAGATGGGCACAGCTTTTCTGATATACGGCGCCCTGACGTTGGATCGCTGAGATGTGAGAGCCCAAGTCGACAGGTCCACGTGTCATCAACCCTACTGTTCACAGAGTGAGAATTCATGTCATGCGGTTACGAAGTTACTGAAGGCCCGATCAAAAGTAAGTTGCTGACGTTAAGCAGCTCCAGATAAACTCCTGTCTCATTTAATCCCCATAAACCCCTTTCCTGTAACTCCAGCTAGCGCAATAAAACAGAGGCAGAACACCACAATTGGCTCCTCTTGTTTCCACGTTCCCTGTTCTTCATTTCTTTGGAAATCCAGACTGGCTATTCATATTAGGAACTAGACAAGAGATGGAAGATCACAGGAAGAGAACCAAGCTGCGCAAATCCCTGCAGCTCTGCATTTCCAGGAAGCTCAAGAAGATCCCTCCGATTCACATCCCAAGCTCAGCCATTCCAGCAAACATCGCCAGCAGGCGGCTCCTCTCCACGTGCAGGTTCCCGCGGACCCCGTCGCTGGACATCGACCAGACCGCCGCCGCCGACAACAACAACAACAACAGCAACGGCCACGCCGTGACGCTCTCCGACGTCGACCGCTTCCTCTTCGACAACTTCCGGTCTCTCTACATACATGACCACGACGAGAACGCGTGCCACTCGTCATCGGCGGGGACATCCACCTCCCTCGTTCAGCCAACTGCCGAAACATCATCGTTGTCGGATTCAGTCACACAAGACGCCGGAGACATTGGAGAGGCCGGAGCAGGAGATGACAGTAGCAGCAACTCGGCCGTAGTGCTATTCTCCATGGACCTTTACACAGACTTCCGGAGATCAATGCAGGACATGATACGGATGCACCATGGCCAGGAATCGCAGTCGTTGGACTGGGACTTCTTGGAGGAGCTACTCTTCTATTACCTCCAGCTCAACGATCGATGTGTGCACAAGTACATTCTCGAGGCCTTCGCTGACCTCACTGCTGGAACCCACAAGGATAGCCCAGCACCTGGAAAACCACACTGGGCTGACAAGAGCGATACGGGTAGGAAAGGTTAGGAATTAGGACATCTAGATTGAAAAATTATGTTGGTACTGTTGTACCACGCCATGTAGTGTAACGTCAATTCTAACCTAAGAGAAACATGTACACCTCAATATTTTCAAGATTTAGGTACGTTAGTTTGTCGAAAAAAATGAAGTTAACCTCTCGTTTACTATTTTCTGGCTACCAAATTACAAAATAATAAGTTCAGCAAGCAAACTAAGACTATTTAAAAAATCAGTATATCGTCTTAAGCTGGAAACCAAATTACCAAGAAAGTGTCATGCATAATTTTATTTCCAACAAACACAATACATGATAATTACATTGTTTAATTTAAGTTGATGATCCATACACATACTTCACACTATGTGCAATGTACTTGACTAGCAGGCATGAAGAGACCTAGAGTCAGGTGTCCGTAGGCTTTCTTATACCAAGCAATTATATAGATCAGTTAGCAAAACCATCAGGACAACTAAGCTCTGTTTGTTTCGGCTTTCACAGCTGCTTTCCATTGGCTTCCACAACTCTTTTTGTTCTGAGAAAGAGCAAAAGCTTCGCTTCAGCAGCTGCAGATACCTTTAGAAGCTTACACTTCGCCAGTAATCCCATCAGATAATTGCATAATTTTAGTGGAAATCTTGGCCTTGCTGCTAAAGTGTATTCTAAAATAGGAAGCACACGCTGCATTTCACATGTTCAAGTTTTCCACAATTTCATCTGCAGATGCAAAACAAGGTCAGAAACTCGAATAATCTTATCAACTAATGAAGGTAATCAATGAAAGGAACCATTTAGGTCATAGATTCTTGAGGAATTTGTAGGAGATGCAAAAGCATATGGATGTATAGCAAATGCTCTCTAAGAAAAGATTTAATAAGGGTAAAAATAATTCCACCCTTTCTTGCTTGAGATATTAAACCAAAAGACTTGTCTAACTAAGTGGTAAAATCCCAACTGTAAGAGAATAGCACAAAAAAGCTAACTTAGGTGTCGCAAGTCGGGGCATGCAATCAAGCATGCCCAAGTACTCCATCTGTTTCAAAATATCTGTCTTTAACCATTCATGCGCACAAGCCAAGGATAGAATTCAATAAAAATGATTATTGTGCATACCTCTATGAAAATACATGTTACAGGCACTTAACATCTTCCAAATAATTAAATCATGGATAGAGAATGGAAATACTGCATAGCTATACTCTTAATTATCAATGGACAAATGCCTAATAATAGATACTCCTGAGGCTAGTGACAGTTATAGTGAAACAGAGGGGGTAAAGATCTGCTGTCTGTATTCAATAAACAAAAACCACACAGGCAGAAGATTTTATGAACCCTATTAACCGGGACCGGCAGTGCTCACTTTAGTCTGACCATGAATAAACAAGTAAAAAACATGTGACAGATTACTTACAAATAATTTTTAAATGTATTTTAATGGAAGGAACTTGATAGCCTTTATTCTTTCAGAAAAATATTGTAAGGGGAGAATTACAACTTAACTCATGTTGGCACAAGTTCATAGTGACATTATGACATCGAGAACTTACAGAGTAACAAAAAAACATGGAAGGGTTGCAATTATTGCCAGACACAAAGATGATCAAAGATCATTTGTATTGAAAGGTCCGCAGATATTTACAAGAATGATTATTTTTGTTATTCTGCCGCAGATTTAACAAGCTTAACGTTGAGTTCTACAAAAAAAATCAGAAATAAGAAGCAACATTCTACCTCTGTTCTTTTGTAATTGACAATTTGGACACTGACAGTCTCAGAAACACACATGTGATCATTGCTTTGTCTAATTATATATCATAAAATTTAGGGGGAAAAACAATATCAAAGTACTTCTGGTGAGAAATCTACCAATGCAATTTTCATGGGACAACTCTAAATAGTTTTCCCCACACTAGTGGTCATAGTTTTAAAATTTGACTGCTCCAAAACAAGATATATTGAGAACGAACATAGTATCACATTATAAGACAAATGACATGCATCTAAAGCATAACAAATATTCTATTGGCAAATAGTTAGGCATGCATGGTAATCCGCACTGCAATTATCGTTTAATAAACAATATCAGAATGATATAATGAAACATGCCTTTAAATATGCAGCAGATGATATCATTAACTATTAGCCACACTATATCTTCGAACAAGCTGCTGATATAACGGGAGATGATTCTTGGATACAAAGACCCTGAACCTGTAAGCAGATGAAACAACATTTCAGACATATCAGAGGTGCAATAGTTTTGGTATCTGCTAATCGAGAATACAATGGAATAATAATCTTTTCAAAAATCTCCAGTGACTACAAATGTAATTTTACCCTTCAAGAAGTGTGAGTCGCCCAGGAGAAGAAAACAGTTTCGCTATTGCTTCGAGTGATTCTTTGATGTGCATGGTTTTCGACTTTAAGGCCTTCATAAATTCAACAAACTCTCCGTACTCTGAAGTACTGAGCTTTTCTCGGGCCTAATAAGAATATCCAAATTGAATCAATACAGAGTGCAAATATAAACATATTAACAAGACATCACTTACTCTCGAAAGCACAAAACCAAAATCAAATTAGAGAGAGCAAGCACAAGCAGCATACCAGTTTTAAGAATGCCGGTCCAGTAATAGAGCGATGCCCTCCAGATCCTTCCTGAATAACCTCATTCTTTTCACATGATTGTTTAATAGTACTCTCTGGTGGAGGTGTAGATTGTTCACCTTGGTATCCAGGCAAAGCTCTTGACTCAACATTATGTTGCGATTGTGAAGAGACATTGTCTGCTATTTTAGCCTTCTTAAGCCCATGTATGGTCGCATTATCAGTCAAACCAACAACCTGAGAACCTTGAGACAGTTGGCCTCTTGAGGATACCAGTTGTGAAGTAGGTGAACAGCCATGTTTTATAGAAAGGGTAGCACGATTGGCAGGGGTAATTTGGACAAACTTCATATATTGATTTCTTCTGGTGGTTGCCTCTAATGACACAGTAGTTCCCCGGTGCTCATTTACGGCCAGAGCGGGCTAGCAAGAGATAGAATAACATCTAAAAATCAGAAGTATTGAACTGAATATTGACCATCAATGTGAATGCAAAGGATATAGACATACCGAGTCAGGTAGAAACTCCTGCGGCAGGAATTTGTCTGCAAGTGGTGATATGGTATCTGCATGTAACAGCATTTGTGCAATCATTAAGTGGTAATTGAAATTGTCATTAGAATAGCAGATTAGCACAAATCAATATTGCAGATCACCAGAAACACAGTGTAGGAATTAGGGGCCTCTTTGACTCAAAGGATTCTCACAGGAACTTTGGAGTATTTAAATCCTTAGGATTTTTACCTACAGTGGTCGTTTGATTTGTAGGGGATTGAATCCTATAGGAATTTTTCCTAAGAAATCCGTTGCACTATATTTCATAGGAAATCTAACATCCAGCCTCTTGATTCGCAAGATTTTCAAACACAGGAATAGGAAAAACACAGGTCAGACTGTCATGTCCAGTTGAATCCTGCAGGATCTACAACCTACAGGAATTCTGAAAAACAAAAGAACTGTAACATGATGCAATCCTATGGGAAAAATCCTAAGGTCTAATCCTACGAAGAATCAAACGACGCACATAGGAAAAAATCCTAAGGATCAAAGTCCTTCAAACTTTCCTTCGAATCAAAGGAGCCTCAAACGTTATTGTAGGAATCATTTGATTTTCCTGTGATGGAATCAAACAAAGCTTTTAGAATCCTGCGAATCAAAGAAGCCCAAACATAGCTATTCATAGCATATAAACCAGAGCTGCAAGAAATGTCTTTTCCATTTCCCTTGTTGCATTCTACAATTCGGCCCAATCTATAATCAACATTCATCAGCCAGTTAAAGCAGATATTCTAAGCACAGATTAGTGTTGTTCATAGACAGAATCATAAAGCATAGAAAAAAGTGATGATTTTACAGCAAACACTCCAACAATGCAATGCTTGACTTCTTATGAAACAAGCAATTGGCACCATGCGTAGAATAGAATAGACACGAGAGTCAAACATTAAAGGATCATATTCAACACATTCAACAAGAGTGTACCAAGTACTTTCTTTCTTCCAAATTTTTGCTAGTCATATTCAACACATTCGAGCTCGGTTAATTTATAGCCCAAGCTAACATAGTGGTCCCACCTGCAGCGCCGCTCTGTACTGCTGGCCTAACCACCTTGGCACTCTTTTTCGAGAAACCGCAAAGGAGTCTTTGCGCTTTATTCATCGAAAAGATAGAGTTCGTTACAGACCTCCTAGGAGGTGAAGTTTATGCTAGAATTGAAATCAATGTACATCCCAGGTGGGCGGCAAGATGACTCGCAGGCCATGTGCTCCGGCTCTTGCCCACTGTTTAGCTTCTTCCTTGATCTTGTCGACCAAAACATGGACCAGGGGCTGGGCACCTTCAAAAATGCAGTCGTTGTGTTGCTTCCAAACCATCCACGGCGTCAAGAGGGTGATGGAGGCAAGGCCTTTTTGCAGCTGCTTGGGGGTGTCCTGCTTGGCACGGATCCACCAGTCCATGAGGGATCGTTCCTGGTTCGGGGCAGCGACCGTCATCCGCAACCAGGCAAGGATTTCGTGCCATGTTTGCCGCGTGAAGGGGCACTCCAGAAGGAGATGGTGCATCGTCTCAGGGGCTTGATCACAGAGCGGGCAGCGGGGCTGGCGTTGGAGGCCTCGACGAGCCAGCCGATCAGCGGTGCAGCACCTGTCCATGTTCGCAAGCCAGTGGAAACCACCTTGGTACTCTGACAAAAATAAACTATGGCAAACTGCTCATCCACCAGCACTGCAACTGGGACTGGCATGTTAAGCTTAGGTGAGAACTAGTAACTGGAGGGTCGGATTTTCTAAGTTGAAATGACCATTAAACCTTCTGAAATTTACTCAAATATCCCTGGGTTCTTATATCTATGACACACAATTGATTGCACTGATACTAACTTATCTGGGCTGCCAGCTATAGTTTGGCAGGGTAATTAACTAGTACAGAACTCTTACTGATTTACACCAGATGAAAAATTTCACCAATTAATATAAAAAATAGCTAGAACTCCAATAAGGAGTCAACATGAAATATATAAATGTGCCAATCACCATTTCACCCCCATGTTTAGCATGCTTCAAAGTTTAAACCAGAACAAGTGTTGCCATAACAATCAATTTAAATACTTAAGCGGATGTCAACTCGCATTAAAAGGATGACAAAAGCAAACAAAGCGTTTCATCTCCAGATTCGAAACAGGATCCTTACCATTACAATGCATCTCCTTTGGCTCCAGAGGGTCTAAAGAAACTTTATTCTTGAAAAATCTTGTTAGCGTTTGAACTACTTCCCCGTACTTTGAGTAGCACTGCAGGGAAAAAATTAGTAGAGATATCTCAAAGAAGTGGGATAGAATCAACAAGCATACCTTTATATAAGGTTTGAGCCAATAGGACATCTGGGATTGGTAATTTGACCACACAAACCTGTTAGTCATGTGCAAGAAGCTCACTTAATTCAGAAGGATAGATCTTAAAAACATTGATTGAAATAGATTCTGATCACATGAGGATAAAGTAAAAAAAATCCATTGGGTGTAACCATGTGATCCTTGAAATTTTATATGTTAGCTTTGACCTTATATAAGAAGAGCAGAAAACATCTTGATATTTCTAGGTGTTGATCCTTTTTTAGCATTATTCGAAGAATTATTAAGAGTGCCTTGTAATGCTAGGTGGATTGTCTCCTTGACAAGGGGCATTGGCTCATTTCTCATTGTCAAATCTCAGCTTACACAACCTCGCTGAGGCTGGTTAAGCTTTCTTTATTATATGTTGTAACTGATAGATATAAATAAGAAAATTAATATAGGCTTCCCCTGCTGTTTCCAGCGGAAAAATATATACTTACAAAGGGCTAGGGCCTGGCCCTTTGTAAATATGTTGTCACTTCTATATAAAAATAGAAAAATTGCCGTAAGGGCTTTTCCTACTGTTTCCTGGCCAAATAAAAAGAATATACTTACTGGAATGCTAAAACAGCATATATGTAGGGCATAGAAGATGCAGAGTAAAAGAAAAACAAGGGAAACAAAACATTCTATTGTGTCGTTATCCCACTGGGACATCTAGCAGAAATTTATGCACATATTCCTTGCAAGAACGTTATGATTAGATTTAGACCTTTCGTCACAATAAATAATTGCTCCGTAGTCATGGCGATGTCTGATGACGCGTCCAACGGCCTGATTGACAGCCCTTGCTGCTTGTTGTACATACCACTCCTCTCCTGTCAAAATCTACAAGATGGCCAAGACTCGTTAAAAAGGGTATGGAAGCAGAGGGATGGAATTACGTTGTATGCATAAAAATAACTTTATTTCAAGTTTCCATTTTTTTCCAAGGAAAGGAAAAGATTAGTGGCTTGATGTATTAAAAAGGCAGATAGGAAGGTTCAAGCCCAAGAGAGCTGAGTACAACGCAACAGAAAAGACGGTGTAGCTGGGACTTAGACGATTAATCATGGATAAGATCAGAGAAGTTGATAACCTCTAGTCCTCTGCCCCAATTTATTCAAAAGGTCCCATATCAGACCCAAAAGCAAAAAATGCGGGAAGCACGTTCGACCAGACATAGATACTGAAGATGAACTTCTATTAGCCCTTGAATATTGATGTAGAATGACTAAAACCGGAAAGCGAGCAGTCAAGTGGCTTCTTGAGGCCAGGCTTGGTGGTATTTGTCAGGGACTTGAGGTCCCTTCCTCATGCCCTCCCTTGTTATGGAGCTTGTAGAGATCCACAATCGAGGATGGACTTCATCGATAATATTAGAGTGATGCATGTGGCTTGAAAATGAATTTCGTCAGTGAGACAATTGAAGAAACTGTGACCTTATTTATTGTCTGGGAACTTGTGTTGGCTGGCATTGGAGAGAAAGGGAGATTCAAATCTAGAGCGTATGCTTCGACGGTGCTGCCCCACAAGGTGGAGAAACTGAATAAAGGCATCTCCCCCAAGACGGATCAAAATCAAATGGGATACTAGGAGACACATGCCAGCCCTTGATGGTTACCGGTGAGCACATCCCGGATCCAAACAAAAGACAAAGAAAAACAAAAGGATTGGAAGCATGAAGTACATACCGTAGTTATAACAGATTCATTCATAAAATAAGGTTAAGAGAATCGACCATAAGTAGTTAAAAGTAGTACAGAAATATTAACCTTTGGTTTTTTATTAGATGGTGTTGCCAACTTCTCCTTATTCCGATTATCCAAATATTCACGCTTGAGTCGAACCTGGAATAACCACAAGTTGAAAATTGTAAGGTTTACTAAGCAATAAGGATAATAAAATTGCTCTTTATGAGTAATACAATACACACTTGAGGTGTGTATTTCTGAAACTTGATTGGGTTTCTGTGTCTTTGCACAAAAATGAACATTTTCGCATCATGTTAGTGTGTTCGTAGGGCAGGATACGAGTAGCTGATGAACAAATATTTCTGTACGAGGTGTAAAAAGCTTGTATAGGTTGAAAAGTTGGGGAACATAACATATTTTGTCTGGCAAGAAATGGGGAAGTATCACCAATTTAAGTTTTCCAAAAAAGATGGCAGCTAGAGAATTGTCACTGGGAAACGAAATACAAGGTTGTGAGATGGCAACAGGACGCACAGTAAATAATGCGGCAATAGCATGTCATGTTTTTTTAATAAAACAGAGTTCCACTTGAAATCCCCTCTTACTAAACTAGGATAAGGATGGGAATCCCTGCAAAAAAAAGATATGTAGGGAAAAACAAAACAAAGAAAACCTTAGGATCAGTTGGGGTGGAGAAGGGCATTCCAGTAACTATTACAGCTCTCCCAGCACGGTCAGCAAAATCAAGGCCCTCACTAACCTGCGAAAGTACAAAATTCATAAATAATGGATGTGCAATCTTTAAGGTTTAGCAAAACAACTACACTTTGAAATGTGCACCCTAATGTAACAATACATCCACCTTTCCGGTAACTGTTTGATTGCTTAACTATAGCGCTACAGTTGAACGGCTTTCTCAGCTTAGTCATACTCTAGGTACACGAATAGGCATTACCTATTCACAGTCCTGTTTTAGTACAGGATTACATCATATAAAACTATGGCCCTACAATCATACAGCTTCCATTAGCACTACAGCATTCTTTATTTATAGTCACTGAACCCTTACAAAAATTGTCTTCTGACACACAGAAAATGACTAAGCATAAGAATTATCAATTTATAATATATTAATAGCACAGTCAGACTACCACAAAAAAATAGCACAGTCAGACTAAGGAAAAATCATTTAACAAAAGAAACATGAAGCTTTTGGCAAAAGAAGAAAACTTAAATCAAGATTTCACTGGAAGCTAAAATAGAAAACAAGAGGAGCTGTTAGAATGAAGAACAAACTTTGCCGCGGCAAACTGCAAAAAAAATTGCCCCAGAAGTAGAACAATCACGTAGTTTGGCTGCATAGTCCTGCAAATCAAATGGTGTAGAGTTGTATGAGCCAACAAAGAGTTTGAAGTTCAAATGGAAACTAATAAATGATCGCATAACCTCAATTGCATTTGGAAAGTTTGATGACTGTCTAGGCTCTATAACTGGCTGCTTGTACTTGCACATTCTCTGCCAAATTGTGTTCTCATCCACTGAATGTTCATGGTTCTGCAATGGATTCAAAATGCTCAAGGACGAATACCATAAATGATTGGGAATATCTCATGGCATTGACACAAACCCTGTTTTTCCAGTAGTCGATACACTTGTCCATCATAGAATATGAAGGAAAGAAAACAAGAAGTCCATCTGGCACAATACGGGCGAAATTAACTGCAAAACAAGCACATACATCAAATGCGTACAGCAGATAATCAAAATACAGACAGCTGCATAGTGTTAGAACTGCCTACCTATAACAGTACCCAATTCTTGTTTGTATTTTTCAGTCTCACGTGTCCGATAAGAAGAATTAAGTGGATGCCCTGAAGGCCCCACAGGCACAACTCCAACCCAGATTTGATCTGAAGAAATGACATGAGGATTCTCTAGCCTGACTGGAAACTCACTGGGTTCATAGAAACATATTCTTCGGCATCAAATAGAGAATAAACATAAAAGCAAAGCTTCGAGACGATACTAAGTAAAGTAGAATTAAACTGGAGTTTTAC
This sequence comes from Poa pratensis, assembly GCA_947311845.1. Lineage (NCBI taxonomy): Eukaryota > Viridiplantae > Streptophyta > Magnoliopsida > Poales > Poaceae > Poa > Poa pratensis. The sequence continues at coordinate 59,173,711 of CAMZMU010000027.1, read as the reverse complement.
TTACAGGTTTAATTCCATGGCAAGTGACTCTAAGGGAGATAAAGTTCCTGATGTTAATATAATGGAGCGTACACCCAACTTCAGAAATTCCTCCATAGCAAGCCCTGGGTTAAAACACCACCAACTAAGAGTCCTTGAAGCCTTACCTGCAAATACATGAAAATGTAGATAGCTGGAAATATAACCAGTTAATTATTGAGGAGACTAACTGAAGTCAAGATATTTATGACTTAAATGTACTTTTCTGTATTTCTATGATTACAAAAATACGGAACTGTTTCTGCAGTCAACCAAGGTATGCACGCAGCTTAGAACTAAGCGAGTGACAGACAAGCTTTGGTAGAACTTCATGGCAGATTCTGCTACTTCCACCACCATTAATTAATTAGATAAAGGTATTATAATTATGCTTCCGTTGCAGATATGTCATAAAAAGGAACAGATAAGTGACAGCAATAAAAAAATCAGATGAACGTATTGAATACCAGAATGATTATGAGTCACTGTCTCATGGAGCCATGCCAAAATGAAACCAGATATAAAATAATGAACTACATGATACAAATTATAGGTACACTCTGTACTTACCGAAAACTTGCAACGAGTCACCAGATGTTTGTCGAGATTCGTTCACGTGAAACTGGAAATAAAATATTTTAATCTGGTTGTAAGGGTACACAATTTCCAATAAAGTACTCAAGCTTATACTGCAAAGCATGAAAATAGGTTGGATGACAAGACTAAGAGAGGAATTCATACTAGAAGACATCCATATATCATTATCATACATATATTGGATGTGTATGACTCATCGACCAATAATAAAGACGAGAGAAGTAGCACTTATCTAAGGTAGAGAAACTTACACGATAATATTTTGCATGGTTTTGACTACCGCCCCTAAAAATTATGTCGAGCATGTCTCTAATTGTTTCCAATCTAGACACTGTGGACTTTGACTTCACCAGCTTTAGTTTCACCGGAATTTCCTGAATATGTAGGAATAATATCAGAGCTCAGCTACTTTGCATAACACAGCAAGACTCTAGAAAGATTGGAAGATTTGATGTTAACTAATCCATCAAGAAGATTAAGTGCATTCAGAAGGAAAAAGGAAGGACAGAAAAGACAAACCTTCCTCGAGTAGTAAAGAAGCGCTATCAATAGTCTCAATTAGCTTTTTGGATGTTTCAGACGTAATATTCAGTTCAGAGAGGAACTCGTACATGTAAATCCCAGGTTGCGTGTAACCTAGCTCCTTGGATTCAATTACCAACTCACTGATTTTTTTTTCAAGTGCCATTAAAAGAGCTGGAAAAGGAGGTCCACTATAACATGAGGAAAACTCACTTCCACAATCATCAAATTGAAAGGTAAATGATGTGAGAACTTTAGGTAACCTTTGAGGATAGCATAGTTTTCTGGATCAAATTGTTTATCCGCAGAATTTTCAATTGACCTCTTGAATGAACACAGTTGGATACACTCTTGAGCTTCCGCAATGCAAGAAGTGAGGTTACTGGAAGCAAGTCAAAAGAGGCAGCATCCGCACATATACTCTCCTGCATAAAAAGTTAATGCAAATTCAAAACAAAACAGGTATATACAACAAGAAATATATGTTGTAGGTTGGTTCTTCAAACTTCAAGCTAAAGTGCATTGAGAGAGAGTTCAATTACTAAGTCAAAAAGTATTCTGCGCTTATTTCCCTACCAGGTTGTGTGCTTCATCAAATATAAGTACTGCATTGTCCCATGGTATGCCAGTTAAGGAACGCCGATTTCCGGATCAATGAGATAGTTATAAGGAGCAAATAAAATATCAACAGACTTGGAAAGTTCCCTGGAGATGTAATATGGGCACCTACATTGGGAAAAATAGCAGATGTCAATCTGGAGAAACATGTACACATGCCAGGTGCAACAGTGAAATATAAACTTACGGGCCCTTAGTTCTCCCAATATTAACCAAGTCTTCAATGTCAAAAGGCTCAGTTCCAAGCTCACTGTTGTTTCTCATGTATTCTGTAAGAAATGGTGCCCATGTGTATTAAGACATAATATCCGACCAACATAACATAACATCTGCCTTGAAGGGAAGTTACATGCATCAAGTTATAGATTGGTAGTTACATGCATCAAGATCAAGCAATATACTGCGACATGCATCAAGTTATAGATTGGTAGTTACATGCATCAAGATCAAGTAATATACTGCGACAATTACAGCAACACGCCACGAACAAAATAAAAAACTTGGAAACAGGGTTGCGAGGTTTCATTGCTGCTATTTATTTTTGTGGGTAGAGCCAATTTTAAGGACATATATACCAAGAGGATGCAGTCGCGCTTACCAGTGACAATGTTGTTATGACGACACCTGCGCTTCTTGCAGAGGTAGTGGCAACCATTGTTCTGTGCTTTTCCCCGGAGTTTGCTCACTTCCTCATGGATGCACATCTGCTCACGGGACCCCAGCACTGCCATTTTCGGCCTGTGAAATGTTCCACATAAAAATTAACTACCGGCACTGAAGGGGCTATAAGATTCAGTCCAAACCGTAACTGCAGCTCATCTCCAGACCTCGACAAGAGGCATTCATGATAAGTTACAACTAAACAGCATACGTCTCGACACAATTAGCCTACCAATAAGAAAAAAAGGGTTGGGGGACAAATGTAATTGATCAGACGTTATGGTATTGACCTGTAGCTGGTGGCCTTGAGCTCCTTGATGACCTGCCGGAGCTGGCTATGAGTCCGGGAGGCATAGATAATCACGGGATACGGCGACTGAGGGGTCGCAGAGGGCCCCGAATGCTGGCTTCCTGATGGCTGGCTGGCTCCCCCGCCCCCTGCGCCGCCCCGCAGAAACTCCCCTTTGGTCCGCCGCCAGGCGAGCGTGGAGCAGAGCAGGCAGAGCGTCTTCCCCGTCCCCGTCGGGCTCTCGAGCAGCGCGTTCTTACCCTGTACATCGAACAGGCGATGCAGTCGAAACGATCCAAAAGAAGAGATTGAGGAGTCGGCGGCGCAGGGTAGGGTTTGACGCTGATGGCGAGGGGATTGGGCAGTTACCTCCTGCAGGGACTGGAGGACACGATCCATGTAGGTTATCTGGCAGTCGTAGGCGTCGAAGGGGAAGTCGACCTCGACGCCGCGGATGCGGTAGACCGGCATTGCGGCGGCCGGAGTGGGAGATGGAGGAGCGGGCGGGAGGACGCGGGGGATGGCGGCGCCGCGAAAACAGAAATGGGGGGTTTGGGGCCGTATAGTACTCAGACCCCAATAACTGTTCGATGCAATATTCAGTTAAGTTCAGTTATCTCGCAACAATATTTCTTTAGCGAAAAGGCCTACCGAGTCGTATAATCAAAATTGTTGTAGTAGAGCTTAAGTAGATAAACGGAAATTGTCGTGCAAAGCCCACAAAGAACCAACGCACCAGATCAGCAATCATCGCCAAAGATGAGACTTGTAAATCAGAAGAGTCAGACATGCATGAAACCACACCAACGAATACAAAAACCGACCGGACTCCCGAAGATCGGTCGGACGCACAACTCCACCCGTCCTCCGCTCCGCGCTAGAGGCAGCACCGGAGCGATAACAGGAGAGTGATTTATTCTAACTTTTGGTTGTAGTTGTCGCCTCACCATTCAAAGAAGACATCGAAAACTGGGCAAAACAAAGGATAGGAATCATCCCACCAACGAGAGGTCGTGGTCCGCCACGCCTCTAAGCAGTGGCGGAGGACCCCTACGGGCAAGGTAGGGCGTCCGCCCGACCTGATTTTTCCAAAAAAATCGAGTATGTGTGTGCATCTAGGAATCGGCAACAGATCTAGCTCGTCCGTGGGCAGTTTAACTTCCAGAACGTTGTTTTGGAGAAGAAAGAGTAATGGAACAGCTACGATATCTACTGGGATGTCTTTGGGCCGAGTCTGAGGACCGCTGCCGGGTGCGTATTGATCGACTTGGACTGGCCCAACTAGCTTCGTTAGTTTAGTTCGACCATGCGACGACCACAGTGACGACCGGTGAGGCAGGCTGGCGGCGACCAAGGACTAATCAGCGTGTTCATGAGCTTGTTTTTGACTTCTCCAATGATGAATTGAGATGTATAATAGCTAGTGGAGCTACTGGTCATTCCATCCCGGCCATTTTCTGAAACAAAATACATCTTATTTTTCCTATGTTATTTTTCTTTTTTCTTTCCTATCAATATGTATTTTAGCCGTGTATTGAAAGGATCATTATGTTAGAGTTCGCCCGACCTTAAGTTTGTTTCATCCTCCGCCACTGCCTCTAAGGGGCCAAGGCCACCGAGGCGAGACAGGCCAACGACATTGCCCGCGGGAGGGTGGAACACCATGGTTTTACGATCGCCCCAATCGCATCTCTCTCGTGAAGCCCTTTATTGTGCCAGTTTGTACGTCGTGTATCTTGTGACCATTCGATGTTGGAATAAAATACACTATAGGTACAGAAAAATACCGGATGTCAATGCTAGTCATAGTTGTATGAAAATGCATTTGAGTTCTAAATAAATGTTAAAGTGTCGCCTGAACTCCTACTCGGTCCTGACCATAGGCATTATTGTGGTTCGATTGACATGGTGATGGCTTAGGTCTACTGCATATGTTGCCTCAACTCCCACCCAGTTTTGTAGAATACACTTGTTATTTGGATTTCACCTCAAAATAGTAGTGAAATACACATACTCCCTTCATTTCATTTACTTTGAGTTCTGGATTTAGTTAAAGTCAGACTTTATTAAGTTTGACCAAAACACACACAAAAAATGAATATCCACAATACCAGGTAAAATTTGGAACCTAAACGACATGTATCAGGTTCAGTTCAACTTTTTAAGGGGTCAGGTTCAGTTCCACATAAAGATATTTTTTTTAGGGTCCAAATAGCATCTTTCTCTTTTTTTCCTCGACATGAAAATATTGGCATGCACGTATGTTGCCTTAATCGAAAGATCTTTGAATGCGAGATCGAAAAATATTGGAGTACATCTTTATGATCCTCTAGCAACGCATAGTACAGATGCTATTGCAACGGTTGACTGACAACACCGAGAATTTAAATTGCAGTGCTCGGTGACTAATCTGTCCATTGAACAACGGAAAGAGGATGAGTCGCAAGGCGGTAAATAGAAAGGAAGAAGAAAGGAAGCTCAGATGATGAGAATATTGGGATATTATCATATGCTTCCAGGAGATATTATAGCAAAGACCATACTCACGTTTTTCCCCATCTCTTATCTGTATTAGTCACCGAACTTGTTGCGTCAGGAAAAGAGATTCTGGTGCTATGAAGCATCTACAGTACTAGGTAGATTCATACATCTTGTTTGAAGATTCATCCGAACTCCCAAGTGTATTTTGTACTATTCATGCAACATTGTGTCAATAGTGCGCAGGAAAAATAATCTTCAGGGTAGGCTATATTGCTGCAACAAGCAGCGGTCCTTGAAAGACAGAGTAAGTTCATCTATCTAAATTAGTTAGTTTCTGAATGCCGCTTGCGTGGTTCATGCATGACTCCCATTTTCTTTGTAGTGCACATACTGTCGAAAAAAGATACTCTTTGTCGTGCACCCGTTCTCTTGGTGGTTCTTCCTCCTCGTCGTCTGTGACATCTACTTGGAGCGTGACGTAGCCTTTCTCCTCGTACTCTCGCCTCATCTTCGCCCGTTTGAGCAGAAGGATTTTCTCGTCTCTCTTCAACAAGGCAAACTTTTCCGGATCCCGTTCGAACAGGCTCGGCGAAGGGGGTCGCACTTCCGAATCAAGTACTCGTTCAACCTCGTGCTGCGGCACCACCCGGGAAACCGTCTTCTTCTTCCTCCTCCAATAGGAAAGCGGGTCCATCCTAGCGTAATCCGTCGTCTCTGAGTTGGCAAAAGGCGTCCTACGAGATTGCTGAAAAAACAGGCGCCTCTAGACACATATTTATACCACCTCGATCGATCGATGACCTGCCGGAGTCGGCAACAGACCATGGATGACCCGAATCGGACTCAAGGCTGGAACAGGACTCGGAGAGTAAACCTCCTCTGAGTTCCTCACCGAACCCGACCTCAAACATATTGGAGAACAAAGGAACGGAACGTGCACGTACCAAGCAACTGCGCTCGCCGCCGGCGCCGATCCGCTTTTCCGCTTTTGCCTGTCGCTAGTGAATCCCGAATGCCTAATCGCTCAACTCAGGCGGCTCACCTCGTAGCACGGTAGCAGAGCTCTCCAGTTTTTTTAATCCCCTAAACCACCACTTTTTTATCGGTTCCACATTTCCACGCCCTCATCGAGAGCGGGCTCTGATATCGCCCGAGAAACCAAAGCCGTCAGATACCGTATAATCTGATATCGGATATGTGCTATCCGGTTCAGCCGAAAATCAGTTTCCGACGCCGCGCCACGCGGGTCAGACTAGATGCGGTACACTCGTACCGGAAACGAGTTTATCACATCTGTTTTGCCACCGGTACAGTTATCGGAAATCCAAATTTCAGCATTTCATAAGTCTTAACATTTTAACTACAACTTTCACACCGATTCAAATACAAGTTTTAACCGAATCAAGTTTAAGTTTCAACATGTATCACTGAATTTGGTCTTTTACGCCAATCTATTACAAACCAAAATCATGTGCAACTTGATAGCAATAAAAATGACCAAAAGATGCGCAATCTCAATCATGGAGTCGATGAATCAAACATCAACATCCAACACGTTCGAGCGTTGAGAAAAAACACCACCACCTCCAGCGTCCGCGGCCGCTTCTGGCCTGCGACGGGGAAACCACCGGAGGCGCGGGAGCTCGCAGCTGCGCTCTTGGGGCCGGCTACGGGACGGCTCCGACGACCGCCAGTGGCTGCTGCGGGTCCATGGGGCACAAATCGGTGGCAGGGCGACGGCGGAAAGAGCCAACCGACGACGAGGCGGCTGAAATGGCGGCGGCGCTGAAATGGCGGCGGCGCTGGGGAGACAGGTAGGTGAGCTGAATGTTCCGCGCAGGAGAATTCGCGCCAACAATCGGGGATCCGGGATATTCAGCTGCGAAAACGAACGAAGTAGGGCACGGGAGTGAAATTTTCCTGCTCCCCCGAAATTTATTTCCTGTAGGGGGCTTATCCCACGACTGATCCGCCCCAGATTTGAAAAAGATCGGTATGACACCTACAAGGGGGTGAATAGGTGCTACTCCAAATTTTAGTCTTTTTTAAATTAGGCTTGACACAAAAGGTAAATTCTCTAGATATGCAACTACGGTGAATTTACCTATATGACAAGCTAGCAACTAAGTACGATATATAAAGTAAAGGCGGTAAACAATGATAGAGGTAACTGAAGTGAAAGCACGCGGAGACACGGATGTATTCCCAAGTTCCTCCTTTTTAGGGGAGTACGTCTCGTTGGAGAGGTGTGAACCAACACAATGGTTCAACAGCCACAAAGGCTTCACCCTCTTCTCCGGTGAACCGCACCACGAAGGATTGGTTCACTTCAACTATCAGAAACCTTCAAGACGGAGTCTGGAGCCTTTACAACAACGATTTGGGGCACAACCCACAATGGATTGGGGGCTCCCAAACAATTACAATCTATCACAAAGACAATCAAGTAAGTACAACAATGGGCTAGGTTTTCCTAGTGGAAACCCTAGCAAATGGTCCCTCAAGTGAATGAGGGGGAAATGAAGAACGGCTTGGTGAAGATGTAGATCGGGGCCTTCTCCTTCAATCCTCCAAATATCAACGAGTTTCGGTGGAGGGATTGTGAGATCTAGCAAATCTTGAGCTTGCAATAATGGTGGACTTCAATTCTGGTCGAGCTAGCTGGCTGGAGGTAGTTGGAGGGGTATTTATACCCCTCCCAGAAATGTAGCCGTTGTAGTCCACTTACACCAGAGACTCTGGTCTGGAAGGCCGGAGACTCCGGCCTGGGCAGACTTTGGCAGATTTGCCCTTTGCAATAAGTTGATGCTTTATGAATATTTTGTTTGTTTTTCCTGCACCACTTAATATCACATTAGATACATAAATCGTAGGGTTGTTGCCTAACACACAAAACACATGGAGATATAAAATATGTTCTTTCAATCTCCCCCTTTTTGGTGTTAGATGACAACACTAGGATTTGCATTAAAGCACAAAACATAATTGACAAGTTACATAAAAAGATTGAGACTCCCCCTACATGTGTGCATATAAGTAGTTTGCATTTGAATACAAATGCTCAACATGTAGAGGAGAGGCAACTCACAAGTATATTGAACAGGATACAAACACATAAGCACAAAGACATAGCAAAATAATGGATCGAGAGGAAAGAGTCATACCTTGTGCATAATGATTAAGAAAGATACCCAATGCACAAAGATACATATCACCATAATAGATATCATCTCAACCATTGATAAAGAAATATACATATGTCTCATACTAGATAGAACATAGTCTCACACACATCAAACAAAACCAAATAGTTCAACAACAACTTAGAATAAAAAGGGACACAAGCTTTAACGAAATGATAAAAAGAGCATGCTTGTGACCCACCCATGCAAATCCCACGCGAGAACCTAGTAGAACTACTTCTCCCCTTTGGCATCGAAACGCCAAAAAGGGAAAAGAGCAAATCTAACGGAACCCAAGGGATCACTCGTAGTCATCCTCTTCGTCGGCCTCTCTACCTTCATTATCATCATCATCTCCGCTTGCATCTCCACTGGCATCTCCACTTGCTTCTTCACTTTCATCTTCACTATCTTCTTCATAGTTGATAGGAGCCTTGCCGGCATTGCGAGAAGAGGAAGGCATGGAGGACACATCTTGAAAATCAGCCCACGGGAAGAGATCATCGTTCCATTCCTCAAGAGGGATAGTGAGCTCGGATGGCGGAGATTCTGGAGCACCTTCTGGACGCGGAGGAGTGCGACCACCATTGTTCGTTTTGCGCATCTCCTTCATCATCTTGGCTTGGTTGGACAAGATCCTCTTGTTAGTTACATATTGTTGATGATGTTCCTTGTGCACCGCAATACCCATGCACATCATAGCCCTTTGCCACCAAGAGACATGCTTCACCTCATTGTTGACTCTTTGACGACCACCGGAGTGCCATGAAGGGGGAGTGGCATTCTTCCTTCTTGCCCTAGGAGCTTCTTCCTCCTCAATCTCTCTATAGGTGCATTGGGGAGTGGTATGAATGGTAAGCACTTGAACTACCCCAATCTTGTGTTGTGTGAAGCGAGAGCGATCGAGCTGAACCTTGGTGAGAATGAGCTTCATGACATAGGGAGCATACATGGGGGTCTTCTTCTCAATGAGAGTAAGGTGCATCTCATTTCTTATAAAGTCCATCACATCAACTTCATAGCCTTGACAATCCGGTCTGGCAAGGTAGGTCTTGTGAGCATGATACATGAGATTGACAAGGGCCCCACGGATGGCACCGGAGTCTCCGGCTTGAGGGACAAGGCTCCAACGAAACATGCGAATCAAGATGTTGTAGATGGCTTGAGACCACGGGTGGTAGCAAGTTTGCCATCCTTGGCACAAAGAGGGATAAGAATATTCTTCTCATAGTATTGCCCTTCAACATGCATCCTTCGACCAACCGGAGTGGAAACCCCTTTGAACCCATAGCCCAAAACCCGTCCAAAATCTGAGAATGTTGTGGAACATTTGACAGGCCCTGTCATCCAAGTCATCTTGGTGTCCTCCTCCGGTTCGATAACAAGAGTGGCAAAGAATTGTTGGACCTTCTCAATGTCATAGTTTTGTTGAGTGGATATGAGGTGCTCAAGTCCCATCTTCCTTGCAACCCAAATTGCTTCCACGAAGTATTGCTTCTTGGCCAATGTTGCAAAGTTCATGGGCTTTTGAGGGCAAACAAGAGCTTTTGGGTCTAGTTGGCATAGAATTCCTTCATGATGAGCTCTTGCTCCTTTCTCCAAAAATCACTATCCATTGAGTTGTTGGGCATATCATATAAACTCTACATCCTCATGGTTCGGTAGTCTTCCTTGTTCAAGTTTTCCAAGGTGGTCAAGTTGTCAAACATGGCCTTCTTAGCCCTTTCCTCTCTAAGAAGGGCAGCCTCTTGCTTGAGCCTCCTTGCCTCAGCAGCACGTTCTTGATACAAGACACCTCGCTGCACATTCCTATCATTTTCTTCATCACGGACAAGGTATTCTCTTCCTTGCTTCTTTGCGGTCGTCTTCTTGATTTTGGAAGATGATGATGAGGCACCGGGATACCGCTTGCTAGCTGTGAAACATGAGTAGATAGGTAGCACGGAGTTAAGCATATATGTCTCAGGAATCCAAAAAGAAGAAATCATGTGTCCAAAATTTTGACTCATAATTGATCTAGACCGGAGTCTCCGGTCTCAGGGGGCGGAGTCTCCGGTCCTGGAAACCGGAGTCTCCAGCCTGAGACTGGAACTTCCAATCTAGGTCGAAATTGAGTGAAAATTGGCCCCACGAATTTCCTAGAGTGTACATTGCCTGCACAAATGTTCTACACCATGAATTTCAACAAGTACTACTCTCAAAACTAGATCGAGGATGAATCCTTAGAGGAAGAGAGAGAGGTACCCGTTTCTTTCATGGTGAGGTTCAACGATGGAGAGAAGGATCCCCAAAGCTTGAGAGGTGGAGGAGCCGGTGCACGGCGGATTCCGGTGGCGGGGATGGCCGGAGCGGCGTCCTTGGGGCGGAGGCAGCGGCTGGGAGCATTTGTGGAGTCGGGGTGGGGAGGAGTTATGAAATAACTCCTCACCCCGACTCCTTTTGGAGCCCAGCGAAAAAGCCAAGACCGGAGTCTCCGGCCCAAACACACCAGAGTCTCCGGCCTGGCCGAGTCTCCGTGGTTTGGGGCGGAGTCTTTGGTCAGACCGGAGTCTCCGGCCCCTACGACCCAAAAACACCAGATTTTTGTGGAGACATGTATGTTGCAAGAAGAGCACGTTTTTTAGATGAGAGAGGTTTGGGTTGAGATTCAAGGTCACGAAAATGGTACTTCATACTCAAACTTGTAAGAAGCAACAAAAACAACATTAAAAACCAACATTTGAGTGTGTTTTCCATAAAACATCGGATAGGCAATGAAATCCAAAATAACTCATAAAGACCAAATCTTCACAAAGAAGATGTCGGTGGCCTAGGCCACCATGTATGAGTGTATGTGGTGTGACACCGCGAAGAGTTCACCGCCACTACTCATCATTTAAGCTCACAATTCATAAAATGAACAAATAGAGACAAAATGAGTTCTTACTATCGGCATAATGGGGGAGGGATAGTCCAATGGATTAGGACCGCACTCCCCCTATGTCCATGCCTACACCTAAACCAAATATAGCTAAGATATAGGTGTGTATGCAAGATAGTCAAGCGACGCTCCCCGAATCTACGATATTTAGCTCATGCCTCAAATAAGTGAACCTTGCTTCATCAAGTGGCTTCGTGAACATATCGGCAAGTTGGATCTTCGTGGGAATATAGCCAAGCTCAATGTCACCCCGGTTGATGTGATCACGAATGAAATGATAACGAATCTCAATATGCTTCGTTCTTGAGTGCTCCACCGGGTTGTGACCAATCTTGATAGCACTTTCATTGTCACATAAAAGAGGCACTTTGTCACAATGGACACCGTATTCCTTTAAAGTTTGCCTCATCCATAACAATTGAGTGCAACAACTAGCGGCCGCCACATACTCGGCTTCGGTGGTGGAGAGAGATATGCAATTTTGCTTCTTAGAAGACCAACTCACCAAGGACCTACCAAGGAATTGGCATGCCCCGGAAGTTGATTTCCTATCATCCTTGCAACCGGCCCAATCCGAATCCGTGTAACCGGCAAGAGAGAATGTTGAGCCTTTAGGATACCACAAACCAAACCTTGGGGTATGAACCAAATATCGAAAGATTCGAACCGCAATTAAGTGGCTTTCTTTGGGAGCCGCTTGGTACCTTGCACACACTCCTACACTCAACACAATATCGGGTCTAGATGCACAAAGATAAAGCAAAGAACCAATCATAGAGCGATAGAGTTTTTGATCGACATCTTTACCCTTTGGACAAAGTTCAAGTGACATTTGGTGTCCATAGGAAACTTCTTCTCTTTAGCATTTGCATCTTGAACCTCTTGAGCATGTCTTGGATATATTTGGCTTGAGAGATGAAAGTCCCTCCACTCAATTGCTTGATCTCAAAACCAAGGAAGTACTTCAACTCTCCCATCATGGACATCTCGAACCTATCGGTCATAAGCTTTGAAAATTCATCATTAAAAGCTTTGTTAGATGAGCCAAATATGATATCATCAACATAAAGTTGGCATATGAAAAGCTCCCCTTTAACCCTCTTGGTAAAAAGAGTGGGATCGATTTGCCCCACTTCAAAGCCACGGTCTACCAATAGCTCTCTTAGGTGCTCATACCAAGCACGAGGTGCTTGTTTGAGACCATAGAGCGCCTTATCAAGCTTGTAGACATGGTTAGGGAAGTGTGGATCCTCAAATCCCGGAGGTTGCTTAACATATACCAACTCCTTTAAAGGACCATTAAGAAAGGCACTTTTCACATCCATTTGTTGCAATTTGAAATTGTGATGTGATGCATATGCAAGAAGGATACGGATGGACTCAAGGCGAGCCACGGGAGCATAGGTCTCTCCAAAATCAATGCCTTCAACTTGAGAGTACCCTTGAGCTACCAATCTTGCCTTGTTCCTCACAACCATTCCATGCTCATCTTGCTTGTTCTTGAATATCCACTTGGTGCCTATAACATTGAGGCAATCTTTTGGCTTCTCCACTAGATTCCACACTTTGTTGCGCTTGAAGTTGTTGAGCTCTTCATGCATGGCTTCCAACCAATCCGGATCTTCAAGAGCTTCAAAGACTTTCTTTGGTTCCACCATAGAGATATGGCATGATGTTCACTAAAGCTTGCCAATTGACCTCTTGTGGTGACCTTGTTCTTTGCATCACAATAATAGCTTCAAAGAAATGTTGTTTCCTTTTCAAGTTCTTCACTCTTGCTACACGACGGGTTTCGATATCCTCATTGTTGCGAGGAATTATCGCTTGATCATCTTGATCATTTGAGTCCCCGTCTTGACCGGAGTGGTGACCTTGATCATCTTGATGCACATCTTCAATAATAGAAGTAGATGGTTGATCTTGGTCTTGACCTTGGCTAGTGTTGACAATAGGAGAACTTGGTTCTTGTATAGCCTCTTGGTCAACTTGAGGAGGGTCTTGAACTTGTTCTTGGGTAGGTGCATCATTTGCTTCCATAGAAGGTGCAACTTCAACTTGTGATGATGGAGTCTCCACTTGAGTGGAGCTTGGACTTGCTTGAGGAGGCTCATGATGGACTTCAATGGGGCGATAGAAACCAACCCCCATTCTTCTTATTGCATCTTGAGGTTCCTCATTATCTACATCACAAACATGAAATTGCGCCACTTGGGAGCCGTCATTCTCATCGAACCTCACACTACAAGATTCCACAACTCTCCCTAAGGATTTGTCGTAGACTCTATAAGTGTGAGAGTTCGCACCGTACCCAACAAAACACCCTCTAAAGCTTTAGCTTCAAATTTAGATAAATGAACACCTTTGATTTTGTAGAAACACTTACAACCAAACACACGGTAGTAGGAGACATTGGGCTTGTTGCCGGTAAGCATTTCATATGAGTTTCCTTCTTTCCTTTGCGAAAGAATAACCGGTTGGAGGAGTGACACGCCGTGGAGATAGCTTCGGCCCACAAGAAGAGTGGAGACTTAAACTCCGCCAACATGGACCTTGCCATATCCATAAGAGTCCGGTTCTTCTCTCGGCTACACCATTTTGTTGAGGGGTATACGCAGCGGAATATTGATGACGAATTCCCTCTTCACTAAGAAACTCATTCAAGGTGTAGTTCTTGAACTCGGAGCCATTGTCACTTCTAATGGCCAATATGGGAACATTTGTTGACGTTGAACTTCATTGGAGAAGTCGATGATGGTTTGTTGAGTTTCATCCTTCGTCTTGAAGAAGAAAACCCAAGTAAATCTTGAATAGTCATCAACAATCACCAAACAATACTTCTTCCCACCAAGACTCGGTTGAGGCACGGCACCAAAGAGATCAACATGAAGAAGTTCCAATATCCTCTTTGATGAGATGATGGTGTTGCTTGGGTGGGGAGAATCATGCATCTTTCCTTCAACACAAGCCCTACAAAGACGATCTCTAGAAAAAGAAACATCTCTTTTAGTCCAAGAATGTGGCCACCCTTGTGAAGACTTTGCAAAGTTCTCATATTGACATGGGACAAGCGGCGATGCCACAACCACCCCACGTCGGCCTTTCCGAATAAGCATATTGCTTGAGTGTTGGTTGACCCCGAAAAGTCCACCACAAACAACTCATTTTCAACATACCCAACGAACATGACCTTTAGAGTCTTGCTCCTCAAGAGTACCACCATATCAATAGTAAAATGGACATCAAAGTTCATCTTATTAAGAGCACGAACGGACATAAGATTGTAACCTAGAGACTCAACAAGCATGACATTTACAAGGGTGATATCCCTTGCAACTACCACCTTGCCGAGACTCTTTACCTCGGCTTTTGACTTGTCACCATAAGAGACGGTTGAGTGATTTAGATTTGGTCTCAACTCCGTCATAATCTCCTTGCTTCCGGTCATATGACTAGTGCATCCACTATCAACCACCCATTTAGACCACCGGAAGCATAGTCCTACAAGAGATCATTTCTTGGATTTAGGTACCCATTTCTCAATGGGTCCCTTTGGTTAGCAACAAGGGTCTTAGGAACCCAAATAGAGTAATCAATGTAACCATCATAGGACCAACATATTGCATAAACATCCCCATAATAATCAACATAAAGAATGTAGTTGGGATTGTTATGCCCCGCAAAGTCACTACGAGTGGTCTTGCCCCTTGTGGCACTACCACCCGCAATGGAAGTCTTGGCTTGTGCGGGCTTGGTCTTGATCTTCTTGTTGTTGCTCACTTTCTTCTTTGCTCGGCTACATAACCAAGACCCTCCTTCCCTTTGTGTGGTTTTTGCTCAAACAAATAAGCAATACCCTTATCTTTACCTTTGGGAATAGAGGTCTTGGCACTAGTGGCCTTGGCAAGATCCACAACCTAGCATTTTCTTCAATAACATTTTCATGAACACGAGGAAGAATAGATATGCTAGTTGAACTAGATTTAGAAAGTTGAGTTTGAAGTTGCTCATGAGACTTGACTAGAAGAGAGTGAGTCGTTTCCAAGGCCTTGTGAGCCTTGTCAAGCTTCTCCATCTCCTCAAGAAGTCTAGCATTAGCAACCCCAAGTTCAACTTTCTCCTTTTTAAGCACTTTATATTTAGCAAAGACATGATCTCTATCCTTAATGATTTTATTAATGATATCATCATTTTTAGCATCAAGAGAATCTTCACTCTCTTCATCAAGAGAGGCATTCAAGGATGCTATGGAAGCATTCAAGAGGCAATGGTGAGAGAATCCTCTCTCTCAATCTTACTCTTTTCTTCAAGAAGTTCTTCGGCCGCACATAGTTGTCTCATGAGAGACTCAACATGTTCCTTAGCTTCACCTTGCAAGTTAGTCATGAAGTATCGAAGCAACAAGTTCCTTCTTAATCACAAGACTAGATTGATCACTCATTTCATGCATAGTCTTGGGAGAAGAGATGATACCTCGGTAACATGAGCCATGAGGCAACGAGCGTTGTTGGTGGAGAAGTTCTCATTGGGGGATTCAAAGAGAGAAGATGATGAAGTTGATACAATAGCCAATGCGGCTACCTCTTTAGTAGGTGCATCTTCATCTTCGGAACCACTTGAGGCATATTCTTCTTGTGCCACCAACACAATTCTTGGTGCCTTCTTGAAGAAAGGCTTCCTTGGTCTTGCGGGCTTCTTTTGATCAACCTTGAGTGGTCCTTGGGACAAGCTTCCCACCATTTTGCTCTCGGTTCTCATAAGGACACTCTCTTATGTAGTGGTTCTTGTCATGACAATTGTAGCAAGTCTTTGTCCTTGAGGCTAGCTCTTTCTTCCCACTTGAGTTGTTCTCTTTATCAACTCGAGCTTTAGCTTGCCGGGTCTTCCAAAACACTCTTGTGGCAAGAGCTATATGACCATTGAGAGCTTGTTCAAGCTCATTGGAGCAATGTTGCTTGGGCACGCTTCAACCTCATCATTTCATCTAGACATACCACCTTGGCCTTCAAAGCAAGTGAGGGGCCTTGTTTCATCCCATGGCCCTAGCACGGTTATCTTCGGCATTCTTGGTGGCAACCTTGGAGGCTTGCACTTCTTGCATAACTTCATTGGATGTCATTTGTTAGTTGTGTCTTCCTTGAATAGACTTCAACTCAATGGGCTCGAAAGGCAAGAGAGCATTCACATACTTCCTCTTGACCCAAGCATCATCCACATAGGTTGCCCCCACATCATAGAAGGCCTTTGCAAGAGTTTTGAGTCTTCCATACATGTCTTCATGATTCTCATTGTCAAACATGTAGAAGCCTTCGGCATCATTGCTCAAAGAATCATATCTATTTCTCTTCATGCTTTCATTTCCAAGGAATGCAACCTCAAGACAATTCCAAGCTTCTTTGGCGGTGGTGGCGTGAAGAACATAATGCTTGTCACTTTCACTCAATGAGTTCAATCATGTGGAGAGCGGAGGCATTGAGTTGCTTTTCGGCAAACTCTCTTCTTGTCACATTGCTTGGATCCGACCTTGTATCCATCTTCAATGATCCTCCAAAGCTCGATAGAGGCACTGTTGATATGAGATTTCATTGAGCGTTGCCAACTAGCAAAAGCTAATGCATTAAGCTTAGGTGGAGGACCTAAAGGGTTTATGCGGGTGGTGATAGGTGGGTCGATAGGGTACCATCCCGGAACGGCATGGTACTCTTCCTTCCCATCTACATGCGGTAGGAGGTGGAGGAGTGGTTTAGTTCCGGAGGTGGTTTCACCCCTTTTCTTTTTCTCTTTACCCTCCTCGGAATCACCCTCATCGGAGTTAGAGACACCCTCTAGTGGGATGGTTTCCGAAAGCTTGCCATTTGCGAATTTCATGAACATGTCACGAAACTCATCAAATTTGACATTCATGGACGATGTCAATGTTGTTTCCAACGATTTGATATCGGCCATGGATGCCATGGTGGCTTTGGCCTTTTGGCCTCATTAGCCTTGGCAAGATCGGCCTCATCCTCACTTTGTGTCATACTTCTCTTAGGCGGTTAAGCCCAACAAGAGAGCCTAGGCTCTGATACCAATTGAAAGGATCGGTATGACACCTAGAGGGGGGTGAATAGGTGCTACTCCAAATTTTAGTCTTTTTCAAATTA
Organism: Poa pratensis; assembly: GCA_947311845.1. Taxonomy (NCBI): domain Eukaryota; kingdom Viridiplantae; phylum Streptophyta; class Magnoliopsida; order Poales; family Poaceae; genus Poa; species Poa pratensis. The sequence continues at coordinate 59,156,284 of CAMZMU010000027.1, read as the reverse complement.
GGCTTGACACAAAAGGTAAATTCTCTAGATATGCAACTACGGTGAATTTACCTATATGACAAGCTAGCAACTAAGCACGATATATAAGTAAGGCGGTAAACAAGGATAGAGGTAACCGAAGTCAAAGCACGCGGAGACACGGATGTATTCCCGAGTTCCTCCTTTTTAGGGGAGTACGTCTCGTTGGAGAGGTGTGAACCAACACAATGGTTCAACAGCCACAAAGGCTCACCCTCTTCTCCGGTGAACCGCACCACAAAGGATTGGTTCACTTCAACTATCGGAAACCTTCAAGGCGGAGTCCGGAGCCTTTACAACAACGATTTGGGGCACAACCCACAAAGGATTGGGGGCTCCCAAACAGCTACAATCTGTCACAAAGACAATCAAGTAAGTACAACAATGGGCTAGGTTTTCCTAGTGGAAACCCTAGCAAATGGTCCCTCAAGTGAATGAGGGGGAAATGAAAACGGCTTGGTGAAGATGTGATCGGGGCCTTCTCCTTCAATCCTCCAAAGATCAACGAGTTTTGGGTGGAGGGATTGGGAGATCTAGCAAATCTTGAGCTTGCAATAATGGTGACTTCAATTCTGGTCGAGATAGCTGGCTGGAGGTAGGTGGAGGGGTATTTATACCCCTCCCAGAAATGTAGCCGTTGCAGTCCACTTACACCGGAGACTCCGGGCCCTGAGGCCGGAGACTCCGGTCCCTGGGCAGAGACTCCGGGGTTACTCCAGGGTCACTCTGGACCCCTATACAGAGAGCGACGTCCGCTTGCTCTCTTTGCTCGATTTCTTGAGGACCGGAGACTCCGGCCCCTGAGCCCCTTAAGGTCGGAGACTCTGGCCTGGGCAGACTTTGGCAGATTTGCCCTTTGCAATAAGTTGATGCTTTATGAATATTTCGTTTGTTTTTCCTGCACCACTTAATATCACATTAGATACATAAATCCTAGGGTTGTTGCCTAACACACAAAACACATGGGGATTTAAATATGTTCTTTCAAGATTTCACCCCGGACCCAAAAAAAGTAGTTATTTTCCAGGCCGTGGGCTTATGAGGGATCTGCTAGAGATGCTCTAACACCTCAACGCAACATGGCGGATGCGAGACTCGAGAGCTGCGGCTCCGACATCCACTAAACCCTAGGGTTGTACGTGCACTGCCTAGACGATGACAATACACTCGCCGCCGCCAACCACCAACACTCTCCGCTGGTCCCTCTGGTCGGTGAGACATCGGAGGCGAGGCCCCTAAGGGTAAGCAACGTAAAAGCACCGCTCTCACCCGATCCCGCGTGGCATCTGGGGTTTCCTGTAAGGGCAAGAGCACCGCCACGACGACGCCTTCAAGAAGGAGATGACGTCCGTCTAGGATCAACTGAATCGCGACCGCCACCCCCACACGCAAATCGTCAGCCCCACCCGCCCGATTATCTCATGCCACCACCATTGAAGTTTAACCATGTAGCTTAAATATAATGTGGGGAAACAGAGTAGAGATTTCTTGCAACCGAGTTCCAATGCTCCCGCTATTTTAGAAAAGTCAAAAAAAATTAAAAGTTTCAAAAAGATATGAAAAAATCATACATGTACTCCATGATATATCCTATAGACGTGCAAAATCATAACGCGAACTACTTTTTATTCTGACCTACATAAAATGGCAAATTAATATATCTGGGTATCGTTAACAATGCATAGTTTAAAATCTCCAAATTCGTCATTTTTGTGTAGACTATAATATAAAGATTTTCTGCATTGAGATTTGGCACGCTTGTAGTTTACATTCTTGAGAACATGCATGATTGTTTCTAGAATTTTCTTGAAACCTTTTAATATAATTTTTGAATTTTTAAAACAGAGGATCGCTCGAGCTTGGAAGCGAAAACCACTTTCCGGGGGAAACATCACATATCAATGTCTATAGTCCAAGTTAGATAGAGAGAAGAATGTCCATAGTCCAAGTTAGATAGAGAGAAGATGCCAGGAGTTTCACCGTCATAGTGTTCCATTCGACACTTAGTTGAGTTTGGTTACAACGGTACATAAGGATTGAACACAATAATCATACAAATGAGAAAGAAAAAACATTTGAACGCCAACTCTTTTTTTTTAAGAGGGAAATATATTAATACTAGAGCTTAGAGTACAACATATCTCGGCGACGAAGCGTCGAGCCTCTGAGCCGCCTGACGGCGGTGCGCACACCCTCGAGTGCACGCAGCGCCGGCAAGAGGGCCAGGGTGGCGCCATATCGTCTTCTCCGGCCGAGATTTGCCTTCGGGCTCCTTCTTTTTCGGTGAAGAAGAAAGGGGAAAAGGAAGAGGGGAAAAGGGGAGGCGCACGACGCGGTGGAGCACTTCCTCCACGGGCGGCAGACGGCACGTGAACACAGCCCAGCCGTGGCACGAGAGCGTGTGAGAGAAGAAGGGAAAGGAGAGGCACGGCTGTGCGCGGCGCGGCCGTCTCCGGCCAGCAGCCGTCGCGAGGCGCGGTCATCTCCGCCGCACGGCGTGGCCGTCACCGGCGGGAGGCCGGCGTTTTTCCGCCGCCGTTTTTGGACGGAGAGAGAGAAGCACGGGAGGGAAAAGGAGAGAATGAGCTAGGGTTAGGGAGAGAAACCTGTTCGGCCGGTTTTGCTCCAGCGAGGACCGCGGATGGCCGTCCGATCCAGATGGACGGTCAGGCTCATCCGGGCGGTAACCCTAGCCAGGCAGGGCAGGCCTCGAGCCAAAAGTGAAACGGGCCCGGGCCACGTTCCCCGTGCACACGTCGCTGCGGGCGACGAATAGGAAAAGCGGTTGTGGGCCGTGACGCAGAATAGGCCTGTTTTCAGGTCGGTTTTTTCTGTTATATATATATTTTTTTTCTTTAACAGAGCAAAGTTGATGTTTTTTGTCTAGATTTTTGGACAATTTTCATATAGTTTTGAGTTCTATTCAAATTGACCCAACGAAATATTTGTTTAGAAGAAAAGTTACAGAATTTTTTCTGAAAAGTATAAAGTGTATATTATTTATTTAAAGTTTCCGCTGCAAATAGTTAAAAGAAATTTGCATAAAAGAAATAAAGAGAAAATTAAAAGCGTGATAAAGTGATATTTATGATGATTATGATTCTGTTATTAATTGACCAACGTTATTAATAGCATTATCATGATTTAAAGTGAGAATTAAAAGCGTGATAAAGTGATATTTATGATGATTATGATTCTGTTATTAATTGACCAACGTTGTTAATAGCATTATCATGATTTAAAGTGAGAATTAAAAGCTTGATTAAAGTGATATTAAAGATGATTATGATTATGTTATTAAATGACCAACGTTGTTAATAGCATGATCATTATTTGTTTATTATGTATTAAAAGGTGCATTTATTTCTATTATTGCCCAACGGTGATATTGTTTTAATTGCACAAACAGTGATATAAATGGTTATGAAAAGTATAAAGTTCATGAATTTTATTCATGTTTTTCCGCTGCAAAAATATAAAAGTGCTCTTAAAGTGTAAATAGAAATAAAGAAAGAATTAAATTACAAGAGCATATTAAAAGGAATTATTGAAACAATTATGGTTTTGTTATTATTATGACCAATGTCGTTAATAGCATAATCATGATTTGTTATTGTTTTATGTGCTTTTATTGCTATTTTTTGCCCAATGGTGATGTAGTTTTAAATTACGCAAACAGTTGCATATTTTAATTTCGACCAACGGTTGGATTTTTATATGCAATTGTTGCCTCACTTAATTGTGGTGTTAAAAGGGGTACTACTTGATGAGCTGCATCAAGGATATCCATACCTACTCTGAATGGAGAAAGAAAGTGGATTTGGTTTTTTATTTGTGTTGAGGTCGATTGGGTTGTGGTAACTCCACAGCCAGTTAAGCCTACAGAGTCACTCAGAGACGAAAAGGATGTTGATAGTATTTGGAAAAGTAAGAAGAGGACTATGCTCCGCTGGAGATGTCTTACACCCTCGAAAACATAAAGTGACTAATCGCCAATAAAAGGTGCATGGCATTTATAAAGAAACAATTGAGCAAGTTATTGTCTTCTCAATTGTAGAGTGTGCATTGAAATGAGTTCCTTGAAAGATAAAGGGCCAGTTCCTTCTCTACGCCACTTGAAAGTCTGGGGGAGCCCAACTGAGGAAAAAGTTTTTAATCCACACATTGCAAAGTTAGACCTCAAAACGGTAACTTGCCATTTCATTGGCTATCCTGATAGATCAAAAGGTTATCGTTTCTACTCTGCAGACAGATACACAAAGTTTGTAGAAACGAGACACACGGTCTTCTTGGAGGACGAAATGATGAGGGGGAGCATGGTAGGCCGGAAAATTGATCTTGAGGAGAAGAGGGTGTGTGCACCTTTTTCGATGATCCATAAGCCATTTTTCGCCCTACCTGTTGTACCTGCACCGATAATCCCAGAGGTTGTGGTGCAAGCACCTGTTGTAACTCCACCCGTGACCACAACGAGGCAAAATTCGGAACCTGTCCGTCAGGAGCCGACTCGACCCGTTGTTGAGCATGAAAGGGAGCGACGATAGCCACATTTAGAAGAAGAGTCGCACGTTGAGACACATGATGTGCCAGAGAATGAGACTCTCAGAAGGTCTAAAAGAGCTAGGAAATCAGCTATCTCTAGTGATTATAAAGTTTATAATATAGAAACAGTTCATATGGAAGAAGATCCCACTTCATATGAAGAAGCCATGAGAAGCGTTCACTCTTCGAAGTGGCTGGAAGCCATGAAAGACGAGATGAAATCGATGAGTTCTAACAATGTTTGGGACTTAGAGGAAATTCCTAAAGGAGCCAAAACAGTAGGCTGCAAATGGGTCTACAAAACAAAGTATGACTCCAATGGGAACGTAGAAAAGTATAAAGCGCGACTTGTGGCAAAAGGCTTTACGCAAAGAGAAGGGGTAGATTACAATGAGACTTTTTCTCCGGTCTCATGTAAAGATTCCTTCAGAATCATCATGGCACTAGTTGCACATTTTGATTTAGAGTTGCATCAAATGGATGTAAAGACGGCATTTCTAAATGGAGATTTAGAAGAGAATGTTTACATGAAACAACCCACGGGTTTTTTCATGGAGGGGAAGGAACATATGGGATGCCGCTTAAAGAAATCCATTTATGGGTTAAAGCAAGCCTCTAGACAGTGGTATTTAAAATTCAATAATACAATTAAAAGTTTTGGATTTAAAGAGAATGTTGAGGACAATTGCATTTATGCAAAGTTTAAAAGTGGAAATATATTTTCCTAATTCTGTACGTGGATGATATCTTGCTTGCAAGCAACGATGTCAGTCTACTACTAGAAACAAAGAAATTCTTGTCCTCAAATTTTGATATGAAAGATCTTGATGAACCTTCATATGTTTTGGGCATAGAAATTCACCGGGATAGAAAGAATGGAGTGCTAGGACTATCACAAAAGGCATATTTAGAAAAGGTTCTAAAGAAATATAATATGCATAAAAGTAGCGCATCACCTGCTCCGAAAGTCAAGGGCGATAGTTTTGGGAAATTTCAATGTCCCAAAAGTCAATATGAGATCGATCGAATGAAAGCAGTACCATATGCTTCGGCTGTTGGAAGCTTACAGTATGCACAAGTGTGCACTCGCCCTGACTTAGCTTTTATCACCGGGGTACTCGGTAGATATCAAGAAAATCCAGGGCATGAACACTGGAACATGGTAAAGAAAGCATTGCGTTATGTACAAGGCGCAAAAGACCTCATGCTAACATATAGAAGATCAGATTCCCTAGAACTAAGAGGGTATTCAGACGCAGATTTTGCGGGAGACAAAGATGATAGGAAGTCCACGTCAGGGTACGTGTTCACTCTCGCGGGAGGGGCTATTTCGTGGAAAAGCTCCAAACAGTCATTAGTTGCTGCATCCACGATGTATGCAGAGTTTATAGCATGTTATGAGGCCACGGGACAGGCGATATGGTTAAAGAAATTTATACCCGACTTGAAAGTGGTAGATTGTATTGACAAACCACTAAAGATGTACTGTGACAACTAGCCCGCAGTATTCTATGCTCACAACAACAAGTCGAGTAATGCAACAAAGGCAATAGATATAAAGTATTATGTTGTGAAAGATAAGATCCAGGATCAAACTATAAGTCTCGAGCATATAAGGACAAAGGAAATGCTTGCGGATCCGCTAATGAAAGGCTTACCACCCGATGTGTTCCAGAAACACATAGCCGGCATGGGATTAATGGAAAGCCTATGATCACTGGATCACAGAGGCCCAAAAGTAATAGTTTATTGTTTCAAAACTGAAAAGTATATGGTGGCTGTCTGATTCTATCGGCAATTGAGCTGTGACGATGAAACATGCTCTATGTACTAATCGGTGATGAGACGAGTAAAGTAAAAGGTAAAAGTTAAAAGTAAAAGTTGAGATCAAGGGGGAGAATGTTAGGTATTGATCTCCCGTTGATTAGCCCAACGGCTAATTAACCCCTACGATCGCGCCCTGATCGGGGGCGCCCGACCCATTAATGGTCGGTGGGCCCCTGTCGCGCTGCGCCATATAAAGAGGTGGGGGGCCGGGGCACACGGTACGAGGTTCACCGTGCCGCCGCCACCCCCACCTACAACCCTAACCGATCTGGGTGTGCAGCAGCGGCGGGAAGCACCACCGCCACCACCACGCCACCACTGCCTCGGCCACCATGGCCTCGGGGTCGAGCTCATCCACCCATGGAGAAGGTACGCCCAAATCTCCCTCTCTCTCTGTTCAACATACACACACACGCTGCACATGATGATCTACACGAGTAGTGGTTCTAGTGACTCTAACACAAGGATCAAAGGTGCCTAAACGCACAACATGAAAGAAAGATGATCGAAACATATGTAGCTGATACCGAAGGTTGCCTATGAAGCCAAACAGCGATCGTTCGTCCGTCGACAACCCGGACTCGATATTGCTGCATCTGCAATCTTCAGGGGCCTCCATCGTGCTCCATACCAGTTGATGCCCCGCGGGTGGCTCTCCCAACGGTCTATCCGGCGTATGCACTTGAGGCTTAGGAAGATTGAGCTGAAGATTTTGAGGAACCATCACCGAGCTCAGTCTCAAAGTGTCCTTGCCGTTGAATCTGGGGATCAACAACAGAGATATTGTCGTCCATCTCTGGTGACACAGCCCGAACGGTAGAAGGACGGCATCTTCTACAAAGTGATCAACTGACAAGCAAAACATTGTGCCTTTTGAACTCATCAAGAATCTGTCCTGCACCCCTATAGCATTGCCACTGTTGATGGTCTTGCAAGCATCTAGGCAATTCCAATATCTTTTCAGCCCATGAATCCTGTTTGTTGTAAGTGAGCATAACTGATGATTTTTGCTGCCTTGCTGTGTGTGAACATCTAGTAAAGCTACAACAGTTAAATTAGCTTGGCACCACAAGTTCACACTAAGCAATAGATTCCCAAACTGACATTTCCAGCAGTGAGCAGCAAAGATAACATTCTGGAAGTGAAGATTGTTCATATCATACCGGCTGCTGAAGGCCTCCCATCCGACTATCAAATCTTGGGCAGATTCAGCAGCACCACACCGGCTTGCGTCTTGCACAGCAACAGCACACTGAGCAGAAAAACAAGGGACAGGAGCAGCCACTCCTTTTCTCGTGTGCAGGTTGTTCACCTGCAACATCATGCTCACATTCTGAATCTTGCATGCGGGCCGCCCGCCGATGGACAGTCTTGTGGTGCTAGATGAACACGGGAGCTTCAATTTGTCTTCAGAAGAGATGACCACCATCAAGGCGTCACACTCAGCGAAGGCAAGGATGGAGATCCCGCAACTGCCGCTCATAGTGAAATTGGGGAGGCATATAAATTCCATGATCTGAGGCTGCTGCATCTTCAAATAAAACCTCCTGAGGCAGCACCAGATCGAGATCTCCAGCGAGCTACCTACCAGATCAAACTCCAGCAGGGAGGGATTCCATAACAGAGCCTCCAGAACAAAATTATTGCAGCAAGAAAGGGACAGGTTGAAAGGAGCAAGGCAAGCCAAAGCTGTACCCCGCCATGGATTCGGCAGAAGGGTGCCAGCATAAGAACCACCGCCGCCCTCTCTCCAACCTTCCACCTCGTTGCAGCGCAGCCAAGGAAGAGAGGCCTGAGGGAGGCTCGAGATGGATCCGGATCCGGGCGCCACTTTATTCGCCGGGAAGGAACTAGCAAGGAAAAAACCTAAAACTAAAAGCAACCAGACCTCCCTCCCACTCACCGCCGGCCACCATGGCCGTCGGGGGCAGGGGAGCGAGGCCGGCGCGGGGATCTGGAGGGGAAGCGCTCAAAGAGAGCAAATCGCCACAGGGGACAAGTCCCGTTCCTATCTTCTAGGTTCTCTTGAACGCCAACTCTGAATAACCGGTTAACCCTTTGAAGCCATCATCACAAGTCAGATTACCTATCGCATGTCAGGTCGAACATTTCATTATCATGCAAATGAAAGAAAATAAAAATTTGAACATCAACTCTGAATAGCCGGTTAACAGTTTGAAGCCTGGTTACTCAATATATTATTAGCAGTTTAGTACTTAACATACAGAAGTGCCAAATAATGACTCTACTAAGCACCAGAGACTTTGTGGCACGACACTTGTGCAGAAACATGACAGCCAATTCGCCAAAAGCATCCAATTCATGCCAAGAAATCGCTGCATCCCTTCATGGCCGCCAAGTCGTTGCCTAGGACACGGCAAGGTTGAACTGAGGTTTATTAAAACCGTGTAGCTTAGACAGAACTAGAAGGAAAACACTCGCGTTGCCGCGTCTATTCTAATACGGACAATGATAGATAAACAAACAGAAATTTAGCGAGACATAAATAAAATTTAGTGATAGATAGATAAAATAGTATCACTGACTCACCATTTTATAACACGATTACTCATACATCCTCACATAAATATTGAGGAGTAGAGAAAGGACACATTTATTTTGTTGTAGTAAGATTAGAAGTACACTACCAAACATAAAGACGTTTTTGGTAGAATACGACTCGAGAGAGACGGAGAGAGAAATGGTGTCGCGTGACACAGGCCGCGCGACGCTATGGACGCGGACGGCAGAGATAAGAGAGAGCGTTGTCGGGTAGCACCAGTAGCTCTGAACTCACCGCATCTCTTTGTAAAAAATCGAAACGACATGCTTAGGTTTCAAGTTTTTGAAACAAAACATACAACTATGTGTACGTATTACACACACTCTAGAAGATTTTTTTATTTTAGTCTACCCAAAAAGAGTATTTTTGAGGAAAAATAGAGCTATTTTTCCTTTTTTACAGCCACAATTTTGTTTTTTATAGATGGGAATCTTTTTTATTTCACCAAAAACTTAGCCGATAAGTACAAACATATGTATCTATCAAAAAAAATTCAAACTTAATATAGAACTACTAATTATAAATAAATAATGTGAGCTATGTGGGGTCTACCATGATGTTGACATGTGGAAGAAGGAGAGAGGTTCAATCCTAGGGAGCTTAGTATTTAGAAAGACAAAAACTTAGCCGATAAGTACAAACATATGTATCTATCCAAAAAAAATTCAAACTAAATATAGAACTACTAATTATAAATAAATAATGTGAGCTATGTGGGGTCTACCATAATGTTGACATGTGAAAGAAGGAGAGAGCTTCAATCCTGGGCAGAGATTAGTATTTAGAAAGATGTGGGGAAACATTACATATCAGTATATCCGAAGTTAGATGAAGAAAAGACGCTAAGAGTTTGAGGCAACATCATCCTGTGCAACCCATGTTGACCATGCGTAGAGCACACGGCCCTTCCATCTGTGCACCAACCAACGCTGATCGACATCCACGACGAAGTTTTTGTGGTAGTTGTCCTTGACTTTATCCAGCACAAGCTTGACAACCTCTGGAACCAACGGCAGCTGCCTCAGGCCTGCCCGGTGGTTCCGCAGCTGCCACTGCTTGTATATCTCAGGGCGCTCCACCCGGTCGGCGCCCTCACAGGCGACGACGTTCAGGATGGACCGGCCGAAGATGTCACGCTCGATCAGCATCCGCTCGTTGCTTCCTCTCGGCACCGTCGCATCCAACAAGTCGAACTGCGCCGAGTCAGCGCCTCTTTGAACCTCGTCAGGAAGTATGTAGGTGCACCATAGGGGCCATTGAGAATGCCGTGGATGAACATGTCCGGGCGCATCTCCCTGATGTTTGCGAGGACCTGGTCCCTGGGGTTTGGACCAGCGAAGCCCAAGTTTTCTTCATCCATCAGGTTCCTGAAATGGCAGAGGCTGATCACTATGAGCACCTCACCTCGGTCAATTTTCAGGTCCTCGGGCTTCACTGTCTCTCGCTTTGCTCCAATGCCGCGGAACTTGAATGGCACTCCCAGCATGCGGGCGTGTATGTTGTAGTCTCCGTAGAACCCCGGTTGAGGGATGTCGATGCCGGTGAGCCTCACCTCCGGCGGCCCGCCTTCCCTCTCCGCCAGAGCGCGCAGCAAGCCCGGCCACTGAAACCCGTAGTTCAGGCCGTAGTCCACGATGTGCAGCCGGCTCTTGCCCGCCACCGCGTCGTAGATGGTCTTGTTGGCGAAGGTGAATGCCACCCTCTTGCAGCAGCAAGCGGACATGAAAAGGTGCTGGGCCTTGAGGAAGTCAACAACCATGGTGGGTTTCGCCACCAGCGACTGGTACAGCTGGCTTCCGGTGCCCACCAGCCGCGCCTCCAGCGCCTCGACGAAATAGTGCGCCAGCCTCTGGGCCGCGTCGCCTTTCGGGGACGCCGCCGCCTTGACCTGCTTCAGCAGCTCGGCCGTGCTCCGGCGGTCGTCGTTGGACACCGTCTCTGCGCAACGCAGCAGCAGCGTCTGCAGGTCCACCATCTCTTCACTGTCGCCGCTTCGCCGCTGCCCCTTCTTCTTCTTCCCGCCCTTCTTCTCCATGGCGGCGTGCTGGTCGCCGTTTACCCCCTTCATGCACATCTCTTCTTCTTGTAACATCATTTTGTCGAGCAGGTCGCGTGCACCATCCTCCTCCATGCTGGAATTTTGGCCCATAATTCCTTTTCCATAATTCCTGGAAATCCTAGAGGCCCATGTGGCCCATTCATACATGGCAAGAGGTGGGACAAATGTTTAGTCTCATATTGCTAGTTTAGAGAGAGTTGCACCACTTTATAAGGTGAGCTCTTCTAGCACTTGTACGAGCACAAGAATAAGAGAGAATAGGAGAGAGCCCCACGCGCGCTCCTCCTCCTCCGCCGCCTCGCCTCGCCACGACGCGCGCGCCGCGGGTTGCGGGAAGCGGGAATCTCGCCGAGCCGATGTGTTCTTTTTGCCACACATGAATGGACGAATATGAAGGTGAAACGTTTTGCACTAATGGAGAATGAAACGTCTGCATTAAGTGAAATGTTTTGCACTAATGGAGAATGAAACGTCTGCATTAAGTGGAGATGAAGACGTTGGCTGTTTATTTTTGCCTTCTGCCTGTTCGATTCCTCTCCTGCGGTGCTTGTTCGCCTCCTGCGGTTGTGCCTACAAAAGTGAGGTCGCTCCTCTCCCTTAGACACCGCAACATAGCCACATCTCATGCGCCTGCCTCCTGGTTCTCGAGCACTGCGTCGCCGATCAAGTCTTCCTCATTCCGTTCCGCGGCGTGCACCGCGTGACGGAACAGTAGGCCTCCGGAACCCCGTCTCTCGCGATCCTGTACGGGAGAGAGGCGATAAGGTTTTTGGGGAGCGTCATCACGCGACTACTGGCTTCTTCTCCAACACGGACTCCGACGACTACTTCCCGGACGACGACTTCTTCCCTGACGTCGACGTCCTCTTCGGCAACATGTCTTCATCAGCCAACGCGAACGGGTCGTCCTCCACTGGCCCGTATGTGACCCTACTCTGTCTATTCCAGATCATGTTTCAGACTTTGTTTCTAGGAATATGCGTACAATTGCTTGATGCGTACTTTCTGATAGATTGCATGACTAGTTTAATTCTTATTTCTCTAGCCATGTTTTATCTACTGTTTTTATGGATTAAATCATGTGGAAAATTGCTCATATTTCAACAATCCAAAAACCTTATATTAGGCAATTTTCTCTGTTGGCTTTGCTGCTTCACTGAGGCCCGCTGCTTTCGATGGGGTGAACTATAAGAAGTGGCGTGCGAGAGCCACTCTCTGGTTTGAAACCATGAAGTGTTTTCACGCTGCTAAAGGCAAGCCTGAAGGAGAGCTCACTCCTGAAGAGGAGAGAGCTTTTCAGGAAGCCGATACCCTGTTGAAGATGGCTATTCTCAGCATCCTTGGTGACAAGATTGTCGACCCATATTTGTCCATCACTACTGCCAAGGGCATGTGGGATGCGCTCGAGGCCAAGTTTGGGGCCTCGGACGCAGGCAGTGAATTGTATGTCATGGAGCAGTTCTTTGACTACAAGATGACTGGTGAGCGCTCCATTGTTGAGCAGGCTCATGAGATACAGTCCATTGCTAAGGAACTTGAGCAAGTTTCGTGTGTGTTACCCGATAAGTTTATTGCGGGAGGCATCATTGCCAAACTCCCTCCTTCGTGGAGGAATTTTGCTACCTCTCTGAAGCACAAGAGACAGGAGTTTTCCGTTATGGATCTCATTGGGTCTCTTGACGTGGAAGAAAAGGCGAGAGCAAAAGACACACGAGCTCGAGTCTTTGAGGGAGGTTCGAGTGCTAACTTCGTTCAGAAGAAGAACTCCCAGTCCTACAAGCCCAAGTACAAGAATAAGTCTGAGGACAAAGGCAAGTACGATAAAAAGAACAAGCCTTCACAGTCTACCAACTTCAAGAGGAAGACCGATAGGAAGAAGGGATCCTGCCATGTTTGCGGTGATCCCAATCACTGGGCTCCAAGATGCCCTAACCGATTTGAGGAGCGCGAGAAGAGCGGCAAGACCGCTAATGTTGTCATTGGAGATACTGAGATGAAAGATGCTGGGTACGGTATATTTCCAACTATCTTTTCAGTATGTCATTCTCCTGAATGGTGGATTGACACGGGTGCCAATGTACATATTTGTGCTGATATCTCAATGTTTTCTTCTTATCAGGTCGCAGGGACTTCTTCCGTGCTGATGGGGAACGGGTCACATGCTTCTGTTCGTGGTGTTGGTACGGTCGATCTGAAGTTTACTTCGGGGAAGATCGTGCGCCTGAAGAACGTTCATCATGTGCCCTCCATAAATAAAAATCTTGTTAGCGGGTCTCTTCTGTGTCGAGATGGCTACAAGATAGTTTTTGAGTCCAATAAATTTGTTGTGTCCAAGTTTGGAACTTTCGTTGGTAAAGGCTATGAGTGCGGAGGCTTGTTCCGCCTATCACTGTCAGATGTTTGTAATAAAGTTGTGAACCATGTTTGCACTTCTTCTGAATCAAATGTATGGCATTCACGTCTCTGTCATATTAATTTTGGGTGCATGACGCGGCTAGCCAAATTGAATTTAATCCCCAGTTTCACTACTGTCAAAGGTTCTAAGTGTCAAGTTTGTGTTCAAGCAAAGCAACCACGCAAGTCTCATACGACTGCGGAGGTACGAGACTTGGCACCTCTAGAGCTCATACATTCTGATCTTTGTGAGATGAATGGCGTGTTGACAAAGGGTGGAAAGAGATACTTCATGACGTTAATTGATGACTCTACTAGATACTGTTATGTGTACCTTCTGAAATCAAAAGATGAGGCTCTAAATTTCTTCAAAATCTATAAAGCTGAAGTGGAAAACCAACTTGATCGAAAGATCAAGAGGCTTAGGTCCGATCGTGGAGGAGAGTATTTTTCCAATGAGTTTGATTCCTTTTGTGCTGAACACGGTATAATTCATGAGAGGACGCCTCCCTACTCACCCCAGTCAAATGGAGTGGCTGAGAGAAAGAACCGTACTCTAACTGATTTGGTTAACGCCATGTTAGACACATCGGGTCTCTCCAAGGCATGGTGGGGGGAGGCGATACTGACTGCGTGTCATGTCCTAAACCGAGTTCCCATAAAGGACAAAGAGATAACTCCATTTGAGGAGTTTGAAAGAAAAGGTTGAAACTCTCTTACCTGCGAACATGGGGTTGTTTGGCGAAAGTCAATATACCAATTCCCAAGAAGCGCAAGCTTGGACCGAAAACCGTGGATTGTGTTCTTCTGGGCTATGCATTCCATAGCGTTGGTTATAGATTCGTGATAATAAAATCTGAGGTATCCGACATGCATGTTGGTACAATTTTGGAGTCGAATGATGCGACTTTCTTTGAGGATATCTTTCCCATGAAGGATATGCCGAGCTCATCAAATCAGGAGATGCCAAGTTCATCTAGTCAGGAATTTGTTCCAATTCCTGAACCCACCATTCTGATAGAACACCATGAAAATATTGTGGAGGATGACAATGAAACTCCTAAAAGGAGCAAGAGACAGAGGACTGCAAAGTCTTTTGGTGATGACTTCATTGTGTACCTCGTAGATGACACTCCCAGTTCTATTTCAGAAGCTTATGCATCTTTGGATGCTGACTACTGGAAGGAAGCTGTCCGTAGTGAGATGGATTCCATCTTAGCTAACGGAACTTGGGAGATCACTGATCGTCCGTACGGGTGCAAACCTGTAGGATGTAAGTGGGTGTTCAAGAAGAAGCTTAGGCCTGATGGTACCATTGAAAGTACAAGGCACGGCTTGTGGCCAAGGGTTATACTCAAAAGGAAGGAGAAGACTTCTTTGACACTTACTCACCTGTAGCCAGACTGACCACCATTCGCGTGCTACTATCATTGGCTGCCTCACACGATCTTCTTGTCCATCAAATGGACGTTAAGACGGCTTTCCTAAATGGAGAGTTGGAAGAGGAAATTTACATGGAGCAGCCAGATGGTTTTGTGGTACCTGGTCAAGAAGGAAAGGTGTGCAAGTTGTTGAAGTCATTGTACGGCCTTAAACAAGCCCCTAAGCAGTGGCATGAGAAGTTCGAAAAGACTTTAACTGCTGAAGGCTTTGTTGTAAACGAAGCTGACAAATGTGTGTACTATCGCCATGGTGGGGGCGAGGGAGTTATTCTCTGTTTGTACGTCGATGACATACTGATATTTGGAACCAACCTTAATGTGATTAAGGAAGTCAAGGATTTCTTATCTCGCTGTTTTGAGATGAAGGATCTAGGAGTAGCTGATGTTATCTTGAACATCAAGCTTTTGAGAGATGACAATGGTGGGATTACTCTGCTTCAATCCCACTACGTGGACAAGGTCTTGAGTCGTTTTGGGTATAGCGACTGCAAGCCCTCTCCAACACCGTATGATCCTAGTGTGTTGCTTCGAAAGAATCGACGGATTTCTAGAGATCAAATGAGATATTCTCAGATCATAGGCTCGCTTATGTATTTGGCGAGTGCCACGAGGCCTGACATTTCATTTGCTGTGAGCAAGTTGAGCCGGTTTGTGTCAAATCCGGGAGATGATCACTGGCATGCGCTTGAGAGAGTCATGCGCTATCTAAAAGGCACTGCGAGCTATGGAATTCATTATACCGGGGACCCAAGGGTACTTGAGGGTTATAGTGATTCAAATTGGATATCTGATGCTGATGAGATTAAGGCCACAAGTGGTTATGTGTTTACACTTGGTGGTGGCGCTGTCTCCTGGAAGTCTTGCAAGCAGACCATCTTAACGAGGTCAACTATGGAAGCAGAACTCACAGCATTAGACACAGCCACTGTTGAAGCAGAGTGGCTCCGTGAGCTTTTGATGGACTTACCTGTGGTTGAAAAACCGATACCCGCTATCCTGATGAACTGTGATAATCAAACTGTGATCACGAAAGTGAATAGTTCTAAGGATAATATGAAGTCATCAAGGCATGTGAAGAGGAGATTAAAATCTGTCAGAAAATTGAAGAACTCCGGAGTTATTGCATTGGATTATATCCAAACATCTAAGAATTTGGCAGATCCCTTCACAAAGGGTTTATCACGTAATGTGATAGATAATGCATCGAGGGAGATGGGTTTGAGACCCACAATATAAGTTGTTCATAGTGGTAACCCACTCTATGTGATCGGAGATCCCGTGAAGTAGAATTGGGAGACAAGCTGTTGATCAACTGAGAGGAGAATACCCTTACCTTTGTATAACACCACTCCGCGAAGATGCAATACTCTCCTAAACTGCATGGCAGGTTGATGTTTATCTTAATGTGTACCAAGAGGCTTTATCTTAAGCAGAGATGTTGTCCTGCAGAACATCTTTTGAGGAACACACCTATATGAGTCTGACTGTCAAACGTCGCAGTCCATGAGAGTGGGGTGCTCTTTAATAAACTCATGAAAGGCCTTGGAGTATGACGTATAAGCTCCACCCGCGGGGAAGTCCCACGGCAGCCTAGTATCGGTCAAGGCTTTGTGTGAAGCTAGATTCGCAGAAAACATGCAGTTCAAGGCATAGTCCACTGTCCAAGTTGCAAACTAGTGTAACATGAAGTCTAGGTGGAAGTTCAACTTAACAGTCTCCACTGTAGCACCGGTATATAAACAGTGTTTGGAACCAAAAGCAAATTTTGTGTGCCTCTAGAATCTTGTGGGGGATTGCTGGAATTTTGGCCCATAATTCATTTTCCATAATTCCTGAAAATCCTAGAGGCCCATGTGGCCCATTCATACATGGCAAGAGGTGGGACAAATGTTTAGTCCCATATTGCTAGTTTAGAGAGAGTTGCACCACTTTATAAGGTGAGCTCTTCTAGCACTTGTACGAGCAGAATAAGAGAGAATAGGAGAGAGCCCCACGCGCGCTCCTCCTCCTCCGCCGCCCGCCTCGCCTCGCCTCGCCATGACGCGCGCGCCGCGGGTTGCGGGAATCTCGCCGAGCCGATGTGTTCTTTTTGCCACACATGAATGGACGAATATGAAGGTGAAACGTTTTGCACTAATGGAGAATGAAACGTCTGCATTAAGTGAAACGTTTTGCACTAATGGAGAATGAAACGTCTGCATTAAGTGGAGATGAAGCGTTGGCTGTTTATTTTGCCTTCTGCCTGTTCGATTCCTCTCCTGCGGTGCTTGTTCGCCTCCTGCGGTTGTGCCTACAAAAGTGAGGTCGCTCCTCTCCCTTAGACACCGCAACACAGCCACATCTCATGCGCCTGCCTCCTGGTTCTCGAGCACTGCGTCGCCGATCAAGTCTTCCTCATTCCGTTCCGCGGCGTGCACCGCGTGACGGAACAGTAGGCCTCCGGAACCCCGTCTCTCGCGATCCTGTACGGGAGAGAGGCGATAAGGTTTTTGGGGAGCGTCATCACGCGACTACTGGCTTCTTCTCCAACACGGACTCCGACGACTACTTCCCGGACGACGACTTCTTCCCTGACATCGACGTCCTCTTCGGCAACATGTCTTCATCAGCCAACGCGAACGGGTCGTCCTCCACTGGCCCGTATGTGACCCTACTCTGTCTATTCCAGATCATGTTTCAGACTTTGTTTCTAGGAATATGCATACAATTGCTTGATGCGTACTTTCTGATAGATTGCATGACTAGTTTAATTCTTATTTCTCTAGCCATGTTTTATCTACTGTTTTTATGGATTAAATCATGTGGAAAATTGCTCATATTTTCAACACTCCATCTCCGGCATCATCAGTTTGCTAGCCCTGCCTGCCTCTGGTTCACAATCATGCATGGTCCTCCTGCGGACTCCGGCGAGCACTCGATCCACCACCTCCTCGCCCTCCACGGCGAAGCTACCGTTGCTCGGCAAGAACTTTTTGGCCTCCTCCATGCCTTTGAGGAACGCCTGGTTGAGCATGTCCTGGTCGGCGGGCAACAAACATTTGAAGAAGCCAGAGGTGGTCTTAGAAGGGAAGGCGACGATCTGGGCCTCCTGTTCGACTTCCGAGAACGCCATGTCTCCGCCGCCGCCGCTCATGAACGGGGCAGTGGAGCTGGTGTCGCCGGAGGACGGCGAGGGCGTTGAGGTAGAGTGGCCGCCGCCGCCTCTGTCGTCGGCGAGGATTTGGGCGAATGGCTGCTGCGCCTTTAGGAGCGCGGGGTGGTCGGGGTACTGGTAGAAGAAGCGGTCCTCGATGTCGTCCTCCATGCGCAGCCGCGCGATGTAGGGGAGGGAGAGGTCTTCGAAGGAGCTACCGTCGTCGCCGTGGGGCGTGGCGGCATGTCGTTCAAGAAGCACGGGTAGGCCGGCTCCGGCCACACGAGGGTCTCCTCCGGCATCTCGCCCATGGCCGGCCGGCGTGCGAGCTAGGATATGGCCGGAGTACTATAGACTATCTCAGGCTTCGGTGTGGCGAGGAAGTGGTATTTTCTCCATCGGGAAGGTTCCAAGAACACGAATGGACACCGCTGCAGGTTGCATCTTATCGCGCGACGACCCGGACCAAGTCCACATCATCCATGACGTCATCGTCATCGTCTCAAGCATACTGCACAGCTGACGCACATCAGACGGCCACACGCCCACACCGGCGTCCTGCTATCAGACGAGCAGACTGGAGTTCGAAGATTGTGAAGTTTAGCCTAACATGGGCAATAGAAAAATAATCCCTCCTACTCTCTCGGTTCCAATTTAGTAAATAGCAATTCAATTAAATTGGAACGGAGGGAGTATGTTTTAGGCGTAACACATTTTGTATAGATTCAACCTAAAATGAGTAAATATATATATATAAATAAAAATGTTTAGATACGTTAATATATATTTGAATATAAAAAATAGCTAAAACATCTGATATTATGAAACAGAGGGAGTAATTCAGAAAATTATTGTGTTGGTGCGATGCAGAGCTCTTAGAAGTCATGCCCTACTTCAGAGGTTTCAAAAAAAGCGAAAAATGTGTGGGCATAGATTATTTTATATCTTGTGCACCTATAAATTTTCATTGAAAAATAATAAAATATGACTGTATATGACATGTGCAACATGTGTTCATCACACTTCATTTGTTCTACTTTGCACATGTCACATACGGTCATATTTTTGGATAAAAATTTGTGGGTACACACAATATAACATAAACCAATCACATGACTTATTTCGCATTTTTTGAATAGTCCGAAGTGTGACATCCGATGCAAATTGTAGTTTCTGGATTAGGAACTCGCCATTTTGAGGCGGAATCATTTTTTTCTCTCGAAATGGGGGTTGACCTGGCCTCTCCAACAAACCGATGCATACATGTTTTTTTCCTATTAGAAGTGTTACGTACGAAATTTCAGACAAGCTTACGATTTTCTCGCCCCCTCGCTGAAAAACCGTCAATTTCGTGAAATTTGGCCGAAGAAAAAATCGTACTCCCTAATAGTCAAAGGCTAGCTTGAATATGGCATGCATAAAATAAATGGTGCTGAGGCGAGCAGAGCAGGTGCACCAAACCCAGCTCCATGGTCAAGGTAGACTATGGCTAATGCCAATCATCCTCTTGTTATCAATGAAGACTGTGGCTAATGCCACTTTAATTGAAGTCCTGCAAAGATATTTAAATGAACGACATACCCAGAGCAATACAGCAATCACGGTTACAAAATAAAAATCAGAACTAGAGCTTTCAGTGGTGAATTGCTCACACAGACAAAGTCAAGTCATTCTACCAGTCCGCCTAGCTCTCCTAATCCTTCTAGCAAAATATTCGTTCCCGTAGTTCCGTTGGCAGGCTTGGTCAGTGACATCCAATCCAGCAGACAAACCAAGCAGGCTTCCACACAGAAGCGCATCTAGATCCTGTTATTCACAAAAAATGTTAAGCGTCGTGCTAGCATATCAGAAAGCTTTTTTTGGAGAAACTATACATGTGCCCCCGTGGTTGATACATTGTCAGAAAAATATCTTCCTCCACGAGTACATTATAAATAAACGATGAGATATATGCATGGTTAGTCACACAACTTGTCCGAGATGAGTACTTTGGTCACTAAACTTGTAAAAGGTTGTCCGCTGGTCACTCAACTTGTCCGATATGAGTAAACAGGTCACAAACCAGTTTTGTTAGCTACCCGACGCTGACCTGGCACATTTAGACTTGATAATTATCACGTGTGGGGCACGTGAGCTGAACTGGAGACTATATTCTTACGAAAAACCCCTCAAACTTAGCAGACATGGGTTTAATTGTAAAACGTGTATTGGAATAAATTAACTGGTCCAAACCCTAGAAATCAAAATCCCCAATTCCTCCTCTCCCCAGATCGACACCGACACCGGCGTGGCAGCCGCGATCTGTGCCTGCGGGTACTGGTTGCCGACGAGCATCTCCAGCCCAAATCCAGCAGCTGGCGGCTGTTGCATCTGCTGCATGGCGCTCATCTGTAGGCAGGACGGGTCCGCGTAGAGCGCCACCAGGCGGCGCGTCTTGGGGTGCGTGAGCAGCGCCTCGTCCGACGCCAGCAGGCTCCTCCCGCTCAGCAGCATCTTGAAGTATGTGTTGTCGAACGCCACCGACGTCGGGTCCATCCCGGTCCCGGCGCCCCTGGCCTTGTTGTTGGCCGGGCACATCCTCCGCAGCGCCGCCGCGAACGACGGCTGCAGCGCCGGGTCCGCCACCGCGTCGGCGCCGCCGCGGAACCCGCGGATGCGGCCCTCGAAGGAGGAGCAGTTCGCGAATCCCAGCGTGTGCGCGCCGGAGAGCACGACGAGGTCCTTGGTGGAGAGCCCCACCGCGTGGAAGGCCTGCTTGAGCTGGTCGAAGCTGGCCCCGGGCCCCGGCAGCTTGGAGGTGGTGTCGCTGGCGAGGGACACCCGGCCGTCGCCGCGGCCGAGCGGGAGCGCCCAGGACGGGCCCCCGAGAGCGCGACGGCGTCCCGGGCGGCGAGCGCGAGGACGTCGGCGCAGGAGACGACGCCGGGGCAGAGCGCCTCGACGGCGGCCTTGGCGTTGTCGACGACGAAGAAGGCGTGGAGGGAGGCGTTGGGCGGGCCGTCCTTCTCGGCGGTGTTGTTGCCCGTGGAGTCGAGGAGCACGGAGGCGTTGCAGCCCCTGACGAAGCAGTCGTGGAAGTGCAGGCGGAGCAGGCCGGCCGGGACGGTGCGGTCCTTGGCCATGGCCTGCCTGACCGCGGACGTCACCGCCGCCTCCGCCTTGGGGCAGCTCTGCCGGTAGTGGTCCAGGCTCAGCGCATCGCCGCCGCCGCCCAGCAGCACTAGTGCCAGCAGTAGTAATATCCCGCGCGCCGCCCCCCTGCAGGAGGTCATTAACTCTGCTGTGGGCGGCAGCTGGTCGAGGGAGCGAGTATCTCCGATCCGGCACTGCAGCTCGCGCTATGCCTTAATCAAAGTGAATGAATGCATGCGCATGTCGATGCCGCCAAAGCTACACTTGGATCGATCGGTCTCCTCTCCTCCAAGTGCAGAGTCTAGCTGGTCGTATATATAAATACAAGTACGTGCAGGAACTTATTCCCTCTGTCTCCCTCCGCGACGCCGGCCCGCCGCCGGCGACGAGCTCATCCGTCGCCTGGAGCCCTGATACGGACACGAACAGCCACCCTCACGATCTGGACGGAGTGGTGCTTCCCTGTTTCTTCGGGGGTGTTTTTGCTTAATTTCCACCCGCCTCAGATGGTCAAATCGTGGTCAAACGTGCCAGGTCAGCGTCGGGTAGCTAACAAAGCTGGTTTGTGACTTGTTTACTCATCTCGGACAAGTTGAGTGACCAGCGGACAACCTTTTGTAAGTTCAGTGACCAAAGTACTCATCTCGGACAAGTTGTGTGACTAACCATGCATATATCTCATAAACGATTATAACTAGCGACATGCACAAAATGAGCAAGAACAACAAAAATAAGCTAGGCCGGAAGGCGAGAGACATAGAAGGTGTTTGGTTAGGCTTTTTTACTTGGATTTTGACTTTGACTGATAAGTGCAAAAAACATCTAAATAGGTGCTTCTTGGTTTATGTTTACACTATGGTATAAGTCAAAAGTCAAATGCCAAGCTAGGCTTATATTACACTATGATATAAGCCAAAGCGTTCCAAGAAAGTATAACCAAACACACTTGTAGACAAGGTTACTCTTTATTGCAATAGTATTGCAACTTTAGGTTGCTACATGCTTCTTTTTAGTTTGCTAAAAAGATGATATGGTGCTAAGACAATAATAATCATTAAAATACTTGTCATCGACATGTGGCGCCCACCAATTGTGGGGTCCACATGTCATAGACTCAAAGACTCAAAGTCGGACAATCTCATTAGGTGTTACACATATTGTCTGTGTGCATACTAAAATGATTGAACATACACATGTAAATACTTCTGTGTACACATGAATGTGGACAGAGTCTAAAACATCTTATATTTAGGAACGGAAGGAGTACATATTTAATTCATTAAAAACTTTGCAGACACGTACACATATGCTATATAGTACTCTCTCCATTTTTTAATATAAGATGTTTTAGATGTTTTACATATTGACTAGATGCGGATGGAAGTGAGTGAACATATACACTAAATAGTGTCTAAATATATAAATGTGTGTGAACCTAGGAAACGCCCAAAACGTTTTATATTTGCGAATCGGAGGGAGTATACAATATAAATTGTTGGTCTCCTGGCTTCGAGCAAAACATATTAGTCAATGTAGTGGTATGAACACGAAGTAACGAGTCAAATGCAAGAAATCAGCTAGATGATGACCAGGGTGTTAATGTAGCTGAAACAACAACAAGATCCGAACAAATATATGTGGACTGAGAACACCGGAACCTCCTCCCCTTTCCCCGTCTACAGTGAAAAGGGCGATTTTTGGGCGTTTCCTGTGCAACCAGCTCGCCGCCGGCGATCCGGCTGATACCTCGCCCTCCGCGGCCGCTCCGGCGGCGGGAAGGTGGGGAATCGATGATCCCGGCGTGTACATAGTTAGGTGTGCGTGGGGTGCTTGCCGGCGGCGCTGTGGAGGTGGTGGCGTTGCCGGAGAGGCTTTTGGTGTCGGCGGCCCTCTCCTCTGCTCGGGGTGCTCCGGTGGAGGCTCGATGCAGATCCGTCGTCCTCGGCGCGTCCGCCGCTTCTTGGAGCCGCGGCGTGCCTCCCCTCGAGCCGGCGTTCGTGACGGCGGAGCTGGCTCTTGCTCGTGGGGTTCTTCGGCCTTCACCTCGGTGCTAGGCGGTGCTTTTGCTCAAGATCTGTGGGAGTTGCAGGCGGGAAGCTCCTCCTCGACGGCGGGCTCGGATGGATTTGTGGAAGAAGGGTGGTGCTGGTGGCGGCTTGGTGCTGATGGTCGTTCAACGCTCAGATGCCGGTGCTTGCGTCGGTTGGATCATGCGGCTTTTCAACATGTTTGACCAGGCCGTCGTCTTCGGTGCGAGGTAAGCTCGCCATCTTCTTCTCCGGCGGCGTGCTGCTGGAGCTCGAAGGAGGTGTGCGGCGTGGTGGCTCCGATCTCAGCGTGTGGTGTGTGTTTCCTCCGTCTGTTCGAGTGAGTGCGTTCGTGTTGTTGTTGATCTTTGTACTCGAACTCCCTTCAAAAAAAAAAATATATATGTGGACTGGCAAAGCGATCCAGCTTCAATGCCACAACAGTAGTTCACCACAGTTTTCCCAATACAGAAGAACAATTCGATCTCTTACATGATCGCTGTTCGAGAAAATCAATCTGACTTACAAGTAAAAGGATAGCAGATCAGCCTTTGCTTCTCTAGTGTGCCGTGCAAGTCGCCATCCTAGCCTCCAAAACCATCCCGCACGCACCGCATAGAGACCTCAGACTGTGGCTCACGTGCCCTGTGTTTTACAGTTACGGTTACAGTTCACTGAATCGAAGTTCAGACTTGACTCTGCATACGGAAGCAGCTGGATCGTTTTGGAAGCGATTGGTTTAAATATGCCATACCCCAGCCGCCACCATAGCAATTCGCCTTTGCTCTGAATAGCAGAACACTCGGAGAGTTTCAGGTCCCGAGGCCTGAATTCAACAAAGGCGGTTTTGCTGGACCGTTATATCCTCAGCAATGGGTGCAAGACAAAAGTGTGTTCTTGCTGGATGAAAGCCACCTTTGTCGTCGTGGAGGGGAAACGGCTCAAGACTCAAGTGTGTGGAAGATCTCCTATAGTAACCCACCGGTAGTGCGGCGTTGTGACCCCTGCTTTGGGGGTGACAGAGTTTTGCATTTGTTGTGCTTCCTTCTTCTTTAGTTTTCCTGCGTTTTTATTGAACGGATGATGTTTCATGGTTTTATTTGATACCACATATTTTGTCCATCTACCCCCCTCCTTCTAAATTAGATGACTCTCATTTATCTACATGCGGATGTATTTAGACGTGTCACTCTTGACAAATGGAAATCATCTAGGAGTATTTTGTAACTGAGGGGTATTAGTTTGCTCATATTTTTATGAAGTTTATGCAGATAAGTATTTTCATTTCCCAACCATCCTTTTGATTGCAATTATGTTTTGACAATTTTAGGTTTATGTTAGATTGGTGTTTACATATAACTTTTCTCTCCATTTTTCCATATTTATATTGACACCTTAGTGCCATGCCATATGACTTTTCTCTCCATTTTGTTCTATTTATATTGCCATATTATGATTTTTCATTTCCCAACCATCCTACATGTTCATAACTAAAAATAGTTTAGTTGGTTTGCCTCCTCTAGCAAGGTTGATTATGAAAATTATTTTGAACGGTTCTATGCGGCACAACTCTATGGTTTCAAATTATCAGCTTCCTAGTTTTTTGTGATCTTGTTTTCTATACATTCAACTCGATTACCCTCTTGTATGATTTATTGGTCAAATGATTTCAAGGACTTCTCTGAAAAATACGTACCTATAGCTAAGCACCGGATTATGCATGGTCATCAAACAAAATGCTCAAGTGGGGTTGGATTTGCGATTTTTATTTTGTGCAAGTCATACATGATTTGTTATGAAATGAGAATATGTTTGATTTTATTGGCACCAATGTCCAAATTTCATAACAGAAATGACACAAATCCCTATCCCTTACATTAAGTTAATATCTGGTGAAATGCTGTTTGTTTCTTGTCCATGGGGTGTTATTTCTACATTTTCTTCCATGTAAAAAATTATAAACATGTTATATTGTTCTTTACTTTTTTGCTGTGCAAATTTGCAGGTAATCATTCGGTGCTTGAATTTTAGTCTTTCTGCAGAAAGTAGCACCAGCTAAAACGCGATAGAACTCTCCCAACTTCACAGTTTGATCTTTTCAAGAAGTCTGATCATTGACATAATTTTCTAGACGTGCTTTGTTGTAATCATGTCCTGATTGTTTGATTTACTCTTCTTGTGACAATGTATTTTTTTATCAATTTATATACCACCTACTATATTTAGGCAACTCCGTTTTTAAACATATATTCTATTTTTAAATTTTATCCCTATTGCTATTTCATCATGTGTTCGCCGCAACACGCAACTCCATGTGCTATTTGTGTATCCGCTAGAAAGCTCGATATAATTTTGCAAGAGACATTTTCTCAATGTTAAGAGGTATCTAAAAATACTAACGGTTTAGGCCCCGATTGGAATATAGTTAATATTTCTGGAACCGTAACGCTTAGGGAGCTGCGTGCAGGATTTTCGCGGGACCATCATAGCTCTGTGGAAATTTACCCCGTACTAGATTCCCTGGCGCGGCTTGCCGCGCGCCACCCGCCGTTGACACTGATTTTCGATATGCAAAACACTATGGCAAACATTCTTAATATGACACAGCAGGTAATTGTTGGTAATATTTTGGTAAAACAATATGGTAGACATCATTAATATGACACGGCAGGCAACAATTGCTATACATAGTAGTCACAATATAATTTTAGAGCAGAGCACGATGCTCTTCATACATAAACTTTACACCCATAAGAGTTTGACGATAGAAAGGTCTTGTCGCACGCCACCTGACTTGTGCTTTACTGATCGATGGGTAATATGCTACGTGGAACATCATTACTTCCAACAAAAATGGTACCTCCGAAGCACATGCAGAAAATATAGGAAAGCATATTAGGCATAATCAAGAGATAAGAACAATTAAAAGGAAAAGAAACTTTTGATTTCTTATAATTAAAATATGCTTTCTTCACAGTTCATCTAACGTACATCATATATTGTAGACCAACTTAAAAACATGGAAGCACTCTACCTATGAGATAAGTAGACGCTGCAGGTTTCTATGCAGTTGCTAGTCACAAAACTCACACATTTGCTCAGTATGTCAACACCTAGTGTGTCGACAACGTCTCTGTTGTGTTTGCGTCTCCCATTCCGTGTCTCTATGGAGCTTCCTGAAATGAGAACCACAAATTATGAGAAAAATAAACTACATACGTGGCAAATAGAAGTGGTAAAAAGAAGAGATAGATGCAGGATATATCTATCAAACTCAAGACTGATGAATTTATATGGTAAAAAGGGAGTGTGCCCTTGCTTGAATGAGGGAGAATGTAAATGAAGCGAGGCATTGTAATTGCATCTGACAATAATGATGCTTCTATTGGCAGTGCCCAAATTGTGAATTGCAATCGACATTGAAGATGATGACTGACTTCTTGAAATAGAACAAAGCGATGCTTGCAGACCCGGTAGCCTCGTGACCAGTAAA
This sequence comes from Poa pratensis, assembly GCA_947311845.1. Lineage (NCBI taxonomy): Eukaryota > Viridiplantae > Streptophyta > Magnoliopsida > Poales > Poaceae > Poa > Poa pratensis. The sequence goes on along the minus strand of CAMZMU010000027.1, from coordinate 59,129,654 downwards.
GGAAGTTTCATAAAACACTATAGAGATGCAGTGTTTGGTTAACCTTGTGAGGCGGCACATCTTCGAAGAATAAGTTTCCTATGTTCTCCCCTTCCTGATTGTGGCATAGGAACATATGGAATTGCATGCACGTAGCACTCATTTTAATCTACTTTTATGTACTTAACTCATCATGGCATTGTATAGTCTCTGATTTGCAGATTGATTAGCCGTAGTAAAAGGATCATATGGATTTGAATCTCGACATTTCTAATAGCTTTCCTTTTTTACGGGGGACATATCTAATTGCTTAGTGTAGAATTGACTGGATAACACGAAAATAATCAACGGGACCACCTTAATGAGAATGATATATACATTTATGCACGTGGTTGTTATTTTTTTCATGGAATTGTTTGGTATTGAACATTGAACCATAAAATCTCATCCACATGGAGTTTTTCTAACCTTGGTCTGATCCAATCGGTCAATGTTATAAGACAACACACATACGTTTGTAAATTCTAGACTGAGATGGCAATACTTAAAACATACTGAGGCCCAAAAATGATACATATAGAGCGTGGGATATGAAAAGGGGCTAACTGTACCAGTGATTCTCAATCCATTTTTAAAAGGATAACCCATGAGCTCGAGTAGCAGTCCAATAATCAAGCTGCGCCGAGTTGAGTCATCTAGGGCGAAGGTCAAAATGGCCATCTCTGCAGATATGAAGGAAAACATCAATTATGAAAGTACTAAAATTTAAAATCTTCATATGAATAGAGATAATCCGATCTGGCGACCAACAACTTGTTTCAGCGCGGTTCCAACTTGAGGAAGCATCAGTCGATGATCCTCTACAAATGACAAATGAAATACTTGGATTCGTATATAAACTCAAGAAAAGGAGGGCATTGCTCCTTAACATGAATGTGATTATTTTTGTCCCACAGGAAAACTAATGCTCTGCCACCAAATGATCCATTAAAAGGCTTAGAACCAGCTACCTAAGCGAAGAAAGAAACAACATTGAAAAAGACAATTGATCCTATTTCCAGCCCATACTCTTATGTTGCGTTGATTATTAGTAAAAACACCTAACATGGCATGCATTACTCACATTGCCCAGGGGAATATCAGACAAAGATGTTTTATCGGAATGACATAACTTTGGTATGCTCATAGTGTTAATAGGCTAGTCCTTCCAATGGCGTCTAAATAGTTTATGACTTGTAACTGACAATAAGAGGTAGCACACCAAACATCAAATCCCAAGGTTTCGGTTAACACAATTACACATCCATAACCAGTCCGAAGCCCGATATCTAATAATTAGTTTGACTTGTATATCCAGAACCCGGAAAAATGACTTACACTCATAAGACAGTTGCCGCTTCACACATGCCAGAAACCCACAAAACCACGCCAACCTGCTAGCACAATGATTACTACTACTGCTATACCAGACACCAATATGTATTATTATTAAAGTTTAGTTTCAACATTTTTCATTTCACCCTCTTTAGAAATAACATGTTATAAAATTCTGATTATTTTTATTTAGACAAAAGTTGCCACTTAATTAACACTTTGGAGAAAGTATGGCTACAAATATGCATGAAAGGAATTGTCCTACTCTGATTCTCGTCTTCATGTGCCTCAGCATGAAACGGCGGAACAGAGAACACAATAGCGTGGAGGGGAGAGCTTCAGCAGTGCCTACAGGCTACTTTAGTCGTTCTCAGATTCCCCTAGTGTAAATATGGAAAATACGAGTACGAAAGGTTGGTTGATTGTTTTGTAATTTAATTTAAGAGCAGGTCTATGAAGGAAACACAGGGAATTATCCATGTGTATACCATACTTTAATTCAATGGTAAAAAAGGCCTAACGTTTTGACACCATAATTTAAGAATGAGAAGGAAATGGAAAATAGTAGAAACCTGCATAATTAAGCAAACAATTTTACACCAGACAACACAATCAAGCAATAGTTTTGACATCCATACATCGAATGTAAAGTAATATATATAACAATTTTGTGCTCACAAGCGTGGAACTGGTAACTAAATTAAATAAATGCCAATTATGTAAGAAAAAAGAAAATGCGACCAAGGAGAAGGAAATACCTTATGTGCGATGATGTGGATTATAGGTAAATAGAGCTGAGTTAGACATATCCAGTTCACTATAATCTACTGCCGAGTTTTCCATGACCTTGTGCACAAATACCTGCGTAACAAACCGATTCAGATTAGAAAGCATACAAACAAATCAAAGATGCATGGCGAAAAATTGCAAGAAAAACATCTAGGTAAACACTGAAAGTGTCAAATGATCCTGGTGCACTTAAATAATGTCTCAGGTAAGCAAATAATCTTTGTTAGTAGAAGCTACTCGAGGTAAATATTAGAGACCCACTGAATTCACCATTTAGAATGAAGGAATTTCCATTATCGCTACTAAACAAAAAATAACTACTATAGCTTTCTTAGAAAGCTAACCATTGGTACAAATGGGTCCTTTTAGCTCTGTTGCACAAGTCCATTTAGCTCTACCGCATAAGCTCTATACAAAGAGAAGTCGATAAACCTTTTCTACTACACCAATCAGAAACTGAAAAGAACCCATACAATTTAAGTATCCTATAATAATTATTTAACCAATTAAATAACCAAGAGGCCATATATTTTTTGGCCATAGTTGGTACACGTAGTCTGTTATCGTGAAGGGGCTGAGTGAGGATACTTAAATTGGATGGGTTTAAATAAGGAACCAATTAAACAACCAAGAGATTTAAACTGAAATATAATGTATTTTTGTTTATGTTATTTAGGGTTCCTTATTGTTTAACCAGTTCACTATAATCTACTGCCGAATTTAAGTATCCTATAATAATTATTTAACCAATTAAACAATGAAGAGACTTTGAGTTTTTTTTACCATGAAGGGGCTGCACTTTCATATTTCATTCAAAAGGATGCACAAATTAAGGGTAAATGGCGTGGACTCAAGCCTTTCTGATGCAATATGTGAAGAAAACACTGCTGAGTGAGGGGCTCACTTTACTGTGTAGGTTGGCATTGCTTGGAGACAGGCCTGGAGGAGTGGTTCTTCCATCACAAGCACTGCTCAGATATGTAGGGAATCGAATCAAAGCTCGTCACCAAAAAACAGAGTAAAATGCAGGGAATCGAATCAAAGCTCGTCACCAAAAAACAGAGTAAGTAGAAACACCTAGCGGTGACCAGGAAAATAATAGTTGCCAACAACACATGAAGGAAAACTGAGAAATGAGACTGGGTTGTGATGTGCAGTGGGACCGTGGGACACTCACTTCAAAGAAGAAATGTATTGGAAAGAAATTAAGGATAGAGCCTGCATGACTGAATAACTATCATAACCAAGCCCATATCCAAACCAAAAAATCAAGCAAAATAAAAAATGTTACGGTCAAATACTACATCCATTTTTTCATGTACACCAACCTCTTGTATATGGAAGTAGGAAAATATAAGCATTAGATCGAATATTAATCAATCAAGAGGAATAATGAAATATCTACTTATATTCTAATAGGTCAAATGAACGATTACATAAGTGATAAATTTATTATTTTGTATGCAGTATTTATATCAACACGGGAACACAACAATGAATTAGTTATGGAGCTGCGTCCAAATATCCTAAGCAACACATGACCATGCCTGGATAATAAAAAATACTACTAAATTTATCTAGTTTACAGTATAATTGCACTACTGGAACTAATTTGATCATCTTATATATGTTTCAAGTGGGGTCCAATATACTTTAGCTGCAGAGCAAAATAAACCTAGGCTTGAGCACCTCACCTAAAAACACCAAGGAAGAAATAACCAGATTTGAAAAACACATTATTAATAAACAACAGAGCCAAATATTTTAGAAAATAAGTTTAGAAAGACAGAGGTAGTACAATAACATTTGGATGAAAAGGAAATAGAAAAAAGACCTTCCGTGTATGAGAAATGCAAGTAACAATCTAAAATCTATTGCATACTTGAAAAGTCAAACTAATGTATCACTTGCAGAACTATAGTGGTGCCTGAAATTAAAATGTAGCAAGACATGGAATTTTTTATTTGATCTTTTACTACTGTGAAGAAGATAAATGTGCCAATATTTGGTATTCAATTAGGCATTCAGAAACTCACAGCTATTTAATGCAAACATTTCCAATGGGTTCTCAAGTATGGGAAGAAGGCTCGGCAAGTAAGTTTCAAATTCTGCAACCTCCCGCGAGTTGCTGTTGTACTTTTCCTTCCATGCCCAGATGCATGATACATACTTTTTTTTATAAGCAACTAATCTGCAGGCATAAAAACAGTTTTCACTATAACAATCAAATAGATGTAAATGGTCAAATGCACACTCAGTATAATGATACAGGAATAATTTACTAGCTCATGAATCTTAACCAGCAATACATCATGACCAACGCACAAGGAGAAGCATAGCCCTGGAACCTACACAAAACTGTCCCACACTCTTTAAAATCACCTAAATTATCTTAAGCAAGAGCAAACTAATTTCTGCAATATAAAGCACATATAGCTCACCTATGACTGCTTGTAACATTGACACATAACTCATCTAGCACACAAACTGCAGATCAAACTTAACCAGTGCAATTTTCCTTCAAATTCTGAACCTTACCAGACGTAATCCCAAATCCAGCATCAACGGCAATCTGCAACAATGTGACGACCTGCAAAAAAGGGCAAACAACACCGCAACCGCGTGAGCTAAAAAATCGAAGAAAGTGGAAGCCATAAGCTGCAAGATCATGGAGTTTAAAGAGAAAAGATGGTGAAAAACAAAGCAGCGAGCAGAACCAAACCCTAAAGACACAAAAATAAGAGGAAGCAGAGAAGGAAATGAAAAAGAACAGGGGAGCAAAGATGAACAAATCTATATAACAAATCAAAAAAGAATAAATGGAGGCACAACGTACAAAACAACAAAGGCGAGAAGAGAGAATGTAGCAAACCCAAGATGAATAAAAGGCAAGCCCAAACAGAGCACGGAAAGAACAAAAAAGAGCCATGAGAAAAGAGAAGAAGCAATCGAAAACAAAGAAAGAAGATCAGATCCAAGAAAACCAAATAAAAGCAAGATGAACAATCCAAGAGGAAACAAAGACCACAGTACGAACGGACAAAATCAAAAGAGACAAAAATAACGAAGAACATAAAAACAAAGGATATCCGAAACAAACAAAGAGCAAGCACCTAAAAGAGCCAAAGAATGGGAAAGGACCAAAATCAAACACCAAAACAACCTGGAACAACAAAGAGACAAAGAAATCCGAGATAGAGACAAAGCTTAAAGAACAAACAAAAGGAGAGAAAAAACTGCGACAAAAACACAGCAATGGCCAAACAATTAAAAGGAAACAGAAAACAAAGAACAAAGCCAATAAATCGGATCCCCACTGGTACGAAGGCAACAAATCAAAGGAATCAACCCCCACCGCTCCGCCAGGGCATCACCTTAAGCGAAATCACTGCAGATTTTGGAAAAGCAAGAAGACCAAATGTGAGATAGAAGCAAAGGTGAAGGAGAACAGAAACCTGCGACCGAAAAGCACAGCAATGACCAAATAACCAAGAGAAAACAGAGATAAGGAAGACAAAGCCAACGAATCAGATCCCCATGGATGAAAGAAGGCAAAAGAAAAACCAAAGAAATCAAACCCCCATGGGTCAACCACGACATCACCTCAACTCAAACCAGTACTGAAGATCCAGCTCGTGGCCTGCCGGCCGGCCGGAGATGGATCCAATCAACGGACATGTAGAAAAGAAAAACGATAAAAGAGCAGCTCAGCAGTTGCAGCAAATCAATTGGAAAGATCAATTTCTTGCGCCTCCATCAAACATGCAGATTTCTTCTCCCACCGAGACCCAGCCAAAGTGACGACTAATTACTGGAATCAATGGGGGAAAAAAGAAGAGTGCGTCCGATCTGGCCGGAGTCGCCGAGGCGGCGGCCGATCTGGATCCACGGCGACGAAACCCTAGGTTGCTGGAGAGAGAGACTGGCTTGAGAGAGAAAGAGCAGAAAAGTGAGGGAGCGAGAGCTGCAATCCTCATGGAAGCCAAGAATAGGTCCTCCCCTCTGTAGAAGTTGTACCCGCTGACCAAGGATGAGGCGACAGCGAGGAGAGCGCACAGACGCCCGGTCCACTTGGAATGCGAAAAACCAATTCTACCCCTCGATGGAGATATTATCGCGGGGCAAACAAACCTCTGCACCGTAACTCAAGCCAGCTACCCTGACTGAAATGTGGGCCATTGCAAGGACAGGCCCACAAAATAGCGAGCCATGCGAGTAGAACGTGGCCAGTGCACATCTCTCAGCCCAGCGCACCAATGCGCCACGGACACGCATCCCGGACCCCACGGACGACGCGCGCGAGCACACGGTCGGAAGCAGCACCGACGATGGCACACGCTCTGTCTCTGCGCGGCGGGACCGGCAATATCTGGACCCACCGTCAGCGAACCATGTGGGCATTAAAAAAAGTAATGCAAGGAATGGACGATCCAGATCACTCCGTAACTTCCCCATCCGACGGCCAGAAATCCAAACGAAGGAGAGAGCTCCTTGAGGTCTCCCGGTTTACCTTTTTAGATTGGTTACAATACACCATCCCAAACGGGGCCTTAGTTGTTCACAGGATCCTTAGGAAACAAAGTATGGTTGAATTGTTGTGTCCATGTAACATAGGAAAACTACAAAAATAGCAAGATGCCCGTACGTCGCAACGGGTGGACCAAAATTTGATCACACGTTTCTAACAAAAAGAATTATGATGACCGAGGTATATAACAAAAAGAACACGGGCACAAGAATTATGATGATCGTTTGAAACGGTATGATAGCAACGTGCGTTGCAACAGGATAAAAAGAGTAACATATATCGTCCCACACGGTGTTCCCTTCATATAAGTGCATATTCTCTTTTACGTCCTCGTTTTATTAATAATAGTTCTCATGTTATCTTATTTTGTGCATATCTTGTATTTTGTCTCTATGATTTATTTTTATTTTTTTGAAAGCGCAACGGGGGGCGATCGCCCACCTGAACATTTTTCCATTTATAAACCAATAAGCAGTACAAGTGGGGGGACCCACTCAGGGTTTTTCACACACAACACCGAAGCATTACATGGGGAGGGGGGAGGAGTTCCCTAACGAAGGACGGTCTCACACCACACACGCAGATCATCGAGGGGCAAGCGGCGCGGGGCACGACACGTCCAGAGCTGAAGATGGTCGGCGACCATGGCAAGTATCCGCGTGGTGGAGAGGATCTCGCTCTCAAAGACCTTGCGGTTGCGCGTTTTCCAGATCGACCAAAGAACCGCGAGCGACACAGTGTTGACGACGATTGCGTGCAACAGGGGAAGGCCGGCAGAGAGGTCACCAAAGAGGCGGACAACGTCATCTCCAATGGGACGGAACGAAGGCGACAAGCGAGCCCACAACGGCGCAAGACGGGGGCACCCAAAAAACAGGTGCGGCAGGTCTTCACGGCAGTCTGGACAGAACGGGCACTGGGGGTTGGGCGCAATCCCAAGGCAGAAGAGGTGCGCACGAGTCCGCGTTTTCTGGTGACGGAGGATCCAGAAGAAGATGCGAACCTTTGGAGGAGCAAAACAATCCCAGTTGATAATAGGTGTACGAAAGAAAAATAAGAGTTTCACCTTTTATCTATAAGGAGTACTCTCCTAGTTGTTTGTGACAGGACTCGACATGGAGACGTGCAGGCGAGGGATGACCGCCAGGCGCGTTGTATAAAACATGATGTGCTACGTATGTTTTTTCTTGAACATGTTGTCTAATTGAATGTAGGAAATGTAAGTCAATCAGTTTTCGGGTCCAAGAACAATGAACAATTTTTAATCCAACAATAGTGTATCTACACGAAAATGTTGGTAAAAATATGTATTGCATTATGGCATCCAACAACTACGAGCATGAAGAGAATAATTGTGTGGCTGGTATAACATAAAAAGGTTTGCAAGTTTGCACATGTCGATGTACACAAATTGTGGTTTGCAGGTCCATTGCATAAGGAGGTACTCACCAGCTGAACGACCTGCTGGCTCAGCTTCACCACTGAACTCATGAGATTTGCGTCTGGATGCTCACTCTTGTACTACCTCGATCGGAATTGGTTGACGTGAGTTGTATACACATTTGTACTAAGCTAGCTAACCGTCTGCACCAATTAAAAGCGATGGGAGGGAGTATATAACGCAGGTGAAAAACTAAAAAGCTTTTGTACTCACCATCGTAAATCTGTAATTAGCAAACCATCAGAATGTCAACAAGAAAAAAACAAACCATGAGAAGACTACATATATCTCATCTGATGCTGGAATACACCAAAGCTTGCAGAGAAGCGTGAAAGCAGCTCGGCCAGAATTCCCCAAAATCGCTTCTCTCCACTGTTAGCCGATTCACGTGCTGCTGAATCCGATGCTCGATGGTTTTTTTTCTGCTACTGATCTGAAACGTGGCCACTGCTAATCTGTCGATCCGTGGTTCCAATAGCTGATACGCCCACACAGTTGAGGCCGTTGACGTCGCCGAGTGAGCAGCGCGCAGTGGCCACCTTCGAAGGAGGAGAGCGGTTAGCGGTAGCGCGCCATCCGGGTATGCCCTGCCCCATCCGATCGAGTTGGATTTCATGGCGGTGTGCCTGCTAGCAACCTGGCCGGGAATCGACGAGCGCTTTTCGGTGTAGAAAACGGACTGCTGGCTACGGGAGATGGCCGATGGGCGCGGCGGCGTCGTAGTACTGCATCTCGTCGGCTTGTCCATGCGGGACAGGCTCCTGCTCGGCCTCAACATCAAGCCATCCATAGATGCTCTGGACACCAGCTGTCCGATCGATGCGCGCTACAACCCACCGACGCGGGGAGTCCGCCGAGGTCTTGAGCCAGGGCGCCGCGCAGGTGAAGGGAGCCAGTGCCGCGAGCGGACGTCCGGTGATGGAAATAACGGTTCGGTATTTTCTTGACTTATACTCCCTCCGTTCCAATTTAATTGACTTGCTATGCACCACATGTGGATGTATCTAGACATATAACAAGTCTAGATACATCCACATGTGGTGCATAGCAAGTCAATTAAATTGGAACGGAGGGAGTAGGTGACATAGGTGGGTAATATGTGATTTGATGGAAGGGTAAAACCGGAAAGTAAAAAACGCATCAACTATCACCTCTAGCTATATTATATAGTAGAGATAGAGATTACACTTAAAAGAGTTTGACATGGTACACGAAACAAATAAACCGTAGCAAGATGTTTCAGTGGATGAAAGTTCTTCCCAATACAGTGCAATGCAAAACATACATATTCGGATCATTCGGATTAAACGAATGTTGTCCGATAGCTATGTACCAATCGCCACATCAGCAGCCAGGGCGGTCCCTCCGCGCATCCAATGTGAGTCCCAGATTTCCAGTCACATCCATCCGTTCATCCGCCCGCACGAAAAATCGAGGCCTCCTTTTTTTCCCCTGCTCTCGTCTCATCGTCGTCCTCTTCTTCTTCCTCCAAAACGGCGAACATCAGCAAACCCTTCACAAACCTGAACTCTCCGCACCCCGGCCCCGCGCGTCCAATTCCCGCACGACGCGCCATGCCCACCACCATCTCGTGATTCCTAGCCCCCCTAAGGTCCGCGCCCCGAGCTCGCCATGGCGGCGCCGGAGCGGGAGGCCGCCCTCCTCCCGCGCGTGGCCGCGAACCACCTCTTCCTCGCGCAGTTCGAGCCCCTGCGCGCGGCCCTGCTCAGCCTCCGCCGCCGCGCCGACCCCGATCTCGCCGCAGACTTCCTCCGCGCGGTCGTCGCCGCCGGGGGGCGCATCCCGGCGTGCTCTGGTCGGCGCCCCCCGCCTGCCCCTCCCCCTCCCACCTCGCCTGGCTCGCCGCGCTCGAGCTCGCTGCCCTCCCCTCCACCCGCAACCCCGAGGCGCTCCGCCTCAAGGCCGAGTTTCTCCTCCTCTCCAGCCCATCGCCGACGACCCCGCCATCGGGGCCCAGGCCCGGGGCACGCTCGCGAGGCTGCTGGATTTGGGTGTGGCGAGGCTGAGGCGCGAGGTTGAGAGCCGTGGGGAAGCGACGGCCAGTGTCGAGGAGGTCCTGGTCTCCGAGGAGGATCTGAGGGGGCTGTGGGGGGTGGTCCTCGACAATGCCGAGCTGTTTGATGCATTGTGTGCGGGCGTTTCCAGGCAGATTGGACTAGACGGGGGTTCTGGTGCAAATGTGCTCATCTGGCTGCAACGTAGCGTGCAGCTCGCCCACTTGGACGCCATGAAGGCGCTTCTCGTGGCTGGTGATTTCGAAGTGCTACTGGGCATCTCCGTTTCCTTTGCTTGGAGTATGGCGTCGAGGAGGACAATTATAAGTAAGCTCTATTTCAGCACCTTTAGTTCAATTCTAAACAGGAATCCAGTCAACATTTT